>JAMGYT010000021.1:0-1200000 GCA_024713595.1 Morchella rufobrunnea | reverse complement strand
AAACTATCGATTGAATTAGTTCTTTGGATGTATGGGATTTGATTTTTCTTTTTGGCTGGTCGAGTGGCTAGCTTTAGCTAAGTTCCATGCTGCTATTTCAAAAAGGGCCCAAACAAAATTAAAAGCCTTGATCACCAAACGAATCGAATCCTAGACTGTAGAGTCTCGAAGCGGAGACTGTGCCATGTATGCCGCGCCTGTTAACATGTTGTGTTATATTCCTCTTCTTTTCAATGGACTACATACCGGACCCCGACCATGAACAGATTCGCAATATTGGTTAGCGAGTCAATCCGCACCGCGCCAACCGTACCATCTACACATATTCTCAGTATCCATTCAGCTCCCAAAGAGACATCTCTAAGCAAATTTATCCAAAGGGCTCAATTCACGTACTAGGGAATACTTGCGGCGTAAATATGATTCCTGAACATGGGTATATGGCCGACACATCCTTCTTCCCCTCTATTCATTCGGTTTTTGAAAAGTCAGAATAGAAATGAATTAAAAAAAAAAAAGGGTATATGGCCGAAGATTTAAGGTTATCAGCTAAGCACCAGCAAGGGCCTATCGCGCCTTAGCTAACCGCCTGTCTGCTCTTCCCGAGACAACGAGCGAATCTCAGTGCTGACAACTGGCTTTGTGTGAGACTTACAGATACCGCCGTAACCTGAAAAGTCATCTGTGCATATGAGATCAAAATTTCTACTAGCAGACCTGATCAACACCCTTCAACCAGTCGTTAAGGAGATAATCCCTGACCGGAGATAGCCAATTTTTCGAGTTTTTGCGGTGTCCTGACACCGGATAATGTTAATCCGTGGCCATCCATGAAACATTTCTTTCATCGAGTGGTTGGAATATATCGAAAATAGGCAAAATTTTCAAAAGGCCCTAAACTTATACCTCTCTTTTTCACTGGTCTATGGATATGTGTCTGGTGAGAAGTCATACATCTACGGCCCGGCAATTGAATCCTTGATGAAATCATTGTTGGAACTACTGCAGCAATCGAGTTAAGCTGCTCGCCACCTACTTTTAACCCATAAGAATATGCACATAACCAACTAGAGTACATGTAGAGTCTCTCTTTTCGGTCAATGTATCGTGCGCAGGTACGCATGCGTTGTTCTATCTGGATGCAGACAACAATCCTGTCCTTTGAGTTAGACATACCTAGATTCTAAGGGCGCTTTGCGTTATATATGTAACCGTATGTGCTTAGTTGAATGAATGGTGCGCATGCCCTACCCGGTACATCAATTATTTTAGCCTGTCAAGTTGAGTTAGAACCTGTTGACCTCAGAAGCTAGCGCTACCACCTATCATTACCCCGCCGAGACACATGGATGAGTTGGCTTTCCCATGAAAGTCTTCCCCATGAAAGTCTTCTATAAAGCTTAACCTCCCTACGCCCGTGAAAGCCCGTAAAGGAGCAAAGCACTTAAAATCGAAACAGAGCATATATTACCACAGAAATCACATACATAGGAATAATCACACCGGCTCATAGCTGTAGTACTTTAGTTTTGGCTACATACTACCCGTAACTCTCTTGTACAAATTCAAATTCGATAAATAGCCCTCGATAATAATATATATATCCTTGCATGGGTCCCCAGACGTATATATACACCATACATGTAGTTTATGACTGCACGCGATCTTTGTACCCAGAAATAATAGAACTAACCCCCCCCCCCCAAAAAAAAAAAAAAAATAGTTCCCAGACATATCGTCCCCCGTTCAAAGGTCTACCTATCTACTTGGCGAAGTGGTCAACCTGCCGAAAAACCAAACCCAACCAGGTGTTCAGTTAGCCAGCAGAAAAGATTTCCTGGTGGAACATGCATACGGGGTGCATCTACATGTGCCTGCCCTACTCCATCTTTCTGCCATGCACTGATTTTTGGGGAAATAATTGTGAGTCCAGCCAGGATCCTTGGAACAAGAGCTGCGAGACCCCGATCAAATCGAAAATCGATATACTGCAAAGACCCTCTAGTAGGTTACACGCAGAAATTCGCCTATGAGTATTGCGGTGCCAAAGGGATCTTATCAAATTGTCTTGCCACGTGCGTGCTGTGGCGTAATATGCGTCGTAGTGTGACGTATGTTTTCACTACAGATTAGAACTGACTTATGAAAAAAAAAAAAAAAAACCCCTCCGGCATTGCAGCTTGATTGCCACCGAGAGGCAGCGAAAGAGAAAGGGTAAAAAGGAGGCATGATGCATACACCTTTGAGAAGATGCGCATCATAATTGAAGCTATGTTGCACTCACGTTCCACATGAATAGCCAGACTGGCCCTGCCGGACCGAGATTCTGATGATGAACAACGTGTACTAGGAACGCAGCAAAGAACATTGGTCACGTGGGCCCCATATAGTAATAGTCGACACTCACAGTCCCCACGTGACCAATATTCTTCGCTGCATTGCTAGTATGGTGCACCCAGTCTGAAGGTAACAGTGAGGAAAACGCCGAGTCTTTAATAACTCCACAACAGAGAGATATCAAAAATCTGTTCAGACAAAGTCTGGATAATACTACAAAGAAGTCTTTGTCTGAACAGATTTTTGATATCTCTCTGTTGTGGAGTTATTAAAGACTCGGCGTTTTCCTCACTGTTGCCTTTAAGACTGGGTGCACCATAACACAATCCTACACACTCCATAGTTTTTGTGTATGTTATTACTAGCTACATATAGTTCCACGACGTTTCCGAACATGACCAACATCGCGCACGCGCGGGAGATGCCAAATCCCCCCTTTTTTTATATAGTACGCGGTATTGGTCGTGTTCGGAAACGTCATGGAGGGACGAGTATAAGAGTCTAATACACACTAAGTACGACACAATTTTTTATCGCTAATTTGTTTAACCTCCAATCTCAGAGCTGACGGTACTTAAATTTTATCAATTCTTATGACCTAACGCCTCTGTTCAGGAATTAGCGCGAGAAAACCCATGGAATTAAAGTCCACCTCGGATTACACCCCTCTCTATCTACGCGCATCTCTCGACTAGCTACATAGAAGACTCTGAATAGTGTGCGTAAGCGTAAGCCTATCATATAGCCGCATTTGAGCCTCATCAAACTCAGACAATGCTGTGCTATGAATAGCTGTTGGATGGGGAATGTGCAGTGGTTGCATGTATGCACATTGGGTCCCGGCCTATTTATGCTATGACAGCCGTGCATGATATTCGTTGGATACACCTAACCCTAATATGTAGCTAAAGCATTAATCAGCTTGTGGCTTCAATCAACTTGAAACGAACTACCTAGTATAGGCTTTGGCTCTAGCATAACCGCCAGCCTTGCTTCCATTCACTGCTTCGACTGGACGAGGGCTACATGTATTACCTCATTAGCTACATTTAGGCAGTGAAACAGATTCCGTACCTTTTAATTGACATAACATAACACAAGCACATATCTCGTCAAGTCTCGCAGGACCATGACGTTAATACTAGATGACTTTCAGCATCCAAAGCTACATCAATCTCGCAAAACGTGGTGTCATCTCCACATAAATGTCTGTTATTAGCCTACCTAAGTGTTTATCTACTTTTTATGTTTGTTTACAAGGCAAGGCGTTCAGTAAAACGAAAGAAATTGTTGTGATCACCCAGGTTCCACAACCTTTTACTGAACGGCGGGATACCACACACTTAAGGCCTTCCTTTTTCCATGGATTGCAACCAAGGAGGTATCAACCGAACAGGCCCTAAGTCGTCTTGCTTGGTCCACTACGGAAACATTGGTGAGCTAATAAACGAAGGCGCAGCCAAACGGAGCCTAATATGGTAACTAACCGACTAGGCATGTAACAAGCATTGGCCCTATCCGCCAAGGGATCTGACCGTTGCCTGTTACAGCCGAAAGCTGAAGCTGAAAACCTTGGAAGGGGAAACCAAACCAGACCAAAATCAACACAGAAATTTATTGGGTTCACGCCCCAAGCTCTGTTCGCACAACCTCCTAAACCACACCCACAAAAGATTCTCAGATGGGTTACGGCTCTTTACCAGCGAAACCTCGTCAGGGTAGAAGGCTACCACGTATCGATTCAAATGTGGTCGCATCTCCCCGTTCATCGGCGGATGGGGAAGGCGATGTCGAAGCAAATTTGAACCCTGTGTCAAGCCCCAAATCTCCCTCTTTCAGCGGTCATCGGCATTCATCTAGCGGTCGTTTTCGTCTACGGAGAGCTGGTACTATCCTAGCATCAAAGAACTATCAAGAGGAACTTCCTGGACAAGAGCCAGGGCTTGATCCGAACGAAACCTTGGATTCCAGGGTGAAGATTCATGCTACATGCGGAATCACTGTGGTCGACTTCTCTGAGGACAATATTGTGCAGACTGAACTTGAAAATGCGAGTTTAATCACGTTCTTGGACAAACCAAGGGAGGATTGGGTCGGTGTTCGATGGATAAATTGCAATGGTAGTTTTTTTCATTCTCTCCCCTATTCTCTCACTGGGACCGATTTTGAATGCACTTCTAACATTGTATGCAGGCCTATCGTGGGATTGCATCCAGGCTCTGGCAAAGGATAAGGGGCTTCATAAACTAGGTGATTATAAACAATGTGCACCTTGGTAAAATGTCACCAGATTGTTGACCTAAGGGGTGGTACAGCCATCGAGGATCTTGTCAACACAAAGAACAGAACGAAATGCGACTGGTAGGCCATCTCGGTAACTTATTTTATGCCTCTTTATTCGCCTCGACATTTGCTAATGCATGCGTGTTACCTACCGTGTCTCAGGTATTCGGACCATGCCTTTGGTAACCCCGCCTAAGGAAACCCCTCGTAAATTCTCCCAACTAACTTTCATTACCCCGCAGTTATTCTTCCACTCCTTAAATTAATTCATGTGGACGAAGGTAAATCACCGTTCTCCCAGAATTATACTACTGCCGTATATTCCTGACACTATCAGTTACTCAAAAAGTGGAGAACGACCAAGACACAAGCGAGTTTCTCTACGGAGATGGCCCTCCAATCAACAGAATTAAGACAATTCAAAAGTACTACGGTGGGCCCAATAAGGAACGAACTCAGTCAGTCTAACTAACTCTCTTCACTATGACGTAACTTTGAATTATAGCTAACTTGGTCACAAACTGCTAGATACATGGAACGTCACTCTAGCTTGGCATCAAAGGGACTTGCTGTGAGTGTAGAACAAGTTTCGATGTTTTTGACAGCCGATGGCACAGTTATAAGCTTCTTTGAACACTCTGCAGATGATGTTGAGTACGTTAGATTAAAATCGTTTCTATACACAGCTACTAATAGGGATTATAGGCCACCAATCCTTAATCGACTCTACTCAACCAACACACTCTTGCGATCCGTTTGTGACCCGTCAATGATAATGCAGGCAATTGTATGAAACCCAGTATAGTTAAACCGATTAATGATGATGATTTCCTAACACACAACAGATTGATGCAATTGTAGATCTGGCATTTCCAGTAGTTGGGGCTTACCAAGATGTGATAGCTGAGCTAGAACTTGATGTGCTCACCGATCCATCTGTTTCCCAGTCGCAGGAACTTTATATCCTTACCAGTGAGCTTTCGCTTCTGAAGAGCACAATTTCACCAATTGTAGGCTTGATTTCATCACTCAGAGATCATAAGAAAAGTTTTTCCGGAAATTCGAAGGCTTTCAAGGGCGTGGAGGTCAGCGAAGTTACAAAGATATATTTAGGTGATGTTGATGATCATTTGTTGCTGCTTCTTGAAGTATGCACCACAACCCATTTAACTTTGAGTGGACTTTGCCAATGCATACTAACACCTCACAGAACGTAGAAACCATGAAGAGAGCGGCAGATAACATGATCGATTTGATTTTCAACACCATTGGCTCACTCCAAAACGAATCAATGAAGATGCTAACCCTGGTAACAATTCTCTTTTTGCCGATGTCCTTCTTGACCGGTTACTTCGGTATGAATTTTGAGGACTTCCCCGGAATTCGAAACTCGGATAAGTTTTTCTGGACGATTGCGGCCCCAGTGGCGCTCCTAACAACACTGTTTCTGTTCAGAAGCGTACTGTGGAGAGATGTTATAAATAAGTTCCGGAAGAGATCAATCAACAATGCCAGAAAGAAGAGATACGAAAAGATGAGCAAGAGGCTTTAAGTGCGTTGTGGAGATAAGGTTCAAGGGTAATAAACGGACGCATATGCCTTGTAGTATACTTGTGACGAGAAATTCCGCTGGGACCCAATTGGCAGTACTGTGACCGACGTCAATTCTGGAGAACTTCTATCCCAAACTACAATATTTCTCATCATTTCCTATGATCATACATACATACTTTATAAGGGCGGGCGTTTTGTGGGGGATTAAATGTTATTCTTTTGTTCTTTCATTCTTTTTTCTTTTGTTCTTTTTTTTCTTTTTTTCTTTTTGCAAATAGGGTGGGAGTGCAGTTTTACGATTACGCAGATGGGGCTTGCAGTCTGTTTTCCTTTAGAATATCTTTCTGGCTTAGATATTTAGAAATCTGAAATTTCAAGGGAGTCTTCTGTAGTCCCTGCAACTGAACCTTGAATTTATTTGCCCATTTTCACAGCACGCCTGGAAGCAATCATTGGAATTAGCCTTGATAGTACTACCACCGCCATATTTAATATTCCAGTCATAGTGACTTGATATACATGTAGTTATGACGCAACATCAGGTATTAGAAGTTTCGTTGAATTTCATACGGAAACCTCAACGCGGTCTCAATCCAAATACAACTCCCCAGAAAGCATTCCACGACTTGCTATAGTAGTATGATTTATGCCTTTCAGCTATTAACGCCATAACCCCTGGGGCTGGTTATGAAATATGATTTCTGTAATCATTCTCGGACCGTTCAAATTCAAGCCCATTGTCCGCTTTCAAGGTCGCTAGAGGTAGAGAGATCACTTAAACCAGGCACTGTAAACAGGAGAAAGTCGATCAAGTAACCCAGGATACCATTATGTCATAAACGCCCGAGCGCCGAAAAGACCCCCGCAAAAAATTCAACTTGAACGAGGAAATATTATGGTAAAATACAGAGCTGTTTATAGGACGGCTTCACGCTCGAGAACTGATTCGTCGAATTTGACTTGATAGTTTTGAAGTTAGCAGTCGCCCCTTGTACAAAAAAATAGTTGGATTAGAAGCTACTACAAAACTTTGTAAGAACTTACTCAAAAATACTGTCTTCCCTGGATATTGGTCAGTAGGAACACTGTGTGCAGTGACCCTACTCGGAAATAGGCACCCGTCCAGGACAGCCTCAATAATCCCAGCAACAAATGCCGCGCAGTTAAGCTGCGACATTTCTTTCGGAACAGAGATGTAAGAGCTAACCATAGGATCGTTGTCTATTAACATGTACTCGTCCTCGTTATCGCGGGACTTTTCAAGGCCATCGGCGGGCTTGTTGAACACAGAGCGGTAAAGCGTGGTCGTAATGAATTGGAGAATACCGAGAATACGGGTTTCGCGTTTGGCGGAACGGCCATCGCGCCAGAGAAGGAGCTCAAGTAAGCGTTGGCCGATTGTGTAGCCGTGGAGATTTAATCTAATTTAAGGAGTATATGGTTAGCGCCGAGATGATTGCATGGAATGGCTTCTGCGCAATGTCCTATCCTTGCGATAGAAAAATATGATGTGGATGTTATAATAAGCAAAGCTATGACAGCTACTGAGAAACTTGGGACCAACTTCTTTTCAAGGTCTTGAATTCCCGATACTCTTTTTTGTGCATACTGAACCATTTCCCCGAACAGAAATGCAAAGCTAGCTTTAGATAGCTCGGATCGCTGGGAGCGGTTGAGATGGCGGTCATAAATAGATTTACGCGATGATGAATACCGGAGGTTTGACGTTGATGAGGAAGTCAAGCTATGTTTGAGAGGGGCAGTAGATGTCGGGGTACCTTGCTGCAGTGAAGGATTTGGTGAGAAGGGAACAAACGGGGTTTCTTGTCGTGACATTTTTTAAGAATACTGAGAATACTGTATATGTGTGGGCCTATTGAATTGCGTCTAGATACATGCAGTGGGGAGGCGGCTTGGTGGAGGGGGTTGAAGTTGAGGCTAACAGCACCAGACCAAACTTGAACGCAATTGAAACAATTGCAGTTACCCGGCTGATTTTATGCGTCGGAATTCATTATGCATCAAAAAAAGTAACTTTCTCACCCGTGCTCTTTCACGTCACGTCTACTCTAGAACGTTATCTTTACTCCCCCCTATCAACCAACAATCATCGATAACAAACACCCACCCCCACGACCCATAAACGATGGCGACCCAGTTCATAGGCCTCACTATACTGCTCACTCTTAATGATCAAAGCCAAACACGAGTTCGCGGTCTTGTGGCCGAAGTGCATGGAACGGAGCTAACGCTTTCAGACGGTACGTTCTCAATCTTGGGTAGCTGTTAGTCCCTTTCCTAAATACTTACTGCCCTCCAGTCTTGTTTATGGATTCAGGTTATGCTATTCCAAATTATACCGTTATAGGCCATCAGATTAAAGACATTGAAATTATTGCCCCTGAGCCTACGCCTCCACCTCAATCTTATGCTCCGTCGCCAGTTCATGTTCCTTTACCCTCTCAGGCGCCTATTGTTCACAATCCACCTCAAAATCCACATGGGCCTACACCTCAAATTTACCCACCAGGAAACCAAAATCAAGCCCTTACTCACCACAACCAATCTTACTCCTACACAACTACAATAGTTACCTCCACTACACCTCAAGTCGCCGCCCCTTCCCAATTCATTGATCCGGCAATCCTCTCAATCTCCCAAAAGCCGCCAGCACCAACCCGGACACCACCGGTTACCCACCATGCGTCCCAACAGCCTCAGCAGTCCCAACCAAACTTCTCTACGCCACCCCGGATATCAGCAGGTATCGTGCAATCAGGAGCGCGGCCTCCAAATCCAGCTACAAAACACCAGATCTCTTCACATGGTTCCAACCTAAGCTTAAATACGCTTCAAATGCATCAGTTTACTACAAACGTCCCTGCAGAGCCCCCAAGGTCTGTGGCATTAAGTATGACATCTCAGCCGAATAAGCAGCCATCGGTATCAGCGAGCATAGATACACCATTCGCTGAGCTATCAATTAAAAGTGGTATTGCCGGTGAGTATAATGCTTTTGATGAAACCGATGATAACCTGAGCTCCGTGGCCATGCCACCGACTCCGGATGTTCGTCAAAAGTTCCAAGGAAAGCGCTCACGTCGTGGGAAGTCGCATTTAAAGAAGCAATATGAACAGCAACACCAGCTTTCTAAACCCATGGGGCAGGAAGAACCTACATGCGATAATGTTGTCGCACCCGGGATGTTTGGGGGTGCAATCGCACAGGCTGCCAGTGCGGGTGCCAGCCATTTTGTCCAACCAGGAATGGCGGGGAGAAAAAACAGACGACAGAAACGTAATAATAGATATGATGGAAATACGACTAACGCCGAGGAGGAGGGATGGGCCACAGAGGATGTGAATGACTACAAGGAGACAGAGTTTGATTTCCAGGGGAATCTGGATAGATTTGATAAGAAGACAGTCTTCAGTCAACTCAAGGTAAGGGCTAGACGAAAGGATTCGTGCCTAAGCCCCCGTGCTAACACATTAATAGGCCGAGGACACAATCGCTGAAGGAGACCGTCTGGTGTCGTTCAACCGTCTCCCTCAGCGCAACCCCACAAGCAAGGGTTCCGTGGTCAAGAAGAACTACCACCACACTGAAAATGTTCTGGGAAATTACGCCAGTGGGCAATCGCTTACTGAGCGTGACGGGTGGAACTCACCGGAATTCATTGCCGAGGAATCCGAATCCTCTGAGGACTCTGATCACCATCCAAGAGGACGCGGAGATGGCGGGGCTGCGGATAGTGGCAGAAGTAGTAGACGTGCCATGTCGCGGCAAGAATCCCGCCGTCGGACACGTCAACTGGGCACAAATAACCCTGTAGGGATGCGCTCTTTTGAAAACTTACAATATGCTCATTCCTCCAGTGGAGGCGGTGTTGGCCCCTCGTCGGGTGTCAAACATGTTAAAGCAGCTTTACGCCTGGCTCCTAGCCATAGGCCATGTCCTGTTGTAAGCCCGTTGCAGATGCTAGATGTTGAGCGCATTGCAGAGGTAGAACTATGTCTGACAGACGACATGATGACCGAGAATGCAGGCCGCGGGATCGCGCAGGTGGCTATACAAGCTTTTGGGAAGCGGATATCCGCATCTAACCACAATTCCCTGCCTGTGGTCCTCGTTTTTGCTGGAAACCATAAATCGGGGGCCCGTGCCATCGCTGCAGGACGTCACCTGAAGAACCACCACGTCCGCGTGATGGTGTGTGTACTGGGGCTCGAGCGTGAAGATGAGCTTCTTGAGAACGTGCGTAGGCAGTTGAACATCTTCCGGAACGCAGGTGGGCGTGTAGCAAGATGGGAAGAGCTCGCGAGCAACCTAAAGACGCTGGATTCGCCGCCCGAGTTGATCATTGATGGTCTCCTTGGTACTCATCTGAGCATTGAAGACCTGCGCACAGACCAGCAGGCAACAGCCTTTGAGTTGGTCCAGTTTGCGAACAAGAGCAAAGCTAGCGTCCTTGCAGTTGATATCCCCAGCGGCGTTGATGGCAGTACTGGTTCGTCCCTGTCCCAATCCCACCATTCAAAACACTCCGCTAACCATCTATCTAGGTGAAGTCGCGCAACTCGAAGACACAGGAACCTTCCACATGAAGGCCAAATGGGTCGTCTGCATGGGTGCCCCCAAAAGCGGTCTCCTCAACGCGCTGATATCCGGCGTCGGGGCAGGGTGGAATCTCTATGTAGCAGACATTGGGATCTCCAACACTGCGTGGCGCAAGTACGGGACTCGACGTCGTCACGGGGTCGAGTTTGCGGCTGACTGGGTCGTCACCCTAGAGTATCACAGCTCGCCGTCAAGTTAGTAATTGCATGGGGTAGTCTCAACACGAGACGAGACTAACCATGAGTTATTTTGTTAGAAAGTAACAGCAACAGTATTTTATTTATTAGGTTCTAGGCGCTTGTTTGTTTTTGCTTTTGTTTTCCTGTGACCGCACGATTAGAGGCTGGGATGTGATGACTTGTATGATTTATTCTTAATAATGGGTTTTTTTTGTTTGCTTTTTTTTTTTTTTTTTTTTTTACACCACGGATGATCTTGGGATAAAGGCCTGGGGACTTTTGACTTGAGTCTTGGACACTTTGGGGGCACTTGGATATGCCACATTGTATTATTAGTATTACAAATACGCAGAGTTGCATCCTTCCATGCCCTTGGGAACTGGGTTATGCTTGTCTTATCAAATGTTATCCGTCACAACCTCTCACTCGGTCTCTTTGGCCAAGGGAACTAAACTGTTTTTCAACGAAAATGTGACAATGGTTGTTTCTATTCTACATTTACCCTAGTAACTACATGTAGTAATAATTATTGCATCGTATGTATTAGGGATATATTTCATTCGATTATCACTAAACCAATAAACTCGAATCTAAAAAATACCCTATCAATCGCGTACAGCTAGCTCCATTACGGAAGCTGCCCTCAACTTCTTTGTACAAGCGAAACAGAGGAGATAATAATACATATAATACTAAGAGACTCACTCTCACTCTTACGGCCCTCGTACCCACCTCTCCAGTAGCTCTCTATCGAGAAACGTCCTATCTTCACGTTTGCCGTTTACAAACGCTACCCACCGTCAGGCCCAATCAAGTGGCCCCCTATTGAAACACAACTATGTAAAAAAAAAGAATTATACCAAAGTCCCCCAGTCCAACGGCACACTACTCCCGCTTCCGCCACTCCTATAGACCCTATCCCTCTTCCCACTCCAAAACACAGGCTCGGGCAGCTCCTCTTCCCCTCTAAACCTCCACCTCTCGTCGCCCTGCTGCTTTTCCCTCTCTGCCTCTCTTTCCCGCCCCACCTCCACCTCCTTATCAATATCCCTCTCCCTCTCCCTCTTGAGTCGGACTGGCCTCGCCAGTGGCTCCGGTGGCATGCGTTCTGCAGCACCCATACCGGTGCTAACGGCCTTTCGGGCAGCGACGAGCGCAGGGCTCATGAGGGAGCTGGCGGAGATATATGAAGGGGCAGAGTTGGAGTTAGTATGTGGGCGCTCCTGCTCGGGGGGGAAGTTGGCGGAGATCTTGCGTGTGGTGGGGGGCAGGCGAGAGGGCGCGGCGTGGGAGGATGCGGGGGCGCTGTGGCGGTGCGGTGAGGGACGGGTGCTAGGGATTGGGGGCGGGGGGCGGCGTGGTTGGGGTGCAGAAGCGGTACTGGAGGGGCGAGTGGTAGAGGTGTTAGAGGCAGTAGGTATGGCGGTGGGTGTAGCGGTGGTGAGCGGGGGCAGCGGGGTGCTGGAAACTGCGGGCAGCTGCGGCGAAGGATCTGGGGAAGAGATGGTGGTTGAGGTGCCTGAGGATGAGCGCGATGCTGCTGTTTTATATATAGAATTAGCTTATGTATTATTTTCTCTGTATTATCCATGTATTCATTTAGTGATTTATATAAATCCCACATAACCCACATTCGGCCCAGGGCCCATCACAGACCATCACTCGATCTCCTGTGACCCATAAACTAAAGGCCAAGAACATGATACATACCAGGAACAGCGTCCCTCCTGACTCTTGGTCCCATGAGTACCTCAGACTGCGGCGCTTCATCCAGAGCACCTTTACTGCCGCTCTGCTTAACCCTATGACCCTCTTCACCGCGGAAGCAGCTGCTGCTGCTACTGCTGATGTTCCCGTCAGTGTTTGGAGTAACACGTGTCTTGCGGAGCCGGATTCCAGCGACAATATCAGCGTTCAAGGCGTTCTGTGTTAGAGTCTGTTAGTATGAGATAGTAAATGGGGAGAGAGGCGTACTCGGTCTAGACGGCAAGGAGGGGCTAAAGGTGGAGATATTGGGAACGTAGAGAGAGGATGAAAAGGAGGTTGAGAAGGAGACGGGTTGTTTCCGCTGAAGAGGCGTGGAAAGGGGGGCATGGTGGATTTTTCTTGTGGGTTTGGTTTGGGTATATTGTGAGATAATAAGATGGCTTCGATGATGGGGGTGGTTTGGAGATACTGGGGATGAGTGGCCTGGAGATGGAGATATATGTGATGTGTATATACTTGTGGTAGGGACAGATGTTGACTGTATATTACGGTCTCTGCGGTTCTTTTGATCACTGGCTGGCGCTTTGTATATATATTTTAGACTTCTTGTGGTATAGTGACATTTACGCCATGGACAAACACATACACACGCGCAGACAAATTATCATTAAAAACAGCTCTCAAGCCAAGTGTAGCCGATCAGGGCTCCATTACACTCTATCGTGCAGACGCACACTGCGTTACCGTTGGTGATATTTTGTTCAAAGCGGCCACCGTGTACACCAGACCGCTTAAGATCGCCATTGCCCGATGGGCGTTCTTGCATAGTTCTCACCAGATAGACTATATGTTTAGCCTCCAAAAGTTACCGTGTGACTGAAAGCGCACACCACATTTCAGCTATTGAAGTTGGATTGAAATTGATTCATCTACCCACCATCACCTCTGCATCTTAGGTTCTCGCTTAAGTGTTGGAGATCATCAATAATGCAAATTCCCTACTCGTCATTAGGCAAGTCTTGAGGTATGCACAGGAAATGGGCCCATAGTCCATCCATATGGGCCTACTGACAGACTAAGGGATAAACAACAGATAGGAACTTTGTGTCACGCATTATCACTCGATTTTTTCTCATAGCAAGCACTTTCAGCGCATCGGACTACTTGCCGAGCATACCACCGGAATCGAGGTCACGACCACATTAGATGGTTTTAGCTACACAATTTGAACAGAAACTCGAGCATTTGGACAGAAACTCCTGCACCTGCTATTGGTTGCAACGTGGATGAGTTTCTGTCCAAATGCTCGAGTTTCTGTCCAAATGCTCCAAATGCTCGAGTTTCTGTCCAAATCGCGCAGCTAAAATCCTCTATTAACCCCTCTCTAAATGTTCTAAATGTAGGCACTACTACATGTAGTTATTACGCCTAGACCGCACAGCAAACAACGGGTCACCAAATGCAACCCCCTCCGCGGTGCAACCAGCCCTACGCCCCATCACTACCCGTCACTCGTACCCAATTCACAGACCTCCCACGGCGTAGAGACATAAATAAATATACATGTATGTATCCATCCATAATTCCCAGATTGAGAAAAAAAGATACTACGAGAGAGTTATGTAGTCTCGTGTCCAGACCGTCGTTATTTTCTATTTAGAGTGGGTGGGGGGGTATACAAATTGAACGCGGTATACAATTTCGATTTCTATCTATATCCGTTGTATGGCAAACCCGCCGCCTCCTGGTAGCTCTCCAATGAGTACGTAAAGTAGGTTACCACGTTAGGATAATCGAAGCTCGGTAGCAGCTACCTGAGCTCTAACTAAAGGCTATCTACCCCACCCGAGCGAGCCTCGATGCCGCGGCGTTGCAACAGGGTGGAGCTTGAACTTTTGAAATTAACTATCTACCACCAAAAAGTTCAGATTGAGCGGTTGACCGAGCACTGATTCTCCGGTGACTGTGGGACCAGGTAACGGTTGGATTTATTGAGCCACCAGCGAGCGATATGACAGTGGCAGTCGATATTCGACACGTATCTCCCTCTCTATAGGTTTGTGACCATCTTTTTATTTTTAATAGTGCGCCACAATTGGATCTCAAAATACATACTCCGCGTGGCTTTGGAACCTGGAGCGGCCCGCTGTCATAGGTGGGGATGAGGCTGGATATCCGCTGTCATGATTTGAGGGTATTGAGGTTGATGGTGGCTCATAGCGTATGCATCCATTAACTAATTGTGACCTCCAGCAAGCCTAATTCGGGTGTTTCCATCTTGATACTGTTCCACGAATACTATACTGAATTAAAGCGCTACATATAACGGGACAGACGGGGGACATACAGCTTGCGTTAAGATTATTGTGAAAATATGGGAGGAGTTCTATTGGCTTAACCAGCCATACAAACTCTGTTTTTAAAACCCCTGTTTCTACGATAATTTTATCTCTCGCTGTAGAGAGGAGATGAAGCTTATGTCCGCCGTCAATAAGAAGGGATATGGACCCTAGGACACTACGCCTTTGGCGGCGGCGGCGACGGCGAGTGTCACGTTTTGAATCAGTTGAGGCTTCTCGGCGTTTTGATTAAGATTAAGACGACTATCTCTAGATATCACCACTTTTCAACCACCTTCAGCATAGTGGAGGAATACCGGCCGGCATCCGCGACTGTCACTCATGTCACGCCCGCCTTTCACTCTACTCCCCCACCATGGCTCCGAGGTCATCCCCTCCGATCCATATTAGCTAATCCTTCCACCCCCCCCCCACACGATCATTCTGGCGTTGATCCTCGATACAGTGAATCTCGCCTTCCATCATCACCACCCAACCTATTATCTATCGCTCGCTGCACTGTCGTCACTACTCTACGGGAGCCTCAGACCGTCAACCCAGCACGCTTGCAGCAACCTGATTTTGTGTTGGAACGAGGTACTTTATCGACGTAGCGACGGGGGGTGATCAATGATATCATCCGCGGATCGTTTTTTCAGGGTCATCATTGATGTGGTTCTTGATAATTATGTAGGTACTCTATCATGGCGGAGTGAGGGAAAGTGGAGGAGAGTGTGCGCAAAGAGAGATACATCCTCTATCTGGAGGGGTAAGGGCGGGGTGCGACTGACGTTGAGAGAGCCAGCGCCGCCCCTCAACCCCTCAACCAGGAGTGGAGAGGTGAGTGCAGCAAAAAGTGCATTTGAGGCTGTTGCACCCGGTTATCGTTTCTTTAAGGTAAACGTGTTATCGAAGAAGTGAGGGGTTCCATCTGGAGAGGGGGTAAAAAAAAATATTACCTGTAAGTTCCCTCTCCTCTGCCTCTCTAATAAAAAATAAAAATAAAAATAAAAATAAAAAAGCGACGCCGGTAGTTAATTTTGAATTGTGTGGAATGTGAATTATTACTTGTCCCTTGCTCACCCAAAAATGTATTCCACCCTAGAGTAATTACCTACTGCAAGATGGAGTGAGCAAGCTTAAGGCGAGGTTGACGTTTACTATTCCAAAGAAGGGGACCAATCCAATCAATCGCTCACTGCCCACACTGCATGATACAAATTGACACAGCAGATCAAAGAGTAGGGGGGGGGGGGATATACTTTACTTGGAGTACCTCTTACTCAGGATCACTGATTTGACCCCATCAAGTTAGTTAGTTCCCCTACTGTTAAATTTACTAATAATAATAACGGCGCGAGCGAGTAATCCTCATAGAAGCCATAGAAGCAGGGGGTTTCTACTCTAGGGGGGCTCTGTAACGCAGCGCCTCGATATATGTTGGGGTTTGAAGAGCAGCACACGTATATTGGATACTTACTATACTCTCTCTACACTCAGGCAGGCCGTTGAGACATCTGACTTTGGCCCTTCTTTGAGTATTTCAGCGCAGGCTACATCTGCATATGAATGATGCTTGGGGGCATTTGGCTCTACATACCCTAGATCTAGAAAAAAGAATGGCACACCCGTGGCGTCTTCTCAAAAGCCAATGCCAGTGAAGTCTATTACATACAAAGAAAGTCTAGGAGTAGCAGCAGAATACCAATAGCGTTCACGAACACGACCATTATTGCATATGATTGATATGTACTTTTAGAAGGGGGAGGGGGTCGCCAAGTCCACAATGACATGTAAATGGTACTGTTTTAGAATTGGTATTCTAGAGTGAGTGAGTGAGTGAGTAGGTAGGTATACGGACCGGCGGCCGTCCGTCGTGATATTGGGGTCTTATTCCTAAGTGCCTTTTCTGCTGGTATTGGTACTTAACACAGTTGCAACAACAACAACAACAAGAAGTAACTTACAGTGCACGCCACCACATCGCTAGTCCAGCCAGCCTCGTATTGGAACTCGCCTTCGTGAGGCCCATGCATGTAGAGAATCTTCCATGCAGTTCTTCCTGAGAGGAGGAGGGGAGGTAGTACTCTAGGTAGGACCTCTTCTTCCAGCCAGCCAGCCAGCACAGCGGTGGAAATCTCGGGATCAGATTTCTTTGGAAAAATTAGAAATCGGATTACAATTACATACAGTATCTGAGATCCCGATAACTTCTCGACTGGGCAGGTAGGTGGGTGGGTATAGGTATAGTATACATGTAGTATAGTGGGTGGTGGATAGGTAGTGCTCTACATACATACTCCAGAGCGGAGCAAAGTAATCTGTCGCGCCGCCTGCCGCTGACGAGGTAAAAGTAAAAGTAAAAGTAAAAAGTAAAAGATTCAAAGGTCCCGAAACTAACCCAACTGTACGTACATACATACATACATCTACAACCCACGCACGTTCACCTAGCCTATTACTCCCCCTCCCCCCCCCCCCCCCAAGAACAGTACTAGTAGAGCAATGTATGTATGTATGTATGTATGTACCGGCGATAAGCCTCCCCCCCCCTTCCCCCCTTCGGAAAGTAGTGGCCCGGGATAAATCAAATCACCAATCTCCATATCACAATCACAATTCACAATCACAAAGCTAGCCCCGGGGGAGGGGAGGGGGGGGGCCTATCTCTTTGCTGTATGTGAATGTTATGTAGAACAAGGTTTCCACCCACAACCTAGAGTAACGCCCATGTGGTCCAAAGTGAGGTGGGGCATAACAGCGGTTGACAGCAGACTTTTGCCTACAGGCTCGTCGTTCGTTAGGCTTAGAGGTGAGATGTGAAATGCACTGTACTGCAATACGAATGCGTAGTGTGGGTTAGGGTTGTGGTGTGGGTGAATGAGAGAAAGAGAGAGAGAGAGAGAGAGAGAGAGTCCCTACTCTACAGTTAAGTTAGGTATCCCGAGGGGGGCGGCCCGGGAATAAAAACAGCATGATATGCGGTTTCTACCTAGAGTACTTGTGTACATAGATAATCTGCAGACCCACAGCTCCGGTGCTTGAGCTAGCTTTGCTGCCTTGGTTTACTTTACATATATACCCTGAATAACGGCCGGACCCCTGGCTGGCAGGTAGGTAGGTAGGTAGGTATATTTCGAAATCGATAGAATCTCAGAGGGAGGAAGGAAGGGCTAGCTAGCTAGCTGGCCCAGTAAACTGCCATACAGATAGATGTTGGGTGTGGGAAACATAGCATAACATGCCATGGCATTAACTCACTGCCTCGGTGCGCACGTAACGTTCTTTCTCACTCTCCTCTCTCTAAGGCTGCCGAGGCACAAATAATGGCTATGAGGCCGTATAAAATATATGTCTGTCTGTTTTTTTTTTTTATGACCGTGTGTATGTATGTATGTATATACGAGGGCGAGATCGACACCGGATTTGGCAGAAATTATCGCCCACGTTGAAAGAGTTTTTTTTCATGCCTTGCTGTACCGGCCGGTTAGTGTTATTATCTTCAGTTCCCGGCTATCAAGGGATGCATGGAGAGGTTATCATCCAGGCACAGCACAAAGAGTAGGTAGGTAGGTAGGTAGGTAGGTAGGTACAGAAACACCGACAGCTCGATAGATATGAGTTCGATATCACAACCCACATGTATGTAAGTATGTAAGTAAGTGTGTCTGCCTGCCTGCCTGCCTGTCTGTCTGCATTTGCCTGCAGTCAAGTAAGTACCTACAGCACTTACATCCACCCAACGTCCACCCCCACCACCACAGCCTCCCACCAACCCCCACTCGTCGTCCACAGCCGACACGATCATTGACACATGTAGTCTAAGACTAAGCAACCTCCGGCCACCTGGTTACTAAGCAAGCCCGCCGGTCTCTCCCGCTTGGCAAACCCTAACCCATTCCCCCCAAAGTCTAGACGGGAAGAAATTAATTACTCTACGCTATCCTTGGCCCTCCCCCCCCCCTCTCCCCGGTCGGGGTGAAACCAGTAATAGCAGTTTTCCGATGAGGGTTTCATATGTCCGTACGGAGGGTCTCAAACCCTTTCTAGAACTAATCCTCCTTCTCACACACCCCCCCCTCCTCCTCCCCACTCTTCCCCCCCTCGTCGTCACGACCGTGCGCGCGGAGGCGATTTAGAATGGGCTTCTGTTTTTATGCAATCATCTCCTTGTCCTGCATGGTGGAGACGGACAGACGGACAGACAGATAGATAGACAGATAGGATAGACAGACAGGTGAGTAGACACACATTCACATTTGGGAGCTACGGACGGTCCTGTTCTTGCTTCGCACTTTGCTCTCGGACCGGGCGGTGGTGTTTGTCCGGTTTGACTCTTGGAGGTTTTGATGGGTTGACTCTGAGTGATGATGGTACACATGGGGAGGACTAACTAACTGGGACGACTAAACGGAACAAGACGGAGGAAGGGCCATGGGATATGAATAGAAGCAGATCTAGAGTATCTCGATGTTGTAATGATTTATTTTTTTTCTTTTCTTTCTTTTTTCCAAGTTTGTGATGGTGTAATTAGAATCTCCCAGGGAATACGGACGGACAGGGAAAGTGAAGGTGTTGTTAGATTAGTATTTTCGGTATTAATATGGAATCTCGGGGGGGGGGGTCCAATTTTACTTTTGCTCCTCAAGATTCGAGTGAGGTATGTAGGTATCTAAGTAACGTAGGTGAACGAATGTGGCTTTCTGACAGTCTCATAGTTGGTTGGTTCACCGGTGTCTAAAGGTAGAGTAAAGTACCATGTGCTGTGCTGGGCCTACGTAGCGTAAAGTTGGGATTGGGGAGGGAGCATGTACCTGCCTACCTTCATGCCTTAGGTAGAGCAGGTACTTACGAGTCTCTTTGATGCATATATACGGCGGAGTTTCCCTTCTTCTTAAACACCCTCCCCCCAACCACAACCAGTAATACCACCACCGGCCAGTAGGTACATGGTAACTCTACCTCCTGTGATTGTGCTCCCCCCGAAATGGATGAATGACACCTTCCTTAGCTATCGGGTGATATCATGTCATCTGACCCGGGCCATGGTGAGAATTAAAAGCCTGTTTATGTTTAATTGTTGATTGATCTAGGCGTTTAGTTTACTTTGGCCGAAGCTGAGGCAACTGGCCCGTAGTGATTTCCAATTGGCACAATACGTATCCTTTTTGCTATTTATTGATTCGTACCTGTAGAGTTGGATGAGGTACTGTCGAGGTATTAAAGTTGTAATGTCAGGTAGAGTATGTATGTATGCATGTATGTAGGAGGCAAATGTAGGCGCCGAGCTCACGATACGATATACCTACATATCGATGTCAACCCGGGGATATTATGCTATGCTTGGCTGTATCCGTATGATATCTCTCTTCATGTTTACCCTGTAAGAAGTAGGTTCTGTCTCTGTCTCCCTGTCTTCCCTGTTTTATCAGGCTCGACTGACGACCGCGACTGATTGACTGACTGACTGAACCGTTTCTCATTTTTCGTTTTCACCACACACCTACCTGCCTGTCTGCTGCGTTTCTGTATCCGTACCTGGCTCACAATCGCGATGCTGCACATCATACAGATAATTTTGGAATCACTGGGGGGGGAGGGGGGATGTGCTCTCATGTGAATCAGGAACTGATTATCGGTTGCCTTCAGCGCCTTACCCTCGTGGAACATCACTTTCCTTCCTTCTCAACCTACCTACCACTCAACACTACCCTACTATCATTCGTACCCTACCCGACACATTGATGCTGTGGCTGAGTCGTGCCGGAGCACAGTAAGATATCGTAATTTACAGCTGCCTGCTGCCAGACCTATGCTCTCTATTATGAGTTGCTCTGCTCAGCCTGGCGCCGCCCAGCCCCAACCCACCCACCACCCACTCACCACTCGCGGAATTGTAGACTAAGTCATAGACTCGCAGTGTACGACGACGACGACGACGACGACGACGACGAGTCGACTCGCGGTAGATCGGTCTAAGACTACACTTACAGATACAGGTAGCATTGTGAGGAGGAGGGTTTCGAAAGATAGTAAACAGATTCTCAATCCGCCCGGCTAAAAACCCACGGTCTGCTGATTGGCTGGATGGCGGTGGGCGGTACATATTTGCCCTTCGGGCACGGGTTTTCCCCAGCAAAGCAATCCGCGAGGTGGTGCCCATATGACCCTTCAACATGTAGGTCGTAGTTAGAGGATGTATGTATGTAGATGGGGAAGTTGTTGCGGGTGGGTTTGGGGTTTGATGCGTGCTGTGCGTGGCGGGTACGTATGCGTGGATGTGGATGTGGATGTGGATGTGGTTGTAGATATGGGTATGGGGTATATAGGGCATCATTTACCGGCGGAGGTGGAGGTGGAGGATATGTTACTCCCTCCTCCTCCTCACACCTGCCTGGGATACGATATACGATACGATACGATACGGGTTTGGTTTAGTTTACCCCCCAATCAACCACATTGATGATCACGAGCGCCGCAAGTGGCGCTCCATCCCCCATCAACTTTGTCCTTTTTGGAGAGAAACGAAAAAAAAAAAAAAAAAAAGTAATCTAATCTATTTTACTCCACTCCACTTCCACTTACCCTTCACGTCTGTCGATCGGGATGGATGGATGGATGGATGGATGGATGCTGATATGATACCTCCACCGGTTGTTTCTGTTGCTGTTGCTGGTTGCGTCCGTTTTGCACTGCAGGGAAAGGGGAGGTGGCTCGGGTTGAAGTGAGGTGGATTGAAGCAAGGGGCCGACGGGGAGGTAAAGGATCGAAGGAGGTAGAGTACCTACATGTAGTGAGGGGGGGAGATAGAGACCCACGTCCATGTCTGTGGTTACTTTATATGGGTTGTAAAGCAGATATGAGATTTTGCCATAATGCCATGGTTGGGGGTTGGGGTGGGGAATTGGGGGAATTGGGAATTGGGAATTGGGGGAATTGTACCAGACGAGATTTGATAGATTCGATATTTGATATGAATAGATGGGTGAACTGACCGGCGGGCAGAAGAGGGAAAGGTAAGGCGAGGTGAGGGAATGAGGCAAACGAAACGGAAACGGAAATGAAGGAAAGTCCTCAATCTAATCTCTCGATAATTGTTCTCTACTTTACTTGTAGGTAGGTAAATAATGCTTTGTGGAAACTCCCGTAATAACCACTCAGGAATCTCATCAAACAGCACCTAAACACCGACCGGCCGACGAATGTACCGGACAACCCCCCACCCCTTTTTCTCATTTGCTAAACAAATAATCCTAATCCAAAATAACGAAAGAAAAAAAAAACAAAGATAAAAACAAGGAAGTTAGTTATCTTGTCTGTTGGATAATAACCCTCATACTCGAAAAAAATTACTGAACTCACACCTCATAACCCTAGCTCCAAACATGACAGGGGGGGCATCGTGTCGGTACGGTCGGTGATGATTCTCTTGAACGATCCTCGGAGGCAGCTTGTCGAAATGTGGAGCCGATCACATCGAGGTTTTTATTTTATTTGCTTTTCTTATTCTTTTAGTGGCTTGCATATGGTGTGTGTGTGGGGGCTAAGCGCAAAGAGGGAAAAGGGAAAAGGGAAAGGGGAAAGCAAAGGCTAGAGAAGGGGGAAAGGGTTCATTAACCGCACCTTGATGTTAGATTGTGATAGATGGGATCTGCGGTATGTGTATCATATGGCTACACATGTATCTAATAGCTGAGCTAGCTGATCAACTTGTCTGTTTCGTGAATGAGGGTTTGTAGCTCCATACTCCTAGTATCGTATCCTAACTACTCACGCGGTGAATTGGACGCTTGCTTGCTTGCGCTCGGCCAGTTCGTGTTCTCACCCGTTGTTTGACGAGACGGCCAGGTGAGATTGCTGGATATGGATAGCGGAAGGAAGCTCTCTTTCAGCCAGTCACTGCTCCTTTGTTACAAGGGCAATCATGAATGTTACCACAATCGACAGGCTGAGGCTACAAGCCCAGTTGGATACGGATTACCGACTGAACGGTTTTATGCTAGCAGCTATTAATTCCTCTTGTTGATCCTATTGTGCTGTTATGCTATGCTATGTATGATTGATGACTACAACATACCCTACTTGAATTGAAAAAGCCCAATTCTTGCCCTGCCTAGTTTGCCCACGGATCGGCATAAGTGGAAAAAAAAGAAAGAAAATGTTTATCACGAAGATTAAACCTTTTTTTCTAGTCTGTTCGTACGTTCGTATGCTATGATATGCTCGTATGTTTGTATGATATTCTCAACCAACCTAGCTTGACTCTCTATCACACCGAGCTAGTAGATACGCGGTGATTTCGCCCCCATCACTCTTGTTTGCCACGCTCATAAATTCGATGCTATGCTATGCTAGGTGTCTTCGCGATCTTGAGTCGAATTCCCTCGAGCTAGATGAATTAGCCCCCATATTTTACGGTTCTAGCATCATCGGGAGCCTGCCTGCCTACATGTTGAATAACGACCGGGCCGGGAATGGAATAAGTTTAGACCTGACTGACTAAAACGCCCCACGGTCAAGTGCTGTGATACCAACATCACATCTATCCATCCATCGGGTAGTAGTGTGAATGTGAATGCGTGGACTCTGCTCAAATTTTCGACTTTCCCCGAAAGTCTAGGAGTCTAGATGGTCAAAGAAAAGTGAAGAAGGGGGAAGAAAAAAAGCAAAAGCGAAAAAAAAAACCCACGCGTGGAAGGTTCGTTCGGCGGAGGATTCCTCGTCGTCCGTCGGTCATCAATCGGTTTTTGGCCTGCAGTGTCCGCAGACTCAGTGCAGCTAGGGTGTGGGCAGCAGGGTTACATTACATACATGCGAACTAGAAACATGAATGGAGGGTAAAAGTACGTAACTGAAGTGCTACAGAACTGTCATCATGTTGTCCAGTTCGGCCAATCATGCGCGCGGCGTTGTTGCTTGTTGGTATTGTTGATGGCATTATTTACTCTATCATACCTACGCTGATGCTTGGAGTCACTCTTTGTTGACTTTCCGATTTCATCAATGATATAACCTGCCTGGACCTTATCGATCGAGGCAATGAATGGATGGATGGAATGAAGCTCGTTTGGCCGTGGACCTGCGGTCATTTGAGCATCCACTTACGAGCCTGACTGAGCCTGGCTGGGCTCTCACAGTAATTCTCTGATCTCAACCGTCATTGAAATTAGACATTATTGGGTGGGCACTGATCAATGGATCAACAACGTGCAACGTGAGACTTTTTAAAAATAAAAACCCTAAACGACTGACAAAGAAAGAAGAAAACTTGGTCACACATTCATTCATACCTCCATTCATTCATTCATTCATACCAGCCGGTGCTGAATAATTAACGTCAGACGCTTTCGAAACTGGGCTTTTTATTATTTATCATTATCATTCTTTGCTTGTATGACCCATGCAACACTCTGGCACTTCAACCTCAGCCCCAGCCAGTAGAATTGCCGGGTCTGGAGGTATGCTGGTGAGCGACTCAACTCAAGCCCTAACTTATGTGCACTTTGCTCCCGGGTGGAGGAGAAGGATGATGCGGTTTTCTTTATTTGCAGGCTGAATTAGATAACATCGCGCACTCGCGCGGGCATGGTATGGTATTTATGGTGGTCTATCTATATCTGTCTGCGGCAGGTAAGAGTGAACCACTAATGATTTGCTGATTTGCGGGTTAATGTAATGAATGATAGGATCTAAAGACAGGATTTTTATTTATTTCCTTCTTTCTTTTCTCCTTGTGATGTTATGTTTGCGGCGCGACCGTGGAAAGATATGCGTTTCTGGGTTTAATTCTGGTTTTCGTTAAATGGCACGTAAGTTTTGCAATTGGCTAAAATAATACGTTACATATCGTTCCGGCTAGAGGAAGGGTGATGGAGAAGAGGCCGGAGGAGGAGGTGAGCGCTCAGTAATTAAATCTCAACCTGTCTGCTTGCCTTCCTGCGTGCCTATGAAGAATAGGCTAGCTCTCTGGTTGGCTGCTCAACGCTCGTTTTAAAAAAAAAAAAAAAAAAAAAAAAAAAGTGAATGGTAAAATCTCAAACACTCATGTATCGATAACAAGACTCGAAGGGTTCCGATATAGTTTCTGAACGGCTAAACCTGCTGCTTCTTTCCAGGAAGTGTGCCAAGGGCCATTAAGATGATCGGTTGCAGCAGCAGGAGTTCGTTCGATGCTGGGAACGTCCGTCAAAGTCAAAAAAATATATATATATTCTCATAAATAATATATTTGTGAGCTGTGTGAACTGTTCAGTTCTCCCCGAGCCGTTCCACCAAATGAGCAAAACGGCAGGGGGGAGGGGCTGGGGTGGGAGGGAAGGGATGGGGGGAAGTTTGAGTAAATTTGTGACTACGACTACTACATGTTACTGCTTTACACAAAGAGACTCTACCTATAGTGATATCTACAGGGAAACGGAAACGAACCTGAGGTCGCGAGTTGCGGACATATCGTGATGGCGGCAAGTAAAGCAGCAAGCTAGCTAGCTTTGTGGGGCTGCATGACCATTGGGGAGGACGACGCCAGTCCTGCCTTCCTTCTAAGATCCACTCATGATCCTTTACTCCTCGTACTTCTACCTTAGTCAACTCTTCAGCCCCTTCCTTGAGAACAAAGGGAAGTGACTGGGAAAAAAAAAAAAAAAGTCTTCTGAGCCCATCAATCTATTCCTACCGACCCGAATTATCAGGAATCGAGAGTTGCAACTTGGGCCCAGTTTTGACGCCGTGACAACAACGCTAAAAACAGGCAAAGTAAGGCAGGCAGTTCTCCGCCCTGGCACACACCACCACAACCATCACGGTTGACCACAAAGGGCCAAAGACCAATCGTCCGGTGCTGCTCTGCTGCTTGCTTGCTTGCTCTTGTTGCTGCAGCCATACAGGTGTGGTGGTGGTGGTGGTGGTGGTGGTGGTGGTGGTGGTGGTACTAAAAACTTACTCAAACTTTGAAGTATCGTGCATAACCATACTTCTAGATCCAATTTATATGCCAGTCGATTAGAGGAGTAAACGGACGCGACAGAAATAAAACAAAATATGTGTAGCTGGGGTAGGTAGATGTCTATCGTTTTCTTTCCTGTGTCGCTATTAATCCGTCCCTCCAACCCCCCCTCCTTTGTTGTATGATATGTAGGTAGGCCAAAGATGGAAATGATGAACCGTGGGCCTAGAAGCTGGTCAAACGTGAGTTGAGGAAGGAGGGAGAAAGGGCTAGGTTTGTCCTTTTTCCCTCTTGCTAATGCATGATTGGGTGTCGGGAGTTCCCTTACTTTCCCTACTCTGGTGAAATTTAGTTCGGTAGGACGCCCGACACTGAAAATTCAAGTTGACGGTCTAGCTATTTCCTTTTCCTTTTTGATTTTTCTCCCCCAAATCTTTGTACTCCCTCCAGCCGGCCATGCAATACAAATGACCACATTGCAAGTTGGAGTTCCCTGCCTCTTGCCTTTTACTCTCCGTACCGATGATTATTGCTGCGTCATGTCCCCGGAAGGTACCTCATACATGGCACTTCTCGTACTCTTCCAAGCTCGGAAAGTACCCTAGGAAGGGAGTCTAGATAATGTAGGTTGCACGCAGGTCACGTTACATGGGCGCCAAACCACAAAGAAACAGGGCCAGGGAAGGAAAGGAAGGGACGAAAAAGAAACCAGGGGGTAAGAAGGGGAGGAAAAAGCAAAGACGAGGGAAAAAACAGAAACCAAAACTATTAGCCAGAAACACAACCATCAAAGCCTGCTTCGGCGCAGACACTCAGCATCGCTGTAACAACCGGCCATTTCCAGTACCGCTGGGAACTACTGACATGTATTCTAGCACTGCTTTTTTCATTTTTTGTTTTTTTGAACGAACCACCTGTGCCCCGTTTTGGTTTGCTTTGCTTTAAGAAGAAGCTGTGGGGCTTACCATCCTTACAAACCTGACCGTAACTTTGTACGCTGCGTGAGTATTTTAGCACCTGCCTGCTGAGTTTACGTCCTTGTCCGGATGATGGGAGATCATGTTGGGCACAAGAAAAAAAATTGTCGAGCACGGAGCTCTGATACCGATGAACGACTAGGTTATGTAGGTAAATAGCATGATGTTGAAAGGGTGGGGAACAACGGGAAAGAAGAATGCGACAACAACAACAAAGAGCAACGTTGACGACTTCAGTCGTCTCGACGTTGTGACAAAGACAGCACCAAAAAAGGTACCAGCAAGAGAGAGAGACTGCCGGTGTCGTATCGGGCATTCCTTCACAAATCTGGCGTTAGTTGTTGGGGTGAGAGGGGGGTGGCTAACTAGGACTAAGCAGGAAACAGCAACCTCCTCCCTTCGTCGCTCTTCATCACCCATCCATACACTCCACCGATTGCGTTCACACACACAACCCAACCCACACACACTCGCTCACTCGCTCACTCACGCACAAGCATTCATCCCCGTCTCATATCTAATCAATAAATTTCAGAGACCCTTTTTTTTTTTTTTTTTTTTTTTCCTCTCCTTCTCTTAGTCTCAATCATACGTTCTCACTTTGGTGATATTTCATTTTTCCATCTATCGCTCCTCTTCAACATACCTCACACCATTGGATAGATACCAAACCTCAATCCATACGCACGCCTTTTCAACCCCCTAGGTTCAAATTATCCCTACCACCTCCGGATTAGATTTTTTTAAAATCTTTTTTTCTCTCTCTTGGGATTTTCTGTCCAACAGGATGCCTGCTGCAACAGATACTCACACCCTTGCCCTTTCCCTTTCTTGCATCCCCCATCCCCTAGTTCGTCCACCACATCCATTTCCACACCCAAAGACATCTTAACCAACCAACCAGCCTCTCCCTTCCTTTCAAATTCCCCCAAACATAATTTGCCCAAGAGTTAAATCACACACCTCCTTTTTTCCCAATGCGATACAGACGCACACAGCTTAGCGGAACGCGCATGTCCATGCCCTCCCTCACTCCGCCCGGCACGCGCCGCTGACTTTGTAATAGTTAGTAGTGGCAAAGCCCCATCCATTATCTCCATAATTACATCAAGGGTTCGACGAAAGCCATTTCCATATAATCCTTCCCACACATTAAACCCCATGCCATGACGCCAATACTTCTCCCAATTCCGGGTCATACACTGGGCACTACCTCTGACATTCTTCCGCTTCCATTTCCCACGCCCTCCATCATACACCACCACAGCAGGAGGCACTTCTGGCACTGGCTACTTACCGCTAGTCCCATTCATCGCACAGCTACTTCTGGGGCTACGCGCCACTACAACTCCTTCCTTGCTCAGCTGGCTTGCCTGCCTGCCTGCCTGTCTCGACGAGGCCATAGCGGTTCGCTCACTCACTCTTTATCACCAGGGGACCTGTCTGCCTGCGGGGTCAAACTAAGACGCGTTCGGTACTACTTTAATACTTTACCATAGCCGGTCTTTCTTCTTTCACGTTCTCTTTATATTTATCTATCTTATCCTCCCCCCAAGTGTACATTACAGTATCTGGTTCTTCCCACAGGAAAAAAAAAAAAAAAAAAAAGGAATACAACTATATACATACCAGCTCACCCCATCCATCCATCTTAATGTTGAACATCGCAGTCCGACCCCACATTATGCATCCTCACACAGCATACCAACCTCTCGAAGGGCCCCATTCCTTCCACTTCAACAACTTTGACTCTCCAAGATCACCAATAAGTATAGGTCTAGGTTCAAATGTTCGAAGATACTCCATATCGTCGGGGACCTCCTCAAGATACCAACCAACACAGCCGGTGAGCCGGGGGCTACAAACACCACCGCCAGATATGGCTTCAGGGTTCAAGAGTGCTGTTCCACCGTATAACCATGGACATCAGCTTAGACAGTTTGAACCCCCAATTGCGGGCAACGGGTTGCCAAAGTCACTGGATAGTTTTCGGATATCGAACGCACAATCGTCGTCCTCGAATCAGCACTACATTACCCGGAGAGGGGAGAGTCCGTCGATCTCGAGGAGGAATTCTATTGCGCACCCCGAACAACACCTATCTTCGTCGTCATCATCATCGTCATCATCGTCGTCATCAAAGAGGAGGAGTTCAACGAGTAACGGTGCTGCTTCAATGACAGTCCCGGCATCGATAAATAATTCCAAGGCCAATTTGGCTGAGTTTACTGCACAGGTTTGTCATCATTGGTGTGGTCAAGCACTAGCGCGCGAGAATATTGTTAGTTAATACTAGTTCGGTTTATAGATCACATGTTTGTTTTGGTTTGAGTCTTCGCTTCTTCTACAAAGAGTTGCGGAATCTTCCACTACCCCTGTTCCACAAGGTCTATTGGCCCCCGACGCCATGCCAAGTTTGGGATTTAGAAAATGGGTCACCACAATTCTGTCGACTACACAGGTTTCACAAAACGTCATATTACTGGCGTTATTATTTATTTACAGATTGAAAAAAAGCAACCCATCTGTAAAGGGAAAGTCCGGCAGCGAGTTTAGGTTGCTGACCGTGGCTTTGATGTTGGGAAATAAGTGTGAGTACCCGTTCCAAGCGATCCCCCCGGAATTGGCCCTTTTTTATTGACTCTTTAATCTAGTCTTGGACGACAACACCTATACAAACAAAACATGGGCCGAGGTTTCTGGGATCTCAGTGCAGGAGATTCATATCATGGAAGTAGAATTCCTGAGTAATATGAGATACAGTTTGTTTGTGTCTAGTGAGAATTGGAATGCATGGCATACAACGCTGGGTCGGTTTTGGGCATATTGGGATAGGGCACAAAGGGCGCCCATTGAGATTGGTTCTAGGATTCCAGCTCCGATTACACCGACTCTACCGATTGTTCCACCATCGCTACCCTCACCGCCACCTTCAAACAGCTCATCTCCGCCATATTCTTCGTCAACTTCATTGCAAGGATACTCCCACCAACTGGGCGTTCCTTCGTTGATGCCGGCTCATTCGCCAATCACACCAATGCCACAGCCTGACTTTCAGGTGTTGTCAAGGAAGAGGCCTTATGACTCAGCTGCTGGGATGCAACCACCGACTAAGCGGGTCACGAGGTCAATGGGTCCGATGAACACTTCCGGAACACAATTCCCTCTTTTAACTACCCTGTCTACGCCTTCTCAGTTACAACAGGTTCCTCGCTTGTCAATCAATGTTTTCCCCACAGCTTCCAGCAGCCAACACCAACATTTGGCCCCTGTTATGTCCTCGAATCAGCTACCCCTACCGGGAACACGTGCTATGCAGAGTGTATATAACCATCCACCAATCTCGCCGGTGTCAATTGGTCCATTGAACCACAGCATGAACTACGGGTCGCAGTCTAGGAATACTTCCCCGTATTCACAACACAACTCCATTCATCATTCTGCAGCTTCGTCGCCAACTACCCCGGGATTTTCGTCGCAGCAGCAATCACCAAACTGGATTCTTGGAAACAGAAACTCCCCGTACAGGCCTGTCCGCAGTGTCAACACGCTCCTTGTGCCCCCACCGTCGACTTCTGCTGAGCCACCAGCGCTTTGCTACGATCAGATGCACTATCAGCCCTTGGGTAAACCAAGAACTGAGTACAAGACTGGAACTGTTCCATACATGCAGACGGAGACTTGGCCGCAATCATGGCCGGTCACTTACCCGGATTATAGTTTTTAAGGAAATCCGGCCATTTCCTTTTTCTTTTTCTTTTTCCTTTCTTTTTCTTTCTTTTAGCTTTCGTTTCCTTTTTACATCTGCTGAGGTTGGCTATTGATATCCTTTAGTAAAGGACAGCCTCAACATATTTTGCATTACACAGGATTGGGCGGTTATTTTCTGAACTTTGAAATGTTAAAGCGGTTCTTCTCTCTCTTTTTTCAGTAGTGAATACCTTTGTGTTATCGGCTTTTTCGGGTATCGTTTTTTTATTTTTCGGCATTCTGTATTATTACCCTTTTTCGCTTTGTTTAATGGCCATGGGGGACTTTGTATATTTCTGGTGCTCAAGAGGTCGCATAGGGAAACGGAGTTTATTTGTTTTATGCAAGGGACAGGGATGATTGCAAAGGAAGGTGCGGTAGTAGGGGATGCCTCGAAAGCTTATGTACGATTATTTTAGAAGCGAAAAATCCCTGCGTGAAGCAGAAAAAATTGAACTCTGGGTGGTGGTGGTTTGGTTCTGGAAACACATCTTTATTTTCCTCTCGCGCAGTGTAGTGAAAGTGAACATGAATATCGACAATCCCAATCTCAGCTGAGACCCGAAACATTTGAGCGAAGATCTAGTGTTCTACGGCAATGGGCTCGGTTTATGAAGTTACTGGGTCTATTGGGGACTTGTTGGTTTCCTGATAATGACAGTGATTCGCCCGGTCTCGTGATAATGATAGCAGTGTGCCAAGACATCAAATCAAAGCACTCGTTACTCCAATCACTAGAGTCCCCACCGCATCGATCTGATCCACTTGGTTGGAATTAAGATTGCTTATCGGCGGTGCCGCCCCCTCATAGGCGCCGTATTGGCTTGAAGTCTGCAAGGACATAATGATTCGCAGGATATGGGCGCCCTTCAGTGTTATATACATATATCGATTCTGTGACCATATCTTACCCGTTCATTAGACCAATATATTTCGATTGACATTTCATTTTTCGAGGGGGTCCGTGGAGAGGTATCATCTGGCCCCAAAAAGAGGAGCGCAGCGGAAAGAGCAGTACCAACCATCTATCGACGGGCCGGCTGGCGGGAGATTCTGATATATAATGTCATACATACCCACCCCCTCCATTTTACCGCTACCTCACAGTTATGAGGGATGGAACAGAAATGGATTATCCATTCAGTTCATCATATCACACAGGCAGTCGGGGGGGGATCCGGGCTGGCGTATAAAAAAAGTCATTTTTACCCTTACATTTTTTTTTGGGGGGGGGGGGTGCTAGTTGGTCCGTGGTGATAAGTTGTGATGCGGTTAAATTCGCGATACTGACTTTAGCCGGCGGGGAGCAGGGTAACCTTTGCCTCAGGTGGGGGTGGTGGGGAAGGAAGGCGAATCAACGACGTCGCCCCTCCGAAGGATTTATCCCTGCCGGCCGTGGCCGCTGCTTTGTCGGCTGGCTGATGTTGATGGTATTAGCTAAGATAGCTAGTAGCCTAAGATGAGGGACTTGTTTAAGATCTTGATACCCCCTCTTTGTCTGTTTCCGTGGCTTTGATCAGCTACTGCTTGTCTGTTCGATATCAGACCGCGAGCCAGCTGGGGTCATTTTTGCGAAAGAGAAAAAAAAAGAAAAAGAACGCTGGCTGGACGGGGGAAGAGCGGAAAGCACGTTTTCCCACCTATTTTCTCAGTGGAGCAGGCAGCTGCGCAAGACAACAAGGCAAGGGAAGGAAGGAAGGTGACAATTCGGGTGTACCTGATGCCTTGCTACTCTACAGTAGTACGGACAGGCAGCATGTTGAAGTGGAAGGGTTGTGTAAAAAAAAACAGAGGCTTACCGAGGATAGTTACGTCAGGTCTACGGAGCATTTTTCTAAGGCGCGGCGCCCTGGACTTGGCTTGATTACCCTTCCGCGCGTGGTTCGAGCTTCGAGGGCCAGTCAGATTCAGCCTCTTTTATCCGGTGCACAGGAGCGGTTAGGCGCTCTGCTCTTGATTTGATCTGGGGCCTGAGGGGCAGGCACTGTCCTTATCGGAAAAAACAAATCTTAGAAGGCCTTCCTGGGGTGTTACGGACAGAAAGCGTCTTGATGAGTAAAAGGGATCAACGGGAATAGTCAAGGTGACGGAGGAGGGCGAGTGTAAGGAGCATGATGATGATTACGGGTTTGTATGAAGTGATATCGAGAGAGAAGTGAGACCCAGGAACCATAAGATAGGGTAGGATGGGATGAATCAAGTAGAGGGTCCTTTCCCCGGGGACCGGAGTGGGCCAAAATTATACAATATTTTTTTTTTCCTTCTTCTCCCGGTAAAATTTTTCCCGCGTGGAGGGTAGATCTGGTTTGTGTCTTGCAGCCAACAGCAGCATAAGCAGCACAAGCAGGCAACGCCGTCACTTTCTTGGTGGGGGCTACGTTTTTTCATAATTCTCATATCGCTGATTTCACGGCCCTATTTTTTTTTCTTTCTTTCTCCTTTCTTCCCTTTCTCATCTCAATCCCCAAAGTCGTCCCTTTCCCTTCAAAGGTATAACCATCTAGTCGCCTTCCTTCTGCCTGTACGTCGGCACGACAATCGCTCACTACCGTAATTCTTCAGTAAAAGATTAATTCAAGATGATGTTTTCTACTATGAAGTCTACTATGAAGCTCAGAGCTCTCCCTACGGCCGGAGGATTGGCGTCGCGCAGTTCTCACACAATTCTTCCCCGAAGTCAGATCGCACGTCCATTGTTCAGACGTGCTTATGCTTCCGGGGCTTCTCCTGGCCCTGCGATGAAGGCCTCTGTGACGAAGGCCCCTGTGACGGAGGCCCCAAAGAACAGGTTCAGATACTTCAAATACGCATGGAGGGGAACCTGCATACTCGCAATCGCAGGAACAGTCTGGTTGGCTTATTCCATCTATGAGACTCGTTTCCCCAAGGAACAGACCGAGCCTGACCCAACAAAGAAGACACTTGTAATTCTTGGTAAGAAATTACTTGTCGCCCAGTGATACCATTTGGGCCATTTCCCTAATATTTGGCGAATTTAGGGTCTGGGTGGGGAAGCGTTGCCCTTCTCAAGAAACTAGATACCGAAAACTACAATGTCATCGTCATCTCACCACGTAACTTCTTCTTGTTCACCCCTCTACTGCCAAGTTGCCCGACTGGAACCGTTGAGCACCGCAGTATCATGGAGCCCTTGAGGCACATTCTGCGCCACAAGAAGGCATCAGCTAAGTTCTACGAAGCCGAGGCAACTAAGATCGACAACGACCGCCGGGTTGTCATTATCAACGATAACTCGGATGTGAAGGGAGAAGTTCATCAAACTGAGGTACCCTTTGACTACCTTGTCGTGGGTGTTGGAGCCGAGAACGCAACCTTTGGTAAGTCAATGGATTAACATGTGATCATGGGCTGTAGGGGCTCGATCTAATATTTTGGGTTGTGTGTAAAAGGTATCCCGGGAGTCAGGGAAAATGCGTGCTTCCTGAAGGAGATCAACGACGCCCACAAGATCCGAAAGAAAGTCATGGACTGCATTGAGACGGCTATGTTCAAGGACCAGACTCAGGAGGAGAAGGAGCGTCTTCTTCACATGGTGAGACATATCACAGTTCCGGCTTATTATCTTAAGTTCGAACAGCTGCTTATTAAATTGCCAGGTTGTTGTAGGGGGTGGGCCAACTGGTGTCGAGTTTGCTGCCGAGCTGCAGGACTTCTTTGAGGATGATCTCAAGAAGTGGGTTCCGGGAATTACCGGTGACTTCCATGTTACCTTGGTTGAAGCTCTGCCAAACGTGAGCTCATGATCTCCCGTATGCCATAGTTTCTCTAACTCGCTCAATAGGTTTTGCCCATGTTCAGCAAGACATTGATCGAATACACCGAGAAAACCTTCAAGGACGAGAAGATCGATGTCCGAACAAAGACAATGGTCAAGAATGTCACCGACAGGTACATCGAGGCAGAGGTGACCAAGCCAGACGGTACAAAGGAGAAGCAGATCATCCCCTATGGATGTCTGGTTTGGGCTACAGGTAACGCTGTTAGGAATGTTATCAGAGATCTGATGGGACAGCTCCCACAGCAGAAGAACTCCCGCCGCGGTTTGGCCGTTAATGAGTACCTTGTCGTTGATGGAACTGAGGGAATCTGGGCCCTAGGCGATTGTTCAGCGACCAAGTATGCTCCTACAGCTCAGGTCGCCTCGCAACAGGGTGCTTTCTTGGCCCGTCTTTTCAATACCATGGCCCGCACCCAAGCTCTAGAAACTGAGTTGAACCATTTGGATGAGCTCTCTAAAGAGGCTAGAGGTGAAGACCAGGAGGCTTTGGAGAGGGAAATTCAGAAGAAGAGCAAGGCCATCAGCAAGGTTAAGCAGTTGTCACCCTTTGAGTACTCTCACCAGGGATCTTTGGCATACATTGGTATGGACAAGGCAGTTGCCGATATTACCTGGTTCAACGGAAATGTGAGTGCCTTGAGTTGTATTTTCAAGGATATATCTTTGTTTACTAATCCTCATTATAGCTTGCTTCCGGTGGTTCTTTGACATACCTCTTCTGGAGATCAGCATACTTATCCATGTGCTTTAGCACAAGGAACCGTGTTTTGGTTCTTATGGACTGGCTCAAGGTTAAGGTTTTCGGACGCGACGTCTCAAGGTTAGTTCTTCCTTATTTTTTCGTCTTTAATCTAAGGCTATATCTGACCTTTGCGATACAGAGAGTAAACTTTTCTTGGATGTTTTGTATAATTGGGTGTTCACAAAAGCTTTCTTCCATTTTTGTTTGGGATATGGTTGAATTATTTCTGTGATCTGTGTTTTTGTTATCTGTGCTTTCCATACCATACTGTGTTTTTATCAAGGCCGCAGGAAGCGGAAAAGGGGAGAGGAGGGTGTGTTTTACTTTGTCACTACTATGATAGATAGATTTCACGTTATACTTTCGTTTGAGCGGTTAGGGGTCTCGGGTTTTTCTTCTTTGTACAGTGTAATTGTATCTATTTTCTTTCATACTAGTGGTGATCTTAGTAAGGAAATATGATCTACATTATAGGGTGAAGGTCATCTCTGCTATTGGACCCTTTGGTTTGTGAAGTCTTAATATTTCTCAAGGAAGCTGGCAAAGCACCGAAAACGAATCTTCCAACACCAGCCAGTACGTATACCCGCGTTGACCCAAAATAAAAGCAGATCCTGACACAATTCGAAGGGGATATCCACTTCTCAGGTAGATAACTCCATTTCCCCTTGGATCCCTTCCTCCGGCAACTCTAACACCACATGAAGTTCCTTTCCCCTTTCTACATAGGAGATAGTTCAACTGCACTGCTTTACCGAGACTTGGCACGAATCCCGCTGCGCTGGAATCTGCAATCTGCATAGTAATCCATTTCCCGCTATATTTCCCCAGATTTGGTGGTTCCAAACCTTGCTTTCGGATAAGTTCGGGAGGAACCTTGCAGTGATTAAGCATTGCCATTTGGACCAGCGTGTGGGGCCCGATATATTCCGCTGCTGTTTTTGGATTTGAGGAGGTGTCATTTCGCAGATGCATGTATCCTACTATACGCTGTCAATTTGGGCTGGGGTTGGAGCTGTTGTAGAATATGGGATGCGTATTAGGGGGCAGCGGGCCAAAGGAGATTTTTCTTTGTTCCGCTCTACCGAGGTTGATATTCCCTTTTTTGTTGGTTTTATTATATGATCGGTGGGAGTGGGGGCATGAGTGGAGTGCGGTTTTGTCGGCGGATGCATATAGGAGGTCAGTATGTGAAACAGAGAACGTAATGCTGTTGGTGAATACATACATCATAGTGTATGGGATAGATAGTGGGGGCGGGGCGGCGGGGGCGGCTGAGTACTGGGTATTGTAGAGTATGTAGCAAGTAAAGGGATTGTTGGCCGGGGTCCACTGGCTTTCACTGTGAAAGTTGTGGTTTTATCGGCGGGACGGGCTTGTCGGCGAGTGTACGTAGGCACATGTATGCAGGTGTAAATGAATCTCCTAATCTGCTGTTCACGAGACAGAGACGGAGAGGTTTGATACATGCCATGTAGTTGATAGAAGCTAAAGATGCAGTATGCGGTGGTACTTGGTATATGCAGCACCCCAACTCTCCGCTCACCCGTCAATTATGCACGTCTGTGTGTGTTAGCGATGGGCCTAAATCCCACATGAATGGATGGTCTGAAAGACTTCAAAACAGCTGGGTAATGGATAGGAGACAGAGGCAATATTGGGTCGTAAGATGTGGATTGACCGAGTGTTTGACCGGAGCACGAGACCAGAATCTCCAGATCGATCGCTGAATTCATGAGGTCTTTCCCCAGCTCATAATTTGCCATCTAACATCTCTGTCCTTACCACAAATATCTTCTTTTCCTGCTTTCCTCCTCCTGGCTCTAAGCCTCTATATGATTTATTTAAAGCTGAGTGAAGGAAATGCAACAGCTTTCCACATGGTCCTGTGCCCCAAACTAGCCAATCAGATTTCTGAGTTGTATTGGCCGCGAGAGGTGTGGTCCAGCATCGGAGGTCATAGAATCTATTTCTTTCTTCTTTCTCCTGAAAGCTCCCACTGGTCTGAAAAGGATTTGTAGCCTGAGTGTTTAGGTTATGGGGGATGGTATCGTGGATAGAGCTGGTTGGATGGGATAAAACCCTCAAGTACCTTGGTGAATACATCTGGATGGATATATGGACAACAAGCCTACTTACCCGCTAAGAACATGCATAGGATAGGCCAAGATGACATACTTTTGAGCAGGTTATCTGTACCGCAGACATGTTGAACTCCTAATTCCGTAATTAAGCACATAGATATACCGAGTGAGCGCCTATGATGTTCACACATTGCCAAGCTGGGTATCCCAAAACTAAATCAAAGCTTGTAACAAAATAGGGCTATAAATCCTTGATTGATATGAGTCACTGTGACCTGTATCTGTTTGATGAAACGGGGGGGGGGGATTGGAGGGTCACTTACTTATTTTGCGGTGCCATCCCCGCTCGACGCCGTTAACCTTGGAAACATCTATTGGTTGCTCTTGCCCGCAATAAATGGTGGGTACTATCATTATATACTACACCAACCCCGGCCGTGGCAACTCAGAGCCCCAATCCCCCCCATAGGTTTCGCCACAGGAGCACTAAAGTTCAAGAATCAGCCACAGGCTAGTCCCGGAACTAATTAGTTAGATAATTGAAAGCCGGTGTATCATTTATAAAATTAGGTTGTAGTATCGTTCTCGTGTATCCTAAGTATTAACGTGAATACTTAGGCTGGAATAAATGTGCATCTAGGCGAATTAATTGCGAAGTACTAGTTAATTTTTACATCGCGATATTGAGGCTTTAAAAGGCGATATTAGTATATGCATATTGTATCTAGAGGCAGCTCTAACATGACCATTTCTGGGGAAAACATAGTACGTTGCGCTAAAGCCATCCAGGTTTCCAGTATTGGTGGTTTGTGGGCACTAGGACGGAGCAAATATGTACATGTGAAAGAGGGGTTATGTAGCCGAACCCATTTAAATTGTCACCCGTAACCCCCCATTATTTTCCGCGCATTACCCTCGGATTACCACCAGGTTACCGCCGGATAAGACCACCGGTCGTGAGTATGCAGCGAAAGATTGCTATAACAATCACCTAGTCTACGATTAACCACTCTATAGCTTTTCTTTGATTGAGTATCTGGCGCTTTATAAATAGCCTTATGTTGTACTAATACCTAGCCCGGATAAGAAACCCGTCATAGCAAGCTTTCACTGTACTGTTTATGAGGATACTTCCCCCCATGGCGAATTGTGGTCAAAAGGTCCTTATTAAACCGCTTGAAGCACTCTGTAGGCGTTGATTCAATTTGGTGATTGTTATCGGCGATGTGTAGGGACTCCAAAACTTTACGACCCGGGAATACTAGCGTTAATTAAATACTCAGAAGCGGTTGCTGGTCAAATCACGTGATAAGTCGAGTGAGAGCTTATGACCTACATCACGGACTCTGGATTTACCAGACTATGAGCTCACTACACATCAGAGATTCTATAAATTAGTTGCTGTTCTTATATCTCTACACCTCAGATCCGCAGACAAACCCTTCCACTTTATTTTTCCGTCCCTGCACCTTGCTTTTGGTATATTTGAGAGCGCCTCGGATAAACAGCAAATCTGCTTGTATTAGATGAACATTACGGTTCGCTAACAAACATGTCCAGTCAGAAACTAAATAAATGTTGAAATCGATGCTTTACATTGGGTTGACAGACTTAGGTAATTATACTCCCATGATCCTTGGATCCCATTGAGGTCGACACATTACTATTGTCTATGGAGAGCTATGGTTTTACCAACACCCAGAACTTTCTTCCTACCACTACACTACTTCATAACTACGAGAAATCATTAACAACATATTCTGATTAGTGTTGCAACACAGGGTAACGGTTTTCACTATACGAAAAGATCTAGCATACTCGAATTTAGCTCATGGTCAAACTGGCTCATAGTGAAGCATCCATTCAAACACTGGGTTCATAAATCAACTACTTTATAGAGTTTATATGAATTGCGCAATCAGCCGAGGTTGGTGGAATGGAGCTGGTCAAACCCATTTTATTGGTACGTCCAGCCCGCCTTTAATACTTGTTCTCTTATTACAAGTTCAGAGCCCCCAGAAGCCACAATGTGAAACAACACCTCAAGACCCCTCGGCAACGCCCAAAGATCCACAGGGGCAGTGCTCCCTCCTTACGGCAGGGAGCGAAAAAAAAAAGCAAGGGGAAGAAAAAAAAGCCGTACGGCGACCCCCTCCCAGCCGGCATCAAATCCCTTTCCCAAGGGGACCTGAGAGGCTGGCTAAGAGTAGGCCGTGGTACTCCCACAGTCTGGGATACCCCGGGTGACACACCGATGGTGCCATTGCCCTTCGCCCAGAACTGTGCATCTGCCGGGGAGCTGCTGGAGTTGTTGGAATGCCAATGAGACATTTTCGGTGCTGGAGTGCAGCTTTGGTGGAAGAAAGATTAGGGGGAAAAGGTGTGTTTATATAGTTGGGTTTGCCAAGGATTGGAATGCTAATTTCGCCGCTCTTGTCCTTGGCACGCCCGCTGCCCATGAAATTTATACAGAACGACCGGGTAACAGTTTTCAGTTCACACCCGGCCTTCTTTCTCAACGAATTTAGTTAGCTACGTCAGCTCACATGTGGGTTTTTATCAATTTACGCCACATATTACTGAAATCCCGTTAGATGCCCACCACAGGACCGGACAGCTGCGGACATAACTGGTCAATATTGAGTGAGTCCTGCGACTCGACCAGCCACGTGTTCTGACTGGTCACAGGCGGGCATATTTTTTTGGTGCAGGGCTCTTTGGCAGTACTTTGACAGCGTTTTACTCATAACAGACTCAGCCCAAGCCTTCGTACAAGATATTCTTTTCTAATACTGGCTCGGACTGTACAGGCAGTGCTAAAATACCGGCTCTCGACTTGAGAAAATTAAGACTTTGGGAGGATTGATTGGATGGAACCTCTATGGATGGGATGATTAGTTAGTATTTGTTGATATAAATATCATAACAGGAGAGGGAATGTGGTTGGTGGAACTGAGGATAGTTATTAGGGTATGAGGAGGTTGGTAATGAAATGATATTCTTATTTGAAAGGGCCTCTTATAGTGATTAGTAGTAACGGTAATCCTACAGTAGCCACCAACCTTTGGGTCCTGAACTGGGCGATGATAACGGGGGCCGAGTGCAGTCCATTGCACCGAGTTATACAGCTCCAAACTAAAATGGACTGTATAGAGCTTAGCCGTCTATAGTCCAGTGGGAGAAGTTACCGCTCGCACTTCTCGAACCCTAATAACCAATTGACAAATGTACGTTCGGTACAAGCAACTGGTCTTTGATACATCCGTCCACATTGACGGCAGTCATCGTCCTCGGTTGAGGACAAATTCCTCATCTGATTTTGCGCCGCCAACTGCCTCTACAAATACTTGTACCTACATGTATTCGGTATTATCAGACTAGAGATGAGCAGCTAGGGTTGACTGAACACCAGAGATTTCGTGTTTAAATCACCCACTCAGTTTCTTTCTGAGTGTATGTAAATAACCGGCCCACTCCTGACTAGGTCTATAAATACGATGGTGAGGGCTTTAGTATTTGCTTGGGCGCTTGCCTAGGGTTTTTTTTATATTACATGTATTCATTAATGTTCGGTTGGTAATCGAGTGATAGTCCATGACCATTAGCCGCGGGTAGACAAGGATCTCTCTTTGGTGATCTGCGCCAAGAGCCTCGGGCTGGGCACGGGACAGCTTAAACGTTTAATTCTAGGCAGCAAGCAAGCTGCCCGTAGAAGATAGGCACGAGACTACATAAATGTAGTTTTATTCGTTTCTTTTAACCAGTCTTTGGGCAGCAACATCATATTACACACGCCCTATTTACATGACAAGAACACATCAATAGATACATGTAATACCATGTATACGTGGCCTATCTTAGTATGAAGTTGTTTTGTCTAATATACTCATGTAGACACTGTATGGTGCTGAATCTGCCATAATAGACGTATGGGCTTCCCTGATTACTAACAAAATGGTCTCAGCGACAATTATTTTCCGGTCGGAGAAAAAAGATGTGGCGGTAGATCTTGCCTTCCTTGTTTAAGCTGCTACGTTACCCAAACTTGAAACACATTTGTATCTTTATAGTCGATGCACAGCAACTCACTCGTCCCATGACTTTAGGCCCTTGCTGCATTTGCCAAGCTAACCGGTTGATAGGCTAAACCAAACTATACCCTAAATCCTAGGGTCCAGAAGTACCACCTGAGATAGGATGTGGCTTAGGGGGCAGTCGTGACGTATGCTGCTACATATCCTAAGGGTAATCGTGGGATAAGGATCTGCCCAACCCATAGCTCTGAAGCTTAGGTACCTTCAAACCTCTGACACTTTCAACTCCCAACCTTCTTTCCTCCTTTCACCTTTACTCACAACTTTCAACCTTCAATCCTCTACTACATTGTTGAATTGTTATTGCCGATACAACTCGCCAGTGCAATCATGCCTATGTCCAAAAGTAAAAGTTCATCTAGAAAGTCTTCTACAGGGTTACTTAGTCTCCGTAAGCTCCTCTCGTCTTGGATACAATATACTTTGTGGATAGGAGCTAACTCCTCCGTTTGTTCTCCCCTCTAGCAGCTGAACTGATTCATGATATTTTCGGCTATCTGGGATGGAAAGAAGCATTAGACTCAAGATTGATCTGCGTAAGTTCTCTATAAAGGGATTATCAAAACAAGTCCATCTAATGCTTCGTTCAGAAAAATATCCAAGGCGTTGTTGAAAGGGATTATTTTTGGAAGGTCCGTCTCGAGGATGCTATCCAACTCCCTTATAGCCTTGTCAACCTCCCAAGGTTCAAGGATGTCCCGACAATGAGGATTTTCATTGCAGTGACTAAAGCTCGCACTTACACCTGGGGCGAGAGTACCGGTGGTAAACTTGGCCATTCTTACCCAGCAATCACTAGCCCATCAAGGAGTCATAGAGGCATTGGAATCCCTCTTGAGATTAGAACTCTAAGAGATGTTTTCATCGTAGATATCAAAGCTGGGTAGATTCTCTACGTTTCCTAAGACTGGCATTGATTTAAGCTAACTTCTCAACGTACAGTGGATGGAGTACCCACTTCCTCACTTACGAAGGTGTAGTCTATAGCTACGGTTCAATGAGTGGTGGGGCCGGATCATCCGGCAAGACAGCTGATGCTATTAAAATGGCAATTAATACTCCCGTCGCACGCATCTCTGCAGGTCGCAACCATCTCATCGCTCTTACAGTGCAGGGTGAGATCTACTCTTATGAGGCATTTCATAAGCCTCCCAAGAAAATCCACTTTCTCGAGAACCATATTGAAAAATCAAACCCGTACTCAAGCTCTACGGAGCTTGGAAAGGTGAAAAAAGTCGCTGGTGGGTGGGATTGTAGTGGTGCCCTAGTGCACGGGCGAGGACTACTCATTTGGAAATTTGATAAAGTCCTCCATGATGGTGTAAGAGAGAGGTGGGGCGAGAGTCTAGGTCTAGGAGATAGACTTGTCCAAGAGAATTTGATTACAGCACCAACCTCTGGGCCAAATGATTTACAGAGGAACCCTCTTGACGCACAGCGTGAAAAGGAAATCATTGATTTTATTCTTATTGAAGGGTTTGTTGTCTTTGTAACGGCAGGTGGAAGGGTTTACTGCCTAGAGGAAAGGAACGGGATTCCTGTTTTGCCACCAGTCTTTCTGCCTCACTTCTCCGTGCACGAACCGACGGACGAGGAGATCGCCGATAAGGAAGGGTACAGGAATAAAAAGGCAGATCGCATATCGGGTTTCTTTAGGAAGTTTGCAGTTTACAATAGGAATGGGCTTGTCCATGTGGGAGATACCGACCTCCTCAAGAAAGCGATAGACCAAAAACGCCGAGCAGACCACAAGAGGGATGGGGGCAAGTTTGAGGAAATTAAACCACTTTCCATTCCGAGCCTCAAAAAATTTGGCACAATTGCTCAGATTGTTTTTGGCGATTATCACAGTCACGCAGTTACTCAGGACGGAAAATTACTTTCTTGGGGGGTAGAGAGTCAAAATTGCGGATGTCTTGGGATTGGTAATTTAGCTGAAGCAGAACGTAGAGGTGTTCACTGGCAATGGGAAAATGGAACTCTTGATGAAGCTGCTGAAGTCTTCTTCCATGATCCACCATATCCCAAAAGCTGTTATCCCAATAGGGATCCGGATGGTAGGCCTGAATGGGCCACTGCAGGTAAGGCAATTCCACCATAATGATGATTCGAGAATCCCGACTAAGTGAGCCCTCTACAGAGAATCAACAGAATACCAAAGAAGAAGACGAGGAAGAGGAAGTTCTTCTTGATCACCGTGAATTTTGCGTTTTGGGGGTTTCGGCAGCTGGGTGGCATTCGGCTGCTCTTGTTCTCCCAGTTACCCACGATTTCCTGGGTGCAGCTGAGCTACGCAGGCAACATATGGAGAAATACAAAGCTTACATCGAGCCCTTGAATGCCAAAGCCGCCGAAAGGGCCTTTGGAGAAACTGGTCCTCCGCTTCCAATTGTCAGCCCCCGTATTGAGGCGTTTGAGGAAGTCATCCGTCGTAATTCTCTCGGGGAAGCCCAGGCGCCTCAGCTGGCACCTGCTGATTTGAATTCCTCCGCTTTTTATCAACAGGCCACAGAATCTTCTAACAGTGACCGTGAGGTTGACACAACTACTTTGGCGCGTCCGTTTGTTGGCCACGGTGGTATTGAAGGCATTTCAACAGTAGCTAGGGGTATGAGGGGTGGAGTGAGGGCCGGGTTGAGGGGTGGATTTATGGGGGCGGGACATCATCTCTCTGCAAGCGGTGTACGCGTTAGCGAAGGTGGCCCGCTCGGGGACCATAATGGGCAACAGCCTCAGGCTGAATAGGCCCGTAAGTAGACTTTATTAGCAGGTTATAAATGATACCAAAAGGAGTTTTCTGGTTTCAAAATATGCGTGTTTTTCCGTCTTTCTGTCTCTTTTTTTTTTTTTTTTTCTTTCTCCCCTCCCATTCCGTTCTCATGTTCATTTCGCTGGACAGAATCGGCCCCAGATTGGCCTGTGCTATCGGCTTTAGAGATATCTACTCTCTCTATCGTATGCTCGGCAGAACTTGAGAAGGGATTGGGATGGGGCGATTGTATGTACTATCTATATAATACATCACAATGTGTAAAATACCCGCGCTTTTTAACACATGTAGTTCTGGTACCAATCGCGCTATGCTCTGTGCGCTTCGACGGCAGCAAAGCTTAGCATTTGCCAGAATAGGTAGGGCGGGGGTAGCATGGGAAGGGAATGGTATGCGATTATCCATGAGACAGCTTTATCTAATAGACCAACGCAGCGTGGGGTCTTTACATGAGGGGGGGGATACGGTGGGTGTGATATGTGGGCAGCTCATGTAGTTAGATGCAGTTACATGTAGTTACTCCACACGATAACCAGCTCAATCACTCACTCACTTGCTTACAAGTTCTGAGCGGGCAGGCGCCACGGCGCGGATCTCGGCTTTCCTAACTCCATTACCTGGTACATGATGGGTGGGGAGTTTCGTCCGCTGTTACAGCCATTTATCAGCATTTCGTCCATTCAGGTCATTCCAGCAAGGTTGTTGTTGTTGCATGTGCGGACCGGGATGAAGACTCCCGGTGCAATAAGGGGAGCAATTAGTAAGTGTTCTCTTAGCTACTTTAACCCTACACCCCAAAAACGCTTTAGAGATCGAGGAGTAAAAAAGGCTGGGAGGGAAATAGTTTACTCTGGGTGACACTGACGGCGTATCCAGGGGAAGAAGCAGAGTTGGGGAGGGGGGGGGGGGGGCGAAGCAGATCAGAGAGGCGAAAGTATTCGTCTTCATCTTACATACTTTTATGCCTCCTGATCTATACTTTCATCATCATCTACCCTAAGTATTCCGACGATAAAAAAAAAATGGGAATAATATCCTAATCCCTTCCGCTCTAAGTGGCCTGGCTACCTCGGGAGCACACAGCTGATTAGGCCCGTCGGACAAGTTTGAGCATGAGTGGGTGAGTGATGTGACACCGACGGCGACGACGACGACGACGACTCTCCATGCTCCGCCTCATCTGTGGGGCTAGTAAGCCCAAGGGAGCAGTGTTCTTCTCTCTAGACACACACACACACATACACACCATACATGATACCTACTGGGCTAGATAGCTGCTAGCATGGAGTGTGTCGAGTAACTACCGGAGAAGGCAGATCCTGAGCAATTTATTTAAGATGTGGGCAGCTGCTGGCTGGCTGGCTGGCTGGCTGGCTGGCTAGCTGTCGACATTACATTTGTCCTTCCGGATTAATTTTCTTTTACGCCTGATTTGATTGACTAACGGTCTACCTACACATTAAATTACATATCTATCTCTATTCAATCTGGGATTCCACTTTCTTGTACTCTCTCTGGCTCTCTGTCTGATCAATTGGAATCTCAACGGCTCGCATTCCCCCAGAGAAATAGAGGGGTGAGGCTGCACACCACTTTTTAGTCTACAACGTTACCTGTCGGCGTTCCTTGATATTATATTACTCGGCCTTCTTCATAGGTTGAAGACACATATCAGAGGGAGGAGGTACATACCCCGCACTCCTTGTCCGTTCTCTCTCTTTATCTCTTCACCCCCCCCCCCCTCTCTCCTCTCTCTTCACTCAAACAACTCTTACATTTTGTTCTACCTCTACCCTGCCTGCCAATAAAGCTAGAAAACAAGGGCTCGGGCTTATACTTAGCCCAGAATTACTTTTTACAGACCAAACCAATCCACTAGTCAGTTTTACCACCGCCACCATGTCTGGCGACTACTACGGCGCACCACAACCACCACCATACACACCGCCCGTCGGTCAATACACCTCCCCGCCTCCCGACGCCTACGGCACACCTCAACCAGGAGCCTATCAGCAACCCCAACAGCCCTACCCCTACACCCCCGACGCTAAACCGCCCACCGGCTACTACGACAGCACCTATGGCACTCCATCCGCTATCAGCCCACAACCCTACTACCCACCCCAGCAGCAGCAACAACCCCAATACGGAGCTTACCAGCAGCAACCGCAGTACGGATATGCTTCTCCCCCGCCACCCCAGCAGCCATACTACCCGCCTGCCGGCGGCGACTACTACGCTGGCAGCCGTTCGACTTCGGGGACTCCAAGCTCGGCGGCCGGCGGATACCCCCCGCAGCAGCAGTATGCTATGCAGCATCAACAGCCGATGTACCATCAGCCGCAGGGGCCGGGCGGGTATAATGACCCGTATGTGAATCAGCAGCCTTCGGGGCCAGGCGCGTATGCGGATGGGTCACAGCCGGGGTATGGGCAGCCAGGCTACGGGCAGCCGGGTTATGGGCAGCCGGGGGCGGAAGGTGAGAGGGGATTGGGTAGTACGCTGATTGGAGGCGGGGCTGGAGCATTTATCGGGAGCAAGATGGGATTTGGGAAAGTAGGAGGAGCTGTAGGGGTATGTTAATTGTTACTTTCTGGGGGAAGAAAATGGATAAGGATTTGGGCTAATATGGATTTTTTGAACTAGGGTGCTATCGCGGCGAACCTGTTGAGCCACCATGCTAAGAAGAAGAAGCACCACTAGACGCTGGTCTTCTCCGTCGCAGGTAAGTGTCTGAAAAGACGGGCGGTATTTTTAATTCCTATTTCCTTTATCCCCTTTGCCTCATTAGTCGGTTTGGTTCGTGGTTTTGGCCGGCCCTGTTTTTTATTTAGTTCTTTTTATGTGCTCTATGTGGTTCCGGATTCAATGTAGGCAAAGAGGCCCGTTTTTCTTTATGCTGTACCTACATGTACTATCAGCCATCGTCACGTTTTCAGAAATGATATCTATCGCATCATTTATAATTGATTCTCTAGCATGTGCTAATTCCTAATTAACGTGCTAATACTAGTAATATTACGAGCCTTAGTGTCACTAACAAGTCGCTAACTACGTGTAATAGCTACGCTACTGTTGATGCTGTCGCTTTAATAATAGTAGCCACAGTCTTAGCTTGCTATGTTTCATGTACTCGTCACTCCATGACGTTTCCGAACACAGCCAATATTGCGCACCATATAAAAAGGGGAGACTTGGCACTTTTTTATGGGTATACAATAGCACTCGTGTTCGGAAACGTTATGGAACTAGTAGTAGCTATTCGCAAGCCAACAAATAACGGGTGAATAGACGTCAAATTGGTTGTCCGTAGAAACACATACCTACATCACGAATTATCACTCGTATCTTGGATCAGTCGTGGACAGACGGGCTACCGATGCCGAGCGTGATAAAGGGCGAGTAGAAATAGAGCAGTCCTGTGGTGATAGGTCTTACGGCCGGCAGTTTAGGGCACAGCTTGAAGCGTGAGCCTTCTAGTGGTGCATGCGCAAGGGGAAAAGGGGGGGGGGGCTTAAAGCTTTAAATTAAGGTTCGGGGTTGTGAGGGCTGACACTTTCGGTACCGGCGGGTTTAAGGAGGTGCAGAATGGTTTGGGTAGATGCAACTTTTTTTCGTAAATCCCATTATGTTATGGATCTGTCGGTAGGTATATACATACGTAGCTGTGGGCTATGTATGTATGTATGTAGCTTATCTCCGACTCCGAAGTTTAGCAGTACATAGCTATAGCCATTATCATCACCTTCATCCCCGCATGAGGAGTGAGCTAGGCCGGCGTCTGGGAACTGGTAAAACCCAAGATAAGGAACCAGATTTTTACCGTGCGTTCTTACTTCGATCTTTAAGGGGCTGTTGTGCCTCCTCGTGTTTGGAAAAAGAATATACCGAGGTGATACTACCTGCAGTTGGGGGTCACGATCGCTTTCTAGGGGGGGTCTCCATAGGGTTCTGTAGTTTTTCGGGGTTTCCCGCGCCTGTGGGTTGGTGGAGCCCCTCGGAACGAGATGGGGGTTAAGTGTAGGGCTCGCCGTCTCACCTGCTTAACTAGACTTGGATGGGTCATAATGGATATAAAATTAGCTTGGATGGGCGAGTGAGCGGCTGTGAGCCAAGACTGGCGACTGGCTTTGCAAGATGGAGGGTATTGTTGTGTCCCTGGCCTTGATCCTACCGCCAGATTGTTGCTCATACAAGTATACAAGTGATGACAACACATCATCATCAAAAGCGTGACTCAGTTGTGGTCTTGGGGTCTGGGAGCGTAACGGTGGGAAGGGTAGAGCAAGAGCTGGGAGGGCATGGGGCCAAGGGACCATGAGACAAGGCCTTTCTATTCTCTGCGAGGAACAATCAATTCATCACACTTGGAGGCCCTCGGCATTGCCCAGGGCCAAAAGTGGGCAATGAAAGGTTTCTTCTCGTGAGTGGAGGAGCCGAAAAAGAGGCAGAGCGGGATATAAGGGTTCCTTCCGGTGGGAGGGAGGGGGAGTGGAGGGGGCAGAGGCAGAGGAGGGGTTCCCTCCCGGTGAAGGGAAGAGCAAAGTTGAGTGAACGGGTGCCCCCCAAGAACAAACAGAGAGAGGCCGTCCCCAAAACGTTTAACCACTTGATAGGGCACGCACGAGGGTATTGTGTGTAAGTGGAGGAGAGAAAAGGGGGAGAGAATGATGGTATAGGTTGGTAGCAGATGTTGGATGGTGGGGCTTAGTGGTGGAGGGAGATCAGTGGTTATGAAGAAAGGAAGAGAGGGAGGTGAAGGGAAATTCGAGCTTTTTTACAGCTGGAGTTGGTGCCAAGACGAGGTGGGGTGGAGGGGAAAGAGAAAAAGGTTGGGGCGGGGAAAAAAAAGTAGAAAGATAAAAAAAAAATGGAGGCAGGAAAGACAATACAACATACATGTACTCTACTACACAGATCGTTCAAGTATATTGCATGCCCTAGAAGTTGGCTTTCATACATGTTCTGCTAATCAGAGTCAAGCATTTGTGAAATCTTCCCCCCGCCATGTCTCCGTATATGATAGGAGATTTGTGACGGCTGGCCAAGGGATATTCAGTCGATGGACAGCCTTAAACCAACATTCGGCATGATTTTTTAATGCTCTAGTTAATGTTAGGATTCTAACCTAGAATACTCTTATAGCGCTGTCTTCCACTTGCCGGGTGTTGCGGTGGAACTTCTAAGAGGGGTATGCGATCACACAACATCACTCGCGCTCAATACTCCACATACCCCTACATAGAGCCGTGAAACCTAGAATCTGTAATTAAAGAAAATTCTAATAAAGGCACCCGTACCATATGCATGATCATACAGCGTTTGGATGCATACCATCAGGAATATTTCCTAGTCCAAGTGGACAAGACTATAGCCGTTTAGAAAGAGGGTACGACTTGCTTCTCATGACTTCCAAAGACAAAAGGTGTGACTCTTAAAGGATATATAATACTTAGAGCCTGCGAATTTGACACCTAGTTATCAATATGTCGTGGTAAATTTTTTTTTTTTTTTTGGGAATGAAGATATCGAGTGATACTCTATGATTCAATCCGGCGGCTCACCGAAAACGACGATACAATTCAATAGTAGTTATGAACTAATTAGCCTATAACAAAGTACGGATATAGCGTTGTAATAACTTCCTATATCCGAATCATAGAATCATAGTAGTAATTAAAGAGGATCCATAATTCAATATCAAGAGTTTCAATGCCAACCTGAGTGCTCGCCACAAAGTCTCGGCAGCCCGCGAAATCCTCTGTGTAAAATGCTTTGGCGAGTGGTACAGGACACACTCTGTTTGGTCATGGCCCTAAAAAGTCGTGAAACACCAGGACGACTTGGGTGATATGAATCAGGGCAGATTACTACAAGTAACTCCATCTAGGTATTGAAAAGAGGCTTTTAGATAGAGCCCAGATAGAGCCCAGATAATTCCTATGTCATTGTGGCGATTGAAGACAAGGTCATGTTAATTGGACAGCGCACCTAAGCTGAGCATTGCTTAGTCAGACTAGATAGAAACTTGAATCCACCTCTACGCGACACACGGCAGCTCTCTCCAGGTTTCTCTCGGACACAATCAACAATGGGAAAAGGTGAGTGATAAATTGGCCCCTTGTGCTCTGGTTTCATTATTAGGCGCGGGATTTTCTAACAAGTGTGAAGGAACCGATAAGCTCTATATAACACACAGCGAGTGGGCCAGCGACGATTTCGGCGCCTCTACCGGATTCGCTTCGAAAAATACACTCCCTTTTCGTCGCCTTCCCTACAACTTCTGCTCCCTGTCACTCCAGCCCTTCTCACATCCTGTGTGCACTGCCGATGGAACAATCTTCGATCTCACAAATATCATCCCGTGGCTTAAGAAGCACGGGACGAATCCCGTTACGGGAGGCAAGCTAGCCTACGGAGAGCTCCTGAAGTTGAACATGCACAAGAACGATGACGGCGAATACTGTGATCCAGTGACATTCAAAGTATTCACTGATAACACCCATATTGTCGCGTTGCGAACGAGTGGTAATGTCTTCGCTTGGGACACGGTTGAGCGACTGAACATCAAGCCAAAGCACTGGGAAGATCTGGTCAGTGGTGATGCGTTCAGTCGCAAGGATATAATCACTCTGCAGGACCCTCACAACTTATCGAACCGTGACATGAGCAGCTTCAAGTATCTCAAAGAAGGCACAAGCACCCTGACGCCAGAACAGGAAGCCGAGCGCGCTGATCCATTGAGTAATATCAACCTATCCGCTACAGGCTCTTCGTCAAAGATTCTCGCCGCGAAGGCCGCTGTTGCAAAGGCTCGCGCCGCAAAATCGTCCGATCCAAATCACAATCCTGCTGCCCCGCGCTCCTCCAATGCAGTCTCGCGTGGCGGCGCGGGACCGTCGTCTAATACATCTAACCGATCGGCTGTGCCCTATAATGCAGCTCGTCATACCACCGGAAAGGCTGCTGCGTCGTTTACCTCAACGGCTATGAGCGTTCATACAACATCTGAGCGCGCTCTTCTCTCCGATGAAGAGTATATGCTTAAACCCAAGAAGATCAAGTTCAAAGGCTATGCCCGTATCCAGACAAATATTGGTAATTTAAATATCAAACTACACACGGATTATGCGCCTAAGGCTGTGTATAACTTTGTAAAGCTCTCGCAGAAGGGTTACTACAATGGCGTAAAGTTTCACAGATCTATAAGGAATTTCATGATCCAAGGTGGTGACCCAACAGGCACAGGCCGTGGAGGAGAAAGTTATTGGGGGAAACCTTTTGATGATGAGTGGGAAAGCCCGTTACTACACGATTCAAGGGGGGTTATCTCAATGGCGAATAAAGGGAAGAATACCAATACGTCACAATTCTTCATCACCTACCGCCCTGCCAAACATCTTGACAAGAAACACACAATCTTCGGTCAAGTGGTTGGCGGATTGGAGGTGCTTGATAAAATGGAGACCACGCCTACCGCTGAGAACGACAGACCTACAAAGGACATTGTCATCAACGAAGTTATCGTTTTTGTTGATCCGTTCGAAGAGTTCCTAAAACAGCAGGCTGAAGACCAGGAGAAAGAGAAGCAGGCTGAAGAGAGGAAGAGAGTAGGGACTGATGATGACATGACCACGTGGACCGGCAAAAGGTTAAAGGATGGGAGAAGAAAGGCTGATGGTACTGAGGGAGCGGCAGGGGTAGGGAAATACTTAAAAGCTGCTACAGCAAAAGCGGCAGCCACCGAGGAGGATGAGATTGTTGGTGTAGTGGAAGACGAGTACACTTACGAGGAACCAGTCAAGAAGAAGACAAAAGATGGCGGGGGTTTTGGGAATTTTGATAGTTGGTGAAGGTCCGATAGCAAAATGATTACGTGTAAGACGATTAATGCAATAGATTTTTTTTTTTTTTTACATGTGTTTTTTTACATGTGTTTTTTTACATGTGTTTTTTTTACATGTTTTTTTTAACATGTTTTTTTTTTTTTTTTTCGTCCAAATCATTTACTAGGATAAGTTAGAGCTAAGCGTGAATATCAATCGTGGCCATCTTCTTAGAGAGGGGGAACCCAACGGGATTTACAGCCATTGGAATTCATGTATGTACTACATGACTATGTACATGTACCTACATGTACCCCCTTCCAGATGTTCCCCGGGTGCGTACTAAGTCAGTCGCCATGACGGTTTGGACACTTCATGTACTATTCAAAATCGGAATATCTGATAGGCTGCATGCATCTCCGAATCTACGGCTGTCATTACTAGAAACGCTCACGGAGACTGGCTGGATACGTACTCGCGCTACTATTCTATAAACGTTATCTTTGCTTTTTCTTACATATTTTTAGTAAGTACATGTACTCGTTTACCACGATAAGAACCAGAAAATGCAGTTGCTCAGGGCAAGGATTATTTGTATGGTATGGCGGTGATCTCTCATACAAACTACCCCCGTTTCCGTCACTTGCATTTTCTGGTTCTTTTCATGGTAAACAAGTAAGTACTTACATGTATGTGCAAATGGTCTGACCGTATGCAATTTCATCAAAGGGCAATTGTGCGAAAAAATAAATGCCGAAGAATAGGCTACGCACTAAACACGGGACGTACGTCGTACACACACAGATCACGGGGGATAAATTACGTAGGGGAAAACTATGTCACCACAACGATACGCTACGGCGAACTAGAGTCTCTGCCCCCACGACTTCAAGTTGCAAGCAGGGACACTGTATTCTATTATTTTATCTGCTTGGTTGTTTTTTTCTAATTATTAACCTTAGACTTGTAGGGTCCGAACCCCTTTAAAAAAAAAGCACTCATGAGATAGAAGTGGGGATCGAAGCTTATAGCTAGCCTGCCAGGCGGTATCTCCCATATTAAAACTTATCATGGTAGTAAGCGCATAAGACGAAGTGATCTTCAGAACCCATCCTTTTGGCACTGACTTTAATCTTTATATTGAGGAAACCCGGAACTACGGTAACTCTCATGTCTGGGTGGAATTCGAAATGGATGATCATGGTAACATATCGCATTTATCTAAAGAACAAAAAAAATAAAAAAATAAAAAAAGAACCGGCGCCCCACATGTAGCCGCTCGCCCTACTTTTCGACTGACCTTAATTAAGCTTTGGAATGCAGCACACAACTGATCCCCACACTAAACTGCATGTATGAGATGATTCGGTCTTTTTTTTTTTTTTTTTTTTTTTGGAGGGGGGGGGGGCAGAGGCCCGTGCATATGAGGCTCTGTGAGGCTCTGTGCGGCTCTTTTAGGCTCATGAGGCTCTGCGGAAATTAGCTTAAAGACAGGGCTGATGAGCTTAGTCCATAAATAGTAACAAAGGGCCCAACTACGAGCAATCGCGATTCTACAACATGTTGTTTCTCTCACACGACAACGACTACATGTATCTATAACATCTAAAAGGACAGATTAATTCAGCTATCCATATATGGCCACTGTTTATTTACTGATCGTAGCGATTCTCCCGCTGCAGACACACCAGGGGGCAGGGGGCAGGGTTTATGGAAGCCTGCATATATGGAGAGCGAGTCAAAGCGACAGCATCGATACTATAGAATTAAAGCGGCCCTAGACATTACATTTGTCCCATAGATCACAACTTTAAAGTGGGCCACATATGTAACTACGTACATGTATCCTCTCAATAATCAACGTTGTAACGTTAGGTATCAATCCTTGCCGCCATTTATTTTATTTCCCCGTAATTTGTCGATTTAATTGCTGACTTTCCGATCGGCTCTTTTGATAATGACTTGCAGATAGATCATGTCCACGTGGATATCATAGCGTATGATAAACAAGGGGGAATATAACAAACTGGTCCACATATTCCCGCCTGTATACATTCTTTCTGGAATATCCCGAAATAACGGTGCGTGACTACACGTATCTTCGGGGGGGGGGGGGCGCAAAGAGGAACTAACCTCAATAAACTATCTGTACAGATTCAGCTCTGATTTTCCAGCTATCATGAGAAAGGACCAGGGTTCCTGGCTGAAGAAATCCGGGAAGAAGGAATACGAAACACTTACCCCTGGCTTTTCTTCTTCTGAGGGGTATAGGCGGTATAGGCGGGGTGCAGCGGTTCAGATGAGTAAGGGTACAGAAACAAACCCTAGATCGAAATTCTAGCGCTGTTCGGCTTTCCATACATGTATTTCAAGATATCCATGTCTGGACTTTTCTTTGATCCCGCCTTGATTGAATATCGGACAACCCCCCCCCCCCCCACTGGTGCCGCTCCAGTCATGTTTGCAGGCTCAACCCCCCCCCCCCAAAGGTTTCGTGACAACTGGGCGGGAAGAAACTGCAGAAGATACGACCGCTTGTAGCGCCGATTCTCAAATTATTTACATTTACCAGCTGCATCGGTATCTGTGCGATATCAATAGCCAAAGAAGCAGCTAATGGAGGATTGTACTAACGACGATGGCTTGTACACGAGCAACACGGTACGGAGATCAAACCCCGTAATCAACCTACTCGCATGAATCCTTCTCTTCCCATGGATCCATGGATCGTCCTAGTCATCCACATCCCCTTCCAGTAATAACTTCTAAGGCAAAAAAAGGCGAGTGATAGGATTTACTTATTTCTTGATGGTATAACGGGCATCGAGCTCACGTAAACTTCAACTAAACTTGACTAAGGATAGTACCTATCGATATATCCACAAAAATACGCATAGGATCGTCTCTCCTTACTGTTTACTTTGTCACAAGGTGGTTACACCTACAGAAGCGCGGGGTATCTAAATTGAATGACCCGATGAGCGGGTGGAGACTATTGGTTTGAGTCATATAGGTGGGTACATACAATGTAGGCTGTCGAATTCATCAGAGGCTAACGCAAGATTGCGGTCATTCTTATACTTCAACAATAATCTCAACCAATTGGACGTTATAGTGATAGGTTCGCACTGGCGCACTGCTTTTTTGGAGCGGACCGATTGGCAACAGCGTGACTACCTAGATAGGCTTTATCGGTCTTCTTTTTTATGATACATCCCACCAAGTACCATAACCATAGTCCTGGGCTCGGGCCGCTCATGGCATTATCCCCTGAACCTGCATTACCCACATGTACTCTACTTGCGGAGAAATGGTAATGCCTAATGCCTGCTAGCTACAAAGAAATAGGGATTTAGTGTGAAGCTATATCTTTACTATATGTAACTGCCATTGGCTGTTTCTGAGAATATGAGAGCAATGTCTTCTCTAGGCTGGGAGCGAGTCTGAAGTCTGAGTCACATATCTTTGGCATTACCGTTGAAATGAGGAACAAGTATCGACAACATGGAAGCGAAGAGAGTATCACGGGACAAAGGCGCACATATGTATATGTAGGGTCTGAAAGCAAATCTCACGGTGTACAGCTAACGATACCCAGTGGAAAGATCTTTCTACGAACGGAAACCGGGCAATATACCAAGACACACATACGGAAATTTGATAGTGAACGGCAAAAAGGGCTTAGAAAACATTGGGAACCCCGGAAAATGTTAAATAAGAATATGTGCATGCACTTACATATAAAAACAAAAACCGCGGAGTAAGAATGCTGAATGACAGGTTCAAAAATCACAAAAAAAGAAAGAAAAAGAAAAACACACTCCCCTCACTCTCCTATTCAATCTCCACCGATACTCCATACAGTTCAGAACCCCCGCCCTCGGGGTTTATCCCCTTCCGACCACACAGTTATCTTACCCAGTATTCTAATGTCATGGTGACCCAGTACCGCAGGAACTAGCTTCGATGGAGAGTCTCTCCGAGAAGTTATCACCAATTAAAAGATTGGCCTGCACTGAGAACACTCTCCAGGCTCTACCACAAACTTTTTGTGGGGCCCATCGCGACAAGCGTTGGCGACACTCCCTTCGCAGCTGTCGATCTTAACCGCGTGCTGCTCACGGTTTGTACAGCCTTCATGGTAGTAGTAATAGATAGTGAAATCGCACATCTCGTTATGCAAGTAAGATATTTGGGCTATGGAGATGTAGGGCCTGCACGTGAGCAATGGTTGAAATCATGAGGGAATTCAAATAGAGTGCTCCTACCTATATGGCCTGTTTACCAAGATCACGAGACAACCGGCTGAGGTTGGTATGATGTATATTGATCGAGGATAGATTATATTTTACTGGGGAGTTAATATAAAAGTCGACTTCTATATTGAGGAAACGGAAAGTATCGAGATGAAGCACCCGAGCTCGAGTTAGGTTTGGGTTTTGTGAGTAGATGAATGGGGATCTCGAGATGCAGGAACTAGAGGGAGAACTTGTATTTATATTGAAAAACTTTCATTCTTTTTCCTGATTAATGCAGAATAATGGCTTCGTCATTATAACGCTCTACTTGACTGAGCTACTCCACCGGTAATATGGTTCCGAGACAATTCTGAATTAAATTTCCCTACCCCACTTCAACTACCGAAGCATTGTACAACTTTAATACTCTAACCAGCTGCTCGTTTCTGTACCGTTCTGTATGTAAACAATATTGAAAACCCTGTTGTTCAGACAAAGGACCTGTCATAGGCCAGGCTGATAGTGCTGATGATATGGCCCCTTAGTCCCAAGGGCCTTTATTTCAGGCTTTTCAGGCTCACTCATCCATTCATACTCTTGGATATGGATTTGATATGCACCATCCCACACTCATCTCACCTTGCCTACATAACCCCTTCATGTTCATCCCGAGAGTGTGCTCGATGTTGAGATGTTGGTAGTCACAAGATCTGATTATACTCAAGATGCAATGCCATTTGCTCTCTTGCTTGCTTCTTCTGGATCCCTCGACACACATATTTTGGGTTTCCCCGTTCAGACATTGCACGCAGGAATCATCTAGGGTCCAGGTACCGGTCGGTATTCAAATGGAGGGACCTGGGGCTCGCCAGGGGAGGAAAAAAAATCATTAACTCCAAACCGGTGGGAATTTACAAAGGTATGGAAAGAGGTATCTGCTTGCAGGTTTCGCCTACCTAGAGTAGGAAGAAGAAATGGTAAATGAAACAGAAACAAAAGTACCTACATACATACATGGCCAAGAGAAGGGGAGAAAAAGAAAGTAAATTTAAAAGAAAGGCCGCCTCATCTACTTGGGTGACTATTTGATTGATGGATTGACTTCTTGACTGCGTGGTTGACGCATAGCATAGCATATCTCTTTCCCCCAGCTTTCAGTCTGATTCGTTATGTGGCTAGAGAAGCAGAAAAGAAGCGTGCCCTAATATGCAAGGCCGTTAGAATGCCTGGTTAGCCCAACTGCGGGAAAGAAAAACTGCCCGCCGGCTAGTCCCATCGGTGATTGGTTCTTCCCATGCTGTCGCGGGAAATATATCCAATCAATCAAAGGACGGTCTCGGACGAGACTTGGATCATTACTCAAGTTCCGATGTTATTGGTTGTTGTTACAACCCAGCTTCCCTCCTACATAATGTCAAGCTGAAAAGCCATCCCATCTAACAGCACATAAAGACGACATATACATTACATGTGTACCTACTTGAAGCAGGCAAAAAGGAATATATAAAAAAAATTGCAGGTTCCATGGTAGGGGTTAAGTCACAAGGTTTTTGATTAGAGCGAATCAGAGATCAAAGGTCACCTCAAAATTCTATTTACCTTTCGCCAGTGTATTGCATATCGCATATACTAGCTAGTTCCAAAGAAATGTGAAGGATTAAGGTACTACGTTGTTACCTGAGTTTTTCTGTTCGGAAACGTCTTAGGATGCGACAAATAATTTCAAAGGTGTTTTATGGAAGTGGACGAACGCATTGTACCTACTGGTGCCAGGTGCGTCAGGTGTGGATACCAATTCATGGGATGAACCCAGACGACGAGTGAGAGTGAATGAATGCTAAGAATAGGGCAACCAGTCTCAGACACAGCATGTATCTCTATTGGGGAAGAGGAAATATGAAGAGATATACGCATAACAGATAGCAGCACGTATACCGGATGGATAATGAGTGGTTGGGTAGCGGGTTGCCTACCTATTTGGTAGAACAATTTTTACTCGGCTGGGAAAGAAAGCAAAAGGCGGCGTAGGACATTGAAAGCGAGAGATGCAAGGGGCTGGTTGGATTCCTGTAACCACAACAACCATAGACCCAACCGCCTGAATTTTTTGAAAGATTCTGAGAGGCCGGCGCGAACTGTGGTAAACAACGAAACAAAGAAGGACAAGCAGAGAAGAAAGAAAGCCAGAAAGAAGAGAGAAGAAGAAGAAGAAGAAGGAGGAGGAGGTCAATCTCCATTCCAAATCTCTATCCCCCCTCTCTTCCCTTCCTTGTTACGCTATCCTGTCTGACTAGCCCCTCTTCCCCTCCCCTTCTAGAGCAAAGCTGCTGCAGTCTGCATACCCTTGATCTACATAGAGTATCTACTGTTCACTTTATCCATCCCCGTCTAGAGTCTCTCTCCCCTCGTCGCTTCGTCTTCGATCCGACAACCCGCAATTTCCTTTTGGCAGTAGCAGCAGTAGCAGCAGCGTCCAAGCCCCTCTTGGCGCAACCTAAACCTCACGACCGACTCTTCTCTTCGATACTTGGATACTTACGACAACAACAGCGTCAACTTCAATACTTCACAGTCAACAATGTCGTTCGGAAGTTTCCAGTCAATATGCGAAACTGCCCCGATACCACTGTGTTCGCTCGTCGGCCCCTACAATGGCGCAAAGTCACTCACAGGAGCGGGAATCGAGGCCCTGTGTTACTCACGGAGTATTGAATGGGCCAACACCATGATTTTCCAGGCTGCGAACGATTTTGTTCACATTCTGTCGCTCGTCATGTGCTCCATCATGGTTTTACATGTTCGTTCAAAGTTTACCGCTGTTGGTTTGTTTCCTACCAAGCTTCCCCTATTTGATTGACCTCTTCACATGCCCATCCATGTTGCTAATAGCCTAAACAGGTCGCAAGGAGATCACCACATTTTTCTATCTCTTTATGCTCCTCACCGTCATATCGCTCTGTCTTGATTCCGGCGTTGTCCCGATCGGTTCGGCACCCTACGCATACTTTGTCGCTGCTCAAGCTGGTCTCTCGTCCGCCCTCTGCACATGCCTGCTCATCAACGGCTTCATAGGCTTCCAAGTTTATGAAGATGGAACCGCACTTAGCGTGTGGTTGTTGCGCTTATGCTCCCTGGTCATGTTCCTTGTGACTGGTGCAGTCGCGCTCTGCACCTTCCAATCATGGGCGGGCTTGGGCCCGGCTAACACGATGGCCCTGTTTGTACTGTTGTACGTGGTCAACGCGCTGTTCCTGTTTATCTATGTCGCCTGCCAGGTCATACTCGTGGTGGGAACACTCGGAGATAGGTGGCCGATGGGCGATATTACGTTTGGCGTATTCTTCTTTGTGGTTGGACAGGTGCTTCTCTATGTGTTCAGCCGCAAAATCTGCGATGAGGTGTCGCATTACCTTGATGGACTATTTTTTGCTTCTATCTGCAACTTGCTTGGCGTAATGATGGTCTACAAGGTAATATTCTCTCGTTCCTTCTTTTACATTGTTCTGCTGTTAACCGGATGCAATAGTACTGGGATTCCATCACGAAAGAGGATCTTGAGTTCAGCGTGGGCACAAAAACGAATGTATGGGAGGTCAAGGAACTGTTGCCGGAGGAGGACCGAAGAGCGACCATCTACGAGCATCAGGGTGCGCAGAGCGAATATGCGACCAGTACATATCATAGTAACCGCATGAGCCAGGGATACGGCGGTTTTCCAGATCGCTACTAGAAAATCAATAGACCAACACAGGTTGTAATATATTCAGGGATGAAGATATGGCATAATACGCTATATCTCTCCTTTGGGAGGGACTGGGTTTTTTTTTTTTTGGGTTATTGTTTTGGTTTTCCTTTCACGCTCTATGGAGTTTATACGAGAACTAGCGACTGGTCTGTTTGCATCAATGTCTTATTTCTTCTATGGTTGATAGCACCATTATACCACTTCTTCTTTTTTACCCTTATTTTTTTACTCATTGAGGGAGGTTTTACTATTCAAAATCAATACTTCTTTTCCTTTCCTTTCCTTTCCTTTCCTCTCTGCGAATTGGGAGAATGGGGACGAACGTATCAAGATGATATGAGGCTACAGTGATTTGATGGCTTTGCTCGAAGAGAGGGGATTATATTTCTACTTGCGCTAGTCTTTTATTCCTTATGGCTAGTGTGTTCTACTAGAGGTCTTTGCATATTTGGTGGCGGCGGCAGAACTAGGGGTTTGACCATTTGCTGTGTCTGTGTCATTGTACAGGATAATTTCAGAAAATATTTTGGCATGTTGATCGCATATCGGTGGTTGGGTTTGAATCAGATTTGGGTTGCGATTGAAGACGTTGTCTTACCAAGATCAAGTGAATTAAGGTACATCTTTGAACTGCCGGTGCCTATGTGGAGCATGCAGACACCAATTCTCATAAAACCGCATGTATGTACCTACAAGGCAGTAATCGGCCTTTGACTGGCCCCTACTTTGATTACTACATGTAGCCGTTTGGTGTATCAATGGATGGAATGTGAGCCTACTATAAACAAATAATACTTGGAAAATTTAACTGTCATTGAGGCTCGCCATCTGGTTGAATTAATAGCGGTTTGAATCTAGGTACTCCACAATGTACCCAATCATTGGCATCTTTGTTGTTCTATTTAGGGTTACAGATCGTGTTTCACGTTATCATCGGCCCGCAATTTACTTTTTTCCCCGCGCGCTTGGCCTAGGTCACAATGTCTCACTCGAGCTCGGCCGAGGGTTCATGGTCTTGTTAAACAGTGCGAAATTGCTTCGCTCAGTGAATGTCTTGAACTTACGTACGCGCGTAAACGATATAACAAGGGCAATCATATCTCCCAAGTCCGAGCATATATATGGTGCGCACGATACGTTATGGCAATTATCAGACGCAATACCCCACGCTTCTGACCTTGCTTGTTTACGCACGTAATGAATAAAAGAAAAAAAAAAAAAGACCTTGCTTGTTTAGCAGCGAAAAAAAAAAAAAAAAAAAAAAGCGCTAGACATCTAATCTAATAAAGCTGGTATGATTACTAGTGATTTGGAATACTTGTGGGGAACGTACCTTACGGTAGTACGTAGCTAGTTCCATATCATGCGCTTTCCGTGTATCGTTCTAGACCAGATGTGCACTTAGTGCGGGATTGAGGGGGATCTGCTGGATAGGTAGCCTATCACTTGGACGTATGAGACATTGGAGAATCTCTCTCATGCATATATATATCATGTGATCTCGATTTTGGGTGAGGGTAAGCAGTTCACTAGTACTGTGTTGACAGTGGCCGTGGTTCCAACAGCTCTCACTGTCAACAGACTTACCCTGGCATGCGTAGTACAGCGAGAGGTAAGATTATTGTAGAAGGATGGGAGGAGCCCTATTGGCTTAACCAGTCATACAAACCCTGTTTTTATCCCCTGTTTCTACAATAATCTTACCTCTTGCTGTACTATGTGTGAGCCACATGCAGAGATTATTGACTGTTTGCTCTTTTGCTTGGTCTTGGAAAAGTGCAGATTGCTTGCTATTGGTGTAGGGTGTGTTAAATGCAACTGGCACTAGGGTAGGAGAGGGGAAACCAGCGGGAGTGCTAGTTGTAGTCTTTCTTTTTCCAAGTGCTTTCTTGGACAATATTATATGCGACCTATATCTGGCCGTATCAATCAATATCATGGCTACTGTTTTGGATGTTGATTGGCCCGGCCCCTCCCTCCCCCAAATGCATGCTGATTTCTGATATATACTGGCACCGTGAAACAGTAATCTAAACCTAAAATCATAGCAAGACAAGTATAACCAGATTCACTAATTGTCACTATCGAGATGTGGGCATAATATAACACTTTTGTAGCGAGCCTTCAAAGGTTTCACACCTCGTGTTGCCAGCTAGCTTCATATCTAATCAATTCCCGCTAGCCCCCAAGAGGCCATGCTTCTAATAGGCATAGACCAGAGGAATGATTCTGAACTCGAATCGTGCACTTCTGTATAGAGTGCCTTGATATTTGGGCGGCTTCTGAGACCTTTTGAGTGATCTTAGCTGTTCATTTATTCCAGCAAACCCTCAGGCAGTTGATTTAAGGCCATGATGATCGAGGGAATTCGCTAGACCTCCCTGTTCGTGAATCAGGCCTTTTTGGGCAATTTCACATGAAGAGAGACATCTTCATCAACACTAAGGCTTCTATATCATCGGCCCCATAAGAACACAGATCACGGGTTCAATCTCAAATTCCCGGATCATGTCTCATTGGTGCCAAGCACTGATAGACATACATACATAGTTGTTACCTGGGCAATCGGTCTCAGTTATTAGGGACTTTGCGCAAAAGACTCCAGAGTCATTTTCTGCTTGTATGGTTGGCTGATGAGAGGATCGGCACCAATCAGCTTACCGGAAAAAGACTCTAGAGTCTTTTGCGCAAAGTCTCTATTACCCGCGCAATGGAGGTCCGAGATATACCTCAATCGTTATCGTAGCCGCGTGGAAGTTGAGACTAGCTATACTTTTTTTTTTTTTTTTTTTTTTTTTTTTCCGTACAAACTAGTAGATCCCGTAAAGTGTAAATATTAGCATCTCCCAAATTGTTGATCATATAATCGGGGCTTCTTTTTTTTTTCTTTTTTCTGGACCCATTCGCTGAAGATGTTAGAGGCGGCAATATCCAAAGCCTAGGCATGTCTTGTGAAAGTAAGGCCAGTTCTGGTGGGAGTTTTTTTATGCACTGCTACGTCATAATATGACTAATTGGCGTAATTATTATTGACCTTTTAATGATACTTTAGCTCTTTTGTGTGATTCGGGGTTTCTTGTAACGGAGTACACTAGACAGTTCTTAGGCATAACGTTTTTTTCTTCTTTTGGTATTATCAGATACAAGTGTGTCCCGGGCTTTGGCCGGAGTGGGGACTATTATGGGTTAAACAATATCAGTTTACCAGCTCAAGACTTAAGATCATTAAAGTCCCAAGATGCCCTGCACATATCTGATATACTACTTGATTGACTCAAGACATGTTGGAATTAATATAATACCAATATCTACTGACTGATTCATATTTGTTAGAATATCTGCTGACTAACCCCAAACATATTTGATAGAATACACATCTACTGACGTGACTGACTCAAACACATCTGATAGAGAGAAAAAGAAAACCTCTCAAACCTGGCCAATCAAATTTAAAACCTTTAAATCCCACAATTGCGTATCGGTATATCTATATACTTATTGGATGTATCACTCAGACGGAGGTTTGTCAAATTCGCGACCTGGTCCGTGTCCTTACTGAAGTTGGTATATAACTTTCTATAATTTACGAATATTAAGAGCTTTACAACCAGTCACCAGACGCCAGTTATTTCATAAGGCAGCTATAAAATGATAACTCAGGTAGGTCGCAAGTTTCATCCGTCTGAGTGATAAAACCGATCCTGAACCAACCAACGCACAAACCAGCACTTGAAGGTTGATTTCGAAATCTGGCAGCTAGTATGAGACTTTGTTAATCAACTGACTGACTACAGAACAAGAGAGCTGTCTTATACAACAATACAAGACAGCCACATTATACGCGTGTGTACCAGACAAGACAAATAGTTCAAGGCACAAAGGCTGGCAATGACCAGATATTCCAACAGAGTGATATTCTGTGATGCCACCGCAAAAGCCCCGCCAAGCGCCGGTTCACACACGAAACAACCCCCCCACCATCGTGGCGTATCCCAGTGGTTGACATAATAACCACAACAAGGCTGAGGCTCACTCTTCTCCCTCCTACTCAAGAGCTGGAGGAAAGGCAATAGATGTGAACGGGACCACACCACGCAAAGGAGCAGAGCACACACCTCGGAGGATAACGAACTACACAAGAATGCATAGCGTGAGAAAGCAAAAGAGCGGTGACCTAGGCCTTTCTCCACAATTATTCTTTTTTTTTTTTCTTTCTTTTTATCAAAGGCTATCTGGGGGCACTCTATCACCCGATGATATCAATTTCATCTAGATAAATCTTCTCCCCCAATAAATTTATCATAATAGCAAATAAACTAGAAGCCAATGGTAACCACCAGTCAATAAACGCCCCTCCACCACGGGAGGAGACGTATACTATCCAGAAAAGACGGGTAGGAAGCCAGATAGTACGGCCCAAGAGGCCAACTTCTACAAGTCCTGTATGAACAAGCCCACACAGCGACATCTCAGCTCTTTCCGAGCCAATACACCGCACTATCGCCTTAGTCCGATAATGTAACCAAACTTCCCGCGATTTGAGGGCGTCCATGTCGTTGGTACGAATCATAAGTTATCACTCGGACCAGCTTTAGCGTTGGCCCCCCCCCCCTTCCCCTCCTTTATTATTATATTCATTATGTGGCCACAGAAGATATTTCTTTGTTTTAGCCTAAATGAACTGTATAATCGTGCCCTATTCTCATTTAGCGTTGTCCCATAAACCGTCGATGCTGACACCCCCCCATGTGAGACCGAAAGCCACACCAACAGTTTACTAGCACTAGCCATTTGTAGGCATTTTGGGAAGGGGTGTCAGCATTGTCTCGACGGTTTATGGGATAGTAGGGTGGATGCTTTTCTACAAACACACGAGGCGGCCTACGTCCACATCACATGAGGGGCGCCAGCCCGCTGTTCAGATGTTATGCCCCCTCACCTACATACATAAGCCACTCTGTCTGTTTGCCTTGACTACACTCATACACATGACCGCCCACTTTCACCTCAGCCCCACAACCCCACTCACCCTAATGGAAAAAAAAAAAAAAAAAAACCCCACTTACCCACCTCTACACCACCACCTCTACACCACCCACCCGCCCCAACTCCACCGCAATACCAAGACCCCAGTGGCAAGACTGCGCGGAAGAACCTCTGACCGCCGATGACGTACACGAGCGTATCCAACCCTACTACTCGCCCGCTATTAAACTAGCTATTTCAGTAACTTTCAACGCCCCCACCGATGGGCCACCATCGAGTGATCCGCCATGACGCACCTAACATCCCACCACTCTGCGCACCACAACTCTAGGACCTATCAAAATAAGGCAGCTCGCAGGGAATGCACAAACTTTTGTTTTTTATTTACTCACAAACATCACCCCACCAACTTCCCCCACTAACTTCTCGCGGTACGAACATAATGGTTAACACAACCACTACAAATATCCTCCACCAGTACGCATACAAGATAGTCGTCAATAACCGGACCAGGACTATAGAATATAACTAGCAGGTACCTTCAACAAGGCTGCCTGCAGGTTACAGAAAAAAAACGACTCAGAAAGAGGAAAAGAGGGGAAGAAGGGGGAAAAACAACGAGCGTATTGTACTACATACAACAAATCCTAGATATCAACCAAAGTGAAGACTATCCCCAAGCTAAAAGAACCACCACCTACCCAACTCACGTGCCAAAAACAGCCAGACGTGCCATGGTTGCTCCGGTCCCATCAGAAACCAAACTCCGCGGTAGGATTCACAACAAAAGACAAAACATGGGATAAAGATAAAAAAGAAATTGCACAAAAAAACCCGTTCCCAAAAAGGCTAGGAAATCAGCGAAAGGAAAGAACAAATGAGATCTGCACCGAAACGAAGGGTAAAAGAAAGGAAAACAAGAAAAAATAATGTAAAGGAAAAGAAGGAGGGAAAGATCAAAAAAAATAAAAAAATCTCAGATATTAGGGACTTTGCGCATACTCTCTACACTTACTTACTGCCCTCCCATCTTCGCCACCCCCTCCAAATACGCCATCAAACCCTGCCTCTCCACGCCCAGCGGACTCCTCAACGGCTCGCCCCGTTCCTTCCTCGCAGTGCGGCCTCTGCTCGCACTACGGCTCCTCCCGCCGCTAGGGCTAGCGGGGTTTACATGTGCTAGCTCCGGGCTATTATACGTCGATTGTGCTGCTGCTGCCGGGGGCGCGTAGTCGCCCCTGAACATTGCAAGGAGGGTCTGCTGCTGGTTGCTGACGCTGTCCCTACGGTCGACTACACTGGGCGCAGCATATTGCGGTGCGTATTGAGGCGAATATTGAGGTTGTGCATATTGTGCTGGTGCGTGCTGTGGTGGCGCCTGCTGAGATGGCGCATATTGAAGTGGCCTTGGATTGACTGCGCTTGGTGGCGGAAACTGGGATGGCGATGGTTTACTAGTACTAATACCCGGGGACGCATGGTATTGCGAATGCGGCCCCGCAGTCGATGAGCGGGATGCCGGCGAGTGTGCAAGCGGCGATGGGGGCGAAAAAACCTGTCCTGGAGCCGTAGTAGAGGCACGGGAGCTGCCCCTAAGAGTGGCCAGAAGGGCTGCCTGCTGTGGTGTGTGCGTTACCCCAGTGAATGTCAATGAAGGGTCCCTGGAGATTTGTGACTTTGTGACCTCTGAAGACTCGGTAGCCTTCGCGGTTTGTTCCTTCGCAGTTTGCCCCTTCGCAGCTGGTTGCGGTGCAGGTGTCGCTCCGGTCAGAATAGATAACAAAGCGCCTGCCTGATCTCCCGGAATGGATGGCAGAGGTGTAGATGTCTCCTGGGCAGGCGTAGGGACCATTGGAGGCTTATACCCGTTCGTATTTACAGGCGAGAATGCATACTGTTGCGGCTGCTGTGCGTGGTTTGCACTACTCTGATGCTGAGTTTGATGGTTCTGGTGGTTATGGATCTGCTGACCGTGATGATTATTGTGATTCTGCTGATTCTGGTGAACCCGATGACCCTGCTGGTTCTGCTGGTTCTGAGTATGACGCTGAGGCTGATTATTATATCCCGGCATTGGAGGCGGTGGTGAAGGCAGATGGGTCGTCGATTCTGGAACGTTTTTTGGAAACTCTGGCCACCCAGTATTCAGCCCAATTACACTGCTAGTAGTAGTGGTGGTGGTAGTAGTTTTGGGACACTTCACAGGCTTTATAGGTGATGGTTTCTGCGAGCGATGTGGTTCGGTATGGTTCTGCACAGGTGGATGTGACCGTTGTGGTGATACCAGGTTGTTACTCCCTTGGGGAGGAGCGACCCTCGGAGTTGCTGTTGGTTCCCCGGATCCATTCTTGAGCATTGAGAGTAACGCTCGTGGGTTAGGCTCGAGCTGCTCTAGGTTTAGAGAAACACCGGATGGCTTCTTTGAGGGCCCAGCGCCCAACATGTTCATTAACTTTGCGGATTGATCTTCCTGAACTGGCGGTTTAACATATTGCGCAGGTTTCACCACTGGTTGCGGCGTCTGCGCAGTGGAAGGCCCAGACCCGAAAAACATATTCTTGAGCCTCATGGAGGCCTCATCTATACTTGACTGCCCATTGGCGGCAACTGGCTCGCTCTGCCCCGGCGGCGGCGCTGGCGGTGCTATACCAATAAAGCTCCGTAATTGAGCCGATGGGTCTGGTGCAGATGCAGGCGCAGGAGTTGGGGCTTCTTCCTCCACCTCGGTCTCATCAGCTATCCTATTTGCTGCCGCCGCAAGACTCTGCTGTCGCTGTTCCTGTAACCACTTCTTTCCCTTCGTGGAGATCCATTTCCTCAAATCCTTCAAAAACGGAGCTACCATATAATATTTCCCAGTCCGCATCTCATTTCCCGGCGGTCCATTCTTCTTCTTCGAATACGCCGGGAGATCCGTAAGACGGTGCCATTTGATATCCTACCAGGCTGTCAGCACCCACCACCACCCCTAGCAAACACTTGTACGCACGCTAATCTCCTTCCTCGTCTGGCATTCAAACACCGTATCCTCCGAGACCCCCGGTATGATGTACAGCCTCAGGTTCTGGTCCCTCATTACAATCTCTACATAGTCTTCCTCCTTCGCCAGGCCATTGCAGTCGAAGCCCGTCTCCTCGTACACCTCCCTGATCGCGCAGACCATGTCGTCTTCATCCTTGTTGATCTTTCCCCTTGGGTAGCTCCAGCTTGCGCCCTTCTTGTAGCCCTTCACAAGCAGAAGCTTGTCCATAGTCGGGTTCAGGATGATGGCCCCGCGCACGGGCACCCGGGTCTTGTAGGACATGAAGTTGATGAAAGCATTCTCGGCGCCATCGGCTGGGAGACCAGCAATCACTGGGAGGGGCAGCACGGCAAAGATCTTGGAGATGAAGGTGCGAAGGTTGAGTGTTGGGAGGGCCGGGTTGATGTCACGTAGGAAGTCCTCGTAATACCATTGTGCAGCTTCGATCTGGAAGGATAGTCGCTACACGGGGGGGGGGGGGCAAGTCAGCCATTATAAAACTTACGGACGAAAACGTTACCACCAGCTTCAAGTAGGGGACAAACCTCGATTGAGTTCAACTCCTCCTCCGGGATGTTGAGAATGAATCTGTTGGCACCTTTAGTCAGGACAACTAACAACCAATTACACCACCGCTAGCAACGAGATCTCCCCATACCGTACACAGAGATCATCAAGTGTCTCCGGAAGTGTCGAGCGACTCAGGATCTAGAAGATGCATCAGCCTCACACTTCTCTACTCTTGTCAATTGATTCTCCACAAAACAGAAACGCACATAAGTAGAAGTATGAGGCTCCATAAAACTTTGCTAATTGCTCTCCCGGAACCACAGCGATTCCCCAGAGACGATAAGAAACTCAAACAGAAGAACGGAAACCAGGGGTGTGAAGGTCTGAAAAGCTGGGAAGTTGCTTTCTACGCGAACAAGCAAAGAAAAAGATTGCAAGATTAGATCAAATATGACAACTGGGGATCACGCACAACCAGGGGAGGTGAGTTGGTGGGGAGAGAGATGGTAAGGTAAGAGGTTGAATATGTCGAATTTTTTTTTTTTTTAACTGGATCGCGATATGGTGAGGTGGTGGGGGAAAGCTGCTTGCGGATTCGGAATCAGGCAGACAAGGTATGGCCAGTGCGGTGGGACCGCTTCCGCCTTTCTGTTACACGCAGTTTGGCCTTATGCATATTTGTGCCCAGCCATCACGACCTAAGTTCGAGCTCTGCGTCCCAACCTCCGAGGGGAGATGATCTCTACGTCTGATGGTCTTCTGGAGTACTACTTTTTCTGCGGATGAAGTGTCTAGCCCTCGAATCCAGAGATGATGATTCCGGATGGGACAAACTGTTTGAATCGTTGCACAGCCACAGCCACGGAGGTCTTCGAGCCACTGTTTTGGAGCTGAGCACAGCCACCACATGACGTTACTTTTGTGGCAACCAGTTACCAGTTATCAAGCTCAACTCCATCACTCGCCAGCACACACTCACTCCCGAGCACTCGAAACGCTCACTGCCCATGTCTATCTGTTTGGAGCTTGTTTTCTCTATAGCCAGCCCTATATGCACTAACTACATACTCTAGAGGCACCACACCCTCAACCGCTCGCCATCGAGAATGATCCAATCAGCACCACCTGCGGGACCATACGGTAATTGTCACTTGTGAAGCTGCAAAAAGCTTTCTTCCAAGTTTTTTTTTCCTTTCTTTCCCCTGCCTAGAGATATAGGGAGTTCCTTGTATATGCAGGAGAGTGTTTGATATAAATCTTCAATGGCCTGCTGCCACTTCTATTCTGCTCTATGTTTTGTTCTCTGTCCCTAATCTGAATTCAATTGCGCACTTTTCCCTCCCACACACCAAGCCAGCTAGCTCTACCAAGGTGAACAAACAAATCACCGTCTGTCTCACCATTAGAGGGCTACCAAGACCGCACATACCTTTCGTAAATTAGAATCACAGCTCAGACCACCTCATTACCCACTCATTCATTATTAGAATATAAACATAGACCATCCTTCTCAAAGCCCACAATATCCCCCCAATAGATAACCCAAAAAGATGGCAGGCCTAATCACCAAACTCGTCTTCAACAAGATCCTGCGCGAGAACCCCTCCAACAACCAAGGCCAGAGCGACCCGTACTTCGAGACCGTCCCCGCCTCGCGGCTGTCCACCAGCCGCACCAAGAAGGTGCGGCGTGCGCTGCCGCCGGGCCTCTCGCCTGAGGACGAGCGCACGCTCGTCAAGGTCAAGCGTCGAGCATATAGGCTCGATATGGCGTTTGGCGAGTTCTGCGGGATGAAGGTGGGGTGGAGCTCGCTCATTGCGATTGTGCCGGGGGTTGGGGATATGGCGGATAGTGAGTGTTCCGTAGTTTGTTATTCCCATATATACTTAGTGGGGGAGGTGGGGGGGGGGGGGGTTGAGTATATTAAAGTGCAGCAGCACCTTTCATAGTACTTGCTTGACTTTAGCCAGTGAAGCTAACTAGCAAGTATCATGAAAGGGGGGGGGCCCATACCATAACCGTAAATATAAAACATTAAAGAGAGCGATACTAACACAACCACGTTAGTGCTCCTAGCAATGATGGTGATCCGTACCGCCTCCGCCGCAAACCTGCCCACCACAATCATGATGCAAATGGTCTTCAACGTCGTCATCGACTTTGTCATCGGGCTGATCCCGTTCCTTGGGGACCTGCTCGACATCGCATTTAAAGCAAACACCCGCAATGCCATCGTCCTCGAGGAGTACTTGCGGCAGCGCGGTGCCGCGAATATCGCTGCTCAGGGACTGCCGCCGCAGCAGGATCCGAGCCTGGCTGATAATTATGATCGGCTCGAGGATCAGCAGCCGGTGAGTGAGCCGCAGCCGGTTTACCAGAGTACGGGTATGCGCGGGGGGTGGTTTGGTGGGACTGGACGGGGGGAGGCGGATCTGGAGGCGGGGAGAGGTGCCGGGAGGAGTGCTGCTGGTGGTGGTGGTGGTGGGCATAAGAGTTCTAGGCATGGGGCGGAGAGAAAGGGCGGTGAGAGGCATAAGAGCTCGAAGAGTAAGAGTTCGAGGGATAAGAGCTCTAGGAGTGGGCCGCAGGAAAATGGAACTACTATGCGATAGATAGGATTTTTTTTTTTTTTTTAGGGTAATAAATTGGTTGTCTTTCTTTCTTTTGTGAATCTGGATGGGGGACGGAGTTCGATGGTCATATCGATGATTTTTCCTATTGAATATTTTTATTTTTATTTTAGTTATTTTCTTTGTATTATTTCTTTATTATTCTTTCCTTGATAGATAAATCTATCTTTCGTTAGTAGCGAAATTATTAACCTTTTCATCCAATCAGAGATGTCTTCTCGGATTACTAGCGTGATTATTTGTCGTCCTAAATATCATTACCGGCCGCCCACTAGTATTTAACAAGCGTAACAAAAACAAACCAAACGCTACCCTGAGTGACAATAGACACCAACATACTAATGTCATTCAATTTCCTAGATTTATTCTTTAAACACAATATGTCAGCACAGTAGGTTCGGTACTACTAAAAATATTCTTTGCTACTATTTTTCATCCAAATTATTTAAAAACCGTAAAAGCTCCTTATCTGCAAGGCATGTCTCTCTTCCCCTGAGCCAAGTCAAACCTCGTAATCAGTACCAGGCTACTACTACCAGCTCTAGGTACCGAATCTTCACAACCACCGATGCGTACGATGAGCTGCATTTCATTTGATAGAAATGATCATCAACTCGATACTAATCACTTGCAGGACCCTTACCTACCCAACATACCTAGAGTAAGAGTAGAGTACTTACATGATCTCAAGCATTCCCAGGTCAAGGCCTCATTCCCGGAGATCCCCGCACGGTAACTATCGCAAAAGTAACCACCCCTGACCATCCATCCCATCCCTCCCAATCCAATTCACGTGCCTCGCCTCAACCTCGGCCCGGGCACTCCTACCACTCGATTCTACCATTCGTTCGTGCGGTTCGTGCAGAGGCATAATCGGACAGAGAGAGAAAAGCTATCCCCCGTGATGACCTGTCACTATCTGTGATTACCGTAACCGTAGCCAGTTCCAGCGGGCGGGAGGAGAATGAAGGCACCACCACCGTCGTCACCACAAGACTCCCCAGCTCTCCTCTACCTCCTCGCGCTATATGATGATAAACAAAACAACTACTCCAACCTCAACCATAACGTCAACGCAAACCAGAACCAGTATTACACACCTGAAACAATGAGTAATGATAATATTCTTGGACCCTTCAGTGGTCTAGCCGGCGGCTTAGGAGGTGTAGGCGGCGGTTTACCAGGCGGTTTACCGGGTGGCATCCCAAAGGATATGGGCGGCATCAACATTGATGAGGCGATCCGCATGCTGAGGAAACAGCTTCCGGGAGCGATGTCGCGTTTGCATCATTTTCTGCTGAGGTTGAACAAGTAAGTGTATATCCTATGCTGTCCTTGTTGTTTATCTGCGCTTTTCCCGCGTTACTCAGAGAGGCCCGAGCTGACATGATGGCGCTTTCGCCACAACATCCAGAATGATGTCGACCCCAACCGGTGTCGACAAAGTCCTCATGACCATCTCTTACACCCTTCAAGTACTCTCCCCACAGCTTCCCCCCTCCTCCCCCCTCCGCAAGTCCATCACCGCCATCACCTCCCTGATCTCCGACATCCGCATCTTTAACCGACTCTGGGGACTCCTCGGCATCTACGCCTGGGGCCACAGCATCGTCCAGCACCCTCCGCGAGACCTCACAATTCGGCGGATCGTCGCGGCCCAAGTACTAGCCAATGCGTTTTTCCAGGGGCTCGAGAACGTGGCGTACTTGGCGAGCCATAAGGTGCTGAACATCAGTAAGGCGAGGCAGGGAAAGCTGTGGATGTGGAGTAGTCGCTTCTGGATGGTGCATGTGGGGCTTGAGTTCTGGAGGCTGCAGAGGGTGAGGGAGCTGAGAATGGGGAAGATTAGTAGGGGGTTATTGCAGAGAGGGGAGAAGGGGGAGGAGGCGGAGTGGAGGAGGAGTGTGGTTAGTAATTTGGCGTATGCGCCATTGACGGTATGGACCCTTCTTTTTTTTTTTTTTTTTTATTCTTTTTTTTTATTGAGGAGCCGTGAGCGGGGAACGATATGGTGCGATGACGAGAATTGGCTGACGCCTTTTTTTTTTTTTTGTGACGATGTAGCTGCATTGGTCCGTCCAGAACGGCATGATTGGCCCGTCGGCCGTGGGCGCCCTGGGCAGCATCGCGGCAGTCATCGGCTTACAGAACGCGTGGAATTCGGCTGCGTAATAGTCTGATTGTGAGTATATTCTTCGTGTACAGAGGATTTTAGTTTTTTTTTTTTTTTTTAGTTTTTTTCTTCCCTTTTTACATTCTTTTCTTTGTGTCCTTTTGTATCGGGTTAAGCTTGCTTGGGGGTTTGCTTCTGCGTCTTACATGTGCTCGAGCTCACTGATGAGCGTTTTTTTGTATGTACGATAGATGTATATCGTGATTATGTGACGAGAGACGAATCGATATCAAGACAGATACTACAGATACTATAGCTCTCATTCCCGAGTTGATGTTTATTAGGCTCCAGTTGATAGGCTGATGCAGATGAAACGAAACACTACCTCTGTCTCCGATTGTATGTAGCTGTTCTCGTTTCATTGATGGTTGGCGGGGACAATTCAAGTAGAGATCGAGAATAAAGTTTCGTGATGGCGGGGCTATCAAGGAAGATTCCGAAGGAGCCTTGGCCACCAGCTTTTATCTGATTGATCTTGGCAAGAACCTCTGAGGTTACATGTAGCTTTATGTACGTGTGTGTTTATATCATTCCAAGGCCTAGCTAGGGACGTCGACCAAAAAGGTTGCGGGTTAACTGCAAACACTTTGGGGTGTGGAATCATGATTTATCACTCGATGGTCTAAACCATTACGTGTACCCTCACATAACGCTGGTATAGCGAAAGCTTTGTGGAATGGTAGACTTGGTTGGTACACTTGCGCTTGAGAGGGCCGTGGTGCCCTGCCCGTTGGAAGGGGGAGATTGTTATCCAGACGGCGAGTATTCTTGTCAAGCTTGGCTGTAGCGGTGTTTGCGTAGATAGATGTAAATATGGAGTCTGTACATGTACACTCAGCTACTTTGCTTTCGTGCTTTCTGCTGAGTATGGGCTATGCACGTAACGTTTTGTAGGCTACGATCGACTCTGGCTGACCAGAAGGGGGGGGGGGGGGGTTGACGGTGATGTGCGGAACATCGATATCTGGATCAAACATGCGAGTCACGTCATGAACTATAACTACATACTTCCGTACCATACCATACCAGATATCCTTCCGATGTTTATGGCTAGTGAGACTTTTTTCTTTTTCCTTTTCTTTTCCTTTTTTTCGAGCTACCCCCGGCCCAGGATCAAGAATCAACCCGAACCCACCAGTACACCAAGCATACGCATTCCCACCGGCTGGATCTAGCTTAGACCAAACCTTCCCCCTACCCCCTACCCCCTCCCCCACCAGAGCACCATAACTAGACCATATCGACGTTCTACCCCCCCCCCCCCCAAAGGGGGAGATTAACGCCCACTCCAATCCCTTTCCTATACTATCGCTCGCCCACATACACATACATACAACCAGCACTCTTCCCAAAACCTACCAGAGCTATCCTTCCAGGCCCTACCATACATGCACATAACCCCAAATTAAAGCTTCCCAAAAAGACCCACCAGAGAGAAGCACCGTCACAGCTGCCACAGCCCCCCCCCCCCCGCATCCCGCACCATCAATACACCTATATATTCAGAAGCAACCAGCAAAATACTATAACCCTGTTGCAAAGAAAGAAAAAAGATATTACGGCAACAAAAGCCTTACATATAACATCGCCCACACCAGTCTGTCTGGCGCACTAGTGGAAGGCTTTTGACTGCTCTGGAACAGCTGCCGTTTGTGGCGCAGTCCCAAATCAAAAACTACTGAGTCACGCCACAATGTTGGGGAGGCGTGTTCTGCGTATGTATGGGAGGCGTTCTTCCCCATTCAAATATCACACCCCACAATGCACTACCCCCATCACTACCACAACCCTGCAAAAGAGGACGACTGCTATGTAGTCCCTACACGCATCCACATGTATATACATCACTATGGTGCATGCAAGACTGAAATTCGAAATCAGTGGCGGTGGAACGCGGGCCGAACGAGACCCCCTTAAGCTCCCCCACACATAGCATGTATAACCTTTATATCCCCATTTATTATCGTTGTTTTATCAACTTCATAATGCCTATAATGAATTAAAATACGTAATGAATGTACCAAGACAAAAAAAAAAAAAAAAAAAGACATTTCCATCATTCAAGTCTCGAGTGATATCTCATGATGCTCACTCGCTGCCACCATCCCAAGTGATTCCCTCATAAGAACCACCTAAACTCCTTCACATCTGGTCCTCCTGCGAGTATCTTTGTAGGAATATCCCTCGCATCAACACAGACGCCCTGCTCCCGGTCGCGCCGCCGGTTGTCGTACACCATGTATGTGCCGAGACTAACGGCGAGCACCACGCCGATGGCGCCAAAGCAGGCAGTGGTTATGAGGGCCGCTGTTGGTGCGTTAGTTGGTTAATAATTCTGCGCATTAATATGGGACAGTTGGTATGGGCGAGTTTGATGGGATTAGGGAAAGGAAGAGAGAGGGAAGGAGAGCCTACGTATATAATCTGGCGCATCCTGCGGACGAAAGATATTCGAGCTAACTATGCCCATCAAGTTCGCCAATGGGACACCAACAGAGGTAAGCGCGACTCTGCGCCCTTCGTGCGCGATGTTGTTATTATCTACCCGGATCAGTTTCCTGGTCTAACTATATCAACTCAGAGAATACATACACCAGGTCGACAGCAGCACGCTCGGCGCAGAAATTCCCCAGCACATCATGAATGTGGCAAAGTATGCAATATGCTCATCAGAGACGGTATCGACGCTGGCATAGACAACGAAACCGATGAGCGTGAGTGAAAAGCCTGTATTCGGGTTAGCTGTGTGCAGGGTCAATGATCGGAGCGCAGGAAAATTAGCTAGCTCACCTACGGCGATGAAAGGGAAGCGCAGACGTTTGTAGTCAGAGATAAACGCCAGGATAAGCAGCATAACTGCACCAGTTACATTTGGTGCTGACAGTTCCAATTAGCATCCTCCCCTATATTTTCGAGAAGTAGCAGCCTCACCAAAAGTAAATAGATTCGTCTTCACGGAACTATGTCCCAGCCTGCCAACAATCTGCGGCAAAAACAGGGCCACGCTCTGCAGAGGCACACCTACACACATCTCGATGCCCAACCACACCCATGCAACTGGCATCCTAAACACTTTTAGAGCCTCGCGGAGGTTGAACTTCTCGTCGACGACACTCGAGCTGTCAACCTGGATACGATGAAAGGCGAGCTCTTTCTCGGCGGGGCTCAGGAATGAGGCTGTTGCAGCCGAGTGTGGGAGGTACCAGTAGGCAAAGAGGCTGAAGAGGATAGTGCAGGACCCTTCGAGGAGGAAGAGAATACGCCACGACGGGATTGTCGGGTGCGAGATTTGGAAGACGCCGAAAGCGAGGAGGCCTGAGTGAGGAATTTTAGCTCTACGGGAGATTTGTTATATATTTCATGGGGTAGTGCAGATATGAACTGACCGCTAAAGCCATTTGCAAGGTTGCCGCCGGCGAAGAAGAGGGCCAGGCGGCGGGCGAGCTCGCCGCGGCGGTAGAAAGTCGTAAGGTAGTATATAACCTATTACAGCACTAATTAATCCCACATCATCCCTCCTTTTCACAGACCTTATATCAAACTCACCAACGGAAACACCGCACTCTCCGTTGCCCCCAATATACATCTCACTTATGCAATCAGCCCTAGTGTCATCCCTCAGAATCTCCACTACCATACAAATACAATACATACCTGTCAACATCCCGCCAAAATCCTTCACACATGCTCCTAGCAGCGTCATGGATCCAAAGCCAAACATGATTATTGGAAGCACTCTGGACGGCCCATACTTCTTTCCCAGTATACCCAGCGGTGGTGCGAATAGCACGTATGGTACGAAGAAGACGGCGAGTGTTATGTTGTACTGGTTGCCGGTGAAGTGCAAATCTTTCTCCAGGGTGTTAGTTTTGGCATTTCCGAGGTTGCCTTTGTCGAGCCTATGTATTAAGGGCATATATACACCTTGTTAGCCTTCTGTATTGGATAGAGCTTCTTGGTGGGGTGGGCATACGCATTGAACATGAACATAATCGCCAGTACGGGTAGTAGCCGATAGTCGAAGCGCCGAGCGAGGGCGCGCTCGGCGTTGACGTCGAGGACCCGCGCTGTTAGATTTGTTGTTTCATCATTTGAGGATGTGATTGAGGCGGTGAGTTTTTCGGGATCCATGTTCGTTGGGTTGGCCATGAGATTCACCATATATGGAATCGATGGCACGTATATAGGTAGCTTTTACTTCCTTGCCTCTTTTGTGTGTGTATATATATAAAAAGAAGCGAGTACAGAAGCGTATACCCAGGGTAAATAAAGATTTAAAGAAGTCCTTATATCTTATATCTTCTCCTTATCTATGTTGTGTTGGCACCGTACCTCAGGAGCTCCAACTCCGGGGTTAAGAGATATATAACTGGGCATTCATGCCCCATAAATTCTATCCTACCAAGGGTAGGAATAACCTAATCCTAGAAAAATCCATCGCATTGGCTCCTATCAAAAGTCTAAAACATCTTTAAGACTCCCATGGGCCGATAGGTTGACGGTTGCGCGCGAGCAGGAGAGCTAGGGGACAATCCGTATGCGGTAGTGACACCGCCCACCACATCCATCCATCTACATTCCTGAGAGACTTTGCAGTGGGACGCCGGGCACGTGGGACGGGATAAGGGAGGGGATTGCTTTGAGACTCGCTTTAGGAAGATCTAGACGTAATTAAGTGAGGTATGGCACCGATATTCTGGAGCTATTTTGTATTGCTCACCAGGCGCGATGATGAATATGAGTTGGCATCAGTTAAAGAGGCTAGAAAAGAGTATGATTTTCAAGATGCTTTATTGTAAAATGTATAGAGAATTGTGGGTTATTTATCGGTGGGTCAAAAGAGGCCGCCAGTAGTATACTTCAACCCACTCACTAAACACATGATTCGTTTTCAGCGATGTATCCATAAGGCCCTCGACATGCCCGTAAAAGTGCAGGTTACCAATGCATACACATTTCACGATGTTTCCGTGACAACTCCTGGACCCCAGATTCGTCAAGATGACCCTCTTCGCTTGTCATGGGAATCTAACCGGCGTAGGAACAAGCTCAAGTCGAACTCAACTCTGTAGTGTCTCGACCAAGTTCTCCGTGCGCACATCGGATTGACTCAGTTTCAGCAGCGGGCGGCCGATCACCAAGACTCACTCGCGAACCAGATTCGTACTAGTTGACATCCCAGGATGGGAGGCGGTCGTCGGGTGTGGTGGTGTGGCATTGACCGCCAAGACCACCCACCACAGATACACTGTTCCTGATCAAAAACCCCCCCCCCCCCCCGAGACAGGAAGAGTTAAGCTGGTCTAGTTCCGATAATGGCCCCCCCGCATAATGGATATGCGATTGCGAGATTTATGGGTTGTGCGATGGGGACGATAACCCGGGCCTTCCGTGATGAGTGGAGACACATCGATCTGTACTTGCGTTTTGGGACGGAGCCGGATGAGACCCCAACAGACGATAACGAGCGAGCAGATCCATATCCAGATTCAGATGATTAAAGTTTATCAGGACACCTCCTCACATTGTTCACAACACTTCATACCCAGGACGTTTTGGGTGGAAGGCCTTGGTTATATACTCGCATCTTGGTCATTGCATGGATGATGACGCGTCATGGGCGATCACTCGATACAAAGGATAGTAAATGGGATGCCTATTCCCCGCAGTGAAGCAGGGAAAGGGCTTCAAAAATACTGGAATCGTTTTTACGGAGACTGAAACCCATTTCCGCCGAGATGCCGACGACTTATTTACAGTTAACGGTCGGAAACTTACGCAACACTAAAGGCAATATTAATATTACACTCGCCTGGGTCACCTTAACTTTACAAGCACCTATACAAATCACGTCACAATATCACATAACCAGGGTTTTATACCTTCAAATTGGATAACATACTGCTATCCCTCGGCCTTCACTCCTGGTCAAACGAGAGCTTAACCGCTCGTTTCTTCGGCTTCCCACCGACCTTTCCCGTCTTTCCCTTCTTCTCCTTCCCCTCCTCCTCTTTCCCATTCCCCTTCTCTTTTTCCCCCTCTTCATCATCACCCCCAATCTTTGTCGCCTTCCTCTTCCGTCCCTTCCCTCCTATCTCCGCTACATTGTCCTTCCTCGCCTTGCCTTCTTCTCCCTCCTTCTCTTCCCCAGTCTTCCCCTTCTCCTCTCCAGGGGTCTGTGTAGCAAGAGCACCCGTGGAAGCCTCCCCCTCCTCTTCATCCTCTTTTATCTCCTTCTTTCCCGCCGCAAGCGCATCAAACTCCGCCCTCGACACCTCCGACCCCTCCATCACATATGCTGGCGCGTCCTCGGTGTCGTCAACGGCCGTTTTCTTATTACGCGGCGCAATGTATCTATCCGGCCCACCGCCGCCGGCGTGCTGCTGTCGGAGGCGCCGCAGAAAGGCGGGCTCTTCCATTTCTATGCATATTTGGAAAGTGTGATTAGCCGCAAAGAGGGTGGTAGGAGAGATGGGAAGTGAGAGATACCATATTGGAGGTTTTTGGACTTGTGCGACATCTTGGAGAAAGGTTGTTAATTGCTGGCTGGCAACTTGGGGCGCAACGCGTTGACAGCAGGGAGACGTGAATGGCTTGGCGGGTTATGCTTAAGTGAGGACCCATGTGGTGGATTGAAACATCTCCCCGGGTAAATTATGCGTTGAGACAGGGACAGAGCGAAATGCTCTTCTAAACGAGAGTAATACAGGGCCGAGTCGAGGGATTGTGCTACATCTAGCTCGATTGGCGTTGTCGATTTTCTAGAATGGAGACCTTCGCGGCACAGAGCTTCGAGTCTGGAGCTCAAGGAGACCCCATATACATGTATGCTACACAACTCTTGACATAGAAATTAGGGGATACAGCTTTATGATTTAATTGAATTGTCTTGGTGTATATTTATTTACTTACCTATATCAAAAAATGGGACTTAAAACCATTTGGGGGGGGGGGGGGAAGAAATCATGATTTGTTACGTATATATTAGTGGTAAATATCCCACAAATCTTAGGTGGGCTTAACATCAACTCCAAGCTCACTATTAGGCTTGGTGGTGTTAGATTAGGATCGATAAGAATCAATGCTTGGAACTTTGTACGAGAGCCCTAAATTGGCAGACATACCCCAACGGGAAGAGTCCCAGTCATATAGAGTAGTGGAGTTAAAGTTGAAGAAACATCATTGACTGAGGGAGTGACCACCCTTTTAGCTACCTAGGTGGCCTTCAAATCCATTCGCGAGTGATAATCCGTAAAACACGTATTTAATGATAATTCTGGTTATGAAATACAAGAAAATATTTTCTAGGGCCTCCAGGTGCAAACTTAGGGCTTAGTAAAAGCTCTTTCACGTGGGGGTTGATATTCTGCTCCACAGTGGTACATGCGGCTAACCCGATTAATCGCGCGGCGACAAGCAGGCCAGATTCACCCTTTCCCCTAAGACCACACCGGCGGCCCCCAGTTTTTTTTTTTTTTGGCTCCAACAGCCTCTTCTCGCGACGAAGTCTGCTGCTGCTGCTGCTGCTCGTAATCAATCATCTTGAGATTCCTCCCATCCACTCCCCATAGCTGGTTCGCCGGCATTTCTATCGTTCAGCATCGACGATAATAGGTGTGTTCTCTCCTTGCTTTCCGTCCACTTATCGTTTTACTCCTCTGCCGGGGCTAGTTGCGCCATCGCAGAGCACATACTGAGATTTATTAGGAGTACGCAGTGGCCCTGACAGCAGCCATTCCCCCGGACCATCATTGTCATTCTCTTTTTTCTATCCTTCATCTGTTGATTGCACCACCCAAAAGTTAGAAATCATTTGATAAGCTTCTTCCTGGAGAAATTATCGTAGCCGAACCCCCTTCCCTATCAACCTTGAAATTAACCCCCTCCATCCTTCACCCCCGATTGTATGGGGTTGGTAACCCAACTTTACCAACGCTTCCCCTCAAAAACAACGATGCCATCGCTTGAGGATTTTTCAAAGAACCGACTGTCGCCGCGGCTAGCTTTCCTACGGCGACGGGTCAAATTATCTAAAGGGAACAGCATTACCGTACCATTAGGAGTGATCTTGCTTTTCCCTTTAACAGTTGTCCTTCTCATACTCGTGCTGTTTATTCAACACCCGGATTCCCCTGCAAGGATACTGATTCCATCTGGATCTCCTCCATCGATAAGGTATAGCTTATTTTTCACGTCCGGTCTAAAACGGGTGGCAAGCAGTTGATAGGAGTATCTGACAATTATACAGAAAAATCTCTGAGGAATTCGATAAGCCTTTTGTCACAGGATGCTTGGATCCCGAGACGAACACCCCGCGAGCTAATGCTGCGTTCGTTGTGCTGGCCCGAAATAAGGAGTTGGATGGTGTTATTCAATCCATCAAGTCGATCGAACGCCATTTCAACCACTGGTACAACTACCCTTATGTCTTCCTCAACGATGGTGTCTTCAGCGAAGAATTCAAGAAAACCGTCCAGAACTATACCAGTGGAACAACCGAGTTTGGAATGATCGATCCTACCATGTGGGGGTTCCCTGACTGGGTAGACCACGATGAGGCCACAGAGTCTATTGCAAAGCAAGGAGATGCGGCAATTATGTACGGTGGTATGGCCAGTTACCACCACATGTGTCGGTTCTACTCTGGGTATGAAACTTTTGCTATTCCCTAAATACTACCCTAGGAACTCGTTTCTAATCTTAATTGAACAATTAGGTTCTTCTACAAGCACGAATTGTTGGCAAAGTATGAGTGGTACTGGCGTTTGGAGCCCGATATCAAGTACTTCTGTGACATTACTTAGTACGATTTCCTTTCCCACGATCTGGCATCTACTGGATACTAATGTGTTTAGTGATCCATTCTTGCACATGGCAAGGAACAATAAGACATATGGTTTCACAATCGCGGTCAAAGAACTAAAAGAAACGGTGCCTAATCTTTTCCGCTATGCTTCCGCATACAAGAGAACCAACAACATCACATCTAAGGGACTATGGGAAATGTTCCTCGAGAAGCCCGAAAAGCCTAAGGAAACTAAATTGGACAAGCTTCCCGAAGAGGTTTTGAAACTTGATCCCAATAGCAATAAGCTTCCAGATGTGGACCCAGACGCCATGGAATCGGAAAAGTATAACATGTGTCATTTCTGGAGTAACTTCGAAATTGCTCGTCTCGACTTTTTCCGAAGCAAGCCCTACGAGGATTTCTTCCAGATGATGGATAAGAGCGGTGGTTTCTGGACTGAACGGGTCAGTGGTATCTCCCCTGCAGGTCTCCTCGATTCGGTTACTGATTGTCAATGTAGTGGGGAGATGCTCCAATTCACTCCCTTGCCGCTGGTGCCCTCCTTGGTCCCGCAGATATCCACTATTTCCGTGACTTTGGATACCGACACACAACCATTCAGCACTGTCCAGCAAATGCTCCCGCCCGACAACTTCCTAGGACAAAATTTATTGAGAAGACAACTACCGATCCAAAGAAGGCAAAGGAGGAGGATGACTATTGGGAACATTGGGATGCCGAGAAGGAGAACGGTGTCGGATGTAGGTGCAGATGTGACACGGATATTCTGGATATTGAAGGCAAGCCAGGAAGTTGTCTTTCTGAGTGGGTAGAAGCGGCTGGTGGTTGGGCATCAGCATGATGTAAAAGACGAATAAATGATGGGTGGATATCGGCTACTACTTCTCTTGGAGTCTGTGTATTGCTCTCTGTGTTAACTCTTTAACCTTTTTCCATTTTTTCTTTTCTTTTTTGATATTTCTACACCTTTTCGTTACCCCCTTTTCTCTTGAGCCCATTGCATTTACTGCGTTATAATTCGGCTTCCTTGTGGTCGGGCTGCAAGAATTGGCATCATAAATTCGTTTTTGTTTCAACGGTGGATAGGTTAGTTTGTATTGTTTTATCTAGTCTTGACGCTGGTGTCGGATGCCCTTTTTGTGGGTTTTGAGGTTGGAGATGTAAACTGGGATTTTCTCCTGTTGTATCTCATTCTTTTATTATTATTTCTGTGTTGTTTCTCATGTTTTAAACTTGCTAGCGGGCATGGGGTAACATTCCGTGGCATTGTTTTATGTTTCATGCGGTTGTCTGGGGAAGGAAGGTTACGGTATCGGATAGGGCGATCAACAAAAAAAAAAAAAAGAGGATTAGCCATGAGCAGGCTTTATAGAAGGAAATTTGCCGACCCCGAACGATGAACTGGATACTTTGTCGATAGGCACGATTTATGATTTCTTTTATGTATGGTAATAGGCGGGCAAGAAGCGGAAGTGGGCGGAATGACTCGCTTTATCAATGACTGGGCAACAAGGAACAGTGTCTCAGATATTATTATGTCGACCTGGACCTGGAGCATTCCGAGCAAGCTTAACACAACAGCTCATGCCCGTACAACTATATACCTAAATGTGTTGGAATCCAGGAACTCTGAGTTTTTAAATAATCTATCTAACTTACAATGCCTGGTACCTGTCGGCCCGTCCTCCCATTCTCTGTGTCATAATACCCACCGGTTACATTCGAACGAGATGTTCAATCGAGATATTGCAGGAAACGTGTGCCATCCTCAGCGAGAGTAACCCTTATCCTGGACCGCGATAACACATTGCCTAGCCGCATTGAGTTAGGCGTGATGCAGCTTGCAGCTCACCTGGTTAATTTACCCCTCCAAGGCCCCATAACAACCATTGCTGAGCTCATGCGCACCTTTGGAAGGAAGGACACCACTTTCCTCCCCACTCTGTGCTTCTTCCTCCTCCCTCATCTTCTCACGGTATTCGCTGCTGGCTTTTTTCGTGCACTCAGAGACTCTTTCCATACTGCCTGGGCCCGACAGCTTGTTTCCATTACCTTCGAAGAAGGCCCCTACAGGAGCTACTTTTATCCCTGAGACAGTGCTTAATACCTACTTTAGTTGTGCAATACAAACAAATAGACTTGTTTTGCCCCGCGTTTAACTGAGAGTCTAGCCTTGTTATATGCGACGATTGGCCGCCAGGAACTGTTGAATAGCTATTACTGCGCGGCGGCTCCTCTCGCAATCTTGACCTTTTATTCCTAGGGTTTTATCTCCTGTCTGACTCAACTCTCAAGAGCAAGGCAATAACTTTTTGCCCCTCCGTGCCGAGGAGCCTCAAAGTCCCGACGTAACATACGCCGCCTAGGCTGGAAAGAAACCCCTCCCTCTACCTCTCCCTCTTCCCTCACAACCTTCAAACCTCCCCCTCCCGATTCACACCCTGGATTATTCGTATTTGCCTACTGCTCACAAAGGTGTATTCCTCTGTCCTTCTCGTTTCACACCGTCCCACCTATAAACAGTTATCTTGTTCTTTTGTTACTGACAAGAAAACAAGGCTCTATAAACCAACTGTGCCCCCAACATCAATAGCAACTTACCTCTAAGTTATATATAACCTTTATAAAAAAAAAATCCCTTGAAATTTTCTAAATTTGTCTTTTTGAGAAAAATAAAAATGCCGACCTATTCAGAGGACGGCGATGGCATAATGGGGGAAAGTACCTATGAGATCCTCACGGACTCTACCCTCCTTACTGATGACGAAGACGATGCATCTTCAGTTGCTTCTTTGGACGAGAATAGTGAAGAAGAAGACAATGCATCTGCTGAAGATGCTGAATCTCTTGCAGAGTTTCCTGTTAAAACACAACATAACGATCCTCACCCAGGGATTCCAGCATTCGGAGGGCTGGACGAGCAACCCCTCGAATGCAGTGGAATGACCACGAAATCGGACGGATCAAACACAGAGCAGATTACCTTCGAGGAGCCCGAAGAGTTTGCTGGCGAGCAAATCTCGGTCAGCCATAGCATCTGCAACTTCAACGAGGCTGAGACTAGCGAGATCAACGCTCACATCCGAGTCGATGAGCCTCCACCAACAAAGCTTTTTGCTACCGTTCGCCAGACTATGAGCAAGTCACAGCTTATCATGAATGAACCATTTCGTGTTCTTTATATCGGTTCCACGGCTGCCAAGGACGACATAATTACAAAGCTTGGTGGCGCCCTAGCTGTACCCATTACAGAGTCAACCTGCTCTCTGAGCTCTTGGGATTCCGGGTCTAAAGGTTCTCGTTTCAACGTCATCCCTGTTTCCTCTTTTGGAACTCGTAGCTGCACACCTGAGGTCGAACTAGTCGAATCCTTCGGGGTGGAGATGGCCGTAGATGTATGTACCACTGCAATTTCCTCTAAACGGGAAGGTCGTCCAGACACTATCTGTCTATGGTTGAATGGCGATCAGTCGGTGCAATCCACTTATGGTGACGATGGCCCTGAGATTTCGACTCCCGGATGGAAACTTCCCCACCTTGCAGTCGTCTTCTCTTCAGATGATGATAACACGCAAAGAAGAATGACTAGAGTATATGCAAGGTCTTTTATGGCCAGGCATTCCGTCCCAACCCTTGTCATTTCACAAAACGCATTGTACCATAAGCCTACCGAGAACTTTGCCCTCGACACACGAAGCGTTCATATGTGTCTCGAATCCCAATCGGATTCCAAATATGGCAACCTGGTGCACAAGCGCCTTCCAGTTGACCTGAGCACCTTCCTCAACCTTGATGTCCGCCAGTTGAACCGAAACTTGGCTTGTATCACTGGCATTTCTTCAAGCCAGGAAATTTCTCCAGCACCAGTTGGAAGAACGCGTACGTCCTCCTCCGCTCTACTCAACCCATTAATGCGAGATGTAGAAAAGACCCCCCACCGTCAAGACGGTAACGTGACGAGCTCCTTGTACTGGATCCGTGAACAGAAGCGTGATGACCTATGGAAGATGTTCCTCGTCGGTTGGGTATTTGTTTGCGGGCTTGTTGGAGCAACATTCGCAATCGCATATATGAAGTTTTCAAGGTCCTCCATGGATGTGGAGGAGTCTACAGGGACTTTGGTAAGGACTGTTACCGAGTTTGCGACTGCAACTATTACAACTTCGACTACGACAAGCCTGGCCGTTTCTACATCAATTTCAGCATTTGCCTCGATGTATACTGCCATGCAGTCCGCCCCAAAGGCTTCCGCGTGTGGTCCAAAGTTGGACGTTTCGAGTCTTATCTATGACTCCCCATTGCTCACATTGAAGAACGAATCTGATCAGTTCAGCATTCATGTCATCGGTGAAAGCCATATACTTGTTCGTCCCCCACAGAAGTACTTGATTCTCAAGAAACCGCCAGCCCTTTATGTCGAAGTTACTCGGAGTGGTGCAAAGATTGAGGCTGAGCTTTCAAAGCCCTTCGAAGGTGTTTATACCTTGAAGATACATGCAGATGAGGCCTGGGGTCATATCACGGTTAGGATTTGGACAAAGAATAAGCCCGTGATGAAGGAAATTCTCGATGTTGACCTTGGATCTCCATGGCTCAAGCTTTCAGGATGGAGGAAAGTCGCTGAGCAGAAGAAAATGGAGCTAGCGGATCTTATTGAACAGGCAAAGTCGGACGCAAACCGCATCGCAAGCGATTTCAGCCATACCGCAGGGCAACAGGCATTAGAAGTCAAGGACCTCGTGGTTGAAAAGGCAAGAGAGCTTTCTGAGAGCGCTTCAAGGATTTACCGAGGCACACGGGATATCAGTATCAAGCATCTTTTCAAACCCGCCCCTCCCTCGGTTTATGTGCAGACGGCACAGCGCCAGGCAAAGCACATTTGGGAGAAGAAGGTCGCGGATATGGTTCAAACCGCAGAGGAGGTTAAGAAGCGCGGCTGGTTCAGGAGATGAACAGTATATTGACACCAGACTTTTTTATTGATGCCAGGTTTTTCATTTGTTTTGTTCTGTTAGGGTGGCAGGTTTGTCCGTCGAGTTGTGTATTTGTCTCTCTTTCTTTTCTTTTGTTTTCGTTTTTTCCTTGGGCGTGGGATCAACCGGAAAGGATTGGTTTGGTGTCAGGTTTTCCTATGTTGTTGGTTTACTATTGTTTTTACTTTCGGTCGTTTTTATTTCTATTCCTCATGAAAATCTCCCTCGGATTCGAAGACCCCCACTGTTTGTGTATCTGTATCTCAAAGCACGATATAGTAAAGGTGTATGTGCACTCACAGGTGAGTAATTTCGGAGTAGTCGCAAAGGGTGGGATAAGCTAATTCGAATAGTTCGAGGGTTCCGGAGTTGGTGGGGATGATTCTAATGTCTTTATTGATTGACTTGTCTCGTTTATATTGCCAGGCGCTACAGACAAAATCTTGAGGAGATGATTATTTGGAGTGATCTTTTTTGCCCTGGTGCATTGGATCTATGGAGAAAAAAGGGAAAGAAAAAAAAAGGAAAAAGAAGATAGTCATATAATAAATAAAATCCACAAATAAAAAGGTTCCCAAATATGTGTGTCGTGCTGTGGTCAAGTGAACAAGGTTTACCTTAATCGAGTGATAGCTTGTGACTAGAAGTTCAGCCCGGCGCGCTTCGTGGCACCGGTCACGTGTGCGCCAAGACCCGAAACCCGCCATAACAAATAACAACGCTCCTCTTCCCCCACATCAATCAACCCGTTCACCTTGAGAACCAGCTAGACAAGACGGCCCGACAGCTTGCATCGAGAACTGTGACTGCACCCCCGGAAGCTATCACGAGAGCAACCACCGTGTCCTCCTCAACCACGTCCCCCCACCACAAAGCCGCCCACCTCTGAACTTCTGATTATACTGTTCATACTTCACCATGACAGAGGTTCGTTCTTTCCCGCGTTCCCCTTCCTGGCCATGGAGGAGAGTTGGGGGCAATCGAAGGTAGTGCAGGTGCCAATGACGCGCATACTCGGCCGTTATTCGCGCGCACACGCGATTGGTACCTGGCAAGAAGAGTGACGACAGTGGAACGTGGAAAGCTAATAAAGGCCTTTTGGGTTGGACTCGCAGATAACTCGGAAAGTGAAGCTTGTAACGCAGCAGGCAATACTGTATGTTGACCTTCTCCAACTGCGCGTTAGAGATGTTTTCAGTGGCGAGGACTAATAGGTGTCAGGAACGATGTCCCACCCGTGCAAGAGGGATTCCCGATGCGAGAATGGTCCGTTCGCATCTATGTCTTAGGACCCGCGGGGGAGGAGCTGCCCGCGAGCATTTTTGACAAAGTAACGTACAAGTTACATCCGACGTTCGCCAACCCTACTAGGGGTGTGTATATACCCCATCCGCCGTAGTTGCTTTTTGGTTGGAAGGAGGATCCTGGTTGGGTGCGAAGGTGAATGTGTTTTAATGTTACCTTCCGTGCAGTTTTAAAAAAAACCCCATTCCTGCTTTCCGAGCAAGGATGGGGTGAGTTCGACATGGAGATCATTCTCCATGGCATGGATAAAGGCGGTGAACACCCTATCCGCCATGACCTCAATTTCCAAAAGGGCAAATATGAGTCTATTCACACGGTGGTAAGTGGATTTTAAAGCTGTGTCCAAGGATCATGAGTACTAAGTTCTGCGCAGACATTCACAAACCCTCGCCCGAACCTTATGAAACAGCTTGCTGCCTCTGGGCCCGTGCCCGGCGCAGATTCAGCGCCGCCAGAGGAGAATGGGGTGTCGAAACGTGACAAGCGTAAGAACGATGGCGAGGAGAGGGTGAAGAAGAAGTCGCGAAGTGAGCGTGTTGTAAGACCTCTAGTCTCCACGAAATAAAACTTAGGCCCAGTTCCCCTTACTAACTTTTCGCGCGCCACACCATAGTTTGATATGGAGAAGCTAGCAGACGGCCTACAGAAGCTTCAGGAGGAGCATCTACTCCAAGTCGTCCAAATGGTGCACGATAATAAGACCCCAGAGACATACATCAAAAACGATGTTGAGCAAGGGGAGTTTCATGTTGATTTATATACGCTACCGCCACACCTCACACAAATGCTCTGGAGGTTTGTCCAGGATTGTGGTGTAGACGTATAATTGAACGCATATAACCTTTCCTCGCCTCAAAATATAATGATTGACTAAGGTCATAATTTTCAAGAACCGCGGCGGGGGGGAGGTACACCGAGAGAAGTGCTTACAAGACCTAGAAAAAAAAATAATGGTATGGGGATCGGGAGTGAGCTTCATGAAGACGGGACGAGGACGGGGGTCAGTCAGGGAAACAGGGATTGGAGTAGGATACGGATATTTTCGCGGCGCAGTTTCTTGTGTTTATGCCCGGGCCTTGTACAATATGTTATACTTCCCCCCTCTCTCTCTGTCTACCCAATTACTACCATCAAATTCGCCTGGTTCTCGATTGCACTGTTTAACTTTTGTTTCTTTTACACTCCGTTTCTATTCTCAGTTGGTAATCTTAGTTTACTCATTTCTTTCTCTTTTTCTTTTCACTCTTGGCATCTATCTGGCTTTCGGGGGAGAGGAGGTGGTAGTGATTTGTTTGGGCTTGGGCACGACAAAAAAAAAAATTGGGCTTGTTTAATCGTATCCGGGAGAAGTAGAAATAAACGGCAGTGGTCGGGAAGGCCTGTGGGCCAGGTTTTTTTGGGTTCTAATAATGGAACTTGATAGCTCTAAACTTTTGCTCCCTTGCAAGATGAATGTCTTTGTGACAATCCCGATCAAATTGTATTACACTGATTATATAGACTTTAAATCAAGGAATTAAAACATTTGCACCTGCCAATCTTTCGTGACTTAATCTGCGCCTCCCCCGCATTACGGGTTGACAGTTCCAGATAGCTTCTGTGAGCTTCAACCACGGTTTTCATTTCCCCAGATCACTCCCCAACACGGTTAACATCCACACCCTTGCCGATATCACTAAAATATCGTGAAGGCCGGCTCCCGGTACATACATACAACTCTTATCGTGAGCTCAACAGCCAGGATGCCATTCGAGACGGAAGTTATCCCTATTTCGGATGATGAGGATGACCATGGAGCTCTCCAGCAAGCTGTTTCTAAAGGTTAACCTAGCCTGCTTTAATCCCCCTCTCTATCAAGACTCAAGCTCGCCCCGCTAACTATATCTAGAGCTAGTGGAGCTCGAGAAAAAGATAAAGGAGGCCAACGAGACGGTCCTGGATTTCTGTCTTGATGTCGAATCATATAGAGATCTTCTCCGGGCCGCCGAGGACCGTCTCCAGAGATCTAGAGACCGCAAGAAGAAGCTTGTTGCCGAGAAGAACAGTCTCGTTGAGAGGAAGCAGAAGTTGCTGCAGAGGAAAAGGATTAAACTTGAAAGTCAAGTCAGAAGAGCTCAATCCCCGGTCATTGCTTCGGCTTCGGCTCCGGCTGCTGCTGCTGCAGCGGCTGCGGAGGGACAAGTCGATAAAGCCATAAAGGGTGCAGCTCCGGGGAGCTTCGAGAGCCGCTTCAATGCTGTGGAGCCTCGATCCACCCAGAGCGAGCCAAGGACGAGTCAAAGCACAGAGAACCTAACTCCTACACTTAAAGGCCGGACCGCTACAGCTTCTGACAGCATCGAGAGCCGTTATAAACCTGGGGAGCCTCAATCTACCAAGACCAGAGCTGAAGAGAATCAAACTCCTGAGGGGCGAGCTTCAGAGGGTCATATAGTCAATACTAAATTTAGTTTTCCGAGGCTCAGGGTTCCAGAGCGCCAAACCGTCACATATACAGATAACTCTAGAGGTGTCGGGGCTCCAGAGAGCCAAACCGCTACAAACCCAAGTAACACTAGAGGTGTTGGGCTTCAGCTCAATCCAAGGGCACGTGGATTCATACTCCCTACTACGAAGCTTCTAGTAGTGACTCTGAATGTCCCACCTCAGTCCCCAATCTAGTATCAGGGGACCGCTCCAATATTCCTGAAATTTTCGATACTTTCAGTCGCATACAAATATCTACCTTGATTGGCGGGAAAACCCAGGGTACATGGTGCCATGTCAATCCAAACCGCAACACAAAGTACAAAGCGGGGTCATATATGGCCCTGGTTCGCGAATTGAACTACCTACTCCCAAGATCACCGGGGATGAATGGTGCGGTTTATGTGGGGGATTGGTTGAACAAGGAGGTGGGGAAAACATATCACATATTCATCAAGACGACCAACAACTGGCTGTAAGCCCCCCTGGCCCAATATTTCGGGGAATCATGTGCACTGAATCATCTGAAGCTACCATGGCAAATATATAATCTCATCTATTCGTGAGGTTAGCTTTGATGAATGGTGTAAAATCTCACAGGCCGATAAGAAAAGATGGGCCGAGCATTTACTTGAGCACCTATGGGGTAAAAAGATCCTCGTGAAGAAGGGTGTCTTTAAATCAGTGGAAAATTTGAGTGTGAGATCAAACTGGATGCAAGTGTTGAGATTCTTTAACCAGGTTCGTCTAAATACCCATTGGAAGGATTTGTAAGCGTTCAGATATACCATCTTATTCCACTGGAAGAGACCGGTCTCTTCCGTTGTAATAAGACTATATCTGGATGTCTACAAATCCTATTCACCCCATAACTACGGCTAGTTAAGCTAAGATTTAATTATTTTTAGCCCGATAATCTTCCTCATCTCCGCCTTAAGCTTCTAGGACTCCACTTTATCACATATGACAGGGATTTATACGATGGTCTCAAATCTGTCAGAACATTATCCGAATGAAAAACAAAACTAAAAAAGAAAGAAAAAACATATCCCCTGCCTGTCCCAATAGCGCCATAGATATCCATTCATATACCTAATATAAAGACATAAAATGCGAGTATGGACTAGTAAAATACAAAATCCCACCGAAAAAAATAAACACAGGCCATTTCGTCTCACATTATATATATCTAGCATCTACGAAATAGAAGAAGCAGGCCTCTTCTCTAATCCGCGTGTAAGACATTTGCTCTATGAGTGACACAAAGGGTTAGCAGAGTGATACCATATGATTATTGGCTACAGGAGTCATACCTTCGGAGAACCAGCTCCAAACTATCAGTGCTCAAGTTTCTGCCTGGTGGGATTTCATCCACAATCCTCACAAGATTCGCGAACAATTCACCACCTTTGTATGCAAGTACAGCGGGCACGACCTCAGGGTCAAATTCGGCTTCTCGGTAATGAAGCTTAACAAACCGAGTTGTCAAATAGCGGCGGGCGAGCGTGTTAAAACAGTCCTCTACGAACTGGCTCTCTGAGGACTTTTTTCTTTGTCAGAAGCTCCCTTTTCCACACGCACGGAAAAAATAAAGCAGGTATGCACATACCGAATCGTTATAGATTGTCACCACTACAATAGTTTCTGATGAGACACGCTCAACAGCATCTAAGTAGCCAACCGCGTCTACAGCCTCAACTCTTCCGTACTTTCGTTTACTTGGAGACTGTCTTCTTGTAGTTGCAACACCTGTCTTGAGTTCTGCCAATCGATTTTTCCGCCATGTCTTTACGAAATCATCATCGCTACCGCTCTCTCCGTCACTCTCCCGGCGCTTAGGGGGCGAAACAGCCATTGAAGGTTCAGTGTAGCCTGCATATTGGCTTGGGGAAGCCCTAGCCGTACGTTCTCGTCGCCTAGCAGACTCAAATGATACAGCATCCGCGAGGACTCCTTTAACGCCCTAGATTAATAATACCGTTAGCCGCGGCAAAACATGGGAAGCAATTGTATTGAGATACAGCTCTGGAGCCAGTAGATATCAATACGCAAAAGATCGTAATAACATACAGTCTGAAATGATCCTGACAGCGAGAGCTTTGATGTATGCTTGAAGGAGGGCATGTTTCTGGAAAGTCCGGCACCTGATATCTCAATCTCGTCTGGGTCGTCGTCGTCACCGTCTTCGTCTCTTCCGTCTTCGAGGTTCAAGTAAGAATCTTCTTGATCACTATATTCGTCCAAGTCGATGTCTTCTGGATGACGGCGAGCGGTGGGGGGTACCGCATTTTTAATTGATTCGAGCTCATCCATGGTTTGTTTCTTTTTTTACTACTCTGACTGCTGAGGTGTATAGTGTGTCTACTTGATGGACGAGGACAAGGGGAGGAAGATGAGTATTGGATGGGGCGGAGAATTGAAGGGGTGGTGGTGGTGTGGGCGGGGATATGGTAGGGACTGGCAGGGGGTACTGGAAAGTAGGAACGTCACCGAACGTGGGCGTTAGTAGATACACTATGAAGCGGCGCTTCCTACCGTAAGAAACGACCTATCTAGGGAGAACGATGAGGGCTTGAGGTATGTACAGGTACTTATGCCGGTATGCGTGTTGTTTCTGTGTGGGTATTCGCTATTCGTGCAAATATGAAATCTTCTGAAACAGCTGTTACCTTGAGTTAGCTAGGTTCAAAAGGAAGCTCTTTTCTGCCTCACTCACAATGTCTAGACTAAATCAACCCTGATACCCCAACTTCGATCTCAATTTGAGGCGATAAAGTTAAGCTATTGGATGGAAAAGGGGGTATGCGATGTATGATGATGCGGTGAACCCCCCTTTGAAACGCTGACCACACTTTGTCCGGCAAGGATCAGAGATTTGCTTTTTTCAGATTTGGGTTGACCTACCGTCGGTTCGCATGTGCAGGAGGATGTATGTGCCTGTCAAAAAAAGATCACAGGTGTCAGGGAAGTGAACATGCCACGAACTCCCCACGAAAAGCATAAGTATGCAAGCGCTTTATCATACAGAGGATTTTAACCACGAATTTGTCTATCATGATTCAGAAATATGTGTCTCACAAGAGAAGTCTTATAGGAAATTGTACCTTCCCAACTCTGTCAAACTTGCTTACCTTCTTTGATAATTTTACTAGACCCTTATGAAACCGTATGCATCGCCCGTTTGATGTTCATTTGGCTAGGTAGATCCCTACTACACCTCTAACTACAGCATCATGGATCCTAGGAAGTGCTTGCTGAGCGCCTTCCCACGATCCAGGGACATTTCTGGTACATACCCCAGACGGACGGAACCACATACCTGCATTGGACTTACCATCATATGAGAAAGTGGCATGGAAGGAGAGGGAATCGTTGGCCAGGGGTTGATGGTGCAGGATTGCCCTTCTAGAAGCTAGGTAGAAACTATGCTGTACAGTGTCAGCGCACAGCAATCTAAATTCCCGATCACGAAATATGAGACCAGTACGGAAGGCGTTTTTTGACATGTGCACTGTCGGTTCTTTGCGCAAAAGCTATTTTAGACTAATAGATTTGCTCGGACCATCACAAGCTTTATATTTAAAGGCGCCATCTCCCCCCCATCGAGCTTTAACATCTCAGAACGATCAGGTTGTTTGTCAATTATGCGAAAGATCAAGCAACTATAAATGCCTACTACTACTCGGCTACCTAGGGAAAAGATTCTTGACATCAAATATCAAAGATAAGAACTCCGAGGCCTCGTGCTCTGCTCAAAAAATTGGAAATATTACTCAGTACTACACTCGCTCGGCGACGGACATGATAGGCGTAGCAAACTCAGCAACGCGCACAAAGACAAATAATGAGAGCCATAAGTGGAAAACATAGGTTACAGATAATAAGGACATAATGATTGCTGCTAGAAGTAGAATGTAGGAAGGTATAAAGTAAAATAGGAAGAAATGAGGGAATAAAACAGTAGCCAATGAATTCCTACTCCCGCCAAAAGAAAATACCGAGGGAAGTACGAACAATATAGCTAGATCGTTAATTGCCAGCAGAGACAACTTTTTCTCGTCATCCAATCAATAGCCTTTTGTTTTTGAAAAAAAAAATTATTCCTGACATGCGGAGGAAGGACTACCACGCCCAAATTTTGAGCTAGATGAATGTTAGTCGCCATCTTTAGAGATAGTTAGGTTTTGGGACTTACAGTTGAATCCCATGATCCTGTACACAAACTAATACCATCGTTGCTGACCCCCAGACAACTGACCCTGTTGTCGTGCCCTGTAAGTGTTCCCACACGCTCTCCACGAAGCACATCCCATACCTAGCAGGGAGCATGTTAGCAGCTGAAGCCTTTAAAATATATTGACCGTTGAACACGAAAGTATAAAGTGTTTCTGGAGAATGCTTAAATGTTCAAATACGCACTTTGCACTCAAAATCATCATATCCTGCAAACAGTAATCGGCCCGAAACCGAAAATGCAACCGACGTAATACCACACAAGATTTGGTCAGACTTAGGATATCGGAAATTAGTCATCTGATTAAAAATGTTATAAAGATGAGTGTCCTCACCGAGTATGTGTTGAGTTCCCTATCAGCACGAATATCAAACAACCGGCAGGTTGCATCGTCAGAACCGGTTCCAAAAGCGTTTCCATCAGGGAAGAACTGAACGGCATTAATGTCTGACTCATGGCCAGCAAAAGTTTGAACAGCTTTTCCAGTACGGATATCCCACAGCTTCGCAAAGGCATCACAAGCACCAGAGACAAATATGTTCTGATTTGTGGGGTTGATACTGAGACTCATTACGTCCCCAAGATGATCAGAGAATTCAGTAATCTTGGCACCTGTATCAATATCCCATAGCATACAGGTCATATCTCCAGAGGATGTGAGAATCCTCCTGTCGTTGATAAATCTGCAGCACGAGAGATAACCAGTGTGCCCAGACAATTCACGTGCGACACGTGTGGGTCCATCCCTCGAAGATAGGTTGTAAACGGAACAAATATTGTCGAGACCTCCACATGCAACATAGTTCCCACTGGGAGCATATGCACAGGTCATCACCCACGATGAGCGAAGTGGGATGGCATGTACTTTATTGGTGGTGTAAGCGTCCCAAATGATAAGTTTACCATCTTGTGAGGCTGACACCAAATGCCTCCTATCTGTTGACCAATGCATCGCATAAATTTTGGCCAGATGGCCCTTCAATGTCTTTCGGACTTTCATATTAGTACGTGGTAGAGGTTCTAGAGTCTCTTTTGCCAGTTGGCGCACTGTGGTTTCGATTAAAGTCAGCCGCGCTGTTCTCACTTCAATATAAATTGTGATGTATTTTACTTACAGTCAGCATCTGCCAGTTCCTCCTTCTTGATCTTGATTTTTGCCTTAAGCCCTTCAGCCTCTCGCCTAGCAGCGGCGATTCTATCCTGAATATCAGACATGATTGTGTGTGGTGTTGTAGTGTTGGATGATTGAGCGGCGCTGTTCCTCCAGAGGTTGATGGGATGCTCTTGCTTGTCGCGAAAGGAAGTAAAACCTTTTGTTTCCCAGAAGGTATATTTACTAGTAGGGAAAGGCTGAGGTTTTTTTCTCTCTCTCTCGCTCAAAAAAAAAATTAAAAGTAAAAGGTAGAAGGAGCGAATGGACTATAATCACAACAAAGAATAAGAGCGTAGTACCCCACGAGCGACGACGCCTCACGGAAAGAAAGATTGGCAGACGTCTTTCAAGACGGTTTGGTTGGGTGAGATTCGGGGAAGGGGGAGGGGGTGGGAAGGAGGAAAGGGGATGGATGGATTGGGGAGTATTGGAAATTTAGCAGCTGGTGTAATGCAATATTGTCTTGCTTGACGCCTAGTGCCTACGGGAAGAGGTAAGGTGAATATGAAAAAGGGGAAATTAGCTGGTGTAGGGGTATGTCGGTAACGGGGGCTGCAGCACTCAATCCTGTCTTGCCGTTGAAGCAAATGTTTCCGACAAGTGATACTTCTGGAATAAGAAGAGAAGAGGAGGTTGAGGGAAATGGCAGGACAAGCGAAGAGCAGCAGCTAACTAACTGGGAATGTGGATGGAAGGCTGAAGGAAGACTGGATGGAGGAGTGTTAAGGTAGGGTGGAAGGGAGCGAACGATGTCGCGATGCAGATGCAAAGGGAGGAGCGAGGTGCGAACGGGCGAATTAGCGACCGGGAAGGATAAAGGGATTCAACAGGCCCACACCTGTAAACGAAGACGCGGCTGTGTAGATCTTGCCGACCGAGACTCAAACAGTTTTGGTTAGAAACCCACAGCGTGTGCACACATGAACAACGTTCAGTAGGTGATATAACAGTTTACATGTTCCTACTCTAGAGTACTAAACTCTACGTACTGTAGTGTAGCCTTAGAGACTTGCTTGACCCCCCAAGCTATGTACCCACATGTAGGTATATCCACTGATGCTCTGCGTAATGTACCACTCGCCTATCCCTTGGTGAGATGAAATCATCATGCTTCTACCGAAAATGGTAACTTTTCTAATTATTGAGAGCTGAAAAGTCGTCAATTGCCTAGAAAGGATATGGATATAACATTTTGAGTACATAGGTCGCGAATTTAAGTTTTATCCTCCTCAAGCGATACATATTGACCAGCCCGATTGAATCCGAGGTCAACCGATTTCCGGAGTGCCCTCATCACTTAAAAGCTGTCTTATGAACTTGTAGGGTAGCTGCATATGTGGGATCTAGCTTGATAATATTTATTCACCTATTTATCTATCCACTGTTGTAGAGCTTCTCATCCTGAAATAGTAGGTGCCTGGGATCAATAACAACCTTTCCTTTTCTAACCCCAGACAGGGCTTGTTAGCTTCATCGCATTTATCCCTGCTTGCGCTTGATCTAGACGAGACTTGCTAAAACTCAGTAGTAAAAAAAAAAAAAAAAAAAAAAAGGGCTCAGCCCGCAGCAAGTACTCTGAACATGGAGGGCCTTGAAGTTTTCTGCAAACAATTACCGAAGATTGTTGTTTCCCCGCAAAGCCCCCACTTATCGAACCGCTGAACGCTAGGCTGACTTGACTGTAGGAGCTCCACGCCCATTTGTCGGGAAGTATAACTCGCGAATGCCTCCATGAGATATACAAAAATCTCAAGAAAAGAGATCCCGGCATCGAGCTGGAGGATCCCTTGGTCGTAATTCCACCGAACAAAGTCGACTTTGATATCAAGACATTTGTATGGTGATATCTATGATCTGGTGTTATGCGGTCAGAGCTCGCTTACGTTCTGTGAACTCGAAAGTTCCCTTTGTTTTCGAATTACATCTACAAGCTTTGTAACGACGTCCAAAGTGTTAAATATTCCACCGAAAGAGTCCTCAGGGATTTTGAAGCCGACGGAGTGACATACTTGGAACTTCGCACCACCCCACGGGAGTTTAAAGAGACTGGAATGTCAAAGGAACAATACATCGAGGCTGTCATTGAAACTATTGAGCAGTACGAAAAAGACACATCAACGTCTATGAAGACATTTCTTTTGCTTTCAGTTGATCGGCGCGATTCTTTTCAAAAAGCTGTAGAATGCGTTGAGTTGGCCATTCGTTACCAGCATCGGGGGGTTGTGGGTGTTGATCTTTGTGGTGATCCTTTGGTTAGTACAGTATGCTACAGGTGTATACTGGGATTTAGCTGCTAATCAAGTTGGCTGCAGAAAGGCGATGTTTCTATATTCCGTGAGGCTTTTGCAAAAGCTCGAGAAAATGGGCTAAGCATCACGCTCCATTTTGCAGAAGCTGCAAAGACATCAAGCGATGAAGAATTACTTCTCCTTCTTTCCTTTCAACCAGACAGAATTGGACATGTCATTCATATTTCAGATATCATTCGTGCGGAGATATCCAAAAGGAAATTGGCATTGGAACTTTGTATTTCCTGCAACGTACATGCCAAATTGATAACAGGATCCTTCCAAGATCACCATTTCCGCGATTGGTGGATGGAGAAGCAGTGTCCGCTAATTCTATGCGTATGACCTTTTATCTTAATGCTCTGCCATCTTAGATTAATGTTCTAACCGCTTACTCAGACGGATGACGTTGGGGTTTTTTGTTCACCAATTTCGAACGAGTATTTGATCGTGGCACAGCACTTCGGACTGACACGCCTGCAGCTCTGGGAATTGAGTTTCCAGGCAATTGACCCAATATTTGGCGGAGAAAAGGAGAAGACGCGTTTAAGGGAAATAATGCTTTCTTGGCGCGAAGGCAACAAATTGTGAGACATATTTGACATCGAGACAAGCATATTTTCATAGGAGTGCTCGATGTACTTAATGTGGTGAAATTAAGTGTTGTCTCTCGTGATAGCAACTATCAACCTCACCGTTTCCTTAAGCCCACCCACCACTATTATAATCAATGGGCAAATGCTAGAGAGAATTTGCTTTGAGCATAAAATCACTAGCTATAACTTTAATTCACTTTGTTTTATCTGTTGATTGTGGTTTTATAGGGTCTTATGTTTTGTGGGGTTGACTACATGTAGTTGCCAGCGCAATTTGGACAATCCTTACATGTAATTTCACCCCAACTACATACATGCGTATTGATTGACACAAAAGCTACATTGTACTCACCAGTACATCTCAAACACCGTAAACTTCCTCGTATCGTCGTAATGGAACGTTATTTGAAAGTGCTTAACGAATATGAACTTCAAAAAAAATTATGGTTCAGCTATTTTTACTGTACATCAGTATTAAACGAGCCGATAAGAGTTTCAAGCCACCCACTACAACATGCAGACACAAGACAAAAGACCAGTCTGCATCACAGACACTATTTAAAAAAGAAAAACAAATCAATTATTACACTTCAAGATGGGCCAAAAATGACTTTCTTGTGAGAAAACTATCAAGTTTCCTTAACCAAAGGAACTGTGCTGTCATAATCCAAAGACTTGACTATACCAAGACCTTTAGTTCGACCTTCACGGAAGAGGAGCTTATCTCCAACGCAAAGAAATTCCCTATGTATACCAAAATCGTATGAGATTACTGCTGAGAACCTTAATTCATGAGGGATGGGTGACTCACGGCCTCTGGCAGAATTCAAAAGCGACAACAGCCCTGTCCCCAGTACGCATAAGATCGCGATCTATGTCAATAATACGGCAGGTCTGGCTAACGGGACCGACATGTAGCATGGCTTGATATTTCGGCTTGATAGTGGTCGCATGGGATAAGATCAAGACTGTAGTCAAAAACTATGTCAGCTACAAGCGCCCGTATTCAAACATAGGATATAACATACCTTCAGCCACAAAGCGCATATGTGCTTTTGGCGGAATTTCAGATCGAGGCAATACAACCATCCCTTTCCTGACCTCACGTCGTCTGACTTTCTTGAGTGCAAACGAAGCGCTCTGGCCTGCAGAACAGACAGGAACAGCTATTCGTTTCCGTTCGATAGATCTAACGGTTGTTTGTATGAAATTTCCCAAGCTATCCGGCCCTAACTGTATCGGGTCGCCGGCGTGAATAACACCACTCTTAACGACACCAGAAACTACAGTCCCTACAAAGGGCACAGAGAAACAATCATTGACATGGAATTCAAATGATGTTTTTGAGTCAAATTTCCCATGAAACGGCAAAATGTTTAAAAATGTTCTGATATAGTCCAACCCTTGACCGGTGACATTGGATACTTGGAAGACTGGACAAATACGTTCGCTGACGAACTGTTTGGCGGTGTTGACAACATCTGTTTTGCTTTTTATGAATATTGGGATTTTGCGTGCACCCGGGGATTTCAAGATTTTGGTGATTTGGGTCATAGTCTGTTCGAGAATCTGTGGAGGGCAAATGTCGATTTTGGTTACCACAACAAGGACGGGGACATTCAATGCCAGTGCGATACCGAGATGCTCGCGGGACATTCCGATGAGACCGTTGTTTGCAGCAACCATGAGCATCACATAGTCTGGGGAGGTTCCTAATAAACCGAAAACAGTTGTTCGCAGGTACCGTTCGTGGCCAGCAAGATCGGTGAAGGATATCACTTTAGCGGAACGGTTACCTATTTCCTCCCATTTGAGCTTCCGTCCCGGATCATTGCTGCCAATTATGTTTGACTCTGAGTCATAACCAAGGATTTCCATGCCTTCACCAAACGGTTAGAATTGAAAGTCATAGGTTATTTTGATTTCCTACCAACGGAGCTAGTCCGGCCTGACTCGATCTCGTGTTTGTGTCGGAATAGATTCACACGGGTCCGACCTCGTCCATCATCAAGTGTATTTTTAGTCAATACGCCCAACATGGTTGATTTCCCTGCATCAACTATAGAATTGCAATTATTTAGCATTGTTCAACATCTGAGGCACTATTCCTATATTTACCATTCCCAACTACTGCTACTCGAATCTCAAGCAGGTCCTCTAGGGACTCCGGCTGTTTTCGGATTAGTAGCACTGAGCTAGCACCCTTGTCATCAGACGGCTCCTCTCCATCAAGCCCCAAATTGTGTGTAATTAATACTGTTACAGATGCCTTAAGCTCTGCGACAGCGGCTTTTAATGATTTCATCGCAAGATCGTATTCCTCTTTAGTGAACCCCATAGCTTCTTCGGTTGTGTTGTCAAGCCCTACATCAAACAAGGTCTCTCCTCGGCCTTCTGCAACTCTAGATGCTATGAGCTCTTTGAGCTTGGGACCATTCTCTTCACGAGGACCAAGAAGAAGATCTCTCATTCCTACACTGGGCTGAGCATCATCGGAGAGACCCAATGTTTCGAGAATGCTTAATTCGTCATGTTCATCATTATTAGTTGTATCGCCACCTGGTTTCCGTAATCGGGTCTGCTTCTCAACATAGTCGGCAAAATCGCTGAGAGCTACCTCACCAGCACGGCGCCTCTCGTGTGCTATTTGCTTGTCTGCTCGTACGTTCGACATTATTTGTTCGGAAAGCTTTGTTCTATTGGGAGAGATGTATATATGCTGCAGTTAGCCGAGAGATTTTGGTTTGGGGGGGTCTGCAGTATTCGTAGGATCATTGGTCTGAGGGTGGGACGAATTAGTATGGAAATTGGAAGCGCACCAAAATTATATGTGAGAATGGAATGAATTGCTACCTTTATAGAGAACCTGATGGGTTTTGACCATACCTCTGTTGAGTCAATTTGGGGAGCTTAGTAGGACAGGGACTGGTATGACGCGCTGGATACTGACCCCGCCTGACTCATACAGCCCTCATCTGTTACCAGATGGCAGGGATAGAGCTATTAACGAATCATATCGAAGCAACCTCTGTTGATTGTGACCGAATTCATAACGATACGTATGGGGAAAACACCTCCTATATATAGTAGTTTTCCATATTGAGCTCTCAAATATTTAAAATATTTACTGAATAAAGAAACAAAGCTGATTTCTCTCAGAAGCTTCATTACATTGAATTACCAACGTCCTTGAAACTGACCATTCTTACTAATAACTTCTTTATGGGATAAAAATCAAAGACTCATTCTCCTGTACGCCTTGCTCCGCCCTATTCTCTTTCTCTCCTTGTTCTTATTTACCATAAGAGGGACTATTTTCTTTCAATCAGTCGTTCAGCAAAGGGTTGTGAATCAATGACTGTGGCACCCGTTGCAACACCTTTCGAGGCCTCTACTGAACGACTAGGTGAATTTCGAAACTGTTCTTGAAATAATTTTATCCAAACCTTATAATTCGACTTATAAAATTAATCCCTATCGCGATAGTGGGAAGGATGAGTGATAGGATATGACGATAGAGATGTTTTACCCAAAGTCTTTGAGTCATGTGGTGGGATGAAGGTACGGTTTGGAAACAGACAACCAACCAACCGTTGCAACGGTAGAAAAATATTTTAAGTGGTACACTTTCGCGGAATAGATTAGGCAAAGCATACGATTTGGAAAGTATTTGAAATTTCTAAGCAAGAATGGGTACTTACTGGTACCAGAAACTCACATGGCTCCGGGGTGTTGCTGTACCAATTAATTAAGTGCGGCTCAGGCCAGTTCATTAAATGGGCTATGATCTTGGAAATTAGTCGCGTCTCGTTAAGCCTCAACACGTCTTCTTGCGCTTCTTACGGTTCTTCCAAGCCCCCAATTGCAACTCTACTGGAGAAGCCTTACCACCTATCTTTTTAGGACCGCCACATACTATGGAGGTTTCCGGCTCTCCCCCACAGAAACGTAGACGATATGTTGTTGAAGCTTCAAGTTCAATTCAGGCCCAACCCGTGGCAGACCGTACTATCGAGCCAGCTACAGAGGGCCCAGCCATTGAGAGCTCATCCAGGATAGCTGAGGATCCCATTTCGGAGAAATACAAGCCTGGCCCCAGTCCAAAATTCGATCCATCCATTTTTGCTGCTTTCACAGGCGAGGAACTACCTGCGGAAACATTAAAAAAGCTAGAGGATGTGTCAGGCGGAGATATGGAGAGAGCCATCAATATGTAAGTCGAACTTAGTAAATTCAAGAGACCATGGCTCATAAACAAATGCATAGGTACTTTGATGGATCTTGGAAAAAAGCAGCCGTTACTCTGTCTTTGCCAACTGCCAGCTCTTCACGGAAAAGAAAAGGGCCATTGAAACCTACCGAGACCTTATCAGTTGCAAATTTACTCAAAGTAGAGCCTGTTCTTGAGAATGGAGACTTGGTGTCAATGCCTGAAAAAAGGTATATTGGCGCTTTTGGTGTCGCTGGTTGGGCAACAAGAAGCGGCGCAGGCCTCATCTCTCATGGAGAGAAGATCAGGATTGAGCGACGGGGGCAAGCTTCTCAGATAAGCGCCGGGAAAAAAGTCGCCGCAAAGGGCGCAAAGGGGAAGAAAGGAATGGAGGCCGAAAAGTCAGTTGCTTCTGGAAGAATCCCCCCGACAAGACAGCGAAAAACTCAAGATATCGTTGTCCGGTTCACCAACTCTAAGGGTGAAGAGGTTGGACGTTTACCTCAAGACGCTGCATCCTTCGTATCTACTCTGATTGACCAGCATATTTGCTCGTTCGAAGGATTATGTGTATATGCACCGGATAGAATCCGAACAAATGATACAATTAATATACAATTGAGGTGTTTTATGCTACGGAGGGGCTTTGAACAAAGAAATATTCTGCCTATTGACGCGAATCCTGCTGCGGATATCTTTGCTGCAAAAGAGACAGATGATGAGAAGGCATTACGCTTAAGACAGGTGGCATTGGTGAGGCTGTTCCAGGATATAGACCTTGAGCCGTCGATAACAAATGCCTCCACTACAAAACATAAAAGAGCCGGTATTCTGCAAGCTGCTGAGATAGCTGAGCAGTATGAAGCTGCCAAGCCTGAAGTGGCTAGCGGCGAAGATAAAGACGCCTCGGAAGGAGAAAAGGAAGAGGGTAAAGTGTTAGAACAGGATCAGCTTGATCAACTATATCGTTCGTAGCCTTTAAATACAAGCGTCGGCTCTTGCTGACGTCTATCATCTAGGGAAAGCGCAACTGTTCGATTTTAATTACCCCGAGGCAGAGCCCGCAGACACATTTGCGATGGACCTTCGTAAGTATCAAAAACAAGCGCTTCATTGGTTTCTACACAAGGAGAAAAATACCTCTGAGCGTGATAATGAGTCCATGCATCCTCTATGGGAAGAGTACACATGGCCCGTAAAGGACGAAAATGATGTTAAACTCTCTAATGTTGTTGGTAAGGATAAGTTCTACGTAAACCCATATTCTGGTGAACTTTCACTTGAATTTCCACGACAAGAACAAAATTGCTTGGGCGGTATCTTGGCGGATGGTATGTTAAACATTCCACAAAGAAATTATGAAAGAAGGATTCTAACACGAACGCCAGAAATGGGTCTTGGAAAGACAATTGAAATGTTGAGTCTCGTACATACTCACAAGTCTGACCTCTCGAGCAGCTTGAAACCCTCTTCAAAAAAGAAATTACCAAGTTTTCAAAAGGTCTCAAGTGAGGTGGAGCCTGCACCATGTACAACACTCGTCATTGCACCTATGAGCTTGTTATTCCAATGGCAGTCAGAAGCAGAGGCGGCTTCAAAGCCGGGAACACTCGAGACCCTGGTTTACTATGGATCTGAAAAGAAGATTTCTTTGAAAAATATCTGCAGTGCCGGAAATGCTGCCACTGCTCCTGGTCTGGTTATAACGAGCTACGGAACTGTGCTTTCGGAATACACGCAAATCTCAAAAACTGGTGGTAACAGAGGGGCCCATGGCGGGCTTTTTTCTGTAAAATTCTTCAGGGTTATACTGGATGAAGGGCATCACATTAAGAACAGGTAAATAAATAAATCCAACTTCACATCGAATTTTATTGACATTTAGAAGATCGAGTAAGACAGCAAGAGCTTGCTATGAGCTTAGCGCTAAACACCGCTGGATCCTGACAGGCACCCCTATAGTCAACCGACTAGAAGATTTATTCAGCCTTGTCAGGTTTTTACGTGTCGAGCCTTGGAGCAACTTCTCTTACTGGAAGACATTCATCACTGTTCCTTTTGAGGCCAAGGATTTCCTACGAGCTCTTGACGTCGTTCAAACCGTATTAGAACCACTTGTACTGAGGAGAACAAAAGAGATGAGGACACCTGATGGGATGCCCTTGGTCCCGTTGCCTCCAAAGCAGATTATTGTTGAGAAGGTAATATTTTCCAAGCCTGAAAGAGACCTATATGATCATCTTCGGAACCGGGCGAAACAATCTTTTACACACAATCTTGAGGTATGTTGCTCTATCTTTCCCCAATAATAAGTAACAGTTCTAATTCTGTTAAACATTAAGGCAGGTACACTCATGAAATCGTATACCAGTATTCTTGCACAAATATTAAGGCTTCGTCAATCATGTTGTCATCCGACGCTGATCCGGAAAAAGGACATTGTTGAAGACGAATTGGAAGCTGAAGCTGCATATGATGCAGCCAAAGGCTTCAGTGACGATATGGATTTGAGCGAACTCATAGATCGGTTCTCGGGTGAACAGAATGAAGATTCTAATGCATATGGCGCAGAGATACTCAAGCAGATTCGGGATGAAGTAGCACATGAATGTCCCATCTGCTTTTCGGCTCCGATGGATGATATGACTGTCACTGGGTGCTATCACGCGGCATGTAAAGAGTGTTGGATAAATGTTATTAAGGTATGCATCGCCAAGGATTTCCCAGAAATAATTGATTCTAAGATTTAGTAGAGAGGCAGAGAAAAAGAGGAAGTTCCTAAATGTGTAATATGTCGCGAAGCGATAAATGAGCGAGATCTTTTTGAGGTCGTTCGAGATGAGCCCGAGATAACTCCAGATAACAATAAAGAAGATAGCCCACATTTGGGGATATCCCTTAGACGTGTCAACTCGAAGTCATCGGCGAAAATTGAAGCTTTGATTAAGAAACTAAAACAGCTAAGAAAAGAGGAGCCGAATACGAAAAGCACTATTTTCTCGCAATTTACATCTTTTATCGATCTTATTGAGCCTGCCCTACAAAGGTAAAAATTCAGTGATCCTTGAGCGATTTCTTTGGTTATACATATTCTAACATTATTACAAGAGAACGGATCCCATTTTTCCGCTTTGACGGCTCAATGCAGCAACAGCAACGTGCAACTGTCATTAATAAATTCAAGACATACGAGGGCGCTGTGGTCCTCATAATATCTCTCCGAGCTGGCGGAGTTGGACTCAATTTGACAGAAGCGAATAGGGTTTTCATGATGGACCCATGGTGGAGTTTCGCCGTAGAGGCCCAAGCAATCGATCGAGTCCATAGAATGGGGCAGACCCAAGAAGTAATCATCCACAGATTTATTGTCGAGGGAAGCGTTGAGGAAAGAATGATCAACAAAATACAGGCGAAGAAGAAATTCATTGCATCGTCATTAGGTATGATGAATGATGATGAGAAACGACAGGCAAGGATAGACGACATAAAGGACCTTCTCAACGACTAGGTGAAACCGGTTTTCCCTGTCAGACTTGTTCAGACTACACACACGCGATTTAAATTAGTGTCTATATCTTACATATTACTGCGGTACTTGAGCTGCGATCCGTGCGGAGTTGACCCTATGGGAAGAGCAAGTTATAATATCAGTACTATTGTATCTTAGACTGTAATAGAACATGTAGTCAATATGGTAGCTGTAACTGCGTGTAAACACTACTAGTACATAGAGTCTTAACAATAGACGTGCGTGTTTGGCGGTCACGAGTAAGTTCATGTAGGCCTGTGGGTCGGGTGAGACCTTATGACTCCGTATCTAACATCTTGGCATGCATCCATGCATTGCGGCTCTCCAAACTTTTCCAACATCTCAGCGCACCCCACCACCACCACCGCACCGAGATCCCCAACTCGCCATGTCAACCCACCTCCTGCGTTCCTGCCTCCGGGCAGCCACTACCCCGCTCAATACTGCCTCGTTTTCAACCTCCGCCTCCTCCGCCTTCACACGGCTTAATCGCGACCGCTCCAAGCTCCGAGGTGTATCCGCTCTGCGACGGTCTCCCAAAAAGATTGCCCTCGCGGCAGCAAAGTTCCCGTTACCACAGCCGGTGAAGTTGGAGGATCACAAGGACAAACTTGAAGTCAACCCAAACCACGGTCTATGGGGGTTCTTTGTCGACAAGAAGGCGCTGCCGACGCCATTGGAGGATAGCGAACATGGTATGTGGGCTTTTCAACGTTGGGCTGAGGCGGTCAATTGAGATTCCTAATCACGCTCCCAGGTCGTGCCTGGACCGTCGAGGAACTCCGTGCAAAGTCGTGGGAAGACCTGCACAAGCTATGGTGGGTTTGTGCCAAGGAACTCAACACCATGTTGACGCAGCGACTTGAGCGGGAACGTCTCAAGCCCGGTGAAGGTGCCCACGAGGCACGGAGAAGATGGATACAGATTAAGAATACACAGCGGGGTATCAAGCACGCTCTTACAGAACGATATTATGCGTGGCAGGAGGCGCAGTCTATCGCCGCTCAGGACCCGGATGTGGATTTGAGTGGGGAGAGGCCGGCCTATTCCCCGAAGGACTTTGAGGAGGTGAGTTTTGAGGTAGCTGTAATGTGAGATTCTATACATTGTGATAACCGAGGTTTATAGGAAACCCCGGATGCTTCGGGTGCTGCACCGCTACAGAAACCAGTAGAGCCAATGGGAAAGCCAACAACTTTGTAGGTATGTTCAACTAGACCGAGACGAGGAAAACCGGGGTTTCTGGTATATACACTAAATATACATTGTAAATACTTACCAAGAGAGGTTGGTTGTACGTACCATTAATATCCGATTCAAACAAACATGGAGCTACCTGATTATTTTAGATTCAGTAGACGTGCTTAATCATGGAATTGATATGATTGATACGCAATCCTACGGCGCAGTGGACCTATACTAAAGAATCCACGCACTGGGTGGCAAGTTCACGGCCGTTGAGATCATGAAGAAAACTAGTCGTTACTAGTTTGTTGCGCCCTGGCTTAATCATATGTGGTTGTTTGTTGGTTTAGTCTCTAAAGTTCTAGGGACATTTGTTCTCGGGATATTTGTGCACGTATACATAGTATTATCGATAAGTCCATCCTTGGAACCTGAGAGGCGATAACTGGAGCCATATGTTTCTTATTTGACATCGTTAAGATCCAATATTTCAGTGCTGTTTTTTCGGTGTATATCACTCCCAGTCAGATCATGAATTAAAAAAAAAACTCCCAATCAGATTTGGTGATCGAGTGAGATGCTGTGAAGAACGATCCTGGTCTAAAAGGGCTGGAGCTAATTGACACCGATGAGCGCCAGGGTTAGGGACAGTTAGGTTGTTACTCTAGATAATAGGAGATAGAGTAAAATCCTGCTGCCCTATGGCATACAAATGTCAATCCGATAAAACCTCATTCCTATGGTTTCTAACCTGATAGGGTAATGTTCTGCATACTGTGCGTGTAACCCATGCCCGCCAAGATTTCGCCGATTTTTCTCTGGGCGCTGTTTCTCGCACCTTCAGAAGTATATTCCAAACCTCACATTCTCTACCCTGTAGTCACTAAAAGCGATGGCAGACATTGAGGTACCACTCCCCTCGGTCGGTTGTGTCGCTCATTTTACTGACTACATCCAGGATCGGGTATTGCAGCACTCGCATGCTTTTGAGGGGCTATTGTCACTCGTGCCAGGAGCTGAGGTACTTCCAGACCCGGCGCAATTTGCATTTTGTAGCGCTAATAATACAATCACGGCAGAGACGAGTGCCCACAAAACAAGAGCGAAAAGAGGAGGATAAGAGGGCGAGGAGGGCGAAACTTGAGCAGAAACTTGCGGCTCGAGGCGAACAGATAGAAAACGGGGAACCGAAGAAGGATGTGGTACAGCAGAAAAAGCCAAAGCCAAAGCCAGACCCTAAGCCCAAGCAGATTACAGAAAACAAACCTTCAGAGGCGTCAGAAACCAAAACTACAGAAACCCCGACTAACCTAAAATCCAAGAAAAAGCAGCAACAGAAGGAAAAGGCGACACCGAAAGATGATTTAAGCAATGGTACAGCTGAGAATGCAGAGTCTGAAAAGAAGGAGCTTCCTAAGAGGGGACCTGGAAAGAAGATACCTGCAAAAATGAATTCTGCAAAGAAGGGAAAAGCCAAGGAGGAATCTGAAGAGAAGAAGTCCATAACAAAGGAACCTGCAGCGAAAGACTTTACAGATGAAGATGCATCAGCAGAGATCTCTAAAGATTTCTCTTTAGAACTTTCAGAGGTCACAGCACCCACGGAGCCCGCCGGCGGCCCCACCACACAGACAGAAAATGCAGATGCACCCCCTCAGCCTACTGAGCCAATCTCCCCTACTGCCCGGGCCGAAGCTCGTGCCCGACTTACAGCTCATATTGAATCTCTACGTATTCACCGAAATCCCAAATCTACTGCTCGCGCAGCTCTACTCGAAGCCCGCGAAAAGAAGGAAGCTGCTCGAAAGGAGCGCAAAAAGACTCTTCGTCTTGCTCAGAAGCTCGAGTCCACCACTCTCGGCTCACCTGGTCCTTCCGCTTCTTCGTCTGTTCGCCCGCCACCAATGACTCCTAAAGAGATGGAAAAGGCCGAAAACAATTTTACGTTTGGCGCTGTCACTTTTGATGACGGCCAAGAGTTGGATCATACGCTATCAGACTTCAAGAAGAGCTGTAAACGTAAGGGGCCTACGGACGTTATGGGACAGCTTAAGCAGGTCGAGGCAAAGAGGGCGCGTCTAGAAACTATGGACCCCGAGAAGAGGGAAAGGATTTACGAAAAGGAAATGTGGAGTAAGGCATTGAAGCAGACAGCGGGCGAGAAGGTTAGGGACGATGAAAAGCTGCTTAAGAAGGCACTGAAGAGGCAGGTTGTGCAGAAGAAGAAGAGCGAAAGGGAATGGTAATTTCAGACCCCCCTCAAATTTTCGGGGAATAAGGCTAACGTACTGTAGGAAAGAGAGAAAAGATTCAGTAGCTAAAGGGATTGCAGCGAGGCAGAAGAAGAGAGAAGAGAATATCAATGCCAGAAAGGAACAGAAGAAGCTTGGAAAGGCTGGAATGAAGAAAAAGGCGAGGATGGTCCAAAAGGCAGGCGGGAAGAAGCCTCCACCCCAACACTCAAAGAACAAGGGCAGGAAGAAATCAGGGGACAAATCGAAGTCTGCTGGTAAATCTGGAGGGACAAGCGGCGGAAAGAAAATTTAGTAAATGTTTTGTTTATAAAATAGAGTACATACATGTAATTACTGCTAGTGACTTTTTGATCACAGCTCCTCACTCGGTCGCTTGCTCACCTAGTCCCCTACATAATCCGAATCTTCATCCTCGACCTCATCATCATCATCAATTCTCCTTCTCCTTCTCCGCCTTCTCTTAATTTCCTGCCTTTCTGCCACTTCCTCCTCCTCCGTTCCTTCCTTGCGGGCCCTGCTAGTGATAGTGGTCAATCTCCTTTTCTTTTTGATAGATGGCCTTGTATCCATCGCTGCCTCCGTCTCCCCATCTTCATCCTCTTCCCTTTTTATTGCCTGATCGATCTCTATCTCTTTCGACCAAGCCTCTTTAAGTGTGTCATAAAAGTCGCGATTATAGCCCACGCACTTATACACCCGGCACTCTAGCGGCAATAACCCAGAGCCAACCATCTCAATGATATCCTCCGGAGAAGGCATAGGATCGTCTTTTTTCAAAATCCCACGTCTCCTTAAGGTGTTGATACCCCATTTCTTCCCTGTCTTCCCGGAAACCCCTTCAGACCATGATTTCTTCGCAATCGCTGATACTCTTCCCCATTCTCCAGGATTGAATTTGCGCCTTGTGATTTGGTATTCGCCGCAATAGTCCCATTCGTTGGCAGCCCGTCTACAGAACACGGCATAGCTGTAATAGTTAAAATCTACTGGACGTTCGGGGTCTCTAGGGTCGGGTGCGGCGGCATAGACTACGCCATGAGCACTAGGCTCTGAAGGCATATCTGGAGACCATTTAGCTCGCTCACCTTGTGGGAATTATTAGCTACAACCTTCCATATCGAATATACTAGTGGCACTTACAATAATAGGCCTCAAGGGGATATATCTGAGTCCTCCGCTTCGCTGCACTGATGATACATTCCACCATCTGCTCGCCGCCTCCAAGAACCTTTGATAAGAACCTGCGAGTAAATTTGACAGTGGGCCAAGGCAGATTTGGTATGGCAGGCTTTTCCCACACTTTGATTAGCTAGTTGGCATCGAATTTTCTAAATGGGTCATTAGATGCCGCGATGCGATCGTTATCTTCTGTAGGAATGACCCAGGGTTTCTGCTTCTCGTAGATCTCAATACTTGAATCTCTGGAGGCACGGTTTTCATCTTCCGGTGTTGCCAATTCCTGGGATATTGAACGTGAGATCCTCGAAATTTCACCCTCCGAGGTACCACCCTCTGAAATGCCACTCTCCGAAACGCCACTCTCCCCGATTATTGATTTCCGTATTGTTGTGCCCCGGATACGGAGGGGATCACTGACACTGTCCGTGCCAGCTTACGAGCCTCAGGAGGAGGAGCTGCAGCGACTGGCTCAGGTGAACCTGAGGCATCAAATTGTTCAGGCGCCTCAAACCCATGATCGGATTGATCGTTATTCTGAGGCACCGGATCTGGTCCCTCTTGATTACAGCTTCCTCGAGCTAGTGTTTGAGTATTCGAGACTATCTCCGTGCTCTCTTCCTTGATCTCCTTCTTAACTCCATTCTTATCTTCGTTCTTGACTGCCCTATCATCCCCCTTAGCTTCTTTCTTCCTTGGACCCTTAAGAATTGCATCAAGAGCCGCGTTCTTTTTATTTAGTAGGTCGTCTATTCGCTCATCAGCCTTCTTTACCCTCTTATCGACCCTGTCAAGCCGAGAAATTAATACTGCTTTCTCGGCAATGTCTCCCCTTCGCTGTATCTCTAGTTCATTAATCTCGCGGTCAAACGAGGAGTCTATAATTGGGCGATGTCGCGGTAAATTAGGCTTGTTGTCTTCATCTTCACTGTCGCTTATGATAATTGGAGGCATATTGATCAATTTCGCCGGATGAAAGCTCGTGTGAGAAGAGCAAGAACAGTTGGTTGATGGTTGGTTGGCCCGTGCTCTAATTTGCCATCGCATAACGACTCTAATCACTCACTACTGAGACAGCAGCACTTTCAAAAGCCACACTGATGCTTAGTACAAAAAGATAGAGTACATTTGAGTCACCAACCTTGCCACCTTTTTTTTCCTCCTTGATACAATTGTAGTCTAACCCAAACACTAAAAAACAAGGGAATCATTGATTTTAACCCCGACATAACCCCCAGACCCTATAAGATAGGATAGATCCCAAAAAATAAAAAAATAAAAAATAAAAACAGAAAAAGTCACATTTTCATACAAATAATAGTCTACACGACCCTCAGCTTTCGACTCGCGCCCTTTGCGGCTTTACCACCCCTTTTAGCCTTCTTTTTACCTGCGGCAAATGCGTTTGCCGCAGCATGATCGCGCCCAACGTTGTCCAAATCTTTGACCTTATAGATTCTGACAATCCAGTTCTCACTGGTGAAGGCTTCCTCAAGAACATTAAGTTCAGGTCCCTTTGCCGGAAGCTTAACATTTCGAACACGATCCTGGGCTTGGCCAGCAGGGAAAAGACGATCGTAGTTGTAGTACGACATTTTATAGAGAAGAGAATTCTTCATGGTTTCGGTTGCGTGCTCGTCAACACGGTATTCGCCGCGCGGGGTGAAAAACTCGGACTCCTTGACTTCATTTGGCCATACACCCTCCGCAATACGGATCATCCAGAGGAACTTTTTTATGTGTTAGACTGAGTCTTGGACGAGGGGCTAATTCAAGGAACAAAACATACCTTATTGATATCGTCGCCAGAGTACCCTAGAAGACCGCCAAAAATGACAAGAACATAGTCAACATCATGCTGTCTTAAGATTGGGTATGAGACCTCCTCGCGGGAGCTCATGGCCTTTCCAACCGTCGCGATATGTGTGTTATTCCAGGTGTTGTTGTCAACCAATGTAGTACGGTCTGCCATTCCACCAATTTGATATCCATAATCCCACCATGACATGATCTTCGCATCATCGGGAGTGTTTTTCCTGAGCCAGTAATATGCTTCACGGTAATCATCAATAATGTGCTGTGAGCCATCCGCCCCTCTTGAAGCCAACACAACTGAGGGTGAAGAGTAGGCGTTGGAGGTGACCCATGTACAATGCAGAACAAAAATGAAGAGGTAAACCGTGAAAGAACCGACAACAACAAGCTTGGACCAGCTGGAATAGATCCCGACCATGGCCCCCTTAGCCGAATTGAGAAGGTTAGTGCGTTTTTTTTGCGCCTTGGGAACAGCGGCAGTAGAGACGCCTGGGTCGGCGGCATCATCAATTGCTGAGTTGGTGGTGTCAAGAGCCTCTGGGGCATCCGGAGTCTTGATAGTGAGATAAGAGTCTAAGATGTTTGACAACGCAATGGCTGCAGCAACACAGACAACAGGTGTCAAGGTCAACATCAGGCGGACCATAACACCGGCGAAGTAACTAGCCATGATACCATAGATGATGACAAAGACATGGTGATCCTCAAGAGTGCTGAAAAGCATGTAAATACCAGCGGGAAACATCCAGATCAACATCTCAAGATCAAAGAAGAATGAAGGCCATGCGGTAGGTTGATGTTCGGAGACAGAGGCAATGATAGGAATGTGGATCTTGGCGTATCCAGTATCCCAAAGGGAGTAGAAACGTCCCGACCATGGCGCGATGACACCAGAGAGAGTCAAGAGAACAAGAGCTCCCATTGATCCAAGGAAGGTGACAAGAATGAATGTCTTCAAAAGAGTCTGGAATTGACGAGAAGGAACATACTCCCTGACGAACTCAACAAAAGCAACAATCTGGATAAGGCCGAAGACACCTATAGTAGAAAGAGAAAGTCAGGTAATGAATCATGGTTTTGAGTTTGAGGATATAGATACCTAGTGCAGACATATGCTCCGAAGATCTGATGGGTAAAAACCCAACGAACGGAATCTGCATACTACCCAAGGTCCCAAGAGCGTACCAACTAGTATAAGCAACATAAAGCCTCGGCGAATATCTTCCCATTGCAATTAAAACCAGAGCGTGCAGAGGAATCATGTTAGTTATGAAAACATAACCACCCCAAGCAGCAACCATATAGAAGTAGAACAAGGCGCAGAGTGCACCCCAATATGCACTTCCAACCTTCAAGGCCTTAATCCAGAGGTAGAAAGTAAACATCAACAAGAAAATGGCAATAGCCTCATTGTCATATGAACCGGCAACTGAACGGGAGATGTAACCGGGTGCAATACCAATGAAAGCCGCGGCAAGAAGACCAGCGGACTCGTCTTTCATCTCTTTGGTGAAGAGATACGTCGCAAAAGCCGTAAGGCCCGAGAAAGCGGGGGCCAGGAGAACACAGATGTTTCTGATGTCAATGGGGAAGGTTAAAAAGCGCAATACGTGGTAAATTGCGCCCGAAGTGACCATGAGGCCTGGGTAGAGAGTACCGCCAGTAACACGACCGAGAGGATGCCATGTTCCTGAACCACAACATTAATAACGGTGCAATAACCTTCATGCGAAGAATAAACTACATACGATCATCAAACCAATCCCAGAAATTGTAGAACCCGTTCTTGACGAGGTATTTTGACGCGCGAAAGTTAAACCATGGGTCGACTGATTGTCGTCGTCAGCTCTTTGTCACTCAAAAGGACACCTAATTGTATTCTCAAGTGTTTCCAATGGATCCAATTGTCGCGGAATGATGAGGACATACACTCGTGAATTATGCTTTCAAATCCTGAATTTCAATTAGAATTGGTCTATGATGGAATGTTTGTCAAAGTATTCAAGATTTTAGAGGGAAAGGCTTACGAATGACAGAAAATAGACGACTAGACACAGCAGCGCCTGCTATAGTAAATAGAATAACTACTTTTAAAAGTTGACGGATGTTTCTTGTTGACTCGTCCTTAAGAACACTTGGAGCTCCAGTGGACGACATGTTTGAAGGTTGGTCGCTCAAGTTTGAGCAGCGCAGTGTGAATTTGAAAGAGAGCTCTCTCACTTGGGGGTCGAAAAGGTGTCTTCTCGGCAGCTAACCATTAGGTGTCTCTTTCGCGAGTCCGGCACGTGTGCCAAGACAGCGCCAAAGAGTCAGCCTCAATTGCTCCCCACCACCACTGAACGCCATTTAAGATACACCCCGCCATACCAACATTAACTCATCTCAAAAACCACCAGAAAGCGTACTACATCTATAAATTGCAATGGATCCGCAGTTAAACCTTGAGTATCTGTCGGTACTTGCCACTGATCCAAAAATCTCACCAACAGCTCTGGTAGACCTTCTCGCAGATTTGGAAGCTACAGCTATTAGCTGCCCAACCAACGAGCTTATCTCAAACTATTACAGTGCCTATTTCTTTTCACTATTCCTTTGTGATGATCTGTAAGATCTCACCTCTCCATTTTCGCGCTTTGTACTAATAGCAATGATATAATATATAGTAATGAAGCTCGTTTCCTGTCAAAGCGCATCCCTCTTGGTTTCCTCCAGTCGGACCCCCTCCTCATAAGCACCTACACCCTTCTTCGAGCATTATATACCCGCTCCTACCAGAGTATCTATACAACCCTCTCATCGGCACCTTGGTCGAACGTTCTTACACCTCTAGTCGCTCGCTTCGAAGAGCACTTTCGTCGTAGGACCTTGGTTCTCTTGTCGAGGGCGTATACATCCATCTCGCTCAAATCCGCAGCTATATTTTTAGGCTTGGAAGGGAAGGATGAGGGTTTAATTATCGCGAAGCTTGTAGATGAGGAGGGGTGGGGGCGCGATGATGCTAACGGCATGCTAAAACCTGTGCCAATTGACGATGACGATGACCTGAGGGACCCTGATGCAACCCTAAAGGACGGTGGTATCGCGAGGCTAACTGGGTTGGTCACACACCTCACAGAGGTATGATTGATCTAGAGATACTTTGGGAAGCTAGGGTGTTAGGTGTTGACGTGCAATGATTTGAGGGTTTCATTTTTTCATTTTTCTTGCATTGTTTTATGTTCACACTGGTTCTGGTCCCCCACCTTCTTTCTACACGCCTGTAAAAACCGATAGAGAATACAAAATTCTACTCGAAAAGCGGGGCCCGGAAACCCTATTACGCAAACATGACACTAGTAGAATTCATAACAGCCTTGGTATCTTTTTGGAATCTTTCAAAATAACAAATAAACATCGATGCTATGATAAATTGACACTTACAAATGAACAACCTTTATTAATTAGCCCTAGTTCCCCACTTATACGAATGATTTTATATGGAAAAATGCACTCACCGAGAGCCTCCGATATAATGCATGTTACTCGCATACGATTATGCAACTCCACTCGTCTTCTAGTTCGCATTGAACCATGGAATACGCAACAGCATCTAGCGCAAGGGTCGCAGCAAATAAAAATAATGAGGCGAAGAAGCCTTGGGTATCGCTAAAAATTATATTAGTAGCTTGCGAGCTTTCGGATAACATATCATCTTTTATCGATAGGGAAACGTCAGAAACCGCAACACCCTCTAGCAGCTTATTGATAAGTAAAGCAGTAGTAAGGGTACTTAGGATTGGACTTCTAACCATTAAATCCCCCGGGAACCTCATAATTCTCCTTATCGTTGAGACTCGTCTCATTAGGCGACTTTCCAGCATCGTTGATGGAACGTACTTTGAACGGAGAGGAAGCGCCGAACGTATTCTCGGGAGTCAATACATCAAAGGGTGACCGCTTTGGCCGTGGGGGGGCAGAGGGTTGCGCTGCAGGACTATGAGTGATTCGGCTAGGAGCTTCAACTATAATTAATAACATTAGCTTGAGCTAGATGTATTGTTTGCTTGTGTGAATGTACCGATGATAGGCTTGCTTGAGGGTGAAATTACGACCTCATCTAGTATCATAATGTCCCTGTCGCCGGTAGGTATTTCTACCTCTACAACTTCTTCATTCTTCAGGACTATGCCTTCCACACTAGTATCCCCAGCAGCATTAAATGCGGCTCTCTTCCTTGATGTCGGCCGAACCTTGGTTTCTGTTGCGTCTTCCCCTCGTAGGGCGATGACATCCCGAGTGGTGGTCTCAGAGTTTGCTTTAGGAGAAGCTTTAGGAGAAGCTTAGAACCGAAATGTTCGTCAGCTCAGCCCAAAAAACTCTCACATAAACGAAATAACAGACATTTAATCTCAACAGCCAATACTGGCACACTCCCAACCTTTCCGACCTCGTCCTCCTCGTCCGACGACTCATAGAAAGACACAGCAAAGGGCTCAGCAAGCTTCGAGCATGGGTGATAGACTTCGCGCTCACAGCCGTAGCGGCCCTCTGTCGTTTTTGTCATTGTGAGCGACATCGGCGAGAGGGGGTGCGTAGGCGTGGGTGGGGCTTGTTTGAGTATGTGGAATGCAGGTGATATATGTAGGCGCCGGATACGATCTTGACGCGAGGGCTGGCTGGCTTCCTCCCGCCCAAAGATCTAGGTGGCTTAGATAGTGTTCTACTTGATCTACCGAGGACGCTCGCGCCTGCTGAACTGTTATGATTGTTATTATCTCCTTTTTAGGGATATCAGTGGTCCGCTAGAGTATCCTTTATTTTTTCTATCTCTATCCTTCCTCTCCCGTTACTTATTGCCGACTTTGGATAAACCTGAATGAGGAAGACGGAGGCTGAGAGGAGATGAAGGAGGGGAAGATGTTGTGGTAGAGCCTACACCTACATGTATCTTCCACCATCTTCCTAGCTTGGAACATTTACTCTCAAATGCGTTCTTTGGTGATATGAGGTGCGCAGTTGTTCGCACATTGTGGAAAGGCGAGATCCGGTGGAGAGCTGCCAAGAAATGTAGCGAAGTTGAGGCTTGAAAGCTTGTTTAAATTCCGCCTCGATAACCCCAAGCTATCGATCGGAAGAGTCCTCCGTTATGCAAGTCACAGCCGCTGATGTATCTTATGGAGCAAAAGGCGGAGGCCGCCCCGCAGTCGTGTGGACCCTGCTTTGGAGTTGGTCGTTTGTTATATATTCCTACCACTAGCCCACTCTCTTCGTTACCGGCTTTGTTTTTTTCTTCCTCTTTTTACACTTTAATTCAGCCAACCCGCTTCTGCGCATTTGCACATAATTAGTGGCCTGTAACATTGAAATAAAAATACCGGATTAGGATTTTCCGGTGCAGCAAGCAAGCACACGGCGAATTTTATATACTTTTTCCCTACCGTACCTATTTTACAGGACAAGCTAGCGCCCGAAAATTAACAAGTCACCAATTCGACTGGTTAGAGCCAGGCACATACTACCACATTGGCTCATCTTCTCGGTGCATTGATTGGGTTACATACATAGGTAATACGTTTGCAAATAAAACAGAAACCTAATTGATACCCAGAAACAGCGATAGGAAGTAAGAAAAATGGGGAAAACTTTGATATCATGGTTCATCATCATCGACAACGTAGCTCTAAATTATACCCACAGAAACAGCAAATGGAGAAATCAGTTACGAGAACTTTGACCTATCAGAATAGACCGGCGGTTATCTATTTCTTTCCTGGAGGCCCATAGTTTCCGGAAGACCCATATGGGACCCCCCCAGACCCTCCAGCACCCCCAGCCCCCTGTGTAGGGTTGTACTGCGATGGAGGTGCCTGGCCAGTGTAAGGTCCCGGCTGAGGATAGCCGCCCGGCTGCTGCCCGTACGGTAGAGGCGCACTCTGTGATCCATATCCACCCTGGAGGCCAGGTGGGTGTTGATGACCAGAAGGTGGTTGCCCATAAGGCGATTGTGGAGGCGCTCCATATGGCTGCGGCGGCGCGCCATACGAGGGTGCCCCATACTGTCCTTGCTGTGGACCGCCATACTGTTGCTGTGGAGGAGCACCATATGGAGAAGGGCCGCCATGGGAGCCGCCATACGGGGGCGCTTGCCCACCGGGCCCTTGTCCACCTGGTCCTTGTGGGCCTGGCGGCTTAGCATCCTCGTCCTTGTTGTCATACTGGGCAGAGGTTAGTAGAGAATTTACGACTAGTAGGGCGTAGGAGCTTACTGTGCTGTCAATACTTCCCAGAAGAAGCTTAGTGTACCAGTGGTGCTTGGTAAGTGTGAGGCCCTTTGTCTTCCACTCAGCTGATTCCATCTCAAAATCTAAAGAAATTAGCAATTATGATCAAAGCAGCGTAGGAAAATTCATACTCGATGTGCAATCAATCAATCGACCAATTGACTTGTCCTTATCGAGCGAGGCCAAGAAATCCTGTGCACCCTTATCGTTTCCAACCTGAGCGATTTGGAATGAAACAACTTCGTACACAAATTAGTTTATGCCCTATCGAACCCGAACACCATCTTGGCTTAATGAATATTTACCTCCTCTGCCCTGGAAATGGTCCGAAACCCTTTGAATGTGTGATTGGAATTCTCCGTGGACATTGTCAGTTGGTCGTCCATCAGTGATTATAATTACCAAGACTGGTTTCTTGAGTGTGCCTGCAGCATCTGCAGCGTAAACCATTGGGTCCAAGATCTTATTTTTCAATGAAGTTGCCAATGGGGTGACGTCCTCAAACTTGGCAGTATTCACAATATCTATGGCCTGCTTCTGGGTTCTGATATTATCACCCTTAATATCTTGATTCATGAATCTGACCGAGAATCCATCGGTATCAAATAAGCCGGTCGCAAATGCAACATTCTCAAGGATAAACCTTAACTCATCGATGAGTCCATCTCCAAAGCGCATGGAACCGCTGTCGTCTAAAAGGAACACAACATCAAAGAGGGCAAGCTTCACGAAGTCAAATCCAACCTCCTGCGGCACTCCCCAGTGAGCGCAGAGTGTGTTGACGGGATCTTTACCCGCAATATCCTGAGCAATCTGGACCAGTCTGGTGTCGGGATACATGTGATCAAGCTTCTTATCTTTCACGCACTCCTTAAGAATGCTCATCAAGACCTTAGCGTCTGGTGGGGGCCCCCCCGAGGGTGCTGGAGGTGCGCCGTAAGTCTGAGGCGCGCCGTATTGCTGCTGTTGGGGAGCTCCATATGGGGGCGCACTACCGCCATAAGGAGGCTGCTGGCCCTGTGGTCGTTGACCATAATAAGCATTTGGAGCGCCATAGTTATTCTGCTGGTACGGATCTGGACGATAGTTCTGGGGGGGAGCAGATTGTGGATTTACATATGCCTGATACTGCTGCTGCTGAGGTTGATATCCGCCCTGGGGACCCCCGGGTGGTCCACTTTGAGAGGGATAGCCGCCGTATTGACCCTGGCCCTGCGGTGGCTGTTGCCCATACGGTTGGCCCTGGGGAGCGCCGTATGATGCAGGTTGGCCACCGTATGGTACAGGAGGGGCTCCACCCCCGCCGGAAGCGGCGATCTTGCTTGCGAGCTGCGGATTGTAATAAGGGTTATACATCAGCCAACCGGTTCAAATGTTCAAATCTTTGTATGTTTGTGGAGATGGAGTCTTGGGTACGGAGTCTTTGGGTATGAAGCCTTTGGGTAGGAAGTCGTGGGCAGGCAATTTAAAGAAAATGGATGGTTGCGACACGGAAGGGATGGGGGATGGGTGGAATTCTAGCGATAAAAAGACAACCAAGGCGGATATCGGATGCGTCTTATATGTCTGTGACCAAGAAGGGCGTGATGACGACGACGAAAGTCAAGAAAATAACTGCCACAATTTACTTACTCCCATGATTTAGATATCAGATGACGAAAAGTATTAGGATTTTGGGAACTTGGATTTTTGTTTCTGGTGAGAGCGGCGGTGTATCTTAGCTTAAGTATCAAAGAATGAACAGACTAGAAGAGGTTGCTTTGTTAAGTAGGAAAGTGGGAGATTGAAGTATGATGGTGGGGTAGAGCGGGAATAAATAATTTCGCTGGCGCCTCTATAATTGAATGTAAGGGTAAGGCGATGTCGTCAGCCTGACAAGGTTGAAAACTAGGTGCGTTCTTCGTAGGAGGGGGGGGTACTCACATAGAAATCTATCACTAAAGTGTATAGTGCACCATATGTAGATACCCTACCATTACGAGCACATAGGTACATGTACCTAAGGACGAATGGCGCAGAGCAGACCCATTAGACCAGAAACATTTGTGACTATATCAGAACTTTAATTGGGTCGTGGGATACTTCGTTTTTGTAAAGCTGACGGAGGGCCAGTATGAGTTTACGAGTTCTCAATCAATGTTTGTTAGATTTATTCTATTCACAATCAAACTCTGTCAACCTTATACTATGCTAAAATGGACGCTCATTCTCTAGATACATGTACTTATGCAGGCAACATACTCTACTCGAACTTCGAGAGGTACGCTTCTTGTTTTGTCGGATTTCGGCAGATCCGCTTGCATAGGCATAGTACAATATGGAGGTAGGCGCTTTGTAGGCAAGTTCCTGGGCGCAGCAAAGAAGATGTTAAAGTACTGTAGTGATCGCTGCGTGACTGGGGAGGAGCAGCAACCACAACGGCGTGGCTGGCTGTGCTCTAACACCTATCACGGGCGTTAACACCGGCATTTTCCAAGCAACGCACATGCACCCTCTGAGAAGAGTACTCTACAGTACACATACATACATACATAAAGGCCTACCAACCCAGATTCTTCACTTCAACTTTCTTTTCTTCCACAACCGATCTCTGCGTTTCTTCTGATGTCTAATCGATTTTGAATTTTTGAGGGCTGTGCTCCGCATTATTGTAATCTAATCATTGCCAGATTTGCAACCCTCTCAAGTACTTGATACAAAACCATGAACAAATGTATTGTATTACACCAATCTGCACGTGCACTGCATGTTTTGTATCGCTGTCACCTATGGATGGAAAATAGTATTGTCGCGCAATAGGTACAATGTAGTCAGTTAAACGTGGCGCGCGGTTGTGCTGTTCTGTTTCTCGTGCACCTGGCTCGGTTACTAGTCTATCTTCGTCTTCTCCCTCGTTCACACACTCACTCACGGGGCTGCTGACTTTGCCATTTTCAACCGATCGAAGGGCTTAAGCTGCTACGCAACACTATCCTTCTTCGTTATTACGCTCTCTCCCTTCTCTAGTCTCTCGTATCTGTATCTCTATCTTTCCCTCTCCTGCCACCACCTTGGCCAGTTCATACCCCCCCCTCCCCTCCCCTCCCGTTACAGTAACTTTTTTTTCCTTAACCGCGTCCAATCCTTCTCCTCCATCACATTGGTCCCAGCCCATCAGCCACGCGAGTCCTGACCAAAACTGATTATCACTACAAGCACTACCACCCAACTCCCAACCCCCCCCCCCCATCCTACGTGTGCTGTCGTCCTTTTGCCGTGACTCCTCAACTTCTGCGATATTTTGACCGGATTTCTTTCTTTCCTTGCTCCTACAAAAAAAAAACCCTTTGCAACATTCTCTAGCCAAATAATACATACGTAATATAGAGTGATGGGGAACTGCGGCTCCTCCTGTTCTCCTTGCTGCAGAGGTACTTACTCGATTTTCCATATTTTTTCCTTGCTCGTTAGAACAGGGTATTGACGTGATACAGGCCGCACTCGCGATGGTCTTTATGAGCCTGTTCTTCAGGAAAGCGAAAGGGAGGCAGTGTCGGACCTTCTGCAATATCTCGAAAATGTACATCTCATACTCCTTCTTTCACCGGGAGCTCCTGTGTGTGCCATTGACTCCGGTTGCTAATCTTTTTGCGATATAGCGTTCTGAGGTAGACTTCTTCGCTGGCGAGCCCCTTCGAGCTTTGAGCACCCTTGTTTATTCGGATAATGTCGACCTCCAACGAAGTGCAAGCTTAACGTTTGCCGAGATCACAGAGAGAGGTGATATATGCTCCAACCATCTATGTTTACAAAACTGGGAGGAGTCCATATGCTGACGCTTGATATTTTTGATTAGACGTTCGAGAGGTGGATCGTGATACACTCGAACCAATATTATTTCTTCTCCAGAGCACAGATATCGAGGTTCAACGTGCAGCTAGCGCAGCTCTAGGAAATCTTGCTGTCAATAGTATGTAGCCGCATTCGTCATGCATTTCGTCACGCATCCTGCACGGGTTCATCTTGAGATGCTAACATAAACTAGCTGAAAATAAGGTTGCTATTGTCCTCCTTGGTGGGCTTGCGCCTCTAATACGACAAATGATGTCAACCAATGTTGAAGTTCAATGCAATGCTGTTGGTTGTATTACAAACCTTGCTACACATGAGGATAATAAAGCAAAGATTGCGAGGTCGGGCGCATTGGGTCCATTGACTAGATTGGCAAAATCAAAAGACATGAGAGTGCAGAGAAATGCTACAGGGGCTCTACTCAACATGACGCATTCAGGTGCGGCAGCAATAACAAAAATACCCCTTGCATATGAATCCGGGCACTGTGCTTACTCATTATGCATTTAGACGATAACCGGCAACAACTAGTCAACGCTGGGGCAATACCTGTTCTTGTCTCACTCCTGTCTTCAAATGACGTTGACGTCCAGTACTACTGTACTACAGCCCTCAGTAATATCGCGGTTGATCAAGCCAACCGAAAAAAGCTTGCGCAAACGGAACCTAAGCTTGTATTTTCCCTTGTTCATTTAATGGATTCGTCAAGTCCAAAAGTCCAATGCCAGGCTGCATTGGCACTCCGAAACCTAGCATCCGACGAAAAGTACCAATTAGACATAGTCCGTGCGAAGGGTCTACCACCTCTACTCCGACTTCTTCAATCGTCATTTCTACCACTCATTCTGTCTGCGGTGGCTTGCATCCGGAATATTTCGATACATCCTCTGAACGAATCACCTATTATTGAAGCTGGCTTCCTTAAGCCGCTGATTGACCTGCTGGGGTCGACCGATAACGAGGAGATTCAGTGTCATGCTATATCAACCCTGCGAAACTTGGCTGCAAGTTCTGACAAGAATAAGGAACTGGTATTAGAGGCTGGCGCTGTGCAAAAGTGCAAACAGCTCGTTTTAGATGTTCCTCTCAGTGTTCAGTCGGAAATGACCGCAGCTATTGCTGTCTTGGCTTTGAGTGATGATCTGAAGTCTCACCTTCTGAACCTAGGCGTATTCGATGTGCTTATTCCATTAACAGCCTCTGAGAGTATCGAGGTCCAAGGGAATAGTGCAGCTGCGTTAGGAAATTTGTCCTCAAAAGGTAACCCCTATCCTCATCGATATCAAACATTTTATGCTGACAGGAATATCAGTGGGCGATTATTCCATGTTTGTACAGGACTGGTTGGAGCCTGAGGGCGGTATTCACGGTTATTTAAAGAGATTCCTTGCCAGCGGAGACCCAACTTTCCAGCATATTGCCATTTGGACACTGCTACAGTTGCTAGAGGCCGATGATCCACGACTAAAGGACTTGATCAGCCAATCCACAGAAATTGTCACCATGATCAAGAATATCGGTGAGAAGAACATCGATTTGGATGAGGAAGGAGAAGATGGTGAAGGTGAAGTCGTGGCATTAGCAAGACGATCCGCCGCCCTGCTGAATAGCAGTGGTAATTCCGGCAAAATCCAGTAAATGGATTATTTAGGACTCTAGTGGGATCTATCTCTTAATCATGTGAGACATTCTTTGTTATTATGTGCGAATCCATCACGAGCAACCCGGACCTTACTGGCTCATATGGACTTTGCCCTAAATGTACTGGTCGGTTTTCTTATCGCATTCGTGCGTCCTCTCTTTTATTTTCCTGCGATTACTACATTTTGCGTTTCGGATTTTCTACGCACAGCGAATTTTGTGCTGGGGAAGCGGTGTTGAGCAGGCTTATGAGCCATGAATTTCATTGTTTTTATTACATTTTTCCCTTCTTTTTCCTTGCTATTGCTACTACGGTGTTATCAGGTATTGAGCGTGGGAATGTTCAGACAGGAGCTAAATTGAAAATCATTAAAAAAAGAAAAAAATCGAAATGTATTTTTCTTTTGTTCTTTTGCATAAGTTGGAGCTGAAATTGGAACTTTTTTTTTCTGCTCCCTTTTTCTTTCCCAGTTCTTTTTCTCTTTGCTAGGTGTATCGTGTCGAGTACGCGGGGCCTTTTCTTGCAGCTGTCACTGTAGTTTCTATCCTGGACTTTATTTTTTTTATATATCCTGACTTGCACTTTCGAAAGGAAACAATAGGGCCTCTTTTGTTTTTGCCCGTATTATCACTTTTGTCCTTTTTACTGTCAGTTTTTTTTTTTTTTTTTTTTTTTTTTTTGGCTTCTTTTGCTTAAAAATTGGCCCTTTTTCATTTGTTTTACGTTTTTCATGGGAACTGCTGTATAAATCATGACGCAGACGACGATAAGGGCTGGGAATTGGATATACTGGATTTAATGTGAGAGTGATTAGCAGTACAGTGAAGTGAAGCATTTGTCGTGATACAATGTACTTTACATAATCTAACATGATAACGGACGTAGCAAATATAGATAACCAAATAAATCAATGGCAGTAGCCCATACATTGGGTTGCGTGGCCTAATGGTTAAGGCGCTGGTTTTCGGAAGCGAATATCACCAGAGATTGGGGGTTCGAGTCCTCCCGCGATCGATCATTACTTTTATCCCTTAGATCTACAGTATACTTTATTTCTAAGTTAAGTTGCATACGGAATGGAGCAACTGGTTGTCTAGACTTCTGGCACTGGGTGTGATGAGCAGGACTAAGCCGGACGTAGATGCTGGTTTTTAGGTGCTTTCGCTCCCTTTGGGGTGGAACGAACTGCATCTGCACATTTAGATGGCCTGTCACATCGGAGCGACTTCCATTTTTCTTTTCCCTCCAGCCTTGTGGTTATTGCTTTGTGATGTGACAAGGTGATCTGCGATAAGGCATAATTCTCTCCCTCGACGAGGAGGCTATGCTGTCCACCCATAGTGCACTTAAGCTTTGCGGCAGTGCATGCATGTGTTGTTTGTTTAGGCGAGAGTGGGGTTGGGGCTATGCCGCGTCATTTGTGCTCACTCGGTTTTGAGTGCGGGGTTGGATGGATGGGTAGGTGGTCATGAGGTGTCACTCGGGGTCGGGTGATGGAGGGTGATAAACCCACACCGGCACAGCCCCTAAGGTGTTGCACCTAGGGCAGATTACAACCACTTTCACGCTTTTTATAAGGAGCGTGAATGTGAAGCTAAAATTGAAGCTACTTATCAGAAAATCGATCCACTCCGGCCACCCACTTTGTCCATAAGAGTTATATGCACAATTCTATCAAAACCAATTACTCACACCATCACAAGGATTATCAGTACAGTCTTTTACCGTCGCTTGACGAATACTGCCAGTTGGCGAACAAGGACTTTGGGCCAATAGAATTTAAAAACCTGTAAGTCTCATAGTTTGGCTACCACAATTGCAACCCTTGTTTCGTCAAGTGGCAGTATTCGTCAAGAGACGGTAAAAGACTGTAGTCAGGAAAGCAACAGGCTACAAGTCACCCGAATTCTCTTCCCTGTTCGTCAACGGACAGTATTCGTCATGTGACGGTAAAAGACTGTACTTACTCTGTTGGCTGACATCCTTGTATTTAAAGGTGCAGTACCATTTTATTCCACTGTAAGAGACCGGTCTCTTCTGATGGAGTAGGAATATGCAGATTTTTTTTTAAATTACAAAGCTAGCCCCCAAAAAGCTAATTCTTTCTCTTTCTCATGCCCTTCTTGCCCACTTTCTCCTTCCCAGTGCTCACCACACCCCCCTTCTCCTTTACCATGCCTACATCAATTATCTCTTTACCAGTCACAGTTTTGTTTATCTCCCAGCTCTTTACAACCTCCTTCACCTCATCTTTCTTCTTTTCTCTATGCCGGCTCTCTTCAATTCTCCTTACATACCCACCAAATACAACTACCTCTGCAATCGCGACGACCAGTGAGCATGTCATCGCGAGTGCCAGTCGTTCAGGCACGTCCCAACTATTAGCAACCATCCACACCGCCACCGACGTCGCGACGACTGATAGCAGGATGTTGGCGATAATGCTCAGGTGAGATTTTAGGTCATTGATCGTATACTCCTCGTCGTCATTGGCACTGGTAAACGGCTGTTGGGTCAATGCCGCGTAGGCGCGAGCTTCCTCCTCTGCACGCAGGCGCGCCATGAGCGCTGTGTATTCGGGTGTCTATATGTGTCAGCATTGAATTAAATGTGATGTGTTTGTTCCCACCGGAAAAAGAAAAGGAAACGAAACACAGCAGCGACGTGGCATGACTTACAGGCGGTGGTTTCGGCAGTTTCGCGGGTGTGTAGACTGAGCAGCCCTTCAACAAGGCGCTAAACCTATAGGTATCGACATTATGGGCGCGTGTAAGAGCGCCCGATATGCGGTGTATTGTGTGGTGGTCTAGGGAGGGAGTGGTGGTGGTGTCTATGGGGTCTGTAGTGGTTGGAAGAGCGTTGTAGAGGTTTATAGCAGTCGTGAGGTGCGCTGGGATTGTTAGTTGAACCATGGTGAATTGAATTTTTAGTGTTCTGGGTTCTGAAGGGTTGGTTACGTTAGTTGCTGAAGGCTGAGGAGTATTACCCATATATCTGTTGGCGTCACGTGAGCTGTGGTTAGCTTACAGGTACCTATTGTATTAACCATTCAGTATGGAATGCATCAGATTTCACGAGCAAGCGAATGTACTGTATTAGTAAGTGTGGTGCATGCTCTGTAATTGATGCAAGGCGACAAATCCCTACTGACATTAAGTTATCATGTATTCATGCATGGTGAGCGATAAAGTTCTTATTAATTTATCGACGTCACTAACTGTTTCAAGATGTATATTTCTTCAGTCAAAAGATGCCAAGTCCCGTTATTGAGTTACAAGTGTAACTAATCAACGCCGTCTAGGCGAAGAAATAGGCGAATCAACACCCTCAATTCCTCCGCCCGAGGCCATAGACGGTAGGTTGTCTCTCCACATCACGGGACCCTCGGGGATATTGCTATATAGAGAAAGGAAATTGGAAGATAAAACACGGTTGCTCCTCTTACCCACCTACCTATCTCTACCAGTGTCAATATCTTCACATAGCTTTCGAAAATGACCTCTCAAATACCATCGTTTGTTGAAACACCAATCTCTTCAATTCCTCAAATCCATAACCGTCTGCAAGGCACATTCTCCACGCACAAAACATACCCGTTGGAATACCGTCTTGAGCAGCTGAACAAGCTTTACTGGGCCATCAAGGACAACGAGCAGCTCCTGGCCGATGCGCTGCACGCAGACTTCAGGAAGCCTTATCATGAGGTCTATATGACAGAGATCAACTGGCTCGAATCAGCGGTACTCGGAGTCATGAAGAACCTGAGGGATTGGGCAAAAGACCAGACGATTAAGGATGTACCGATGATGACAAGTCTGCTCAATAGACCCAAGATGAGGAGTGAGCCTTTAGGTATCATATTGATTATTGGGTATTATTAATCTCTTTTATAACTCTCTCCAGTAGACCTCCCCCCTCGATTATACAATATAAATCCCTTGACATCATCGTAATTTTGGACCTCTGTCACGCTGGCCTTAAAGCTCCTCATACCCTAAATATAATCTTTCTCAGCTTCTCCAATCATTGTCTTTCTATAATGAATCTTTGCACCCTAAAATATTCCCACACTCACACTTCTCTGAGTTATTCCATTTGATATTACTTTTATATATATATATAAGCTGATGAATATCTGTACAGGCCATCCAACTTTCCAGCCCAGCTCGTCTTACATCCTCTTGTCGGAGCCATCGCCGGTGGTAACACCGCTGTTGTAAAGCCTAGCGAGATCACTCCTAATACCTCGGCGGTCGTAACCCGTATCGTAGAGGCACTTGACCCCGATGCCTATGCTATGGTCAACGGTGGCATTCCAGAGACTACGCAGCTTCTTGACCTCAAGTGGGATAAGATTGTGTACACTGGAAGTACCCGTGTTGGTCGTATTGTCGCCGCCGCCGCCGTAAAACACCTTACCCCTGTCTTATTGGAACTGTAAGCTGCCCCTAAAGATATCGGTGGATTAAGATAATGGATAGCGAGTTACAATAACTGACAGCTGCGCACAGCGGAGGTCTCAATCCCACTTTCGTAACAGCCAGTGCCAACGCCGCCATCGCTGGCAAACGCACAGCTTGGGGCAAGATTCATAATGCCGGGCAGATCTGTCTAGCACCCAACTACGTCCTTATAGACCCGTCTCAGGAGCAAGAATTCGTTCAAGGTTTTATCCAGGGAATATCTACGTATCTTCCAGATGGCGCCAGGGAATCGCCAGAGATGGCGAGTATTATTGATGAGCGCTCGTTCGAGCGTATTAAAGGGCTGCTTAAAAATACCAAAGGGAACATCTTGTGCGGCGGAGGTACAGACGAGCAAGCACGGTTTATCCAGCCAACGTTGGTCAAGGTGAACGGCGTGGATGATGCGTTAATGAAAGAGGAGGTATTTGGGCCGGTGCTGGCAATGTTGGTAGTAGATGGTGTTGACGAGATGCTCAATATTGCCAGAAGCATCGGGGATACACCACTGGGAATGTATATCTTTTCATCAGACAAAGGAGAGCAGGAGAAATGTAAGTCAGCATTTATGCCTAGTTCGAGCCATGGCAGAGACTGGGGAGAGTAGCATTTTTTTTTAATTCATTATGTTCACGCGACTTCACGGTTATGGCTATGGGGAGAGTAACTGACTTTTAGTAGTTATGCGTGGCATGAGATCTGGAGGCGCCACAATTAACGAGTGAGTCCTTATTCTATCCTAAATCCGGTATATAAAGGGTATAAGTACTGACTTATTAGTGTAATGTATCACGCATGTACACCTGACGTCCCCTTCGGTGGAGTTGGTGAATCTGGAACTGGTAAGTACCGCGGCCGCGATACTTTTGACTCGTTTGTGCACAAACGCCCTGTTCTATCGCAGTCCATGTGGATCGAGAAACAGCTACGGCCAAGGTACCCGCCATACACCCCAGAGAGTCTCAAATTGCTTAAGGCATTTCTGGGGAACCCGAAGTCACCGTATAGTAGGGACTGGAATGGGAAGACGGTACCACTTTGGTGGAAGCTGTTGAGTTTTGGGGCAAGTGATACGAAAGGTATGTTGTTGAGGTGGGCGGCTTTCGCGGCAGCACTGTTATTTTTGAGGTGGTTCTTGCAAGGATACTCAAGATAGGACAGATAAGACAGACCAGACGAATGAGGCAGAAAGAGCCTCGTAAACAGATAATGTTTGGGGGTATTGGAAAGGCTTTTTTATTTGTGGTTGTTAGGCTGTTGTTGGCTCCCGGGTGACGTTTTGTGTTTTAATGCAACTTAGAATTGAGACCGATTGTAGACTCATTGTAATAACTATTGTGATGTTCACCAGTCCCGCCCAACGTTTACTCTACTTGTTAATACAAGAGATATTTCGAATAATCCACTATCCCCGTATTTTTATGTGGGAAGTCCTGACCAAGGCGGGCTAGCAAATCAAACTTCACGTATTCGTGCAGGTACACACACTTTCTCATGGTAGATGGTTGATACGGTGTTAAGGGAACTGGATCATAGTCTATCACTCACCTAGCAACACAGCCCAACTGTAAAGTAGCTATGTAACGGTGGTACAGTAGTATGGCTGGAAAAAAGCACCCTCGACAAACATCTATAATCAGGTGAAACTGGCAATAGAAGTAAAAAACAAGAGATAGGGGTCGGCAACATTGAGAAGTGTGAGGTAGACTTCCCCCTACGTTCAGTTACTGTTAGTGCCTGTTTGGCCCTTTACTTTTTCGATGAGATGTACTTGCATGTTTAATCCCGTTTGGAATACCTCAAGAAACAAAACTGCGTTTTCTTTTGTGTGGTGCAACCACAAAAAACATAGTTCCGAATTTTCGGTGTTTTAGTGCGGCTGCTAAACGGACTCTTGTTCCTCAGAATTCTTGATAACAACAACCTCACAAGACTTATGTAATTAACGGGCGACTATGTGCTTTACATATGTAAACAAATGCATCTACCCAAGCCATTCATTTTCTTTTAGTATCTTGTACGTATAACTGAAAAATCTTTGTGACCCACAATCACGTTTTTAAATTCTCAGCTTCCATTGGTTTTTTTGGCCTTACTATCAGCTTACAGTGATTGATCCGGGCTTAGTTTGTAGCGGGGTGCAATATTAGGCCATGAATGTAATATCTCCCCACCCACTAATCAATCTGTATTTGATGTAGGTAAGAGGGCCGAGTCTCTTAAATGATCGTAGAAATACATAGGGTAGCTATCCACAAGAAAGAAAGGCCTTGAGGTACAGTCCATGATCGGTGTTTTCGATCCATTTGCGGCCATGTGGGTCCAGTCCCAAATGAAAACCTCAGGAGAACCTATCTAGATAATATAAACCAAGCTGTAGCCGTGGTTCACTGAATAGCTGGCGTTATCTTCAGAAGCATTATAATAGTACTATACCTAATGTAGTTACTCATTTATTGCCTATTGGCTAGCGATTTTGTGGCTGTGTTTATCATTGACGATCGCGAGGTAGCGATATCGAGTCTACGCGCATAAGGCAGGACGTGGTAGAATTTCTGTGGTGGTAGATCATGATGACTGCCTAATCAGTATAGAGTATAGAGTATAGGGACAGATTGTGCATCTCTGAATAGATGCATAGTGATTACTCAAAGTGCGATGATCCTCAGCCTACTTACCCTTAAGAACTCGGCCGAATATGTTGGTAAGAATTTGCTCAATTTAGTCACTGATGGTTATACTATGGGTTTGAGAGCCTGGTGGGGGGACTGGGCAGATCTATGTCGACGCCTTCCCACCTAACGGGACACTCAGTGAGATGCAGTTGCACCTAAATAGGGAAATGCAGTTGATGAATGTAACTGGCTTCTCTACTGGTATACCTCTCTAGGACGGGTTTTCTCATGTCAGATATCACCACCAATGCTTGAACCGAGAGGAGAGGAGCGCATTGCCCTAAAAGTGTATGCGACCCTTAATTTGATCTATTGAAGCCAGAATATCGCTCAAGAGAAAATTCGAAAGTTATGTATGTGCTCGTAGGCTATGCTACACTAAACAATAGAAACAGCAACAGTAGCAAAAAAAATATAGGAACGCCATAACCCATCTTGCATATATATGCAGTTTCGATAAGCATCAATCCTCGAATAAAGTAACCACCTTATGTCTAGTTGTAGATACGTGTAATAGTCCTTGTATCAAACCAGGAGCCTGTAACTATCTCAAGAAGGCCTGCAAGAGCTAAAATGTATGAGGAAAGAACTTGTGAACCATGGAAGTGGCCATTGTAAAGAAAGATAAATCAATAAAATCAAATGAAAAAAGAAAAATGAAAAATGAAAAAAGAAAGAAAGAAGCAAAGCCAGATAGATTAATATCCCTGTTCCAATCTTCTAAGTGAAAGAAGCGCTCCAGGATAAGATGATACGTAATCACTGTATCTATGCAAGTATATGATTATCTAAATCATATACTCATTGTTGCTGCATCTCTGGTAGTCATATCGTCTCTTCATCAAGATCCCGGAGTTTTCGTCGTCGCGCATGCCTCGATAGATAAATGGGTGTTCCTGATTATTGACGTGTTGTGCTGTGCAGTTGTCCTGGTAAGACTCCTTACAATCGGATATTGCTGTCCTCAATATATCGGGACGATTCCGCAAGGTGTTTAAGAAGGACTGGTATTTGCTGTGATCGGTGACCGCAAAGGATGATATGGCTATGATGTTGGCTATACCCCCCTCACTGCTTCCAACTTCTAGCCCCAGGACACGGACGGACACTCTGTGGTTTCCAAAGGTACATAACTATACATACCGCCATTGATTTAGATTTCAAGGTTTTTCGTTTGGTATTGGGGATGGACACCTACTTCCCCAGGAAATCCTTTGCCCTCACCCCTCCAGCTTCTACCGTCGCACATTTTACTAGTAATGGCTGCCGGCAACGAACTTATATCGTACCCTTCACGTATCATTAGGCTGGGGAGTAGCCAGAACCTTACTTCCCCGGTGAATAAACCACTTGCGACTGAGCGTCTAAAACATGTGTTTTTAGGCTCCAAAAGTCGTAGCCCTTTCGATCCTCTGTCCTTTGCCCTCCACTTCTCTACTGCGTCTGTCATTTCTGCTGTGATCCGCACTCTTGCTCTACCCATTTCTGACCACTCTTCTGCTTTGGTATAAAAGTCACGGATAGACCTAGGTCAATTGCTGATCTCAGAAATATGAAATTTCGTGATACTTCTTCGGCTGGTTTACTGTATGGATTTTTTTTTTCAGGAGGAACGTGGAAAGATTTTTATGTTTTCCCCCACTTGATTCAAATTTCTTTTTTATCTGATAATTCGTGCTAATTGTGATTGTAGTTTCTTAGCTGTATCCCCCGGTGTTTTGAAGTGTATTCTTTTGCAGCACAACCGCAACCGATGTTTGCACTTCACCTATTCTCTGCTGTTTTCTTTGGACCTGACTTCGTATAGATCCAGAGCGGCGCGATGCCGATATATTTTGTCTGTTTCTATTTATCGTGGGAGGCATAAAGTGCAACTCGAGCAAGAGTGCAGATGTGAAGGCTGACGAGTGACTATAATAGTTTGTCGTACTATACTGATAATGTAATTGCAATTAGCTATCTTTTAGCTCCTCGGAGATTGGTCATGGGGGATAATATTAACCTGTCAGCTCTTCAATGAATGCTGTTTTATGAATGAGGAATTGGGAGCTCGAATCAAGGTAGTTATCCGTCCGTAGCCGAGTCACCGAGTCGGATTATAAGCAGTACTGTTATGCGAGTTCTTATATCCAAAGTAAGCTTAAGACTGGCATCGAGAATGGAGTGAATAGTTGAAGGTAGGATGAAGGTAGGTTCAGAGTGAAGCAATAAGTGTTCTGGATGAAAGGGCCAGGAGCTCCTCACAGCAATTCAGAAGAAGCTATCAGATAAGCCTATTGCTGGTGTTCACCCAAAAGCCCGAGCTTCGAATTGATTTCTGTAGACTAGGTCGGGGAGCTATGTAGTCTCTAAAAGTGCGGGGGGGTGGGCTTAGCGGGGTTTTAAGTAGACGGACTAGTTTCCTTGCTAGCTCAAAGATAACCTACATGTACGAGTTCACGTATACGAAAATGCATATAAACATGGTTGGTTACCAAGCCCGTTGAATTAAATTCACAAACACGACCAGGCCAAAGTGCTACAGCTAACAAACCTATGCCTTGTAACTAAAATAATAAACTCTAACGATAGAAACGGGAAGGAAACATATGCAGAGATCATCCAATCGCTGATGAGAACCCGCATGCATTGCGCATTGGATGCCCTTCTGCGTAATTTTTCAGTCAGCAGCCTTGTTAGATCCGTAGACGCGAATATGCCCAATCCATACCTGATGACTTGTCTTCGGTACCATTGGACAAAAAGCTGGATGTTTAATACTAATTCCCAAAGTACCTGCATACAATCAAATTATGATGTCAACGTCAAAGGGCTTAATCTTTCCCCTCAGCGGTGTCTCAATTCTCTCGGTCAGATTTCCAAAATCCGGTATATCTCCATTTCAGCTTTCGGTAAATGCACGTAATGATCAACTGGATTTACTGGGCAGTCAAGTATTGGACAAGAAGCGCCTTTGTCTTGTATGCCGAGAGGTACTCAGTGGCACAGTTGTAGGCTGAGTTTGGGAGTAGCTGGTATCTGCGACAAACTTGTAGCGAATTATATGTGGTGTAACAGCATCAATTGTCACATAAGTAATCTCGAAGAAACACAGCCTCAAACACGCAGTCTTCCGCGCCCACAATAGCCAACAGTTCGGTAGACGAAATCGGGCCTATGGTGTTAATTTTTGTGTAGGCGCTAACATGTTATCGGGTATGGGGGAAATATGCAATGCCAAAATAATTCCGGGTTGAATGTCAATTAAGAAATGCAATATGTATGTGGACCCATCCGCTTCCAGAAGTGATATAATAGGAGCTGTAAGATATTTCGCGTATGTAGAGACTGTATATTAACTAAATAACTAACTATCATAGAGAATGTGTATTACTATCTTATATCTGTAGAGACTGCGTATTAACTACCATAAAACTCCTGGCTGCATGCTAATTAATAAATGGTATAGACGAAAATAAACAAAATAAACAAAAGTGAAACAAAACAATTCTGGTTGACTATAAAGATTGTGTGGGAAAAAAAGAGAAATGCAACAAAATGGCAATGCATCGGGTGATTCGAGTGGCGAGTGAGATCCGATGATTCATGGCACTCTCTCGGTTTGACAGACCACAACACGTCAAGTACAAAAACGACTTCCATATTTGGTTGGTAAATTGCCCAATATAAATGCCGGCCCATAAGAATATATGCAATTCTCGCTGAAATATTCACAAGGAGAATCATGAGAAAAGGAGAATCGTAAGAGCCTGCCCAAACCTTGCTGCACCTCCCCCACTAGAAAAGTGGAACAACCAAATAAAATAATCAAGGAATCAAAGGAATCAGAGGAATCAAAGAAAAAGGAAAAAGGAAAAAGGAAAAGGAAAAACGATGCAATGCGACAAAAAATAGACACCAAGTCCATGCGTCATTCATTCGTAAGAAAGGGAAAACGTAATCATCCATCGACACGGCCCCCATGGGAAAGTAAACAAAGCCCTAATCCGTCCATATGAAAAATGAAAAATGAAAAACCGCTCAGACGCAACAATGATGAGGAAATAAACAAGGACAATAATATTTAAGGGAATAAGAAATAGGGGGAATAATATAAAGGGAAAGGGGAAAGGGAAAGGGAAAAGGAAATGCAAATGCAAATGCAAACGCCCCAAAAAATGTCTTTTTTTGTATGACTTTACAAGCCATAAGATAATGATCTATACAATCTATCAAATCCCAGCTCAGTGCTAAGAATGATAAACCCTATTCACAATTAGGCTCAACCTAACCCAGGCTGTATCTCATGGGTGGGTTCTTTGGCACGCCCATAGCACGAGGTCCCTCTACACCCCTTCTACTCTCCACAATGCCTTTGGTTCTCAGTTGTTTCTCAGCCCATTCTGCACGATTCTTCCAGACCTTTACCTCCTCCTGAGCCTCCCTCAACATATGGCTCAAAGCTCCAGCGTTAGCAACGTTCTGCGCCAACTCGAGATCCTTCTTTGTCTGCGCAGCCTCCTCGGTCTTTGCGTCCAGAAGTCGCTGCAGCCTTCTGATCTCGATATGAAGCGCGGAGTTGCCGCGTTTTTTGGTTGGAGAAGGTGCCTCGGTATGTTCTTCTCTCCAGACGTACCGATCATCGACGTCGCTATCAATCGAAATTCCTCGAAGATGGAGATTCGGTGTTGCAGGCTGAAGAGGGGCCGTAGTGGGGCGCGATGGGTCTTCCGATGGGTTGCGACGTGTTGGAGGGCGTGCAGGAACTTTTGACATAGACTTTGTGGCCTTGTGGGTAAGCTTGACCTCCGACCTTGCATTGGGTCTTGTTAAGGTGAGCATGGGGCTTGCAAGAACAGGTGACTTGCACTTAGTTTTGTCTTCGAATATTGAGAAAGCAGGTATAGTAGTTCTCGTCTTCGGGATCTTGTTCTTGATGTTCAAAGGCTTTGGAGTTGTCTCTGGGTCTGGGCTGAGAGAGAATTCCCCAAGGTCAAAATCCCTGAAGTTTGTAGGGGTGAATTCGAAGTCTGGGATCTCAGTTGGGGTATCTGAAGGAACGCGTGGTTTTTCCGGTAGCATTGGGGCTTCAATGATGGTGTTATCGCTTCCCATCCTTGTTTGGCCGCCGAGGAATGCACGTTGGAATCTTGTGGCAGCTTGAGCAGCAACCTCGAGTCCAGGCGAGGAAGCACCCGAGCTTTCTACGAGACTGGCCGCCGGGCTTGGTGTTACCGGGTCGTAATCTTCTACTTGTCTGAGTTGGGAGGGCTTTCCACTGAAGTTAGGCCTGCGAATAGGTGTCTGGATGGGTGTCTCAGGATTGTGGGTGACCCAATTTGGTGACCCAGATGTAGACTTAGCACCCAAAGATCTGGTAGGTGATCGGTTTGGAGAGGGGATCTCTGAAACTGGACTAATTGGCATTGGTAAGTGCGGCGGCGCGCTAAGGTATGGAGTCTCATCATCCTCTTTAAGAGTTTCATGAGTGGAGGGAAATTGCATAAGGTCTCCAACTTGAGGTGGCTTGTGGAATGACGGTGGATTAAGACCCTGGAAGGGTATCCCAGATTCATCGTCCGAGGCAACTCTGCTACGAATCGTGCTAACGCCCCAACGGCTGCGCATAGATGCGGTTTTGGTCGCTCGTATAGATTGCGAAAGTAACCTTTCCTCTTGATTCTCCTCTGGAAGTTCTTGCTTAAGCGAAGGGAGATCATATGCTTGAGCAGTGATGTTCAAAGCATCGATCTTCTTTAGTTGATAGGATATCTCCTCCCAATTGTTGATAAGCATGTCGCAGACCGCAGCAGCGCGCTTTGCCTTTTCGGTCTGCATCTTATTGTAAGCACTGCTGTGCCGGTGAGAATACCTTCCACGCTTCGAGCTGATATCCGGCACGGGCGAGATCTTCGGTAGTAAAAGTAAACCGCCCCTATCGTCCATCTCCTGCAGTAGAATCTGCTCTGATTTATCACCCAAAAGCAAAGGTCCAAATATTATCCCTAGCGCATCCTCTTTCATTGCTTCGAAAAGATTGTGGGGGTCCTTCAATTTCGATTCTTGCTCTTGTTCTGAAGCAAGACTTATAGCCTTCAGAAGACCAAAGACAGCGCAGATGAGAGCAATCCTAAAGTGAAGATTGATAGAGGCTATGGCTAAAGCAATCATGCGAGGCTTTACTTTCCGTGACATCTGTTCTCCGAGTGACGGGTCAGGGTAAACAAACGAGTGAACATTGTATAGTGCCTGGAAAACTGCTGGAGAGCCTAGAAGTCCGCCGGGAAGTCCGTGAAGGAGCTTTTTAAAGAGGTGTGCAACATCATGAACGTGAAACCTAATGCTGGTAGGGAGCTTCGCGAGGGCTATTGTCTGAACAACCGCTTCGTTGTTGTTCTCCTCGAACTGTCTTTGGTAGTAGTCGTAGAGCGAATAGGTGGTGTTGAGATTACCAGCGACTCGAAATAATCCAGGAGTTTTGAGGCCTTTACTATGTGTTAGAGACCCCTTGCAGAAACCTTATTGTACAGGAGAACTGACCATGGGTCAATATGTAAGATGCAGAAGCATGCATGCAGGTTGGAATCAAAAGATCGCCAGGTGACAGCCCCTCGGGTAATGTAAACGGTGAAACACCGCCCAATCGGATCATATCCTCCAAATGCATACCCTTCAACGAATCCCGCTTCCCCCGTCCAATCGCTGCAAGATCACCAATGCTACTGCCCCTCCTGCGCCCCAAAGACAACTTCATATTCCCATAACTTTTTGAAATATCTATCGATGACGGTGTTCTACCAAGCAACTTATTCCAAAGTCTATTCCCACTCATAGTTGGTGTTGAGTCTCCAGAGCTATTGTTAGCATTTGACGCACTCGATACAGATACTGAGCCGGCAGGCTCAGATTTGTAATTGTCGGGAAATGATTGAATGCCATGTTTTCTTGCAAGTTTGTTGAATTGCGACGAGAAGAGTTCATCGGCTGTTTTTGGTTTATCGTTTGTTCCCACTGCAGAATCTGTAAATAATCGATTGCTCATCCCACTCCAAGCTGAGCTGATTGTTTGACTTCTTGATATTGAGTTTGGCGATAATGACTGTGACTCGCTAGTACTTTTGACACTTCCACCACCCACTAACGGAAAACGAAAGGAGCGCATGCTCCTCACTGTATGACTTCGGCTTCGAGAACCCCGTATTGTTGCTTCTGGATCTCTTGTCGGCGATTCGGGTAACTGAGGCGTGACCCCCAAATTGAGGAGGTCCGCCTCTGATGGGTGTTCCTCAACAACATTGTTATTTCGAAATAATGAAAATGAGCGTGGTAATGTACTGTTTCGGTTATCTTGTGTTTGTGGTCTTGAAGGTTGAAAGCCACTATCAGGCATTGAGGCCAGTGATGGCCGGGTACGACGCGATGGGCCACGGCGAGCGGGTTGGAGTGGGTCCTGCATGATTATTGCTGCTGGAGTACTCGAAGATAAAATGTAGTGTGGTAAAGGTAAGGGGGTACTGATTTCGAAACATTAGTATATACATGTAGGGTAGACATGCGTGACAAATAAAAACAAAAACTACGAAATGACATTGTATGTATGTCATTAGGATGGCTCACGAATTAAAAATGTAAAACTCAGACAATTGTGTCGTCAATCATGAATGTATTAGAAAAGGTCTCTCCGTCGATAGAATGAAGGGAGAAACAATTTTTTTTGGTTTGTTTGTTTGCTAACAAGAATGATAACAGTAAGTACTAGGTAAAAACAGTGGTAGTGGAAGGAAGGGAAGAAGAGAAGTAGAAGAAGATCAGAAGCGAGGTAAACAGATAAACGCCCGCGGGAGGGGCCTGGGATTTATTTACATCGAATTCGGGGAGGGGGGTGGCAGGGAAGAGGCCCCATACATAAATACATGGTACCTACACAAACCTAACCAAAACAAACAACACGTTCAAAGGGCGAGACAGCCGGTAACGGTCACTGCGAGCGAGTACTCTAGGGTAGTAATGGGCTGCTAGGTACATGTATTTTACTGTGACACAGTATGTTAACCCGCCTCCGATATTCTCCAAAATTGTCTCTCGGTCTGCTCCTCTCCACCTGTCATCCGAACGCCTGGATGCCCAAATCCCCCATTTGGATGTGACTAGTCTTAATCAAGACGAGCAATTTCATGATCCACGGGTGCCTTCAGTCGTCTAACCCCCGTTGATATGAGACTCGATTTATAGACTCTCATTCTGTTTAATTAGAAGATCTTAAAGCACGGCCTCAGCCCAGATATGGCCAATTTCCTCTTCAAGCTTTACTGTGTTTGTTCGACCTTCACTGTCCCCGTTGCACTGACATGACATCGAGTGATTCGCAATGAGGAAGTTAGATGTTTTGATGTGTTGTTTGTTATTTTACAGTCCTTCCCATGTCCGACTTCCTCCAGCCTGAATTCATAAACCAGGGAGACGCGACTTTCGACCCCCCCCCCCCCACAAGCGTGTTTCCACCGCGTTTTAGGATGCGCGCTTCCTGATGCGGTCTTACTTGCAGTAGACACCATAATATTATGGCCTCTGATCCACAAAACCACAACAAATGGTAATAACAAATACTTTCTTCCCTTACGTCGGCCACTCAGCTCAACGGATTCAATATTGCGTGCATATGGCACTAATTTTTGCCCCTCCATCCCTCATCCCTTTAATATTTTTTTTTTCTTATTGCCACCCCCCCGTATAAAACGCGCGGCATAGCAGCCGAGTTATTGAAAACCAAGCCAAGTCGCGTGTAGCCTTGTCACGCACGGTAGCACGTGACCGCGTATCATCAGGTAATACCTACTACCACATAAAGTGCATTTATCAATCCCTCCCATCTAAATTTAGGTGCGGTTAGGGTCGATTCTGAGCGAGATGAAGTAAAAAGGATGGGGCGCGGACATTGGGCCGAGACCGGCTCCGGAAGGAAACTGGCCGGAGGTGTTCAAAAGGTTCAGCGTCGTAAATATTTTTTGTATCCTGACTAGTACTTCCAATATCAACAAATAACCAGTTCGGGTTTTTCTACAAATGAGATGTGACATCTATCATTGACATTATTGGGTGATGCTACAACGTTGCAACTGATCAGTGATACCAACTGCAAGTATCGATCCATCAACACCATCCTCAATTGCAACAATTTTCACGAAATGGCATATATCATACCTAGACTCGATCTCAACCCCTAACAATTACAGCGCACCAATATCTCGCATCAGAATAAAAGGAAATTGAATCCCAAATTGTTTGTTATGATTTCCCCAAGATTATCCACCGTGGAGAAATATTGAGCGGGATGCTGTGCCATAATTATTTTTCTTCCCCGGCTGATAAGCGGCTGAAATATGTAATATTGCGTTCATGTTGTACGATATCTGACCCGCATTGTCAGCTAGGAAAAGGTCGGTTTAGCAGTCAAAACATACCTTGTAAACAATATATTGCATATCCCCCCCCCCCCCCGTGCCAACAGATCCTTCGGTTCTAGCAACTTTATAGTTGTCGATCGCCTCCTGGCTGGTCCGAAACGACATTGCAGAAGTGGAGTCCTCGGTAGAAATCAAGTGAGACAACGGGAGAAAGATTTCGACAGCTCTCGCGATCGATCACTCGGTCACCTTGTAGTAGCTGCTGCCTAGGTCACTCAGGCTCACGTTAAGAGTGTAAATAAATACCCTCTTTCGGAGACAAAAGAATAATTGATTACGCTTCCACAACATTCTCGACCGAACATCAGGAAAGAACCTAATGTCGCTCACCGGGTTCCCAAACGACGAACCTTTCCTCCTTGTCGCGAAAGAACAGGCCTCCGAAACACTCCACCCCTAGCTCCAAGAAAAACAAACATTATTGACGTATACACGAGAGGAAGTCGTCCATGCATGCAAGACAAGCTTCGATATGCAAACATCGAAGTCGCATGAAAGCACTGATACATACTAAGAAAGTCAGTTCAACTAGCGAGATCTAGACCAAATTGCAAAAGCAAACAAACAAAAAATATGTCTATTATCCGTATCGGAGCACTTACGCTAGCCTCCGCTGGCATCTGCCAATATATCCGCTGCTATCATTTAGGCGATATGTTATATTTGCTATTGATATCATTGTGGCCTAAGATAGCAAGATTGCGTATGGTTGGTAGGGCAAGTTGGGTGTTCTAATCCTTTCAGAGGCTTGTTCGTTCGCAGCATGCGAGGACGAGTTCATGGCGTGGGAAGCCGAGTAGCAACCAAAGATCCTGCCTGGTCACTGAAAGAGCGATGTGCATATGCCGAGAAGTGACAAAGAAGGGGAAGGCTCACGAGAATATTTTTCTCTTTATTAATGCCGACCCTTCAGTTGATGCTGTCATACTGATCTAGGGCTGTTATCGCTCCGAACTTAACTTCCTCGCTCCGCCAGCGCTGAATGCCGTCAACCCCAAAGCCTGAGCTAGTTAGTGACAATTAACACTCTAACCCTGAAAGGACTTACATGGAGATGTAGGTACATGTACTAAAGTTATCGCTTCATCCGGTTCCCATTTTCAATTTCGTAATCCGGGAGCTTGGCTTCAGAGGAAAAAAACCCACCGAGAACCCGCGAGTGAGATGGGTCTTAGATACCTTCGGATACCTTCGGATACCTTAGGCGTCCACTATTTTCACATTGGTTTGTTGGTCAATGATAAGTAAATGATATGAGTGGCATATTCGATCTAAGCTTCTCCAGCTCTTCAGGCGATCAAACACCTTTTTTTTTTTCTTCTCTCGCGAAGAATATTCCCCTCCGCTCCTCCATGTGCAAGGGGATCGAAGGGCTATTAAATTTCATATACTGGCTACAATAGCCATAATTTCTGGAGGCCGAGAGTTGATGAACTAAATTGCAAGTTTTGAGCTTGGACTGACGGTCCCAAAATATCAAGAGCTCAAGCTTTGACCAAGCGGGCCATGTAGATGCATCGTTGACGTCCTACATAAACCCTCCGAACATTTTCAGCCCATGCTGCTCTTTTCTAGAAGCTTTTTAGGGCTCTTCCACATCACCCAAATATAAAGGCCGTAAGGGGTTGCCGTTGCATGTGCTGCGGAGGGTCTCCGTTCGGCTCAAACTGAGGCTCGAGCCCGGCTCCCTACAGAATGGACCGACTCGGGCCTACTTTACACCCAAGCTCAGCCCGAATAGGCTTGTGGATCCTCTGGGGTATTGAGAGCACTAAATGCGAGTGAGCACAAAATGTGTTCAGTGCTGTTTTTGATGCTCGCCTTTACGATGCCACCTTTTGCCCTAGGGATCTCTAAAGAAACTACTTACACGGTTCGGCTATGGAATCGTTCTATATAGGTTCTTTTAGACCGTCGGTCGTCCAACGTATTTCTATATTACAGGCACTTGTGGTTTCAGCGCGAACCTCCATGAATCACTCTCTATAACCAAGAATTCAATCAAGAAAGGAAAAGAATTTACTATTCGCTTCCATTTTCATTTAAGTGTGTGTTTAGCGTTCTTCCCTGGGCGGCCTCACTTCTGTCCTGCCTAGGCTTATCCTAGAAATGGATGCCGAACCTCTATTATGACCTCTCCTTCCACGAGCCACTCCACGCCTTGGGCTGGAATTCCCTCGCGGTGTTCTCGTTGGTTTATATCTATCGTCGATCGCAGGGCTCTGGGGGCTCTTGGCTACCAAATCGGCGATTGAGGCCGGAATCATGCTAGTTAGCTTTTCAAGTTCGTCCTCGGTCCATGCTGAAAAAAAGTTCCCATCGTCACTCGTATCAATCGATAGCTTCTTCCCTCTCCCACTGCCTGGTGACGTAAGGGGCGGCCCTCTCCAATGGGTAGATGTAGGGGTATGTGGTGGCTCAGTTGAATCCTCTTGATTGTTTGGCCCTCTATCTTTGAATATAGCATCCTCTTGCGGTGAAGATTTTGCCTTTATTGAATTCCTTCTTGAAGCCTTTAGAGATGGGCTAAAAGTGAGCGTAACCCATTTTCGCCCGAACCAAGAAATGCAATCTTTTTTAGCCTGCTCAACCTCGGGTGCAATACCGCCACAGAGCTCAGAAAGAGCCATGAGACCAACAAATATCTGCCTGCAATTTTCTTCTCTGAGGGTTTTACTGGATATAATTCTGTCCAATAGTTCTTCCGCGACGGGTCTTGACAGGTTGAAAGTGTGAAGTAGATTTCTCATACACTTGGTAACATCCGGATTATCGAACGCTTTTGCTATGACCTCTACAGTGTGGTCCATCAAAGGTGCCAGAAGTTTTGCGTCCCAGTCTTTCGGGTTTTTGGATGACAGAGTACGCCGTTTCAAATTGGAAAGCTTTACAAAAAGCGGGACAGCCCGCGACTCTTGGCCCTCCTCCTCGCTGTTTTTCTGGACTTCTGAGATTAAGAGTTCTAGGACGGTAGGTGAACAATGCAACAAAGGTCTCTTCCACATTGGGGATATGTTTTTATGCTGCGCGAGTAGATGAATTCCCTTGGTTATAACCCTCCGGTCCGTAATATCACTCTTAGCCACAATGTCAATAATGTGAGGAACGAAGACACTGCATCCTCTCCCGCAACACTGGAACCAGTGTCCTAATTCCGAGAGAATAAACTGTGCACGCCCTTCGAGATTTATACATTGGAAGTAGGAAGCCGCTCTAGCTATGTCCACTAATTTGTCCGCGATTTCAATATCAGGGAGTGGCCGATCAGGAGCATATTCGGCACAACACGGAACCTTGTGGTTGGAGTTTGGGCGGAGAGTGGTATATTCCGTAAACTCTGGATGCGAGGAAAGCATTGATTTCAGCTCCTGCCGGTAGACAAGACCTGCAATGACCCAAAGAGCAAACGGTGTGAAGTCCTCAGTATAGACAGTCGAGATATTCCCAGCTGCATCGCCAAATTTTGAGTGGAAAAACGTCGCGTAATATGGGATCCTCCGCGCAAGAAGGAATCTATGAACCCTCACAGCGCAGAACGAAGGTCGGCCCCCTGGTGCTTTGAGATGTATTTCAAAGTCTGGTAGCACCGATGCAGGTAGTTTTGAGCTTAGTGGAACTCCCGCATCAAACCCCTTTCCACTAGGATCAACAGAGCTATAGCCCATGGCTTCCCAGAGCCCTTTCAGGCTCTCCTCAGAATAGCAACAGCTCATCGCTTCCTCGAAGCTCGGTCGGCTCTCTTCTGAGATGTGAATCACCGTTACCTCAGCACCCGAGTCGTTTTTGGTCGTTTCCACCCTGTCCGTGCTGTGGTCGAGACGCTGTGGAGTACCAAATTCTGCGGGAAGCTTACCACCAGCAGCAATGTAGAATAGTGGCGAGTGAGCCCAGATTCTGTCTTTATTGGGGAGTGCAAAGGCAACATCTCCGTCCTTTGAAGCGTCGGTGCGAAGGGCGGTCAGGTGCACAAGTAAGTCCTCATGGTCATAATCGGTATTATCTATAGGGCCAGGGTGAAGACCCACATCTTCGAAGGGAAAGTTTGAAGTTGGCATTTTACTTTGGAGGGATTATTGAAGTTTTGCAGCTTGATGTGTGGGCTGCAGCCACAGCTTTAAGGATGAGGTTGAGGCTTAACCCTAACCCTGGCCAAGTAACAAAAGCTTAAGCTCCATTCATGTATGACGCGTGTCCGGAGCGGCCCGGAGCTAGAGTACCTACAACATGTGCTGTAAATCGAAGGGCATTTTCAGTTAATGCACTTAGTCTGCGGAATGAAAATGTTTGTTGGGATCTTTTCCGGGCAATAAATAATATAGAGCACCTAGTTCAAAATTTGGTTTTAACCTCGTTAAATTATCACCTCCATATATCGAAGAAAGTCCCAGAGTATTTCTTCCAAAATCTCCGACCTCCCCGTGGACGTTTTGATTTATTATGCACACCTTGGCAGCGACCAGCTCTCAGGAGATGCTAAAAGCCAATAGGGTAAGCGGCTCCTTGGCACCCCTTAAATAAAGGTCAAGGCTCATTAGGTAGTATCATTGCTGCCTCCCACAGCTCTACCCAGCTGAAGCCTAAGAGCCTAGAGATAGAAAAACGTTCCCAACCCCGCTCGCTCCCTTAATATTACCATATAAGGCCTAATTAAAGCTAATAGCAGGGCTATCGCTTAACCCGACTGAAGTATCAAAAAGAAAAGATATAAATAGAAACCCCTTGGTGACCTCGATGGCAGGGGTAATAATTTATTGCTAACGGAGGCAATTTAGGGATGGCAATACCCAGCTGTTTTTCCTCGCCCTCAGACCAACTCTTCTGCGCTGTTCAGAATTCGTCTTGAGGCTTAACATGGCCGACGCTGGCCATGGATAAACACCCGTTAGAACTTTCCTGGTACACATGAGTTTACTTTAGACAGGTGATAGATATTTGATACCAGGGAAGGTATCGACCGAAAAGCTCTAGATTGCCAGGGAAGGCTATTGGTAACAATGCTATCGTCTGCTAGCATAAGGATATGGTGAGAGCGCGGGTAGCGGATAGAGAGCGTCATGATGGAAAAGATAAAACACTAGGAGTACCTTAGCGAGAACTGATACGGCAGTACTAAAAATGTCTGTATCTATCTCTAATAAGTTTGAGAGGTTAGAGATTACATCTTCACAAATTATCACTCGAAAACAGATGTCGCGATGGAAAGAGGTAAAAACGCAAATATGGGTAGAGATAGGTAATTGAGTAAAGTTTCGCCTTAATAGATGGGAAGTGAGTAATGGGCTCCAAAATTGTTTGGGCCCTCTGATAAATACACCAAGTTCAATATTCGAGTGATAGCTTATGAATATGCGGCGTTTTTTTTTTTTTAATTATTTTTATTCATTACGTGCATATGAAGCTGCAGCGTAACGAAGCGGTTCTGCTACACCTATGCGCCTCTTTAGGTCGACGAGCGTAAAAACAGCTGAAGGAGATTCCCCATCCATAATCGAGGTTGGGGTTACATGTAGGTGTCCCTTTGGTCGTATACATAGTACTTCTTTTTTGTATCACATGGCGATACTGTTAGTACACGAGGCTTTGAAAGGGAAATAAAGTTTTGGGGGGGGGGGGGGGTTCTTTTGTTGATGTTTAAGGGAGTTAGTTGAAATGAGGCTCCCGATACCTTTAAAAGAACATACTGGGCACCGAGGCGAGAACAAGAGTGAATATGAGTTCTGTAGCCAGAAATAAAGGCCCTTAGCAGTACTTGATTAGTGGTATATTTGCAGAATATGTAATAGATAAGTGGGTTGGTTGTTGGGGTCTGACGTGTGGGTCGGCAGTCAACATTAACCATACATCCTGCAGGCAGGCTTGGTAGCTGTTGATACGTTCTTTATGTGGTAGCGGTAACGGCCAGGTCTTGAGATATGTGCTGTCTGCGTGTTGGGTAACAGTCGTGCAAGGTATCACTGTAACAGTCACCAACTTCAATACATGATCCCATCTGAACACTAACAAGTATGATTCATGTACTTAGTTGTGACTATAAGTCCTAAATTTCCCCATGAAGAAAGCGTAGTCCTCATAACCTCTTATCTCTTTATTCAATTACGATTTATGTTTCCCACCGCTCAAAAACTTCAGCATCTATGGACCTACCATGACTAAGACATTGTTTCCGCATCGGGCTTAGCGCCGTTTCGATTTCAAAAATTTCAACGATTGGAGATCACGTCTTCTCTCCATCTACATCTTCACCCCACCTCTGTGTAAATCGCCCATAATGGCTTCCTGGAAAGCCTCATTTGGTTCTCTGCTTCGGAGTGCCGCAAGGCTCACCGAAACCTTCACAGCAAGCAATTCCGCATTCGCATGCAAATCCTCTCTCAAATCTTCATCATGGAAATATAATGCTTTTAGGACCCCCATCCGTAATATGGCAAGTTACAAGCGTGAGAAGCCTCATGTCAACATCGGTAAATCTTTTCCTCCCCAATTTCACAAAAGGTCCAAGGTATTGACTTTTTCACAGGTACCATTGGGCATGTCGATCACGGAAAGGTCCGTTTCGCCCTCAAAAAAATTGCCCCGCAATTTGTTGGCACCTGGAAGTGTCAATTCGTTCTAACATGAAGATGTATAACACAGACCACTTTGACCGCTGCTATCACAAAGACTCTTGCTGCCAAAGGACAGGCAAGCTTTCATGACTACGCTTCCATCGATAAGGCCCCCGAAGAGCGTGCCCGTGGTATCACTATCTCGGCCGCCCACATTGAATATGAAACTGATAACCGCCATTACTCCCACGTCGACTGCCCTGGACACGCTGATTACATTAAGAACATGATTACTGGTGCTGCTTCTATGGATGGTGCTATTATTGTTGTTGCTGCTTCCGATGGTCAAATGTTAGTATATTCCCACTCATCCGGACCCAGTATCGCCACTCGAATCACGATATACTAACAAAAGAAAAATTGATTAGGCCCCAAACCCGTGAACATCTTCTCCTCGCCCGCCAGGTCGGTGTCCAGAGAATCGTCGTCTTCGTCAACAAGGTCGATGCCCTTGAGGATCCCGAGATGTTGGAACTTGTCGAAATGGAAATGCGTGAACTTTTGTCCAGCTATGGCTTTGACGGTGACGAAACACCAATCGTTATGGGATCTGCTCTCTGCGCTCTCGAAGGCCGCCGCCCCGAAATCGGTGAACAGAAGATCCAGGAGCTCCTCCAGGCTGTTGATGACTACATCCCTACCCCTAAGCGTGACCTTGACCAGCCTTTCTTGATGCCTGTTGAAGGTATGGGATAAGCCTCTGTTCCCCAATCCAACCATTCCCCCTGCTATGAAAAGTATTAAAACAATCCTCTAGACGTTTTCTCCATCGCCGGACGTGGTACTGTCGCCACTGGACGTGTCGAGCGTGGAATGTTGAAGAAGGGTGACGAAGTCGAGCTTGTCGGCTTTGAGACCAACCCCATCAAGACCATTGTTACTGGACTCGAAACTTTCAAGAAGGAACTCGACTCTGCTCAGGCCGGTGACAATGCTGGTCTCCTCCTCCGTGGTGTCAAGCGTGAGCAGATCCGCCGTGGTATGGTTGTCGTTAAGCCCGGTACTACTAAGGCAAAGAGCAAGTTTTTGGCTTCCCTCTACGTCCTCACCAAGGAGGAGGGTGGTCGCCACACTGGATTTCACGGAAACTACCGCCCGCAGATGTTCTTAAGGACCTCGGATATTGCTGTCACTATTGACTTCCCCGAGGGCACTCCCTCGGACAAGATGGTTATGCCCGGTGATAACACTGAGGTTAAGTGTGAGCTCCACAAGCCTATGGCTTTGGACCCCGGTCAACGCTTCAACCTTCGTGAGGGTGGAAGGTGAGTCCCATATCCAACTCTATCATATATTCCAAATAATTACTAACAGAATCAAACAGGACCGTCGCCACTGGTCTCATCACTCGGATTTTGGATTAAACAACCCACTTAGGGTCAAAATGGAAAAATGAATCTGAGAAATTTGTACATTTAGAATTGTTAGTTCTTAAAAAAAATGAGGAATTAACGGATTGTCCAAATATTTGTGTCTTTTTTGTCCATATATATTTGAACACTCCACCCCATACTTTGGTTGGACTAGGTTGTGAGATTGGTTGTATGTATTTTTTATTTCTTGCTTTGACCTTTGTATAAAATATAGTCATTTAGGCATCTGATTACATGACTACAATGTCTGTCGCTATTCGTCATAGTAGAGTGGTATCCACAGTTGCTTATCCGTAATTCCTTCCCTCACTTCTATCGATAATGATGGCTGGGTTCGTAAACTACATGTAGAGTACAATGCATGCGTGGGGATTTAATTACGTTGCATTGCAATATGCATGCCGGGACTGAAGCCCATGCACATCCATATGCTCAAGGCGAGGCCTTCCTTCTATGCCGGTAACGTTTCCGCTGCTACGAAAGAGCGCAGGATTAAATGCACTATAATTGCCTTCCGGGAGTTGATAGCTTCCTCGAGACTCGGGTGGTGGTGATTTATACAATAAAGTTGCCGTCTGACGGCGTCTTAGACGGGGCGTGTAGAGTGATATGGTATAATGGGATGGGGTGGTCTGTTTTGTAAAGATGTGTGGCCTGTAGAGTGGTATGGTTTGTAGTTTAGTTATCGCAGAAGCATTCCACTCGCCTTTAGAGTTGGTTTGTGGTGTCATGGCGCCGTTTACATGTCCCCTTACCTCCTGCCTGCCAAGAGCATGCACACTATCATGTCTTTACTCACCACCATCACACCCCAACCGAAATCACGGCACACCCTCGAAAAATGCAAAGGGAAATTAAACTAACTACAGGCTCTAAAACATGTTCACCTTACCACATGGCGCATTAATCATGGTCCCTCCTCTATCACCACTCTCCAAAACGGAGTCTCAGCGTCTAGCGCCTGTGGCTCGACTGCTGGGCAGTCCAGTCTGGAACTCTCATTTTACGATAACTATACGCGTGAGATATCAGTACTCCCCTACCCTTCAGGTAAGAGCAGCATCAACTCACCTCCATATCCTCCAGCGCATCCTCCTGCGAAATGCACCTCAGCACATTCTTCTTTGAGCTCTCCTGGAGTTCTCCGGCAAGCAGCAGTTCATCGAGGATGAAGTACGCCTTCTGAAAGTTAAAGATGATGTCCAGCTCGCACACGTTGCCGTAGTACTTGTCCATCTGCTCGACATAGCGATGCACAATCTCTAGAGTGATGAGCTCATTGTCGGTTGCGTCGATGCCGGCGATGAAGAAGAGGGAGGCATAGCGCCTGTATACGACTTTTGAGTCTAGGGGTTGGGAGTGTTAGTGGTGCGTCGGCGAGGAAGATGGGAGGGGAAGGATAAACCTTTATATTCGAGGAAGTTGCACATACGAGTGCGGCGCGCGAGGACAAGCGCAGAGATTTCTTTGGTAATCTTGGCTTTCTCTTTGGGTGAGAGTGTTGTGAACCATTTGCAGAGACGCTATTTGGGGGAGGGGATCAGCTTTGTAGCTCACAAGAGCTATACCCCGCGAGACATTGGGAGAACTCACCACTTTGCCCTGGCGCGAGAGAAGGATAATGTATCTGTACCTCAACTCCGATTAGAATTCTGCCAAGGATCTACGTTACTCAGATGGGAGTTGTACCTAATTGCCATTGTTGTTGCTTAAATCGTTAAATCCGTTAGAGCTTCAGTTCAGGGACGAGAGACACGCCGGCCGACAACGGACAAACAACCAGGGAGAGAGTTGACGTTGCAAGATCTTATCTGATTGATCAGCGGCTGAATGCATGCAGGGTCCCCGAGCAGATAATTGTGGTGACCGTTGGAACTTCAACTTGATATGTCAGCAGCCCCATCCATCTAACGCGTTAACCTGTTTACCGCGGGGTTGCTTGTTGGTGGGGGCGGGGTGAAAGAGAACAAAGGCTGCATGGATGTGGACGGGGGCAAGGGTTCACTCCAGCATGTAAAACAGTAACAACGGCGGAACGTTCAACGCCGTATTACAAATAGGATACTGTGCCATGTGCTTACGGATTGTGAGCATGATCAAGCCATAACTGGTATGATTTTTTCTCTCTCTCTCTCTCTATGCTTGCTACGGCAGAGAATAATCCTAGATTTGGTCATGGTTGCCCTGCAGGTTTAATGTGAGATGAGATGATTACCTACTCTATCATATACAACGCTGCAGCGGGATAGGAGCAGGAGGGAAGAGATGCGGATGGGAGCGGATAGGGATGTTGGGGATTGGTTGGAGAAATAAACTGCCAATGTCTCTGAATTACCATTCCATAATCAAGCGACGTGTACCGTTATCGATAAAATAAATATCACTGACTCTTTCTCTTCCTCTTCTCTCTCCCCTCCCCACACACTTTGCTCACCCTCTTTCACCAAAATATTCGCTCACTCACCCCCTCGCTCACTCTCACTCCCTTCCCACATCAATTGACTTAGTGCTCTCTCCGGAGACGAATATTTCTGCCCGTCCCCGTGTATCTGCCCGCCAAGTGACTCACCAATAGAAAAAAAAAAAAAGAAAAAGAAAAAAGAACGCATCAAAATGCCCACCAAATGCATTCTATCCACTGGCAACATCATGGCCGCTGGCGCCGAGGTGATCCGCCGCCCCGCACTCGGTGGGTCCAATACCGAGCTTGTCAACTCGCTCCGGGAGAAATTTAAGGCCGCCTCCTCCATTGAATGCGCCGAGGCCGAGCCCGGGGCGCAAAACGGAAATGCGGTCAGGCTTAAAGTGGAAGAGTGGACGAGCGTCGGCGAAGATGGAATCATGCATATCCCAGCGCTGACGAGCGAGCCGGAAGTGCTGGTGGAGGACAGGGAGGAGTATGATGTTACTGGTGAGTTCGCCCCGGAAAGTGAAGGGGGGATAAGATAAAGAGAAGAGAAAGGATATAGTTCTAATGTGCCGCAGTCAAATTATTCTTCCTCCCCAATGTTGCGCCTGCCCTACGCTCGCAGCACACCTACGACGCTGTCCGCCATGTCGCCTCTACTCTCGGAATCACCAATCTCGGCCTTCTCATAGTCTCCTTCCCTTCTATCTCATTCGACGCTGAAGATGAGGAACACTCTTCTGAGGCCGAGGTCCTCGACTGGGCCTCCACATACCGCACCCTGGAAGACCTGCATACCGTAGGCACAATCTCGCGAATCGGTCTCTCCGAGTTTGGAACTACTCGGTTGTCTCAGATCCTCCCACACACGAGCATCAAGCCGAGTGTCGACCAGATCAATGTCAGGGATTGCTGTGTGGTCCCAAGACCCCTCATTATGTATGCGAAGCAGAACGGAATCGAGCTGCTGACGCACAATGATTGCACGGATATATTGCCGGCGGAGACAATGCAGGGGCTAATGGACGAGTTTGGGTTGGTGGAGGAGGGAAGGAGAGTGAAGCCGTTGTGGGTCATTAAGTACACGGCGGTGATTAGGAGTAGGGGTGTTGTGGAGAATAAAGGGTGAGTTTTCTTCCTTGAGGGTTTTGCGAGGATTTGGGGGACTGGGAGATTGGGTTGTGGGAGGTCCGTGCTAATAGGCTGACTGGCTGGGGCGGTTAGGTACATTTCGATGCTGGAGATTGAATAATTTCCCATCTTCGGATCTCACAACCAAAAAAAAAAGAAAATCGGCATTTTAATCATAGACACCCCCGGACAGCACCCGAGAAGAGCCTCTGGATAGAAAAGCAAAGCGAGGACATTTCTTTAGGCGTCAAGGTTCCCTTATTTTGTATTTTCTCATTTCGTTTATTTTTCTTGATTATTGTATTTCCGGATTCCTACTTTATTGATTATTATGATAGCTAAGTGCTTAGGGTAGTTGCAGGTTACATGTGTGTAATAGATACCCACCTTCTCACTAACTTGAATGTTCCTTGAATCCCCTTGGAGATAAGATATTAGGCTAGGGGTAGTTAGACCGCATGGAGACGGGCCAAGACGTAGTATTTAATCATGCCATATCACTCACCTTATGTGCCGAGCCTAGAGGGCACCTGTGTGCCCAATACCGACAGAACTAGGGCGCTTTGTGCTTAGAGTATCAAAGATACATGTAATCATGGGAGTGTCTGCGCGATACCAAACTCGACGGTACGAAGCTTGAGAGGATATAATACTCTACATAGTAATGCATGTAGCTCAAACCTAGGTCTAGGGAGAACTTCAACTAGCCCCTTAGTTAAGATGGGTGTAGGATGGGCGCAACGTGCAACTAAAAAACTACGGTACTGTACACACACGAACTGCATGCACACCTCACTTGATGGGAAAGAAATCGATACCCCGCTGAGATGAAAGAGATTATGATCGATTATCCAACTGGAAAAAGAAAAATGCGAGCTACTTACTTGTTCTGGGTCTTTTGTACTTGTTGTGGGGTGCAATGGTGGATAACCACGCGGGGGTTAGACGGAGTGGTATTGTAAGGGCCGGGTTAGGGGTGTGTGGATGATGTGTGTAAGGGTAGAGCCATAGTATAGTAGGAAAGCGCTAGCGTAGCCACAAGCCTTCTTTTGGAAAAGGGAGGGGGAGAAACAGTTGCAAGTCTGGAAACGGACTCGTGCACATAAGTCTTGCTTCCCAGATGTTCTGATTTTATTTTTTCACCTTCGGTGCGGGTTTCGGGCGGTTATGGGAGGGGTTGATTAATTGTCGTGGATGGATGGATAAGTGGTATGTATGTACTTTGGTATTAAGGGTAAGTGAGAAGACACCACGCTGCTAAGATTGGTGAAGGGTGTCTTCTCACTTACTCTTGATTCCGAAGTACTCGAGTTTGTAGGATGGAACTTGAGCTGGATGGGTGTGGGTGGGACTCGAGCTGGATAGATTGAGTACTACGGGTGTGAGGGTAAGGCTGTAGGCAAGTGGTGGTGCATGTAGTACACCCATATGAGAAAAGCGACGAAACAACGCCTGGTCATGAGAGAAAAGTGGAAAGGAAAACAACAAGAGGTACTTTGAATATAAAATAAAAAAAAGAAAGTAGATACTGCAGCCTCTGAAGTGTATTCTATTTACCGCTTTGAATGGCCCTCCTTGTCCTCTTCTACTGCCGCCATTCCCTTTTGGTATACTATCAATATCCAGCACTAATCTAGCTACTTCTAGTCCTCTTCTCTCATTCAGAGTAACCTGTCTTCGCTTGCCATACTCCGCATACATGTATGTAGATGGATGGAATTCGATGACTGATGTGTGTACATACTTCGGGGGCAGGGGAAAGCCTGTCAACAGCTGATGTGGATACCAGAAGTAAGTAGCGGAATATCTCGAGCCTTCTCTCGACCATTACCCGCAGAAACGGCCGTATGTATACACAACCACCGTCCCCTCCCCGTAAAGTCGGCTCCACTCCCCCACTCCCCACCCATCCCCCACCCCCCACCTCCGCACCACTCCTTCGCAAAACCCTAACCCACCATTGTACGCCCAACATCAAGAGTACAAACGGCACATTCCGTGCCCCATCACGAACTTACGTAAGGCCGCAACCCCACCAATGTCGAAATAACGTCTGGTCAATGATCGGTTTGCCGGATTTGTCTACGACATTATTTTTAAAAAATATGTGGGGCAGGTTTTGAGGGGTGTGTTGGTGCGGGGTACTAGTAGAGAGTTGTGCGAGTGATTGCGTGTGATGGAAGAGTGTTTTGGTGGGATCATGGGGGATCACTCGGAGGTTTTTGGGGTGGGAAGTTGGGGGTGGGGGCGTGGGTTTTGGGGTGGGTATGGGGATATTTTGTAGGTGATGGCGTGTAGATGGTTCGTAGATGTGTGGCCGCGTTTGTCGGTGTTTGTTCTGTGGTGGGTGGCTGTCAATATGGAGTTTTGGACGGCGCGGTGTAGTGCGCCGCTTGGGTGGGCATAACAGTGTGTACATGTGTGGCACGGTTGATGCGTAGATAATAGCATGTAAGACAGTATACAACAGATATGGTACACGAGTCGCGTCCATCAGTACATGTAGTTGTGGTGGAATTTTGGACGACATGGTGTGGTGCATTGCGGAATTGCTCGAATAGTTTACAGGTTGTGCACCTGCACTCTGGGGGGGGGGGGGTAGTATACATTTTATTCTAGCTAAAAGAATATATGGATACACCCTCTAGCTCTTGTATCTGTGGAGGCTGCCAGCTTGTACTTTTGGGTGGGCATAATGTGGTGCATCCTCATCCCATCGAGCAAATTTGGATAGGTGTGGGTGGCCTTTGACCACGCCATATCAATTGTAATAAGCTGTCGCATAACACTGCGTGGCATCAACCTGAAATCACAACAGTAAACCGCCTTTCCTCGTTGGAGGTGCCCACCACACCTAGTCCTGGAAATTACAGCATTAGTAAATTGTGTTTATTATAGAGGTAAAGCGGTTCACACCTAGCCCTGAAGCCCATCTTGCCATTCAAATAGACCAGCTTAATGGGAAATGGGTGGCTGTTGATGTGTGATGCGTATCAGCTGGCCGTGGGTGATAAAAACCCAACTGCCCCGCCCATCCCTCTGAGACAAAGATTTGCCCAACTCAAAATTATCAAAACGCCAATTCGATTACGAAATCAATCCCCCCCCCCCCCACCCGTTCTATCTCCATCTCTATTTCTACAATCCCTTCTCTTTTTTCGAAACCAATTCCTCTCTGATAAAAAGGATCCGCTTCTTTTTGACACAATAATGTCTGACGAAGAGCCGAGATTGGTTTGGACGCCCCCCAAGCGTCATCAACGCTTGCCCCTCAGGCCTGTCCATGATCAACACTCAACTTACGCCTATAATAACCAACAGCCTACCGGATTGACATTCATTAAAACCAAGCCACCCAAAAATCCCAACGTCCAAAACGAGGCCACCGAAACCGACACCACTACTGTCCGACTTGTTGAAGCTAGTGTTACCGCCTCGCCAGTCACTAAAACCTCTCCCACCCCTCCTATTTCCAGGGATTCATTCGATATTCCCAGCTCTTGGAGTCAGGGCCCTGTCTATAACACTTCCCCAGTTCCCTCCTTTCCTCCCCGTCCAACCACTCCTCCACCCAGCCTTCGTCGCGGTATTTTTGATGAGAGAACTGGTTGGCATAATGAAGGCCGCATCCACAACGGCACTGACAACCAGGAGATCCGCCACTATGTGCGCCAGGTCGTACTAGTTCAGCGGCGTATCCTGTACGGTCCGGTCGAGGAAGTTTTCCACGCAGACGTTCCTGAGGGTGTTATGAGAAAACAGTATAGAGATGGAGTGCTATACGAAACGCCTATCCATCATAATTTTTCCTCCCTCTCCATGTATCCGCTCCCAGTTATCAGACCCGAGATCTTCGATAATTGCCCTAAGTGCAGCGACCAACAAAATATCGCGACCGGCGATGTTATATATGGTGAGAGACCAGTCAAGGTCTTTTCTGGGAACGTTAAGCTTGATAATGATACTGGAATCATCTCGAGGAGAAAGAAATGGAGGATGAGATTTGATCATGGATTGCGCAAGGCGATGTTCTGGCGCAAGAATGGCTACTAGGCTAAATATTGAGGTTGTCGAGGTTTCAAAAGCTTAAGGTGTTCCCTATTCCTATTTTCTTTTTCTTTTTCTTTTTTTTGCTTTCCATTCTTTTGCTGATTTCCCTTGATAATGGGCAATTAATTCGTATGTTCTTCCCCTGTTTTCTGCTTTGTTTCATTTTTAGCTTGATTTCTTGAGTGGTTTCTTCGTTTTCTTTTTTGCTCCCTCTTTACGGCTTCAAGATACCCCACGCGTGCTTTCTTTCCATCTATCCCTTTTAATGTCTTCTCATCTTTGGTTCCCTTTTCGCTGTATATTTACTCCAGTACGATTTTCTTCTCTGTATATCTTTTTACCGCCTTCGTTTTCCTCTCTTACTACCGTCATCAACCCCCTTCCTCGCTAACCCCCTCACAAAAGTCATCAAAAGGATGTTCCCGTATCCTTTCCTTTCATCGATCCCTCTTTCTTTGCTCTCCTTGCTTCCTTCTCTCTCTTTCTCGCCCATGTCCTGCAAATCAGCATGGTCGGCTTAAGGTCCTCATAAGATCTACATCACGAGGATGTCTGCTTTCTTTTCTGCCCGATCTAGTCTAGGGTGAACAGCTAGCTAAAGCAATACAAATCGGTAATTGCTTTTACTCTGTGGTCGGCGGTTTCGTCATAGTAGTGATTATCGTGTTCGACTGTTCGGGCTCCCATAATAGTACTAGTTAATGCATGTGACTGTTCGCATCATCTGATTGGTTGAAGGTCCGAATCATTTCTCATGATCAAACTACTTGTCCGAGAGTACTACGCGTGTAGCGGTGGTTCTGTAGACAGTGACTACTGTTTCAACCACGACCACTATCTACAGACTTACCCCTACCCCCCTAGTACATGGTTGTGTCACGTAGACGGCTCCACCATTCTCCAGGTCACCCCTCTCACCGGGGAGGTTAGTCTTGATTGGTTGAGAAGAGTTATGAAAGTCAGGTACAACGTAGACCCTCTTGTTATTATGTTAACTGTCCCGGCGAGTGGGGTGACTTGGTGAGTGGCGGGGCGTCTATGTGTATATGGTCAATGCTAGTCTCTGGTAACGTGAAGTGACGCTCATATTGGATAGAGACAAAGGTGGCCGTTTAATCTTAGAGGCTTTCAGGTCATCCAGTGCAAACGTTTGGCTCCTTTGGGGATCGTCTGTCAAAAAGTTGGCTCCGACACATCCAGTTATTCGTAGATTGATGACTAGTTAGTCGTGAGTTTCCCGTGTACGGAAAACATCTCCAACATCAACTTTAACCTTACGGTGGCTGGAGTTAGTAGACGAGCGTGCTGTGTGTTTGATCGCCATCGGACTCGAGGAGTTGTAGTGGGAGCTGAGGTTTCAAGCGCCTCTAGTATGGATAAGTAGAATGCTTGGGGTAGATATAAAAGGCGATCTAGGCTTGAGATTTCTCATGAACCTCACCCTCGCGGCTGGTTTTGTGCAGCGTTAGCGGGGAGAGGGCGGGTAAAAGTGCTTCCTTATATATGGTACTATTTTAGCCCTAGTCCTTATATATCAGACAGTCACACCTCCATCCACAAAGATATTGATACAACCCTTATGCGTTTTATATTTATCCGAGCTGCATATCTGCACCGTGCAATGATTGTCTCTCTCTACAAGAGATGCAATCTCGGTCGGCAACTTCGATATACTCCGGTCTCGGCGTATCACTAAACATATAAAATACCTAAATATAATGTATGCGCAGAGTGAATTAACCCGAGTTACATACCGGGATATAGCATCATATCAGTACAAGATCTACCTACTATTCGGTTGCGAGCTGAAGCCTCACCTCGAGCCCAATTAGGAATGTGCGGTTTTGAACCTGTAAGCATCTGTGGCGCTGGTGATGGGCCGTGATCGCTGAAGTCATTGACATCTATCATGGGTCATCGAAACGAGCAGCACAGCGCTCTGCTAGATCTGCTATAAACATCCGTTCTGCGTAAACGGGTGCCAGATCCATTGGGATCCCCATCAATCGCATCAGGTTGCACATCAGACCCTGATAACCCTCGGAGAGTTTTTTTCCATCTGCGGTACCGGTCTGGGGATCAATCCTTAAGTGAGTAACAGCCAATTGGAACCCTGTTCTGCCATCTTTGATCCCCGATCTCGCGTGGAAATGATGCACGCAAGCCGAAGCAAGAAATTTATGTTTAATTCTGGGAAAACGACGTCCCCATATTCTAATGTCACACCCAGCTTAGGTCATCTTCTGCAGATCACACCCAGCCTTGTTTTGCACGCTTAGCAGGTGATATATCGTCATCTACGGCTGATGCGCCTCGAGTCACGGTGGCTGATCAGGCGCTGTGGATTGTTCTACCGCGAGGATGGTTTCCGGAATCAATACTGCACGTATGCGGTCCCCAGCTTGTCTATTACAACCCACACCACTCCTTTAGGAAACCTCCAGCTCAAAGACACACCTAGGACCTGATCTACCGCATGCCTCTCTTGAAGACAAACTTTGAGTGTTGGCCAAAGGCACATAAGCTTTCCATTCCGGATTGGTGATTTCTCGTGCAAGACTTGGCAATGCGAGTGACATCTCATGAACCGCCGCTCTAAGCTCTCTCCAAAATCCCGAAATATGGAGAGGGAAAAAAAAAAAAAAAAGGTCTACAGAATACTCGATCGCACATGGTGAAATGTTCCAAACTCTCAAGTGTCAATACGCGCACGAGCGGCAAACAAACAAATAGAAGCTGCCCACGCAAAGACAAAGCTTAGCCTTTTCTATCACTCAGACGGATGAATCTTGTCAAATTCGCGACTTCCCTCTTTCAGCTGATACCAACCTACTGTGGCAATTGTTGGAAATTCTTGATTGGTTTTGTTGTTGCTATTTACTGTAATAAGTAATGTAATTCCTTTACTATGTTGTGCACGGTCCAGGTCGCGAATTTGACAAGTTTCATCCGTCTGAGTGTTATATAATGATATCACAAGTAGCTATTTTGGGGTCAAGTTTCCCTAGCTGGCTGGAGACATCCCGTTGACATTAGACATGTATCCTATTTGAAGCAAAATATAGTTGTTGGCATACGTCAGCCGAGTCAGAGCCGGGGGAAGGATCTGCAATATTTAAGCCACAGAGAGATCCGCTTCCACATGTTTCCCCACTGTCTCAAAAGTTGCGTCTTTTTGAAAGCCATCGACGGGCAGGAAAAGCGGGGCCGGGGAAGGTAGAGGTGAGATTGACTGTCAACCAATCGACCAGCCAGCCAATATAGTAGTTCATCGGCCACCACGCTTGCATGTGTAAAGTAGGTAAGTTGAGACGAATCAAGGTTCGAGTCACCCCAAATGTTACTCCCGAGGACTTGGTACCAGGGATACTGGTTGAAAATGATATGGTGGTGGTTTTGGGTGAGGGGGGGAGGGGGGGAGGGGGGCGGGCATGAAGGACGAGCGCTGCTGACGGGGTTATCCGGCGGACAAGTACGAATAATCTGTTTTAGCTCTACACCCTCGAATTATTGCGCCGGCATGTTCCGTAGGAATCCATGATTCAGGGCGCCAAACCTTATTTAGACCTCGAAGTTATCATATGGAGGGGGTCCCGTTCCAGGGTCTGTGCCAAGATTCTGCGACAGAGAACTGGGCAGCGGGGATTGCCGACCGCAATGAGCCTCAGAAACCTGATGGAGTACAAAGACCGGCTTCACTAGAGCTTAATTCTCTCCCGGCCAAGGGAAAACTCAATCCTGACAGTAGTTGGGGAAGAAATTATGCCTTCGTCTGTCTCGCAATTTTCCACGACCTCCGTCATAAAAGATAGGCAGCGCTTTGGCCCGCTGTGGTAATCGCGAACTGCTGTATTGAGAGAGAAACTCCCAAATTAGGCTCTGAGGATACTGTGGGCCACTATTAACCCCAGTACCCTCGAATACAGGTGCTCAATACAGACAAAGACAGAATCTAGATAGACAACTTCCCTAGCCACTTTGACACCTCCTCACTCGGGCAGTCAAGGTCAGAAAGAAAGGATCTGCGTTGCAACCGGTTTCTGTACTACGGGTGAGGGGGGTGTTCGAGCGGCTAGGGAAGTTGTCTATCTACATAGATAATCTGTTTTCTGCTACAACTGTAAATCAATATGCTGTTCTCATCCGACCATTATTGCATTGGCGTTCACATTAGCAATAATTAACGCAACGGGCCGGGGAATAATAGGATATCTAATATTAGGATACATGTACGGAGAGTACGCCGCAGGACCACAGACTCAAAAGTGACAGGCACTGACAGCTTGGTATGTGTAGCTTGGTATGTGTGCGTGTTGTACTCGGGTGTTGGGGAAAGAGCCAGAAAATGCGAGTGTCAAAGCAGGGATTATTTGTATGGAGGGGCGCCGCTTTGCCATACAAATAGAGCATTTGCATTTTTTGGTTCTATATCCTTCACGCGAGTATGTGTGTGTGTGGCTGAGAATGACGATCATGAAGCTGTAAAATGGGAGATCGTCGCCGCAACAATTAATTGATAGATTTCGGATCTTAATGCCTTGTAAGAAACATCGACCGGTACCCAGGAAGGCAAAAAAAAACCCGCGTGCACCCGAGTAGAATCAATTCGAATTCCAGGAAATTCGTAAATCGGGCAGAAATAATCCGATTAAGCCATCCATCTGCGGCCGCACTTGGATAACGATAGAGACCTTCACTGAGACCCAGCGAATTGCTGATATTTAACATAATTATTTATATTGGTATTTTAGAGGGCCTTTATTTAGTACTCAACAGGAAGGTCCTTCTGTATCCTAAGCACTTCCTATCTTGAGAGGTTCGCGCATACCCACCCACCTACCCACAGACCAAAATTCCAGACTGGTTTGTAACTGTCAAAATTTAGACGTGTAAGCGCCAAAATTTCTTTTTTCAGGCCACTGATGGTCATTAACGTTTTGGCTCGCTCTAGTAGTTCCGCGGAGTCTGGTTGGTTGGTTGGCAACGAACTGCTTGGTATGTAGCCCTGAAATTTCAAGGTTGTGCCGGCGCCCTAAGATGCAAAACTTTTATTTATGTAACTTGATCCTCTCATCCAAAAAGCACATAACTGTAAGTGTCGTAATTTACGTGCTCACCATTTTCAAGGATAAATATGATCATTTCAAAAGGCCATGTGTTCGCCCGCATGACCGTGATGCCGTTCCCACTGGAGGCATGAACTCTCTTCGGGCATCGTATCAAACTGCAGTACCTGTAACCTCCACTTCCAATGATTTAGGACTTACATCGTGAGAAGGCACACTTGAGCTCGCCGATCCCGCCACGAGTTTCAACCGCGGATGTCGGTTGGATTTCTCGTTTGGGGCCATCCATACGTGCCGGTGCGCCCTTCCCCCGGGAGGCCCGTCAGAGCGGTTCAAGATTTCCAGCGCAATTCCACTGATTTCTGTCCGTTTCCTAGTGGTTTTGGATAGGGTTATGTAAGTTCGTACAGCGAACGGAATGGGAAAACAGGGGGCGAAATCGTATGGCTCTGGTTTTCCATAGATCATTCATATCACTACTCTAGAGAAGCAAGTGCTGTTAGTTGGGTTTGGGACGGCGGATAAAATTACCCTGACATCCTTGGTCAGTACTTCATGTAGGGTAGAGAAAGGAAAAGGAAAAAGGAAAGAAACATGCTCGTGTGTATCATAGATTTAATATGATAGGTGAGCGCAGAGTAGAGTAGCACCGCCACAGCTGTCCGCTGGCTCCTGAGACACAGGTACGATACGATACGATGGCTCCACGAGGAAAGATAGAAAGCAGGTTTAATTCCAGATCCTATGGCTATCTATGCACGTCAGTCATGTTAAACGGGGCAAGCGGAGCAGAGAACAAGAGATTCGACGTTGTTTATATGCCACTTAAGACAGTCAGCTAGTATTGCAATACGCCGTGATACGGCAAGGAGTTGGGGTGTGTGCATGGTGTTTTCGCGTATCTAAGGAGGCCAAAAACCAGTTCGTCGATTTGGCCTCCATTTAGAGCCACCTACCTTGTAAGTACCAACATCCCATTGTGCGGTAACCTGCAGGCTCCGCTCCGCGGTAGGTGGTGCTAAAATAACAAAAATAATTACATGCTATCCCCGAACCGAGGGACTGAATACGCAAGGAAAGAAGAGTAGAGTAGAGGGCCTTCTAACACGGGTTTGGAGTTTCTCTCTCTATAATTCTATTCTCGATGGCCTTGGAAATAAAGGGTAAAGTTCAACTAAAAATTGGTCGGTCCTGTGCTGTAGCATGTAGCATACTCTATATCTATGTAGAGTACTATGTACTAGTACATATTCCAAGTACGCTATTTGATTGGTTCGTACAGCTGAGGTGGATATACCGCACAAAGAACCTTGAAAAAGAGAACCCGCAAGATTTCGGCAGTTCAGTTAGCTACATGCATCTTAGGCAAAGGGGGTTTCAACGGCTAGATACTCGTACACCATCGAAGGGGCATTGAATCAATTGTTGTTCCATGTAGGACACCCTCAAGTTCGTCGAAGGCCTAGTAAACATGGTCCATCGATTTAATTCTAAGCGACATCGATAGAAAAGTAGAGAAAACCTTTTTTTTAGAGGTCAAGGCCAACCCGAGTTACTTCCTCCGAACTTCTCGTCATTAGAAAGTTGAGAAATGATCGTCGCGCTGAGCTAGGAGGAAAACGGCGGCAGCGGATTTCCAACCAACCAAATGCGTTCCATAGTGCGGTTGGATGCGGACCAGGGGGGTCTGTTTGCCTACAGGAATGCACCCAGGAAATCAGTAAATCCGATTTCATCGACGATGGAAAGCTCGGATGTGGATGGAGAGCTATAGCAATGATTGGACGGAACTCTTTCCCGTGCCTTTCACCTGTCAACCATCATCCACCACACTTTTGAACAAACCACCACAGCAACCGTGCACTTACACAGAAACAAGGTGGAACACAGACTATTCCCTGGTGAGTGTGGCTCGAATTGTGCCCCGTTCATAACCACAACCAACCACAACGGATAATTCTATTATGTACTTATTCTTTCTCAGAGTAGGTGGTCTAATATCGCACGCTGAGAAAGAGAGGTGCTTCCTTTCGGTTTAGGTCTGAAGTTTATAGTAATTTGTGCAATAGGGTAGATGGAACTAGTTAATGGAGGTCAAATAGAGAATCACAAGTTTGATGGATCACGGAGTTTATGTGCACTTTCCGGTATATAGCCTAGGTATGTCAGTTATTTAGCACGTACACTGAATACTGACTGTGGGATCATACTTCCACCCCTCTTTCATCCAACTCTGGCATGCCGATTGTTCTTAGATGCTGCTGTACCCAGTTCCCTAGAACCCCACCATCCCTGCAAACAGCCGTTTAAGTACTCTAGATAGAGTATGTAGATAAACCACTCTTGACTTTACGCGGCGTGCCACTAAAACTCGCTGAGCTCTAGCGAGGTGTCGACTATGGCATCACCGTACGTAAGCTCATAGAATTTTGGTTATGATGAAGTTTCCCGCACTGGCGGGTTGTAGATCGCGACTACCCCCCAATGCATTGCAAGAAGTAGATTGACGAGGATGGGATTCAAATTAATTGGGAATTAATGGCCTAGGCCTCTGGGTCTTTCGGTACTACTCTTGCAGTTGCTAGCATCCTGTAGGAAAGGATCTAGCAAGCAAGACCATGGTTGGAACAAGCGGGAGGGCGTAATGTACGGCGGTGGCTTCTACATAACGTCCGCACCTCCACCCAACTGCGTCCTATTTTTGAAAAGCTTCCTCCAACCTCTCGTTGTATCTCCTCTTTCTGCCTCGCCCCAAGCAACCCAAAACAGCTTCACACCAAACAAAGACTCATACCCCGCTGCGTACGTTCAATTTCTATCGTCACCTCATCACCCTGACCCAGCAAACTACACATAATAATCTCGCACTCGGTTTTCCTACGAACGATATACCTAATACCACGTGAAAACTACATCCTGCTTCTCAAGATAGCGTCCTCTCGATTTCGCATTACTGTCTTCAAAATCAAATTCGGTTTTCTTCAAACCCTCGTCAGCTGATACCTACTCACGTTGTTCTAACGTACTGGAGCTTCACAATTTTATCACATTTCTCTACTAGGAGAAACCCTCCTGGGAGGAACCCCATAATTAGCTGTTTTTTGAGGAGAAAAAAAGGCGTGTCCTTAAACCATCTGACCTCGGTTTATACCACAAACCTTCGTTTTTCTCGTTAGGCCCTCGAACGAATTCGTCCGCACTACAGGAGCCGGGCTAGATCCGCCTATTATTTGATATACCTCCTCTACTTCAATCACTGTTTTTGGAAATCTAAACTACTGCTTTCGGAAACCGTGGACATTATTACCCTACGCATTCGAGGTGGTTTTGACACGGAGAGGACAGGTATATCTGCTGTTTTTTTTATTAGCCCCATAGGAATCGTAGCCATTTAAAACGCCATACAATATGAGCGCTGTAGCTATCTCTTCTCAGCAACCGCCACACACGGGTTCTCTGAATACGCCAGGCTTCTTCAGTCAGGCGTTTTTGGAGCTAAACGTATTCGAACAGTGCTTCTCGTCCCTTCAATCCTCGGATGCTACTCCTCCCAGTTCTGCTCCCTCCTCAAGTTTGACTTCAGAAAAGAAACGCAAAGCGCCAGTTCCCTCCGCAAACTTTGAACAACGTTCTCCGATAATAAACAGATACCCGAAAGACAAGCCAGAAATTACCACTCCCCCAAACACAGAGCCGAGCTTGCCAAGTCCGATCATGGAAAATCAAACATATCCCCTCAATCTTGGTAATGAGCGCCGACTTTCCGAGCAGGGGCTCTTCAACATAAGCCAAACTGTGTCCGGTTATATCCAGGATAGGAGGTACTCTGTACCCTTAACCAGCTGGAACACCCTCTGTCCATCAATCAATACCGATACTCTCTTCAACCCGGTCTCTCAGCCCACTCCCCCCATTTCTGTCAATAGTGATTCTTGCTTCAATACCCCTCCCGAGATCACCCTTTCAAATGGGCCCCAGTCTCACCAACAAATCTCACATCCTTCCGGAGCCAGCTCACCTTTGGACGGGATGATTGTCAATGATACGGTGATGTATACTGCACCGGCGTGTGGGCAGGCAACACCTCCATCCGATAAAAGCTTCGCCGACGATCTCCTTGAGTCGATAGAACTACCCGCGGAAGAATCCATGAGCTGCGAACGTCTAGAAACTTCCCTTGACCCACCTGAAATAAAGGTCACCAATCCCCGGGCAAAGCGTGGAGTGGGAAAACCGCCGGCAGTAGCCACTGCTCGCAAGCAATCAGCATCGTTCAAGAAGGCTACTAATTCTACAGAGCCTCTCGAGGATGATAAAAGGCGCAAAAAGTTCTTAGAACGCAACAGAGTTGCCGCCAGCAAGTGCCGTCAAAAGAAGAAGCTTTGGATGCAAAGACTTGAGGAGGAAGCTCGTCAGTCAGCAGCTCAAGCAAAAGCACTTAGAGAGCAAGTCAACACCTTGAAAGATGAAATGCTAAACCTCAAAGGAATGCTTTTAAAGCATACCGGCTGTGGTTGCCATCAAGTCCAGACATACCTCGAGAATGAAGCGGCCAAAGTTGCGCAGGCTGCTCAAAGCTCCTTGGACAATCTGACTGCCCATGAGCCCCCTCCAGAGGTTTCCGCTCCAGCTGAAGGTAGCTTCGCCGAAGGAAGCATGCTTGGCGAAGACGACAGCATGCTTGATGATGGATTTAATTTCGAGGAAGAGCTTGCTTTTCGCGAGGAATTCGATGGGTCTGGCAGTACTGGATCCTTTGAGTAGGTTCTCAAGCTTTACGATGTAACGTGTAATGGGAGTACACTGGGTTTGGGGGCGTTTTTGGTTTTTCAAAATTTCTTATCAACGGGTTTTAAACTTCCCTTATTATTTACCGGCGGACATTCACTATCGGACTTTTCATTTGAACATATGGGGTATGTAAATATATGTTTTTCTTCCATCCTTTTCTTTCTTTTTGCGGTATCGGCAAAATAATGGGGTTCATATACATGTGAGGGAAAGTGCTTTTTTTTTTTTTCCCTTTCCGTCAGGAATTTGATAAGGAGAGTGCAGGTTCCCGTGCTTTGAGCTTGAATTTCTCATGAGAAGGAGTACGAAGGTTCTGCGCTTTTCTTTTGCTTTATCCACGCATTTTATTCAATTTTCTTCTATTCTTATATTTTTATTCTCCTACAGAGAATACGGCTACTGTAGTACTTTTTTTTCTCTCGCTCTCTCTTTACTCCTGGGTGGCTCTTTCATCATTTCTTTCCTTCTGACAAAGGTACATACCTGGAGCCTGCACACTACTTATATATATATCTACTAGCGCAACCGAGTGTGCAGTACCCTGTAGCTAGATATTTTTCAACAACAATAAATACAGCAACAGCCGTTAACAGAACGGCAGTTCTGGATTTTTATATCAATGTCTGGTGGATATCTCCTAGGGGACTGTTTTAATTCAAGCATGTAACATTTCCTGGCATGTACTTCGGTATCAAGGGTAAGTGAGAAGACACCAGGCTGCCAAGGTTGGTGAAGGGTGTCTTCTCACTTACCCTACACCTGAAGTACAAGATTCAATGTTGCATACGACACCAGCGATAACGCATGGTCATGTGATTCGAGTGATGTATGTCACGGTGAAACTACTCCAAACATACTAATTTCATGAATATATCGGATTCCAAGTACATACATTCTGCTTTGTTTCCGTTAAAAAGGATCAGAGGAGCCTTTTATTCTGCCTCTACTACGCATCGCCTCGTCTCGCCTCGCGTTGTGGTCCTGCGATCTTGGTCCAGAGTCTTTGGTCTTGCGTATGGGTTGCAGGGTTAGGGGACCTCATGCTACTGTGGGAAAGCCAAAACCCTATCAGCTGGCTGGTTAATTTGCAGAGGCACAGTTACCGTACTTTACAGGTATCCCGATGATTATAATTCAAGAGTTCACCACGTAGGTAGGTACAAATGTAATGTAGATCAGGTTGCAACCGAGAAGTCTTTGTCTCAGTTTTACATGGTCGTCTGGAGCCAACTCCGCCTAGACTCGTAGAGATTATAGCTCAACTCACCTTAGAGGGTGAGTGTGTCAAATTGAATTCTCATTGGCAGAAACCGACATTTAGCTTGATAGAACCATGGTTTAGGGTTTTGACTTGAGGCTCTCCCTCCAAAAGTTATTGCCACTCAACTTTACACACCCATCCACCAAGGCGAGACGAGCCATACTTTCCGGGGGACAGGGGAATTGATCTGCCTAGGTCATGGCGAGCGCCGGAGCTCTTACACCCGAAGCTTTCTTGGGGTGGGAGCTCTTATAAGACATGGTAGGGCTGATCCAACTCTTGGGAGTTGTTAGAGGGCAAATAGTAGATGCCTCAAAAGCTCCTTAACGATTGGTTAAAGGGTGTAGGATCATGTCTACTAATAGTAATTTTGAATTCATGCACAGAGTTTTTTACAAACTTCACAGCGTTTGTGAACACGACTGATATTGCATCCACCATACACAGAAAAAAACCGCCAAGGCTACCTTTTTGTATGGAATGCAATAGCGGTCGTGTTCAGAAATTAAACGCTGTGAAGTTGCATAGGGGATAACCGTTTTCAACGGCGTATTTACAGTACCGAGACTATCTTTCGTTTAAGTGCAGAACCGATTAAAATGGTGTATGCCGATCCTCCGAGGTCGAGAGGATTACATGTAGTTACATATGCCCCCACCACCCCCACCACTGCTGCAGCAGCAACGAGATGTAACCCAGGAACACCCATGACACCAACCCCCGGTAAATATTCACAATCAAAACAATTCTCATAGCTGTGATCCTCTAGTACTCTACTCCTTTGAAATTTTTGCGTTTCAAGACATTGTACTCTATTATCACCGTTCGCAAAATTTAGCATTCCACTTTTTTTTCCTTTCGCCTTTGCACGTACATGAAACAACCGTAATTGCCATTTGTTCAGTAATAATGGTACCATTTCCGTATCAATGATAGACGACTCCACCACTCGCTAGGACACCCCCTTCACCAGGGCAGTTGGCATAATAACAAGAAGATCTACGTTGTAAATGACTTCCATACCCCGATCAAGGTTAACTGTCCGGGTGAGGGGGGTGTCCTGGTGAGTGGAAGTCGTCTATCTGGGCAAGGTATCTCGACCAATTTCTTTAGAAGGGGGCTGCAAACATCGGTTTTTTAGATAGATATTGCAGTGGAAGAATTAGTAGTATTAAACATGAGAGGGAAATAGGCCCTTTGCATAGAGACTCTAGAGTTTTCCGGGAACTGGTTAGTGCCGATCACTTCATTAACCAATCGTATAAGTAGAAAAGGACTGGAGTCTTTTGCGTAAAGGGCCATTGAACTTTGGATAGTGGGATAAAAGTATCATACTCTTTGAAGAAATAATAACAACATAGTAACGACAGGGGATCATTGTAATATTAGGCTCGCTCACTTCTTTCACAATATAAATTGCTGCGCTCGATGTAAACGGGTATCATATAAACACCCTCATGCTCAATAACCCTCCACTGGTTTCAAGGTATTCTCCAACCATTTGGGGTTCGGCCACCACCTCGCAAGGACCTTTCCTCGAATTAACGCCAGCGGTACCGGTCCATAGTTTCTTGAGTCATTGGAGAATGGGTGATTGTCACCGGTTGTCCAGCAATGACCCGCAGGAACCTAGCATGTCAATCCTGCCACCGAATAGCCACCACCTCATATCAACTCCGCAATCAAGGGATATTGCAACATACCTGAAGCATTTGTCCTGGTGCGCCCACCGGATCTGCGACGACAAAATCTCCAGGCATGCCAATGATCCGTTTGACAACATGATCACGAGGCCCATTTACAGGGTGAACATAACTCACCAAATCCCCGACCCCTACACCCCGGCCGCGGGAGTGAAGCATTGAAGTAAGAATCCAATCGCCCATTATGTTGACGGTTGGAAGCATTGACGGGCCGTGAGCCATGCCGATGCAGTAGAAATGCTCCCAAAAGAGGTGGAGGAAAAATACGCCTTGGATGGTACGCACGGCAACGTGGGAATGCTGTTTCAGCATATCATAGGAGAAAAGGCGAGTAAAGGGGGGTATTCGGAAGAATCTGTTCATTGTCGGCGCCAAAGGCAATTTAGCATTGGTATGTTAGCCAAGGTTGATAGAGGCTGCCGGTAGAGGTTGTTCGTGGGTGGGAGATGCGGCACCGGTTGTTTAGAACCGGGATGGCGCTGTTACCCCAGAGATTCGGTTCCTATAACATTAACGCAACCCTAACCACATTGAACACCGAGTTCATAAGACTTCATTCTTAACCTTAACTCTTTCGATAACTTCTAACCACTCTACATGTAAGTAACGTGTATGTAGTTATATAATTATAAATTGATTGTTCAGGGTCTGTGAAGGAGCTTGTGTGCGGTTGTATATACATACAGCGTACATGTACCGTAAAAACTCGAAAAATTGGCTATCTCCGGCCAGGGATTACTGTCTCAACGATTGGTTGAAGGGTGTAGATCCTGTCTGCTAATAGTAATTTTGATCTCATATGCACAGCCAATTTTTCGAGTTTTTATGGTATCTATATCTACATAGGTACATTATGTGAGTACGCATTTATGTTTCGATCTCGCGTGGGCAAATTAACCTTTGAGACTGCGATTGATAAGATGCGGTACGGAGTTCGTGCATTGCACTACTGGCTTGGCATACCTCACGACTCGACCCTGCCGGCCTACCTAAGCCACAAGTTTAGAATTGTTTTCCAAAAAAAAGATCGTCACAAGCCAAAATTTCGAATAACACCTCAATTCCGTCACCATGTGCAAAGAAATGAAAGGGGTAAAAAGAGAGGCTCCCTCTGGTATGGTATGTGGTCTAATTCAATCTTTAAAAGGCCCTTCGATTCCCTTCATATATTCCTTATCCTACACACGTACTTGAGCATGAGATCGAAGTTTTGCCAAGAAGAGAATCACATTGACAATTATCAGTTTCTAATAATATACACGGACGGGCCCGACGCAGGATGGTCTGTAACTCATGTCTTTTTCCCCAGTCCATCAGTATTCCACGATACCATTCCAGGACTTTACCCTATCAAGGGCTTCAAATGGCTCAAGGACTGAAAGATATTGCGGCTGCAAAATGATATCAAGTGGCTTTATGATATCTATATGCTTGATATCACCTTGCAGCACAAACTACACGAACATTCCACGGGCTATCTAATCAAGTAAGTGGAATAATTCACAACGGCCGGTGAATACAACAGGATTCCAGCAATTTCCACCGATATGCATATCACGGCCTACTGGAAACCCTTACCGCATATGCCGTCACGCTCAACTCTTTCCATCATGCAGTGTAGTCAATGCTGACACATGCCACACTGGTACTTGCAAGCTTGTTTAAACCCGAGCGGTGACACCGAGGTCCCGTTTTTAGTTCCATGTGGCTGGTCTTCCTGCCTAATCGTTCCCTCTCCTCCGGCAGACAGATATTGAAAAGCCTCGCACCTCCTTCTTTGGAAAAGAAGGAAAAACCTGTTTTTTCAAGAATCGTTTTTCCTATCTTGACTACGCGCGGTGTGAAATTTTAGCGTTTTCCCGCTACATACCGTCTCATGTGCGGCAGCCACACCGTAAAAATCAGATGAATGCATTTAATTCGACGAGGGCAGAGCGACAAACCCTACCTTACATATGCAACTTGTGGTTACTGCATGTTGTGGAGTCGGCCTGAGGACACGGCGCATGCATACACTACCCATATTCCTGGACCTGAAGTTCTACCCGCAGGTGTTCAAGAATCGTCTACTGGATCATAATATTAATGGGAGGCCACAAAATATGAGTTTGAACACACCACACAGTGGACCAGTTTCCCAGGAAGCCCACACTATCAAAATGTATGCATCGATACCTAGACCTTTGACTTCGTACCCTGGCCAACAAGCCAAAAGCCACGCGACTAAATCAGAAAACCTGATTTTTATTTAGATGATTTTTCTATCACTCAGACGGATGAATCTTGTCAAATTCGCGACTTCCCTCTTTCAGCTGATACCAACCTAGTGTGGCAATTGTTGGAAATTCTTGATTGGTTTTGTTGTTGCTATTTACTGTAATAAGTAATGTAATTCCTTTACTATGTTGTGCACGGTCCAGGTCGCGAATTTGACAAGTTTCGTCCGTCTGAGTGATAAAAAAAAAGGATTAGTTAATCTTTCGAGAAAGGGGATGAAGGCCGCGAAAACATAACCTCCTATCACGCCTCACATTTACCCCCACGAGATGATTTTCAACAAAACCGGGTTAAATAAAGGAAAAAGAAGGAGCATTTATCAGAAACAGGGGAAATCAAACCTACGGACCAAGATTCCGTTGGTCAATCGGGACTAGGTGGATACCTACGGTGAAAGGAAGGAAGGAAGGAAGGAAGGTGCGGATAACGGACATGCTTGAGCCACAATTTTGAGATCGAAAGATCCAGTGGAGGACTGCATATGTATATTTACAGGGATCCTAGAAGTGGTAAGATCCACTCATTTATATGTCCTGATCGGGCGCACACTACTATTTGTGATATAGAGTATAGTAAGACGGAACAAAAACCCGTCCCGCGGAGAGGTGTTATTTTCCTTCATATGTTCTTGGGGTCACAAAGCAGCATGAACCTGGTTCGAAAAGGTCCGAGTGCAGTGTTGTATGGATGCTCGCTGCTGAAGTCATTGTACATACAGTTAGCTACTACGGAATGGTGAAACTGAAGGGGAGCGGGAGTCGTAGCCTCAACACGTTTTGGAGCGAAATCATTTGCTCCAATTCACGAGGAAGGGTCACTAGACATGGATAAGATTCTAAGGATTCATTTCACCCCCCCAAGGTCATCTTTGGTAGGTTGATATAGAGAGACTTGAGAGGTTAGATGCCCTTTTTCTCTTCCTTTTTCTTTTTTTTTTTGACTTTCGTATCCAGCAACAACCATACAGCTTGCGGTAAGACTACTGTAGAAACGCGGGGAAAGTCCTATTGGCTTAAACAGCCATTACAAACCCTGTTTTTAGGCCCCTGTTTCTACAGTAATTCTATCTCTCGCTGTACCTACCTACTCTACACAACAGCTACTTTAATTGTAACTGAAGATCCAAACGACGTCGTTGTAGAAGAGCCCCAACCTTGCAGCAGTGACATCGGGTGCGATATTAATTTACGGACATCATTGGTTTAGGCCGGAGCAACCGAGCGCCCCACCAATAACGGTGAAGTGATGGACAAAGAACTGTTTATTATGACGATCATATAATAAGCTGTCTTGTTCGTAAACAGAGCAAATGTCTGATACACGTAAGTCAACCATAGCCAGATGTCTGCTGATAGAATTGATGTCCCCGCTCATCGGACTCCTGCGAGAGTGCTGATATCGATGACTCTGATGATGTGTTGAGGTTTCATGTGTTCTTTCTTCCTGTGAATAGTGCAGTACCTTACGTGTAAGTATAGGGTTAGGGTTTTTATTCCACCATGTGCATGATCTTAGGATAGCCAATAGATGACCAACCTAGAAACAAATTGCCTATCTTACAGTCTAATGAATCTACTTTATCAGCTACGGTCTAAATTATGCCGGTAGATGCTAGAAACATTGGTTTAACTAACAGAGACTGCGCAAATGGGCCGGCTCCATTCTCCGGAACATGATTGGTGCCGATCCCACTACTTGCCAATCAGATAACCAGAATTTGTGCAAAAACTTTAATATCGCATAAATTCCAATCATAGATCATCACGCAAGTGGTGGCGTTGACCTTTTTTTTTTTTTTTCCCTCTTCACTTACTTTTTACTTTTTCTTTTTTTCTTTTTTCTTTTTTATTCATTATGTGCATACTAGTGGTGTTGACAACTTTTAGGCGCGCTCTTTCTATTTACGAAGCCTTAATTTACACACCAAGTTCCGCATTAACTGGCCAAATCCACCACGAAGCTAGCAACGAAAAACCCTAACCCTCCGCAAAAACACTCAAATTTCGCCACAGGAGTGCTAGCACCATGGTGGATTTGGCCAGATAATCGAGACTTTGCGCAAATGGAGCCAGCTCTATATTCTGATTATCTGATTGGCTAGTGATGTGATCGGCACCAACCAGGTTTTCGGAAAATGGAGATGGCTCCATTTGCGCAAAGTCTCGAATGCGGTTGGATAAGAGTAGAAAAATTAATTTACCGACTTCTTTACTACATAAAAAAGAAAGTAGAAGAACTTACCCTGTAAATCTGGCCATAACCACTTCGACACCAAGGCCCTGCCAGGCTTGGCAGAAGTTATCGCTTGTTTCTTATTCTGGCCTTGTTCGTGCTCTTTAAATGTGCTAGATACGATCATATATTGGTGTTACTATCAACTTTAGAAATGTTCCAGGTTAATGGAAAGAGCCTCCAAACTGACATAGTACACATTCAGGAGAAACCGGGGCACAAGTTTAGAGCTGCACTTAGTTTAATAACAACATCAACAGAAAAGAGTTAGGGCGAGCTGTCAGCTAGCTATCATTTGGCATGGGGGACTTGCAGGATTGTAAACTGACTAGAACACTGGACTCTAATTAATTACTCTTAGACACGGGAACCACTGGATGACGTTTTTGCATGATATCTAGAAAATTTCTTTCTCTCATAAAACATTTCTATGGAATCGCAATCATGATACTGCTGGATGGAGATTAAAGTGCAATGGAGACTAAGGTAATAAACAATCTTAGGCACAACTGCAGATAATTACTATTAACACGTGAGGGTATCAATCAATAGAGAATAGTGAGTCAATTGATTTGACCAGCGCACTATAAGTGTTAAATGCTGTTATTATATATGATAAACTTGAGTCCTTCAAGGGTTCGGTGTGGTGAGAGCTCCATTCTAGCGTAGGCTGATAGTGGTATACTCAAGTCTAGCATGTGGGTAGCAGGTATCATCACGATATATTTTAATTACCTATGCTAACAATACTCACATTAATACAAATTGAACTACTATATATGATCAACCACATATAGCTCATGTATATCGCGCCATCAGCGGTAGCCGCCCTCTTGGAGGGATTATCTTTAATACAGTGTGCATCATCGCGCTTAATCACAGGAAATCACTCGGAACATGGCGGTATTGGGTGGTCGTCGCTGTTTCTTTTTTTCTTTTTTCAATTTGTTTATCCCCTAGGCTGTTACTTAAGTGCTACAAACATTGAAACACGGTAGCACAGGGCAATTCTCGAACGCAAGCCACAGAACTGAGATAAGAAACATAGCAAAGTTGGCAGCTTTAACAACCTAAGGGATACGTGCGTATGCATGCAACCTCACTGTACCTATATGCATGTTAATGTTGTGGTACAACAACTACCTATTTCCATCTCCCCTCATGACCTTTCTCCCCTCAAGCCCTAAAAAGAAAGAAAGAAAGAACTAAGCAATCTTTCTACCCCAATATACTCGCAACTTCATAGCGTTTGTGAACACGACCGCTATTGCATACACAGAAAAAACCGCCAAGGTATCTTTTTGTGTGGAATGCAATATCGGTCGTGTTCACAAACGATATAAAGTTGCGAGTACCTCTGTGTCGATTCTAATAGCTTTTCCGCCATCAAGTTGATGATCCTTTATCTGTACCATTCCCGCCCATCACCTTGACCTCTGTCTTACTCATAATCGTCCCTATTTCACGCTTTATATAGGTGTTGCATTTTCTCTTCTACCTCTTCGCAGGAATAATTGCCACTGCCTCATCTTCCCTGAAATAGTGCTAGGCCCATTCCTGGAAGTCTTCAGTTCTTTCCCAAGATCATCACTGGTTTCAGACGGTCATGTTCTCTTCATCATCGGCCAGCAAAATTCCACGCCCATAATTTTTGGAAGGGGGAGTACCATATGGTCATCAATGTGGAAACTGACTATTACGGTTGGCCAAGAAATTCGATATGATACTTCTAGGACGCTTTATTATTCGAGATTCTACTGCCTGCAAACAGAAACATATTAATCATAAAAACGGAGGGTATAGGGGACTCTCAACTATTATTAAGGGCACATTAATAGACCAAAGACTAACATTCTAAAAGAAAAAGAAAACAATATTATTTATATGTAGGCATTGTAGTTCCCCTAGTACCCTCTCCACCCCTCGGATATGCGGGAATGAAGGGTAAAAGGCCTGTGATAAACTCCTAAACATATACACCGTCACTTATAGGATTCTCATATGCTTAATTCTAATTCGAATATAGGATTTGATGGTTTCCGGGTTTCGGATTCACCACCGTACAAAGTTCTTGATCCCGTCATTGAAGACTACTTGCAATAGATAACCTAAGTCATGCTTGCTTTGAGGATTGATTTGTATAGGATCTATGCGGAGTATTTTATATCCTGGTCTAGGCAGAATAACTAGCTCGATGCTCTGTTGTCTGCCTAGGATGTGGGGGTCGACATATCACAGCAAAATATGGAGTGTTGCACCCAGGTATCAAGTAAGGTCCTGGACACCAAGTTCTGTTTGAATTGTGGCGGATATTTCAGTTATGATGAGAAAAATGTGCCAGGATCTTGCCTAATACCGGGTACAATTTGCCAGAGTGTGCATTGTTATATGTACTTACCCTGCTCTTCAATATACATATGTACAAGCTAGCACTAGCAGTACGTGGGGTAGAGATTTGCAGTGAACCGCAAAATTAAGAGCCGAAGAAGAGGGGAAACAAGTTTTCTTGATCCATCAGTGACGTTCGAATCGCCTGAGTCTACCGTTGCCAAGCAGTGGGTAATGTTCTAGGCTTCCTTATCATGGCTCTCATTTTCGAACTAATCTCGGGCCGTTACAGAAAAACATACGATGGACGGATTACGGGTAGATATTATTCGCGGAGTCTCTTGCATAATACATCGGACGCCAAACTTAAAAAGATGACTGTCTTGACGCAATCTATCGCCGGCAGCCATATGGTGAGGCTTAATTCAAGGAGTACCATATATAGAAACGGCCCGCACGGTTAGGGGGGCTCCAGGGTCATTTGGATAATGAATTTTATAAGTTTTATTTGGTTTGAGTCCTAGAGTCTCGGAGTCGATACGTGACCCCCTCACACTAGGAGTTACTTTCCTCAATACACGTCATACCAATATGAAAGGCAAGGACTGTTATCTACAACATGGAAAGCCAAGAAGAATATGTGGGGCAGTGACGTGGAGTAACTTTGCTTCACCGAGAACCCCCACTCAAACGAGAACCCCCACTCAAACGAGAACCCCCACTCAAAGGTATCGCACCAGGCCTTGGTCCATAATAGAGACCATATCAATTTCGGACAGCGATGATTGCAGGGTATATTTTTCTGTGTGGCGAACGGGCATTTTTCATAATTGATGGCCGCCCCTAAGCTGCCTAATATGTTGTTCCCTTGCTTGCTGGCTAAATATAGCACTCATGCCTACCTAATATCTGGACCAAGCCTTCCATTCCAAACTATGGGTTCATCGAGATTACGGTTTTAGCTGTACTATTAGATAACCTAAAGTCCGCATACTCTTTAGAGTTTACGTGTGGAGGTTTTGCTGAATCTCCGATTTATGTACAACCGCGTCCGCAAAGTTTTGGCACCCTGCAAAACATCCGCGATTGCAATGCACAAAACATTTTGGTCCTCTTCATAGAAAGGCGGTCATACTAAGTGTTGCAATAGTATGGGAATATTGCTCTCACCCGGTTGTTGGTATCGCGATTTGAATTCATTAACTTCGAGACTGGGGTGCTAAAACTTTGCGTACATATGGCTGTACATAAGAGAGAATGGAGGGATAAAGATAACACGTGTTTTGGTAGGATTGAAAGCTAAGCGTTTGGGATTTTTTTGCTTTGCTTTTATATTTACCTAAGCACATCGTATGCTTTGATATACAGGAAAAAGCATTATTCTTGGTATCTCAGCCTTCGCTCCTCGTTGACCTTTGCGAATTTTGCCTTCATTTTTATAGGGCCTGTTGGCTCCTCCACTCGTTTTGGCTCCTCCTTTGGTCTATGTCCCTCAAAGTATATTATATACTGTTTTCCAATCTCCCCATCCGGCGCCTTCCACTCTCTCGCGTACGGTTGTGCCTCAGCTCTAATGTGGGCTACCAATTCCACCATCTTGCCCAATGGCTGCTTTGCCATTCCCTTCTTTATGCCCAGAATCACCTCGACCCTATTCCCTCTCTGCATAAATTCCACCATCTTCTTGGTCTTGTGTCCCAAATCGTTCTCCGCGGTAGCCCACGATATCTCCACCATCTTGACCGTCTTACTAGGATCCTTAGTGGCCATTTGTTTCTTCTTGTCCATCTGATATGAAGCCTGTATGATATCCTCCTTCGATATGATTTTGCAGATTGGGGTTTCTCCGCTCTGGTTGATGCATATGAGGTGGTATACCCCGCGGTCAAAGGCCGTTAGCGTAGCATCTAGAGGCTGTATTCCTTTGAATACGCCTTGGGCATCTATCAACTGGATATTTGAGTTGATCTTCGAGATGTCCTCATCTCGGAGACAGTGGGCGTAATCAACGATTGTACGGCGGCTGATGGGTGAGAGGGAATTGTTGGCAAATGGAAAGGCGGGAAAGGCCCGGAATACCGGCGTAGATTGCCGCAATGGTTGTGGAAAAGACAGTAAAGACCGATAGATGAGATGTCGTATAGACATTTTGAAGGCCGGTATCAGGATTGCTGCACGCACGTGGGTGGCAGGTGAGCTCGAGTTGAAGTCTCGAAGGTGCAGTAGGGTAACGTGGGATGTTTTATCATGATCTTGGCGCTTAGTTAAGCGTATGTAGTGGATGGAAATGATCGGGATGCGCTGCTTTCGGTGCCTTTCTCTACAGGCTTCCTGGTATCATGACACAACTATCATTGAAATATTGTGGCATGGTTTTTACTTAAATAAGTGGCGAATTTTATTGTGCTTTTCTACCATACCACAAACATCAGCGTATGGTCTTATGTCTACTTTTATGATTATATTAATTGAGATAATCCACATTTAGATATAATATTTCGCTGATAAGCTCCAGTCGTTAATTGTATATATGCCGTTTTCCAGGACACTTCATAAGCAGGACTTGATTGTAAAATAGACGTTTGGTTCTAGCGCTGGAAATCATTAAGGTTCCCTTTCCGTTAATTGCAATAAATAGTTGGTCCGAGTAATTATAGGGTGTCATTATATGTACGTTATGTATGGTTAGTAGGTCTAGTAAAGCAGTATGGTCAACTTTTCGTGCTCTTTCAAATCTGTCCGAATACCGCTGATTCAATCGTGCTAATCAATTTTCATTATCCTGAACCTGTACCGATACGGAAACATAGCTAATATAACAGAGTAAAGGGGGTCAAAACTTTCATCCTAGTATTTATCCCCTGGACCTCCCTTTGATGAAACAGATTGTAGTATTTGGTAGTGTTGACACTGTCATCTTTATATCTAACCATCGTAGAAGATCTCCTTGTACATGTGGTTGACTTCCACCAGCGAATCATAAACATTAAAATCTACCCCACCCATAACTGTCAGCTCAACCCGCGAACCAGATATTAGCAAAACAAAAGAACCAGAAGGACTCACCGATATTCGTCCCGAAGTCTATTGAGCTCAGTACCTTTACCGACAGATCGGGTTGGACTTTTACTATAAATTCTGCCGCATGCCCGACCGCAATGTGGCTATCCTGTACCGCCCCGCCTCCCGATCAGCAAAGCAATTGAATATAAATACTGATTCTAAGCAAATAAACCTACCCCAACGAAGTGAGCAACGATGGCACCGTGAGAATCGATTGTGGCGGTGTTACCACGTCGCTCAAGGAACTTTCCAACGATACGGACGGTGCGGTCCTTGAATTGTTCAAGAAGTGGGGCATTGATTCGGGGGGTTTGTTCGCTCATTGTGTATCTGGTTTCGCTTTAATTGATATGGTGGTGGTGGTGGTGGTGGTGGTTGTGAGGAAGATTGTGGGGGGAGCTGGAGACGTATCAATTAGGTTGGGTGGACGCGTTCTGGTTCAACGAATGGTAGCGCCGGTAGCGTGTAGAGTGGTTGTCTCGACGCGCAGAGCCGCATGACCGTTCAACTAACTACATTGGGCGGAGAACGCCGCCCCTGGCTTGATTAGTTAGATTTGTAATTACCGGGGTTGTTATGTTATTGAGGGTCAATGGTTACCAAACAACTCGCGTACTGCGTAAAAGTGCTGAATAGTGAACATAGTGAACTTCCTTGTTGGCCCTCACAGACTATCACTCGCTGTCAGTCATAATCTCCGTTAAGTAATCCCACCAGGGTTAGGGAATCTTTCTCATCAGACAAAGCTGACAACATCGATTTGCGCCTCATCATATTTCAGACATCACAGCGCGCAATTTAAGTTATCAATTGACCCGAATAAGTTTAGGTGTAACATCTCCGTAAAATAAGATATTACAATATTTCACTAGTCATGCTTCCTACCAGCAGTCAACAGCAACAGCCCGCACAGCCAGTCTATGTATTTCGAGGTCATTCTGCGCAAATACACGCGGTAGTCTTCACGAGAGATAATGAGAGACTGATAACCGCAGATGCCGATGGCTGGGTGGTTGTTTGGAATGTCGGAATCCGCAGACCAGTCGCGGTGTGGAAGGCGCATGATGGAGCGGTCATGAATGTCGTGGGGTGGGACGGAAAGATCATTACGTGAGTTCATTATATTCTCTTATTTTATTGGATGGTGCCCATAAATATTCTGGTTCTATTACTATGGATATGCAGCATTATGGTTGTAACTAGAAGTAATAAAAAGTAATTAACGCAGAAGCCCAACCAACCAGACACGGAAGAGACAACAAGATCCTCGTTTGGAAACTCGGAACTATCGAGGATGAATCAGGGATGGATACAGCCCTCCCTATCGATCTGGATGCAGGACATCGTCGGAGCCCGTGGCTAGTGAGTGCGTTGGATGTGAATGCGCTTAATTTCTGTGGCTTTGCTATGTGCGAAGAACCAGCGAATGAATCCTCTCCGCCAGAGGGGTGGACCAGGAACGTGTTAATTGCTGTTCCTAGTGCACTTAACTCCGCTTCGGTAAGATAAATCATTTCAAACTATGATAATGAACGGTTTAGGCTGATATGGCGGGAGCTTGGTATGGCATATATAGGTTGATATAATGAGATTGCCAACTAAGGAGAGGGTTCACGCTGGTATTAGGACGGATGAAGCCAAGACAGGTACGCCTTTGAGTCTTTTGAGGATTATCTTCCGTCGAATATATATACATCTCGTTGGTTGTAATACTGATTGCAAGCTAGGCATGGCTATGGGACTTGAGCTGTTCTACCGCGGAGGCATCCTGACGCTCGCTGCAGCATATGAGAGCGGGCACGCAGCAGTATACCAGCTGAATTCTGATTCATGGAGCAACATTTATCTTAATAAGTCGCACTCACAGCCCGGTAAGTCTTAGCCTTCTTTTTAGGTAGAATAAGCTCAAACTTAACCCAAGCCATCAGTTCTCTCACTTCGGGTGTCCCCGTTCCCCGAGGACACACCATATTTCCTTACCTCCTCCGCTGATGCATCTCTCGTGAAGCATCCTCTGAACCCCCTCACGCCTACCGCTGACCCTATTAAAATCGTGAACACCAAACACTCGGGACAGCAATCTATCTCCATCCGCTCAGATGGTAAGCTCTTTGCTACTGCCGGATGGGATTCGAGGCTCAGAGTTTACTCTACCAAAACCGTGAAGGAGCTGGCAGTGTTGAAATGGCACCAGGAAGGTTGTTATGCGGTTACTTTTGGGGAAATTCTGGAGCCAGAAGGAAGGGAGGCGGGTACATTAGTTACGGTCGAGGAGAGACGGAGGGATAAGGTTAGAACTAGCCATTGGATTGCAGGAGGTGCAAAGGATGGAAAGGTATCTTTGTGGGAGATTTATTAGGTGGCTACATGTAGTGTTCGTATATTGAGAATTTAGTTTTTAGTTATAGACTAGTTGTGATATTGCTAATCCACTTTGTTTTGTTGATTTCGATCCCGGTATTAAAGACATCTATGAACATATATCCAAGTGCGGCGTGGGCCTACCATACGTTTCCATGGTTTTATCTATTTGCGGGGGTCTCGGCCAGGAGCTCATGGCACCACCGACCATCAAGCACTGGACCTTTGTTGTGAGTACTCTCTAGCGGTGTAGTGGGTGACACGCCTTTTTTCAATCAACTGCGGGGCTGAATGGGGAGAAAGGAAGGTGGGGTTTAATCCCACAATGGAATATTTTTATTTTTTATTTGATTTCTTGTCTACCTGTATATCCTCCAGGAAACCATTTATTGGGAGTAGTAACGTCCACGAGAATGCTCAAGGCGAAGTTAGACTGTCCCTTCAAGGCACCTCGCCATTTTTCGAGTCACATGACATAGTAGTAGCATAGTATGGTCCACGAGGCCGCTCGGCCTTTTTTTTTAGTACTGATATCGAGGCCCTAGACATTGGACTCGAGGCGTCTCGAGAACACCAACATCCATAAATCTTTCTTATACCCTAAGAAAGCGCCGTACCATGTAATATAACCACAGGTGCAAAAACCACCGACCTATACGCAACATCGGATATTTTCCTTCTTGGCAGCCTCGAGATATACTTCAGGGCAAATCTAGATATCGGCCTAGTGGGCCACACCAGTATTCACCCTTGAGCGGTTTCCCTTGCGGCCCAGTGAGCTCCCATTTGCATGAATGCGGTCAAGAAGGCGGGTGTTATGTTGACTCGAGCGGTGACTGGCTAGACAACTGTAGTCTAGTTTTATTTTTTAAAAAAAGGGGAGTGCATATTTGATGGATACATCAAACCCATTTCGCACATTATCAGGGTTAAGGGTTCAGATAGGTGTTAGAAAGTACATACATAGAGTCTGAGACCTTCTGCTATATAAAAGCTCAGAGGTTTTGCCATATGGAGGGGTGAATTGGGCGACAGTGCATGTTGTCAGCTAGAGTACGTATAAGTGACCTTGCGCCCACCATTTGCGCCCTATGCGCCTTGAAATAATAGCGAACTGAAGACCAGAATATCCGAGTAATAAGTTATTAGCTGTGAGGGCCTAATGATCTCAGACCAGCAATGAAAGGGGAGTGGGCCGAGGTTTTGTGGACCATGACCAACCCCCCCCCCCCTCTTACAGGGGGGATAATGGATGGGTGTTTTTTGGCTTTCTCTCCTTGACTCTATCCACTGGATTTGAGGGTTTAGGAGCTAATGCTATTATCTCTAGAGACTCAGAAGAAAGGGATAAAGAGAATGCGAGAAGAATATTTGTTTCCTTTGCATTGTTTCCTTTGCATTGTTTTCGGTTTGTTTTAACGGGGTCGTGTAACTGGGAGAGCACGGGGAGGGGAGAGGGGCAAAGGACAGGAATAGAATGTAAACTTAGTGCTATAACCGTGGGGTTGTATGCACATAATGAATGAAGATAAAAAAGAAAAAGATAAGAACCTTGATTTTCATGGATCGAGTGATAATTCATGCTTTAGTTTCTCACGTGCACAATAGAGATCTGGAATGAATGGATGAGTTTTCATACCACTTGATTCTATGTACAGATTTAAAGGCGTATATGCCTCCTATATTTCTGTGGGATAATTCGATAACAATATAATATAACCCCAGCCCGTGTAAACTATTGGAATAAAGAGTTTAAAAAACAAAAATGAGCCAAGTCAAAAGATGTGCCTATTTCCAGGAAGTACTCCGATACCAATAAGTTGATGACAAGGGGACAAGTGATAAAGATGTGTAGAAAAACAAGGTATAAAGCCCCAAAAACCCCACCCAAAAACCAAAACAAAGGAAATAAAAGAATAAAAGCACAGCTACTTCCCGTCCAAACGTCAATCATTATATCATATTTATTCCGGAAGCCCTAAAAATAGAAAAAGAAAATAGGTTAATAAAAATATATGGCACTTTTAATTAGTTGCCTGCCACAAGATTCTTTGTGGCCTCGTCGATGTAGCTTGAGAAATCTACCGCTAACGTCGCTTCCTCTGGAGTTGCCTCAGCATTGCAGCACTTCTCACTCTTCATACTTTCGCCATCCAATGGAGCAACAATGCCCATATCTTCGAAGATATCCAATCCGTAGTCCATTCCGTTAAAGCTTGGACTAGATGGTAAAAATCCTCCCCAGCTATTGACTTCATCCTCCATGTTATCAAGGTTGAACAGAGGCGGCGAGCTTGGCATAGTCATGTCTGTCTCGAAAATATTGTCACAAAAATCGAAACCGCCGCCCGCGGTATCGATAGGAGAAGGCCTAGGGAGATCGTCCGGTATATTGACTCCAAGGTCTATGGGAATTGCTGAGGGGTCTGCCATTGACATGATCTTTTCTAAAAGTTGCGATGTGGGAGAAAGGGAGGCCGGCGCTGCCATATGGGTAATTTGTTCTTCGGATATCGCCTGAGCAAGGCTCCCAGACGCCTTTCTCTTTTCCCCAGATGCAAAGATATCAGAATTCCATGGAGACGGCGAACCTAGTTTTCCAAGTTTCATGGGCGAGCTCAAAGGTGTCCTAGGCTGTAGGGAGACACCCCTCTTCTTAATTGGTGTAGATAGTCGCTGGTTTTCGTTCCCATCACCAGAAGTAGCATCAGGAACGCGGTTTTCCTTTTCAAGTTCGGATCCTAAGCCTCTGGGGTAAGTGGCATTCCCAAGGTTCAATGCTTTTCGAATAGACGAACAATTAGGGGTTACTTTAACGGGAAATAGAAGTCGCCTTGGAGATTGTGCGTTTGAATCGGCTTCCAGATCTATGGGACTGTCTGCGCTGAGGCCACGCTTGGCCGGGCTGGATTGGACGACGCGCCTTGAAGCTATTGAGGCTGCTTCCCAATCGGGGTGACTGCCTTTGATAGACCTATTCCCTTTTGGTGTCTTGGAATGCATTTTTTGCACAGGTAGTTGGGGGGGGAGCATTGGTAGCTCCTCTTCATCCTCATCGGGCACAACAATCGGCTCTATACAAACCTCTGAAGGCTGACCCACAGGCTGGCTTGATGCAGCAGGAGTGGGCAAGGCCTTCTTCTTCTTTGGCCGCGGCCTTTTTGGTGCTGGCTCCTCCTTCTTTCCATCCCAATAATCCTGAGGCCTCATTGTCTTATGAGAGCCATACCACAATCCACATGGGTTACAGAGCAGTAAATCTTTATCTTTCTTGGCCTTGGCATCACCTTCCACCTCTAATTCTTCGCTGTCATCCTTCATTGAAACCTTTCGCCATGTAGGTGTTTCAATTGCCCCACAGTTCATACAAAAATTCGGCATCTTTCCTTGCTCTATCGCGGCAAGCATCTGCGCGTGAATACGTTCTTTGACATTAGCGGCTGTACGGGCGGCTTTCTCGCTCTTTGATCGTTTTATTTTCCTCCCTCCATCCTCTCCGATATCGCTAGAGGCTACGGCATCCGAGTTAACACTCCCAGGGTCTACTACTGATTTGGCCTTTTTAGGATACTTTCGTTTTGGCTTTGGCTTAGGTTTGGGGGCTTCATCGAGTGTGCTGGGAGAAGCTGCAGCAGTTTCAGTCATGTCATCAGGTATTGTACTTAGCCTGTTGGTGGTGGGCAAATTTAGAGCTGTTAACAATGCGATCTCTTGGTCTATTGGTGGAATTGGAGGTGCGGGAAGCTCGAGAGACGGCGATGCGATATTTGTGACATCTGGCTTGACATCCTCGAAATTTGTATCGTCGAATAGACATTCCAAGTCCTGATGGTACTCTTGCGAGATATTTTGAATATCCTCGTTAGGAGGTGGTGATGGTAGAATAGGACTTGGCGGTTCTGGTGAGAATTCGGGGCTGATTTCTTCAGCAGTTTCTTCTGGGGCAATCGGGGGAGAGGATGCCATAATGGCTGAATTTACGGTCTGAGGAGCCGGGGAATTTTCGTTCTCTGGAGAGAGCATGTCGTTGAACGATAAAGAAGGTCGAACCGTGGTTTCCGCAGGTACTTCAGGCGGCTGAGGGGTTGCATCTTGTGGAATGTCCAAAGGTTCTTTGAATGTTTCCGCGGGAGATGGAAACAGCTCCGGTATCGGGGAGAGAGGAGGGGGCGGCAGAGCCGCAGTTGCTTTTTTGCGGGATCCACTACTTGGTTTCCGTACCCTCCCCGAATAATTCCGTACCTTCTTCTTTGGTGGCTCTCCGTTTTCTTCCGATGATGTCGCATTCCCATCCCGACTGCTCTTCTTTGAACGGCCCTTCTCTGTCTCTGCGAGCATACTTTTGTCTAACGTCCTTGACTGGGATTGTAATGGCTCAGAAGCCGATAAAGGATGTGTAGGCGGTGCTAAGATGTTAGGGTGTTGGTTCAGGTAGTTTGTCCAGGCCGATGCATTGAACCCTCCAGGTATAACTTTTGATAGAGCATTGTATGTGTGTACAGACTGTACAAACTGGGCCTGCGTAAATGTTTGTACTGGCATAAGCTTGAATTTGACCTCCAATGTTTCCTTTACTTCATCCTCGCAGAAGAACCCATACTTATTACTTGATATACGGCCAGTAATCATATGTCGGGCAGGAGCAGAGTTCTGTGATCCATTGCTTTGATTGTTGACAGCTGTCATTGCCCACGAGAGTAGCCCGCAGCCAACCAAAGGTATTCCTTGTTCCGAGTAATCATAAGCATAGACAGAATAGTCTTGGCTAAGATTGGCTACCAGCTCAGGGCTATTCCAGAAGAAACGAAGTTTCTAAAATTAGCGAGAAAAGAACATTCGAACTTTCATTTACTGGTTCCAACCTTGACGAGATCATGCTCAGAATGCATGTCTTGAACTCGACCGCACCCACCAAGAGGTCCTTATCCATTTGAATGGCTCTAGTGCTAATGGGATGAGGATATCGTGCCAAGCAGTTTGATTTGCTCTCATCGTCGAATGTATATGATACCTTCACTATTTATATGATTACTGGTGCGTTAGCGTTTATTTGCGACTGTTTTTATACTTGGTAAAATCAACCATAAGTAGACGCGTACATCGCATAGACCTCGGTTGGTTTTCACCCTGAACCCCCGCAGATGATGTAGGGGGAATAGTCATGGCTGAAGAAGACATATGGATTTCTTCAGCCGTGAGGTGTGCTCGGTTACAGCACGGTGGTGTTGAATAGATTCACACCGACGTTGAATAGGCGCCCAGTTGTCCTCCTGACCCTCTATTCCTCTGTAAACTCAGGTAGGGTCACCGTTTGCACAACGCACCAAAATTAACGGATTCGGCAATAATCAATAGTACTTGGCGCGTTGAGGGTGGGGACGATGAAGTCTGGATGGGATGTGATAGGAAGTATGGTTATGGTTTTGATGGATGGATGGATGGATAGTTTCGTGAGGATCGTGGTGTGGAGGGGGTGAGGTAAAGTTTGAGGTAACCGAAGGAGAAATGTGCAGAGTGTCGTAGGGCAAAGCGTGCTGTGAGGGGCGTGACATTGAGGCCTTGGGAATGGAAGACCGGAAAAGGAAAAATGTAATAGGCTTGAACGCGCCGCAGGGGTCGGTTTTAGTGATAGAATTGACCCCTGTCGTAAGCTCAAACTCAGCAAAATTCACGACAACGCGCTCCCGGACAACCATATGGGCTAAACGCGACAAAAAATCACTTTGGGGCCCAATCCGGCTTGAGACCGTCTTCTCTAACTCGTTAAGAGTTAGAACCGCCTCAAATCACTCTATCTGAGGATAACGAATTGGTTTTCATATCCTCCTCGGAAACTATGCAATCATGTTTTCCCATTTTCCTTGTTGCCCCCACAACGTACCTCGCCCTGAACGAAACGCCCAACCTCTAATCATTTCATTGATAGCCGAATGAAAACAAACTACTACAACGAAGAAATTGAAGAAAGAGAAAGAAAATACTATTAGTTATGAGTTATAATTCGTGAAGCTTATTCCTGTTCATGCACGAGATTCCCTTAGCCACTCCACCTCTATCCCTCCCATCCCAACAATCCGCACCCCCGCCTCTACCATACACCGCTCCGCCTCCTGCCAGCCTTTCACAGGGTCCACTGCCATTGTGCCCTCCTTCACTACAAATGTAGTGTATCCAAACCTTGCCGAATCGATTGCACTGGCCATAACGCAATAGTCCTGCGCTAAGCCCACGCAATAGACATGCGTAATCCCCTTCTGGTTCAGAAGGAGAGGGAGCGCTGAAGTGCTCACGCTTGTAGACTGAGGTGTGAAGGGAGCTTCATGGAATGGGTCTGTAAATGCGGAATACATCTCCAACCTGGAGTCTTGCCCCTTGTCGATGACAATATCGATTTCTTCCTTTTTTAGCTCGGGAAGCAACTCTGCTCCTGGTGTGCCCTGAATACAGTGAGGGGGCCATAGAAGCGTCTCATACGTCCGCGATGGGCTAGAAGGGTGGACGATTATTGTCTTTGATACGTATGCGATATTGTTTGGAGCCGGGTGATTGGTAGCGAAGGATATATGATCAAGAGGATGCCAGTCCCTTGTGGCAACCTTGATGATGAAGGGAAGGGAGAGCAGCTCGTTTACCGCTGGTATAATATCTCGTCCGTTGGGGACTGCAAGAGATCCGTTCTATGACCGTATTAGAGTGCGAGGAAAGCAGCAACGGGTGAGGAGAACAGACGGGAGGGCAAAAGTCTTCTTGCGCATCAACGATGACAAGAGCTGGCCTGAAGTTTGGTGGAGCTTTCGACATCATGGAACATTAATCTTTTTTGGAACGTGAATGGTGGGATAGAATGCTAATCTGGTGAGATTGGAGGATGGCTCGCTTAAGGCCCCTCTTATGGTCTAGTTTCATGCGACGTCAAGATAAGATAAGCCATCAACTATCATCGCTTGAGATTAGCGAGAATTATTAGCCAAGCCTTTAATAGATCAACCGAACCAGTAATATTAATAAATCCCATTACTTAAGCATGAAAAGATCTTGAAACGAATCGAAGATGCATGATTTTCAAGATCCACGTACTATTGCCAGCTACATCCCATGTACAAACCCCAAATAGGAAGAAAACCATATATTTATATGGACATGCCAAGTTTGACGTGCCGTAGCTTTGAAAAACGATCCAACTAATAAAGAGTAAGAGCTATCGACCAGCTAGGAACCGTCCATAAAGCCCTTTGTATATATGTGTATCCATAATAAAGGGGGATATGTGATCTTCTGATGATTTTATCCCGGCTGTGCATCTTTACATGAGGGCTAGGCTCCATCAATTCATGGATAAAAAGTCTAGGCGCTAACGCCTCACAAATGCAATGCAGTCAAAGCCTTCTAAGTACATGTATGTTCCGGGTGGATGAGACAGAGGACGAAATCTCTCTCATGCATATATAAACCTGCGAACTTTGTGGCATATCTAAGTATTCTAGAGACTAGAGCTTACCCGGACGTCTCTACAGCAAGTTTGGGGCGCCTATGCATGAGAGAAACTTCGCCCTCTGTCTCATCCACCCAGGACGTGGGTGTTTTGGCGTACTCACAGTATAGTTTTACTCCAACGATTACCTCTACTCGGCACACCAACTGCTAACCGTCTATTTATCTACCGAGATTTGCAATCTGCGGCTAGGCTACTAACGTTCATAATCAATCAGCCTGGAAATCTCAAAGGATAGAAAGTGTCAATGTATTTGCGAGAGTAGGCCCAAGCATCCCATTTCTCCTTGTAAAGTCGCATTCCTACATATTCAAAAGTTGCAAAACTCCCTTTTATGATCCATTACATTAACCTTTATCAGCTTTGCTATCTGGTACATACCCTAACATGTATAGCTCAATCTCAAAAGTCCTGGGACAACGGCCAAAACACACCAAAATATGGGTTTTGTGCGACACTCCCAAGGCATCACCACCAATTGATGGATTTGGGGATCTATGATATAGATTACAGAAAATACCAAGGTACCTCCTGCCAAAAATCTCTTTCATTAATTTTCAATTATTGTGGTGTAGTAAGCTCTCAAAGTTCCACGCCAAGAACAGGTATTGGTAACAGGCCATACACATTGATTAACATCACTCATGCAGTAGTGGTTTTATTTTAGGTCTGAATTTTGATTTGGAATCTACAAATGATTCAGTAGACTCTGATAAGCCGTCACTCACTTATATTATTAAAATCCGGGTAAATTTTTAAGAACCGGACATTTTCGTCGGTATCTGGGTGTGGGTTAGGCTGTTGTCCCGGAACTTTTGGGCAAGAGCTATATATTATCCCAAGATCATGTAGCTCCCTCCCCACCTACCACCCCCTCCCCCCAAAAATATCGCCCAGACGAGATAATCGAACCCATCTGCCCCTCACGGCTCTCATCGAGTTTCTAGGTATGAAGACCACTACTTTACACCACCTGAGCCTATCGTCACACCCAGCACCACGCTAGTTAACCCACAATTCCCTGCCACAATCAAGGCGTCAAGCCATCATAGCCCTACTGCACACATGACCTGAGGCCAAAGTCCCACTTACATCTTCCTGTCTACCTACTTTACAACCTCCAACCACGTCCACCCATAACCGCCCACCTCCTCCACACCCAAAGCCAGGCAGAAACCACCACACCCCAGCCCACACGCCCCCCATTCAAGGTGAAACAGACCGCAATTTCGACAGCCCCACAGAACGCCTTCACCCGCCCCTAGCTGACCATATGCTGCTAGCTGAGGAGAGGGAAGCTTTGGCCCATACTGCAAGAGACCAGATCCTACGGTCCTATTGTATATTTAGATACAAACATGCCATGATCGCATCATGAACCATCACTCGAAGTATTATCTTCCGTGGGCGAGTGGTGCGTTCTGGAGCCATGGGGTTGGCCCGGGTGTGTAGAGAGGTTGGGGATCCGGGTCAATGATCGGTGGGCTGGGATTTTGTAGTGTATGGAATGGAATGCATGGAGCACTTTGTCTCTCTTTTTACATTTATAAAGCAATCCACAGGTCTACATATTTACTTCAGTTGTCATACCTGGCCCACCTACCTACCTATGTATTCACAAGAAACAGCCCAAACCCTTCTTCAACCAAACCCCCTCCAAAGATACTATATACAACCCCCATCACAACCAGCTAGAGGGCAAAGAAAAGAAAAGAAGAAGAAGAAGAAATGCTATTTTACTATCTATCTACACCCAACCCTCTCCCACTACCTACGTATCCTTCACCCTCGTCAACATAACATCCCACCCCTCGATCCCGTGCCTGATCATCACCTCCTTTGTCCCATCGTCCCACTTTCCACGCCACATATACGCGCCCACAGCCTTGAGCTTATGCTTCTCCTCGAACGAGCGCATGTTGAACGTCTCGCGGTCGATTTTGCCTGCGAGGGCTGCGTCAATGCGCTGGTTCTCGGGCTGCTCAAAGACGAAGAGGGCGTAGCGGTGGTATGGGGATCCCTTCTGCACGTAGGGGGGGAGATATGGGACGAGGGTGTCTGATGGTTTGGCGCCGGTACCGATGGCTTGGGTCTGGGTGGGGGAGATGGGGATGTTGGACCTATATCATTGGGGTTAGTGGGGGAGGGGAGGGAAGGGGAGGAGGAGGGAGACATACACGACCCAGTGGCAGCGGTAGCGAAATCTGTCTTTTTCAAGATCGGGGACATCTGTAGCAAATGACAATCAGCTCTGTCTTTACCATTATATCACCACCACCACCATCCAAACCACTACCATCACCACCATCACCATCACATACCGGAATCCACGACAGCAACAGTGTACAGTTTCTCGCCCTGCCTAAAGGGGATGATCTTGAGTGTCGGTGGGCGCTCAGAGTTGGTTGACACTACAAAGACACCAGGGGCGGTGTCTCGACCGGCGAAGCGGACTTGCACATCGACGCGGGGGTCGACGTTGGGTAGCACATCTGGGATCACGTGCATCTGAGTGAGACGCTGCATGAGGATTGGGCGGCGCATGGAGCGCCATTTCTTTTCAAGGAGGAAGCGGTATACGGGTTTGTTCATGCCGACTATTATATGTTGTATGTTATATTAGCCATTGGACTCTCATAGTAGTATCAATTGAACCACAATTAGCAGTATAGGGCAGTGGAAATTGAAATTATAGTGTTGATAGCAGTAACAGAGCACTCACTAACGCCCGTATCAAAATTATACTTGACCCTTGGATTATTGATATCCGCCTTGATCTTCAGATCCTCCAGATAGCGTGTCATGCTCTTGACGACTCTACTCTCTGGCTTCAATCCCTTGAACTTTATCATCTTGGCGATGCGCTCATGCTCCGTCTTTATCTTTTCCAGCTTCTCCTCACGGTCACTGCGGATCACGTTGAGCGCATATTGATATGTCTGGAAGGGCATGCTCTCGATCGTGCGCATTGCGCGGGCATGGGCCCCGGCCTCTGTGGTTGCTGCAGGTGGAGCAGACCGGGCTTTTGTTCGGAGCCCCCGCACGTGCAGTCGAGGGAGGAGTGCGCGGGCGGACATTGATTGGGTGGATGCGGCAGTGGTGAAAGGTGTGGGGGAAGGGCGAGGGCGGGGTGAGATTGTGCGTGAGGTGGGAGGAGACGTAAAAGTTTCGGTGTAACGATGGGCCCTAACCCTTGTAGCTGGGAGGCGATCTGCTGGGCAAGATCTAGAGATATCGATTCGAGACAACTGCGGGTGCACATCCGAATATAAACACCACACCACACAATAGTACTCGAGGCACAACGTTGAGAATTCACGGATAATAATGGCTATGAGATCAATTGGCGTTGGTAGAGGACTGCTCGGTAGTCGTGGGGCAATGGACGTGCTAAAGGTTTTTCTTGAACCCCACTTGATTGATTGGCCGATTGCTTTGGTGGGCTTGGACTTGGGCTTGGACTTGGAGATATTCAGAACTTAACTTTATGAATTTACGTAGGCATTCCAGACCCGTCCCATGGCCACCGAGGCCACTGTCTCCTCCATCAAGATCCTCCCCAGGGACCCCCCACCACCGCCTTCATTCGCCTACAGAAAGGGTCAGTCCCCATCCCATCCCATCCCACCATTCCCGAGACCATATATACCCCCAAACTCCTCCCAAAGAATCCAAATCACTAATACCATACAGCCCCAACGGTCCTAACCACCATCCACTCCTTCCCCTCCCTCGAACCCACCCATTTCGAGTCCCTCCCCAGCACCTTCCTCCACCTCCCCCTGCGCCGCGACATCCTCCACCGTGCCACCATCTTTGAAGGCGACTGCCACCGCCTCGGTCTTGCATCCACCAAAAACCGCCACGAGATCCACGGTTCCTCCCACAAGCTCCGCCCCCAAAAGGGTACCGGGCGCGCCCGTCTCGGCGACAAGTCCTCTCCAATGCTTCGCGGGGGTGCCGTCGCGCATGGGCCCAAGCCCAGGAGTTTTGCCACAAAACTGCCACGAAAGATGTACGATCTTGCCTGGAGGACGGCGTTGAGCTATCGGTACCGCAGGGGGCAGCTGGTGGTTGTGGGGGAAGAGATCGAGATTGATGAGCCGGACGCGGGCTTGATGCTCAGCTTAATGAGGGCTCACGGGTGGGGGAATCCGGAGGGGCGGAGTTTGCTGGTGACGAGATTTGAGAGGCATAATTTGAAGAGGGCGATGGCTGGGCTGGGGGCGGAGGGAAGGGTCTTGACCGTCAAGGAGGTCGATGTTAAGGATTTGGTGAGTTTGTATTCGCTCTTTATAGTTTTTGGATTTGAGTGTACTAACGGGGACGATAGCTAGAAATGGGCCGTATTGTCATTGAGAGAGAGGCTCTCCAATATTTCCAAGATGAGCACAGCGAGTAGAGGCAGGGAGTATGTAGTTTCAAATACTCTTGTAAATACAGTACAAAAAGCCCGATTGACCCCATCAGCGCCTTTTCCTAGTAGTAAATTAAAAGTGCTTTCATTAGTACAGTATATATATGAATTCAAGAACGTAAAAAAAAAAAAAAAAATCAATAAATCAGACTCTAATTCCTATATAGTACCGCATTAATTCGTATAATCTTACCATCACACTCGACACCAAAACCGATCCAGTTGAACTTCCAAGTGAAATTCAAATACACAGCCTAAAAGCATTAATTTCAATATCACATATGACAGACCTCCCATTCGAATCAATACGGATATTCAATTCCACCCCCTTGATAATATCACAGTGGTGGTGGTAGTTGTGGTGGGCGACCAATGATCAAACCACCAGGTATATGTCTCGTATGCATGCACGGATCTACTAGCGCATCCTCGGTCTTAGCGGCGTCCCCCCACCAATTTTTGACTTCACCACTGCCGCGCACCGACATCCAGCACCCATAACCCATCACGCGCAGAGGTGTGCTATAATTACTGCAGCTCATACCCGTCAAATACCGAGCTCCCTCCTTTCCCTTCCCCACACGCGCACCCCCAATGCTTCTCCGGCCAGGTTGCGCCCGTCGACTGCTGCTGTCGAGACCAGCGCTTGCAAACACCTACGCCATGCCTCTGCGCTCAAAGATTACGAATCCGGCGTTTCAGAAGGTATTCATTTTGGGTTTTTTTTTTTTTCATGAGATTGTTATTGAGTTAGTATAGTAGTACTTGGTTGGGTTATATTGACTCTGGCTGGATTTGTTTCATAGATGTCAATTTCCTCGCAACCCATGACCGCCGAAGAAGCCGACGATGTCCTCTTCAACTCCGTCTACGGCGTCCGCACCATCGAGCTGAACCGTCCCAAAAAGCTCAATGTCCTCAACCGGTCCATGGCCTCCAAGATCATCCCTCGTCTCCAAGTACCCCCCCCCCCCCCCCCTTCCCTCCCAGCATCTCACTAACCACTTCCCCCAAAACAGGAATGGGAAAAATCCCAACTCGCAAACATCATCATTCTCAAAGGCTCCGGCCGCGCTCTCTGCGCAGGCGGCGACGTCATGCACCTCGCCATACTGAACAAGAAGGGCGAAGAGGGTGCTCGGGAGTCAACAGACTTCTTTGGGCTCGAATACCAGCTCGACCATCTGGTTGCGACATACACGAAGCCGTATGTTGCGTTCATGGACGGCATCACTATGGGCGGTGGAGTAGGCTTGAGTGTGCATGCTCCGTTTAGGATCGCGACGGAGAATACGGTGTTTGCTATGCCAGAGACGAAGATTGGGTTCTTTCCGGATGTGGGGGGGAGCTTCTTTTTGCCGAGATTGGATGGGCAGGTGGGCACATATTTGGGGCTCACGGGGGAGACCCTGAAAGGGGTGCAGACGCTGTGAGTTCTCCTGTTTTGTTATGGGTATTGGAGGGCTTTCTTTGGAGACGTGGTTTGGATAGAAACTAGGGCTTTTTAAACAGGGATTCATGCAGCTGTAGCCTGCTTGAATATTGTCCAAACAGCCCGAGTTTCTGTCCAAACCGCGCAGTCAAAACTCTCATATATCTATATTTATATATATACATCAGTCAGTAAAAAATACAACTAACCATCCACCTAGCTACGCCGGAATTGCCACCCACTACATTCACTCTTCCTCCCTCCCCGACCTCGAAGCCCGTCTCTCAGAACTGGTATTTGAGGATCTCGCCACCTCCCGCGAAAAATGGACCATCATCAACAGTACCATCGAGGAATTTTCCACGGGTCTACCCCCCGACCCCATCCTCCTCGGCGGCACAGCGCGCCAATCAATCGACTCCTGCTTCGTCCACAATACCGTCGAGGAGATCTTCACCTCCCTTTCCAACCACAACACCCCCTGGGCCGAAAAGACCCTAACCAGCCTCCTCGAGCGTTCACCAACGTCCCTCCGTGTGGCACTGCAGCTCATGCGTTTGGGAGCAGGGTACGAGTGGACCATCGCCGAGGCGTTTCAGCGCGAATATGCTGTTGCCGCACACTTCATGCGGCACCCGGACTTTGTGGAGGGCGTGGAGCACGTACTCGCGAAGAAACCTGGGCCGCCGACGTGGAGCCCGCAGAAGCTGGAGGAGGTGGATGCGGAGATGGTGAGGAGGATGGTGAACCCTGCGCCGGGGGAACAGAGACTTAAGCTCCTGAGGGATCCGGGGGTCGCTGATTATGAGAGGTATCCGCATGAGGGGATCGGGCTCCCCACGGAGGCGGAGGTGCGCAGGTTTGTTGCGAGCCGAAGCTGCGTGAGGGAGGATGTGGTGAGGTACTTTGTGGACTCCAAGGACGGGAAGGAGGGGGTCAGGGCAAAGGTCGAGGATGTGCTGCAGAGGAAGACGACGAGTGCGGATGGGTTTGTCAAGTGGACGGAGTAAATCCCACTCCTCATCTAGATAGATAGATAGATAGGTCCGTAGTAAAATTAGAATGGCTGTTTGCACGAATTCATGATTGTTCTACTTCCTCTTAACTGTGAGGTAATGGTGTATGGTAATTATGGATTTGCACTTGTAAATAATTACATTAACCTCACAACCGCCTCTGGAGGCCGTTTTCTGATAAACTAGGGGTGCATTTATCGAGGGGGGGGGGGGTGTATATAAAATAAAAGGCTCAACCAACCGGTGTGGGCCATTTATTTATAAAAAAAAATATAAACCCATAGCGCGGGCAGTCACATGTACCCCGGGGGGGGGGGGGGTCCTTAAAATGATGCAACGACTACCACGAACCACTACTTTATGACCACCAGCCGCCATGCCAACAAACCGCAATCAAAGAAAAACCTACATAGATCGGATTCGACTAGAAGGTGTGAATCAGACAGAGTATACAAAAAAAAAAAAAAAAAAAAAAAAAAAAAAAAGAAAAAAAAACTAGATATCGGTTTTGGGTTCTGAGTTTAAAATATGGTTGGAGTACTAGTGAGGCCGTTGCATCACTTTAAGGACCCTCACGTAGATCATGCCGTAAGAGCGCACCGAGTGATATCTCGTGATCGTGGAACAAAAGATTTAATGTGCGGGGACGGACATAGGGTTGGGGGGTAGTCTCGTACCCACCCCTACGGACAGCTTGCTGTTTTATTTGGGAGTGTGTTATTTAGTTTATGAAGAGGGTCTTGCTGCTGCTGCGTGTGACTTGTTTGTGACGGGGTTGGTTGGGAGATGTTGTACGGTGTGGAGATTGGCGGGTGGTGCATGGGGTAAGTGGTTGGTCTTTACGCGTAGGGGCTTGGCTTGCGCGTATATACATGTAGTTAGTGGATGGGAGCTGGGGTTGTTGTCTTGTCTTGTCTTGTCTGGGCGGGGTTGTGGTTGGGGTTGGGTTTGGGTTGGAGGTGGGTGTCTGCGCGGTAATGATCTCGGTTTTGGGGTTAAGCCGGATATGAGATTCCATTACATCTGTATTGGCTTGCTTGTAATTGCGGTGGTGGGGAATGCGTTCTTGGCTTGTACCTGCTTGGCTACATACATGTAGGTACATACAGCGGCTCTGCAAAAGCGTTCGGATTCAGTGTGGGATATGATGCCCTGCCCAAATGTGCACTGAGAGATGTTCAACATATCGGCCGTATGAAATGTATCGGTATCAGTCGATGGTGGTGTCCGGAGTCGATACTAGACTTCAATCGATGTTTTTAATTTGCCAACCGGTTTTTGTAGATATATCTCGGTTCCTGAAAAGCCACATGACGCATTGACCAGGCAGATCGGGGGGTGAGTTGACTACATACATGTACTTAGTACTCCAAGGCCTGCAGGAGAAAAGGGCTTAAATTGAAGGTATCGATCTTGCTTCTGGCTGGTTGGATGTAGTACGTGTAGTCCTTCTTTGTATTGTATTCCTTCATGTCATGGGGGGCCGGTGCGGCTAGCTGGCTGGCTGGTATTTAAAGTAGCGCAGCTGGCGATGGCTAGGATTTGAGATCAAGGCTTGGTTGGGATTGGATTAGATTGGTATGTGTAGTATGGGGGCGGTATGTAGTGCCTGTTTTTGTGGATTAGGCTTCATGGAGGGGGATCCTAGATCACTGGAGAGGTATAAAATAGAGTTACTCCGTTCTCCTGCTCAGCGAGATCCCTATTGAGCGAGAGCTCACATATAAATATTCCTTGGCTGCAGGTCTGGTGGGCCAAAAGTAGGGATCTCGCTGAACAGGGAAACGGAGTAACTCATAGAATGATGAGTGCTGATCAACGTGATATGATATGTACCTGTTAAGCCTGCCCTACATGTATTTTCGGGAAATGTTGTGACACAGTTAGACCTACAATACACAGAGTATTTTGGGGGGTAGGGGTAAGTCTGTCAACAGCTGGTGGTGGTGGCAACATATAAAGTGCTGACAGACTTACCCCTACCCCCCCGAAGTACATGTAGAGTATATCAGCTCCTCCTGTTTTGGAAGGGCAGAAAACCAAGTCTGTGTTGGACCACCACTGACTGTCAGGCTAAATACCTATTTCTCATAGCTCAACAGATACTTGCTGTCTTTTTAACGCTCTAGGTACGTAGCAAAGAAGTAGCTCTATCCCATATTTCAAAAAAAAAAAAAAAAAAAAAAAAAAAATACACACAATATTTCCTACAATTACAACATCCCAGCGAGCAGTACCAGTGCAGCCAATCAACCCATGCCCATCCATACACGCAGCCACAACGGAGGACTCCTCTCTAGCGCCAAAACACAACACCAGCCTGGCACACCACACCTACCTCGGCCCGGCGTACGTGCGCTGACCCTTCGTCTGTCCCCGCATCTCACCACTGATCTAGCGCGAGACAAACTATCCATAACGCCGCCAGATCAGAACAAGAGGTGACGAGCGTGACTCTGGCCAGACACAACGCAAGAACAAGTGTTAGGTCTCACTTACGCCCAATACTAACGCAGGCGCCGAATCACTTCGTCTTTATTCAGGTGCGAAATCAGTCAGGCAGCTTTCCCTCCCAAATAGACCTAATTAACCCTCGTTTAGATATAACGTCACGCTCGTCACCCTCCACCCAGCAGATCCTTTCTCTCTTTTAGCAGTGTTACATCCCCAATAAGCGCTAGCCTATTGAACATCTCCACGCCAAAAAGGCCCAAAAACCCACCCCACCCCGCGACGAAGGGATACACACCAGCCTCCAAGCTCCTCTCCAGACCCCGAGCAGCTCAACCAAAGGAGGGTAATCCAAAGAGACAGTTACCCTGGCAATTACCTCGATATCATTCATGGTAGGGCCAATGATCACTATTACACCTTTCGATAACAGGCTAATACGCCCCCACCCAACCTAGCCCTGGGGACCGCGAATCATACGATGTTTGCTTTCTGATCCTCCTCAGCGCCTAATCTTGCAATGTTTCTTACGGGCCAAGGCTCCCTGGTTTGTTCGATCCCGTAGTATGCGGGGTGTTGTGGGCAACGAGTGATGGGTTGTGATGCGCTCATTTTGAGTCTGTGGGTGTGGGGAGTGTGCGTTGTTAAACCTCTGTAGCACAATGAGCGTAGAGTAAGATAGTGTGTGCGCTGTGCTCTTTACAGTACTATAGGTCAATAATTGCGCTGGAGACGTGATGGGGGGCTACGTCTGGTGGGATCCAGTAGAGTAGAGAGAGACCTAGGATGGTCAACATTGTGTGCATTTACATGCTAGAGCTATAATAGTAAGATGAAGCTAATAGAGTTCTTATATATAATTATCCGCCAACCGAATCCTAATACCCGCCTACAGGATATAAAACCAGAAAAATGCGAGTGACAGGGCAGGGATTATTTGTATGGAGTGGCGTTGACCTGCCATACAAAATCGTACTTTGCAATTTCTGGTTCTATCTCCTGCAGGCGAGTGTCTTCGATGCTAGTTGAACGGCAGCGCATATCTCCTTATCCGCCTCCTGCCTTGCGATCTCCCTTCATTTTTCTTTTTCCTACTTTTCATTCGCCGCGAGCGAATTTGAGTATCCGGCCTCTAGGCAGTACCGCAGTCAGTGTCACGGCTGTGCCTTTTTTTTTTTTTTAAATCATATCTATTCGTGTTTCTAGGTACAGAAAGTTCGCATGCAGTATAAACTATGGCGTAAAGAAACCTATCCCCGTCGAAAACTAAAACGCGTCCCCTGAAAGCACAAAACACAAACAAAGAAAGAGATATACAAGAAAATTAAAACGAACAAAGGAAACGGCTAACGTGAGGGCCGAAGGCCCGAATGCCAACTGTGGGGCTTTTCATCGAGTGTGGAGTAAGGTGGACGGGGTCATTTAAGAGTTCCCGGTCGATATGGTGGAGACGGAGCTAAGGGAGGATGATTCCACTGAGCCTGTTTGGAGAGGGGATGACTCTTTCTGTGTAGTTGATTTTATGAGGCGGTGATGCTGAGAGCCCAAGTGAGGGTATTGGTCACATACTTCTTCCGCGACGAGACCCTTTTTTAGTAGTGACGGTGTTTTTGCACATGCGGTGCAAGTGTGAAGAGATTGGTGCCATAAAGCGTTTCATCTTCCTTTCCGCATTCCTTAAGAGACAGGAGGCGAGGTGCTGATCCATGATTTTTACGGGATGCATTTTTGTTTCCATTTCTCATCCGTCATGGTGGATTCCAAGAAGAAAGAAATTGGTTGGCGCTTTAGTGGCTACGTGAGGCGCTGAATGAGCTGAGGGGTGTAGTAGTAGTCCTGGGGTATGACGCTGCCAGCTCGGCGAAGAGGTTGTTGTTTTATACGTTATTGCCATTTTCTCGGGGGTGACTCCTTCGCCTATGAGGAGTACGAAATGGAGCAGAGGAGCCTCGATGGCGCGTGACCTCGGACGCTGTTGAGTTCCATTTTTGGTTGGGCCTGCCTTTTAGAGGGCCATATGGGGAGTAGACTCTTTTTCTGCGCGATTGTCGGGAAAGTTATATTGTTTCTTCCAGCTTATTGGGGCGATGAGGCTTTATGACGCGGATCCCTTGCTTTGCATTTTAAGTAGTGGCGTGAGAAGAGCGCCGAGTAAAAGTGGCTTTCTCGCCCGTAGGACTCTTGTTTCGTGGGGTTACCATCTGCCCCACCGGCGACTGAGTTCCAGAGCTGCCTCATGTTTTTGAGTCGATGTTTTGGGTGCAAAAGGAGGATGCCCTCAGACAAGGATGGAAGCATTTATTGTATTACAGAGTGTTGATTCTCACGTTAGCTGTATCATAAGGCGACAATTCACGGGCTGATTTAAAACCCCGAGATGACGCCAAATACGCGATCTTGTTGCCGCCAGCCCTTCGAAGTTTTTGTCGCATGGAGGCGGTGGGAGAGCCAGAAGCTTCCATCCAATCGAACTACGTTGCTCGGTTTGAAGGCCATGCTATCGAGCGCGATAGAGAGTAGGTACCGGCTGTTTCCCGTGGCACCAACAGACGAGCTCAGTCCATCGACCGAGAAGCGAGATGTTTATGACAAGCAGTGAATGCTGAAAGGAATCTTCTCCCAGAGTGTTCTTCCGCACGTTGGACGCGGGAAAGAGGCGGAGACGCGACGCGACAATGGGGTCACGACGACGATGATATCGCGACGCCCGCCAGGCCATCGATTTATGCAGGAAGTTTACGTAGAGACGAAGAGGAGGGGAGACGATCCCCGTGACGCCTACTTGTACCGTTGTTGGGATCAAAGACCAAGAGGAGGCCGATGTACCTATCGGATAGTGGAGCGCACCCAGTTTGTAATGTATTTTGGACGCTGTTTCTGGTGAGCAGATGGTGAGCTGCGATTGGTTAAGGACGTGGTCGAAGCCGCCTTTGACGTCTAGGAACATGGTGGAGCATTTGAGTTTTGCAAGCTGCATTGCCCTTATTTCGTGGTGGAGAGTGGTGGCAGCGTCCGCAGTGGATAGACCTGCGACGGAGCCGCACTGGAGTGGGTCGATAAGACCGTTTGCTTTGGCGACTTTTGCTAGGCGGAGGGTGATGATTTTTTCCAGAATCTTGGAGAAGGTTTGGAGGAGAACGATGATTCTGTATGCTGATGGGGATGAGTGGGCTTGTTGGGTTTGGGGATCGCTCCGTTGGCTTTTTTGAGGAGAGGGGTGATAACCGAGGAGATCAGTGGGTTGAGGAGGGAGGGATGATGGATGGGTTGCATCTGTGGGACCCCTTTCCAGGTTGAGTATGGGATGGTGTCAGGCGGTGAGGAGAGGTTGGATGTGGGGAGAGGCCTGTTGGACTTCGTCTGGTGTGATGGGGGACATCTTTGAATTGGATAGGGGGAGAGGCTCTTCCGATCTGGGGAAGAAGGCTTTGATGAGATTGTCGTTGAGGAGAGATGGGGTGGGGGAGTTGGGTAGGGTGGGGATTCTGTCTTCAGTTTTTGAGGCTGTTTTCTTGATTCTCCAGACGTCGCTGGGTTTTGCGTCTGCTATGAAGGTGTTCCAGTGGTTCTGTTTTGCTTGTTTGATCGCGTTGAAGTAGGTGTTTTTCGCGGCTCTGGCTTCGAATGGGGGGGCTCTCCCTTTCCTGAAGTCTCTGTGGACTGAGTGGAAGATGGTGCGGAGCTGGGACAGGTTGGGGTTCCACCAGGGTTTAGACCATTTGGTGATGGTTTTTGGGGGGGTGTGTAATTTGAGGAGGTTTACGAGGGAGTCTAACGACTTCTCGAACCAGTCATCTATCATTGCTGGGAGGGGGCAGGCTGGGGCGGACCAGTTGCGGAGGTCTTTTTCGAGGGATAGCCAGTTTGTGAGCTTCCAGTTGGGGAGGGTGGAGGGGGACAGGTCTGATGAAGGGAGGTGGAGTGTCATGGCCAGGGCTCTGTGGTCGGAGCCGGTGGCGTTGGAGAGGGGGAGCCATTTCCGGATTAGGGGAGTGGCTCTGTGGTTGGTGAAAGCTAGGTCGATGACACTTGACCTTTTATTTTGATCAGGGGAGATTCTGGTGTAGATTCCAGGGGTGTTGACTAGGGAGAAGCCGGCGTTTGTCGCGGCCTCAAAATATTGTTGAGAGAGGCGGAGTTCGCTGTTGGAGAAGCTCCTGGTTGGGTCGGCTGAGGGGGAGTGGATGTTGAAATCTCCTAGTACGACCGCAGGGTTTTCGGTTCGCTTGAAGACTAGGGGGGGGTTGAGGGATCTGGTTGAGTTGTTGATCTGTCTGTTATAGACAGAGGATATGGAGACTGTGGTGTGGGAGTTTGGGCCTGAGTTGCAGAAAACGTTGATTGTGATGATGTCTCCGCGGTGTGAGGGGACGGTGGTGAATGAGTTTTTGTCAAGGAGGTTTGTGGAGATGTAGAGGCATGCAGAGATTTTATCGTTGGTGGATGTGGGGGTGGGGGTTATGAGGGTGAAAGAGGGGACATGGGGGGGTTTTCCTTTATGGAGGGGGGGTTCTTGAATGGCAATGATGTGTGTTTCCTGTACCATTGGGATTGAAAAGAGTGAGAGGAGGACAATGTTGCTGTTTGCGCAATTGTGTTGGATGATGCGGAGGAAGTGTTTTTCTGTGGGTTGTGGTGCCATGATTAGACGAGGATGGAGATGGGTTGTGGAGCGTTGTCGGGTGCGGTGTCCATTTCTCCCGCGGGGGGGGGGGCGGCGTCCTCGGTTCTCGTCTTGGAGCGGGCAGCTATTTTGATTGGGCATTTGATGTCGTAGGCGGTATGGGCTCCGTTGCAGTTTGCGCATTTGAGGATGGAGGCTCCGCAACAGGCGGGGATGGGGGCTGAGTGGCCTTTACAGGCTGGAACTGAGCACCGGTGCTCGGCCTTGGTGTGGCTTTTGGCGCAGATGGGGCATGTGGGGAGTGGTAGTTTACATCCTTGGGTGGCGTGGCCGAACTTGCAGCATTTCTTGCATTGGGTGGAGGGGGAGGCAGACCACATGACGACGCATCGGCGTGGTCTGGAGTAGAGGCGGACGGTGTCTCCGATCTTGGAGGCGTCGTCAGCGGAGACGGTGACTACGATGGAGGAGGTGGGTTTTGCGTTTCTGGTGGAGTCATTTTTGTTGAGGAACCTGGTGGCAATGGGGGTGATTCCTGTGGCGAGATTGAAGACTTCGGGGAAGCTGGTATCGAGTTTCTCTTTGTTTTCAAAGTCATAGAGTGGTACCGCATGGATGGCGATGTCTACGTTGTTTGGTGCAGGGCGGAAGAGGTGGATGGGGTTTTCAGGCGTGTTGATTTTGTTGTTGACCGCGCTGTCATCGAACCATGGTGAGTAGATGTCGACGCGACTGTTGAGATCGCGAGGCTGACGCTTTAGGGCTGATGGAGACCGAGAGAGAGGTGGTGCGGACGAGGATTCTTTGGCGAACCGCCTGGATTCCGACTGAGAGGTCTGCGGCTACGCGATCTGACGTCGATGCGGGTGGGTTCTGTTCAAGAACCTTCTGGGCCGGATTGCTTTGGGTGTGTTTGATGGGGAGGGGTCTTGGAGGAGGTCTTTTTCTTATTTTTGACTTCCTTCCACTGGTTGGAGTTTTCACCCGCAGTTTGGGCGTAGGATTTGGGTTTTTGGAAGGCCAAGCCTTCTCTGATGCGGTGGCGGGCGTCATCTCCCACTGATCCGCTTAGTTTTGCCATTGCCGCGATGTGGGGATCGATGGGGGGGGTTTGGGTGTTGCTTCTATTTTTGTTGGAGGGGGGAGGAGGGGGAGGGGGCCTGTGGAGGCTTTCTGCTCGCTCTATTCTGTTGTTGGTGATAGCCACGGTGGATTTCAGGTCTTTGATGTTTTCGTCGATGGTGAAGAGGCGTTCTGAGTGTTCTTCGACCGTGCCAGCGAGGATGGCTAGGTTGCGGTTGATGTTGATGAGGAGAAGGAGGGAGAGTCTTGCGTCGTCTTGACTGCCTTCATGGCGGAAGATGCTCTCGGCGAGGCTGGCGATGGGAATGGAGTCGTCACGTCTCACATAGGGGAAATCGCTGTCAAGGTGGCCGATACCAATGCTATCCCAAACATTGGTGAGGAAATCAGGGGGGCTTGGCATCCTGGCAGGGGTGGTGGTGATAAATGAGGCTTTTGGTGTAAAGACTTTGTGGTGTGTGTAACCTGGTTGCAACGCAGTTTTTGGTGTTTTATTTTAGTAGGGTGGTCACGGCTGTGCCTGATCATCGTACAACTATTATGCCGATAATTGTCCCGAAGCGGTTAGCGTCGGATAATCCACCGGCTATCCCACGACACACCTACAACGAACGACAAGGCCATAACCGAAATTATTAGACCTCCACGAGCTGATTCACAGACGAATTTTCCGAATCTGTTTTCCGCTGACTTCATAGCCGTTATACCTGTTTTCTGGGATGTGTAGTAGGTAGGTGGTATTAATAATTGTTCAGGTGGTTGGTTTTTGCCTGAAGGGAAGGATTCCATGACATGATGGACTGGACAAAGTACTTAGTTGCCCCCTCTCGCTCCCACACCATCCGTAAAGCTCCCCCCCCCCTCTAGAGATATCTCAGATAGCTATTGGATCGGATTGCGTGTTTTGAGAAAAAAGCCAATAACCAACGAAAATACAGATACAGAGAGGAATCAAGATGTCCAGTACGTTCAGCCCTACTTGACGTCATTTGATTGATCCCCACCGGATATCTCTTTTACAGTTTATATAACTGATCGATTGATAGACAAACATTTCATCAATGACGCAGGGGATCTTGTCGCATCCGCGCTGCGATCAGTGCCCGTGACGAACCCTTCCCTCAAGCTTGATGAGGAGAACAAGATCGTATACTCAAAGCACAACGCTGCCGACACCATCGCAATTGTGTCTGGCGGGGGTGCTGGCCACGAACCCAGTTTTGTCAGGTAAGTAGATACGCCATTCCCCACACTTCCATTTCCAATTAGCCACTATGGAAGCTGCGGATATTGACGAAGCACCGCAGCTTTGTAGGCAGCGGCGTTCTCCGCGCAGCCGTCTCGGGCTCGATTTTCGCTAGCCCGAGCGTTAGGCAGATCTACAATGCCATCATGCATCGTGTGAATCCCAATAGCGGCGTGTGTATGATCGTCATGAACTATACCGGCGACGTGCTCCACTTTGGGCTTGCGAGCGAGAAGGCCAAGGCCGCCGGGCTCGACGTCGAGATGGTCGTGGTCGGCGATGACGTCGGCGTCGGGCGTGAGATCAACGGTAAAGTCGGCCGTAGAGGCATTGCTGGAACGGTGCTAGTGCACAAGATTGCCGGGGCGCTTGCAGCCGCAAAGGGCAGTTTGAAGGAGGTCACAGAGGTCGCGAGACTAGTGAGCGCCAATCTTGTGAGTGTGGGGAGCTCGCTGGGACACGTGCATGTACCGGGTCACGGTACGGCGGAGAATGAGGCGGCGCTGAAGGAGACGGATGTGGAGGTGGGGATGGGGATTCATAATGAGCAAGGGTTTAAGAGGATTCCGATCCCGCCGCTCGGGGAGCTGGTTAGTCTGTTGTTGAAGCAGCTGTTGGACCCGAGTGATAAGGACCGTGGGTATCTTGAAGAGGTGGAGAAGGATGAGGGATGGGTCTTGTTGGTCAACAACCTTGGGGGCGTGAGTCCGCTAGAGATGGGTGGTGTTACCGCCGAGGTCGTTAAACAGCTTGGTACGGATATCCAAAGATTAAATAGTTTTCGGGATACTGGCTAATTCCTACAGACGCAAGTTATGGTATTGAGCCTAAAAGAGTATTTAGTGGAACATATATGACAAGCTTGAACGGGAATGGCTTCAGTATAAGTCTCCTGAGACTCGTTGATACCGGCCTCGGCAAAGGCAAGAGCATGTTGGAACTCTTAGATGCCCCATGTGAAGCAATTGGGTGGCCAATGGTAGTCAAGCCTGAAGCGTGGGAGAGCAAAGTTAAGGGCGAGGTGGCCGAAAAGATTCCAGAAGACGAGAGCATCCCCTCATCAAAACTGAAAAGTTCGTAAGATTCAGTGCAGGGTATATTTTATATATCGGGCTTTGAATGCTAACTGGACGGTAATTCAAATTAGTGGATACTGCTGCTTTCTCAAAGATAGTGACAGCAGGAGTGAGGAAACTCATTGATGCTGAGCCGGAGATCACAAAGGCCGATGACATCGTGGGTGATGGTGATTGTGGGCTTGCCCTTAAGTCTGGCGCAGAAGCCGTGCTCAAGTTCATTGATTCCGGGAAGGTTGCCCCGGATGCAGTCATCACTATTGCAAAGCTTGCAGAGATAGTGGAAGAGTATATGGATGGTACTTCAGGAGCTATTTATTCGTATGTTTATCATCCACCGATCCATAACCCCTATGCCCAGTGCTTACAAGAACAGAATCTTTCTCAACTCTCTTGCAAAAGCACTTCGAGAGAGCGGAGAAGAGAAGGCAACACTTAAAACGTGGGCAACTGCCGCAATGGCCGCTCTTGTATCCCTGAGGAGATATACCCCTGCACAACCAGGTGATAGAACTTTAGTGGACGCGCTGCAGCCGTTTATTGTTACGCTGGCGGAGAATAAAGGGCTACAATCTGCAGCAAATGCCGCAAGAGAAGGCGCAAATAGTACAAAGGGGATGAGGCCACGCCTAGGAAGAAGTGTATATGTCAACGAGATCGGTGACACCCTAGACCCCGGCGCCGTGGGAATTGCAGTCTTGGTTGAGGGTTTTGCACAGGCCAAGTGAGGAGTGGGTGAGGCTCGGGCCCTGGAAGTCGAGAATCCGAGTACTAAACAGCGTTATGTAGGCTCTAATAAACAGCTTTGAATGTAGTGGACAATGTGCTGATGTTGAGATCTATTACATCGTGTGGTTATCCAAATATATAAATAATTCTGATATACAGTATCTATATGTATATTCTTAACCCTTAGCCACGCTGATAGGTCAGGACGAACATACGCACAATTTGACTATAATACTGCATATATATAAGCTCCAACGCCCACCTCCTCAATTTTAGCGGAACGTTATCAAAGAGTCCATGCATGCCGTTGAATTTAGAGAATATTAGTAGAATTGGCATTTGTGGATAAAATCAGTATCTCATAGGCCACAAGGTTAAGCGCAAGGTTTCAATTGGCCTTTTTCTCAGACCCGATTTAGATGACCGAGTATGACAAGGTATCATTTTGGTATGGTAAGTAAAAGCAGTAGGAAGCGCCGTGAAATAACGAAAGTATGTACTTGCGGTGAAATTAAGTATTGTCTCGCGCGATAGCAACCATCAACCTCACCACTTCCTTAAGCATATTAACCCTACCATAAACATGGACAAAGCTAGAGAGGGTTTCCTTCGAGCATAAAAGCACCAGCTATGACTTTGATTCACTTTGCTTTATCAAATGGTTGTGGTTTTATAGGGTTTCATGTTCTGTGGGGTTGAATGGTTACCAGCGCGATGGCGATAATACTTAATTTCACGCAAGTAGTATAGCTCAGCTCACCTTAGAGGGTGAGTGTGTCAAGTTGGGTTCTCGTTGGTAGAAACCGACATTTAGCTTGATAGAACCATGGTTTAGGGTTTTGACTTGAGGCAAAATTTATTGCCACTCAACTTTACACACCCACCCACCAAGGCGAGACGAGCTATAGTACCTACATGCACGTGAGGCTGGCGCCTAGCCCATGAATTCAGGCGTCAGCCTCAATGCTACCCCATATATTAATGGGCGCGCCTAGCTATAGACACATGTACTTGCATCGCTCCAACCACCTATCGACTCCACAAACCTTCAAAACGAATCATGTCCTCCGATAACAATAAGCCTCAAGGGTAGTTAAGCTATAACTCCACCCAGAACCTTATCATAACGATAATAAAGGGGTCTCGCTAATCACCAAAATAATCAATCTAGGTTCTGCTATGACTTCGACTTCAGCGCGACTCCCTGCAAACTCAGATCCAAATCTGGAAAGATATTTTTTGTGCATAGCACAATTTTAGCCAAGCATAAACCTTTTTCCCCGGAGGGAAGCTTGCCACTGAAAGGAGGGGAAGAACTCAATCTTTCCCAATGGGATGACAGTACTGTAGAACGATTTGTCTACTATCTATACACAGGGGATTACAAGCACTGGATTGATCCGGATTTTAGCAAGAAAGACGAATGCCTTGATGAAGGAGTGAAGGATCTGAGTAAAGCAAATATATCGAGAATGGTGCAATCTTTTCCACAGGAAGAGGGGCTTGGAAGCAAGGACACAAACATACTATTAGTGCATGCAAAGCTTTCAGGACTTGCGGCCCAGATGGAGGTGGTATCGCTCCATAGGCTGGCATACAACCGGCTGAGGGGAGCACTTTCTAGTCTCGAAGACTGGAATGTGTCCAGCATTAAAAAGATCCGTGAGCTAGCTGAGGATCTTGATTCTTTCATAGATGCTAAGGGCCGTGGTCTTGTGGTTGAATTCGTGTCGAAAAATGTTGAACACATTATATTTACCGCTAGCGACGCATTTGACATCGCTGGGGGACCTAAGAACAAGTTCACATGGTCACAGGCTTCAATTTTGATATGGAAATCTGCAGAGAGGATTCGGAAGAATAATAACAAAGAGAAGGAGAATCAAACGAAGATCGATACGCTCGAAAAGGAGCTATCCTATTGGCGTGACATTGCCGTTACTCGCGGTAGGCAGAGAGATGTGTTGGAAAAGCGGTTTCGAGAATTAAGAATCGAGCATGGGGATGACAGCGCTAAAAACCCCACGGTCCATATACGTGGTGATAGTCGACCCAAGTCCCCGTCCAAAACTAAACTAAATCCTAGTAAGTTGAAAAGTCCGCTCTAAAAAGTTTCATCTTAGTTGATGTATTTAACCGTTACTAATAATATCAGCATAAATCCAGTAATTCCGCAAGAGCCACTAGAATCTATGTCAGCACAAACGGGAAGGGAGATAGACGGAGTGGGCTATAAGTATCTTGTTCCTAATTTACCGTAGTTTAAATTAACTAGATCTTGTTCACTCAGAGGGGTTCGGTATATGATAACCTCTATTAAGATTAACGTTGCGTAAGTACATTTAGAGCTCACTACTCACGGGTATTTCTTTCCTGTCGTAATTGATCCGAGTTGGTCGGTACTAAGGTGCCAATGAATCTCGGGGTTTGGCTTGCGGCGCAAAAAATTCCAAATCTGTTAGAATGGCCCCTATAAACTATGTATACATATCATGTACGAGGCTGTGGCCAAAAGAATCCGGTAACGCACCAGCTAGCAACGGGAAAACTCCTTCAATGTCGACCTCGATATCTCAACATGATGAGATATTTACCTCTTATTGAAGATATATAAAGCTTGAGAACAATTAAATAAATCCTTTATTTAATATTGAGTTATTAGGCCCATTGCTAGTGGGAGTGGAACTCATCGTCGGTATGTGTTACAGTTGCAACTTGAGCTCTACCGGATTCTTTTGGCCATAACCTCGTACCTTATACATCGGTAAGTTAAGGTAATACCAAAACCAAAGCCTAGACTAGTCTCGTTCCCGTCCCCTACGGACAGCTTGCTGTTTTAGCTGGGAATCTAGACATCCATACTGCGAGTTTAGGGGTAAGTTTATTGACAGTGAGAACTGTTACGGCCACTGTCAACAGACGCACCCTTACACCCGTATCAGCTACATGTACCTACATCAGCAATATTCAACGAGTTCTGTCAGCGAATCCGTGTGATAACGGATACATTGTTGCATATGAGATCCAAATCCACATAACAACCATGAATCCAAGAAATGCGGGGTCGGTTTTTTTTTTGTACGGATCAAAGCCACCAGGAATTTAACTTACTCTAGGATGGCCATTTAAAACTATAGACGAGACCCACCGCCTCAATAACAAAAAACCTTTACCATGATACAAAAGAGAATTCCCAACTAATGTGTGTCGGTATATATTCTTAGATTCCAGGCTCTCAAAATGAACAGCAGTCCCAACCTGCAGTGATCCATTCGCTGTTAGATAATAGATGATTTATAATCTCGTTTTCAGATCGGCGTTTATGTCTGGGTTCCATCAATTCCAGCCGCGGAGTATATAGACGGCCCCTCACCCGGATAATCTCAGATACGGTGTTGATCGGTAGTGAGAGCTAGCTTTGCTGTACTGGCCGCGGGTATCAGTCATAGGACATCACTCGCCGTCCGTTTTGGCTGTGCAATTGTATCCGTTTACCAAAACTAAACACATTCACATAAAATTAATAGCTGGGCGGGGTCGGGGGTGGATATAGAATTGAGGCAAACCATGAAATAAAATATGCATATATTGGTCGGGTGAAGGCGGGGTGCGACTGGGTGTGGGTTTTGGGTGTTTAGGGCGGGCACCTTGGTGTCAGAGTGAGATGGTTAGAAGGTGTGACGACATCCATACTTTGCCAGTGGTCCCTGAAAGGTGTCGCGACTACACGCATACTACCCGCCGGACTTTACCTCACTAGACCGACCTCCGCCCGAAAGGCTTTGATTACTCGGGCTTTGGCATGGAGTACAGTGTCAACATTCACATCTAACTCTGGGGGGGGGGGATTGTGTATATATCTACAAATATTGTAGATAGTTGATGGTTTTTTTTTGGATACCAGTTGAGTAGATTGGTTCTCAAACCGCGCTAACCCCTGAGCCGCAGCGGCGGCTAACAATAAGAGGCTCTAAAAGCTTACCGCAACCCCAACCTCTCAACCCAACAACAACAATATGCTATGAGTACAATCAATTGCGACATCAATGCCACTCAGCTCGAGCAGGCAGGTAGGCGAGTTAATCAGATAACTACATGTAGATAACTACTGCCACGTAGAGGAGTCCCGATAGGAGGAAGATAGGAGAAGTACCTACATACTTCCCGTTTCTAGCCGATCTGGAGTTAGGAATTAGCTATTAATATACAACTCCGATGCCCCCCCCCCCTTTGGGTTGATTATTATACCTACATATTCTCCAGAGGCATTGGTTGGGTCATGTGCACAACAGCTATGGAAATGAGAATGTCGAAGCGCACCCCTTTTGGTTCACGATGATGCCCCGGAAAGCTGAGAACCAAGCAAGCGAGAGTGATATTAGAGTAAGACACGATGGAAGGTTCACTCTGGTCCCGTGGCCGGGAAGATTGCTCCCCTACGTACATATCGTAGGTGCTCATTCTGGCTGAAGAGAGTCTAGAGTAGTTCCAGATAAGGAGGAAGAAAGGCTGGGTTCACGATAACGTTGTCGGTGCGCTCGTAGGAGTAAATATAAAGCTTACGCTGTTCCCTGTCTGTAGAACTTAAAGAATTCTTCTCGCACTAGCAATCACAACCACAACAAAACCAAACCAAACCAAGCCATTAACGTATTATACCTCTGTCGACAATCTCAACCACCTTTGAACCCCCCCTAATCAACACAAAAACCATAATGTCCTTCAAGCACACGGCCGCCCAAGCCAGCACTCTTCTCCGCTCCACCAATACCTCCCAGCGCATTCCTCAGCAGTTGTATGCGTCGACATCATTAGATGCGGCCTCCATCTCAAGGACCACCAGGGAGTACTCTGGTGTAAAGCGTACTGGCACTGAAGCCGTTGGCATAGCTGCTAGCAACGACTGTGAGCACCTAGAAATCCCAGACAACTTCCAGAGCGATAGACTAACAACATCAGTCTCCTTCCCTGCCCTGGCTGCTCGAGTAGCAAGTCTTGAGGCCGCCCACGACTTCCAGATCGCTACCAGCCAGGCCGAATTCTCCCGCTCCTTCCACCGTAGCGCTCCTAAGCAGCAGCCCGTTAGGACTGAGGCCGTCGACCTCTTTCCCCGAGATCTCGAGAGTAGTATTCTCAAGAACCTTGCGCGTGCTGGACACCATGAGACATTTGAGAGTACGTCCACGCCTTGCTAGATATCTACGAGTGAGAATTGGGAATGTTTCTAACAAGCATAGATGTTCGCGCCCGCTATTTTAACGATGCAAAACGCAAGCTCTCCAACGCCAAGATCCTAAAGGCAGGGCAGGCCTACCATGAGCCTGGGAAGCGCGTCATCAGGCTGCTCCTGGCACACGGGAGTGTCTCGGAGGAGGTATATTTTACGGTAGTAGGCAGTAGAGAGGTCGGAATGAGGATGCTGGATGGAAACATCTTCCAGCTTGATCTTGACTCTAGGGAAATCTCGTTTACGTCTACAGTGATGAGGGAGTTTTGTAAGCGGGAGAGGGCGCTCTGGGTTTAGTTTTGTGGTGCTGGGTATCGGATATCGGGCAGGATAGAGGGTTTATTTATTTTTTCTTCATGAGGGTTGTATATAATAGCGGCTAATCCCCTCACTGTCGACCTTAATCCACAACCCGTAATTCTGTGTTATGTCACAATAGATCTATGTTAATCAATCATGCAATATCACTCGTGCTCATGTGACACGGTACCTGAGTGCATGTACCTCCATGTACTGTACGACCTTTGTGATTTTCAGATACTGCAGTATGTACCTCACATGTACCTACCAACTTTACTAACCTGATACATTGAGCTTGAGATGCGCGGAAGCAAAGCAATGTATCGCATGATCGGCCCGAAATTCGTGACCGGACTGACTGCCTGCTGCTGCTAGCCCAATCCTGCTACAGCAATAACGTCGCCCCTTTCCAGATGCCTTCTATTTATTGTTGAACCGTTGAGAGGTGTGCTATCTCGGCCCGCCCTTAAAGGATGGGGAATAGTGAAAGGGGGGGGGGGTGAATGAATATGTTGATATCACAAAGGTAAAGGAGGACTGACTTGACATCGTGAGGAACACGTGGCGCATGTTTGGGAGTAGATTCTGCAGGTGAGTAAACGAGGTTTAGTGGAGGAGACTTTTGGGATTAGTGGTCCCGTTGAAACATCGAAACGAAGGAAAGCTTGGGGTGTGTCAATGGCCAGCTTGGGTTAGTAGAGTCGATAGTGGCCGTGGGGTGGCGGCGGCTAGTGATGGGTGCTTACTGCTCACTGCTCATTGCTCACTCACTGCTCGCTAGGTTACGGGGAGAAGTGTGGCGAAGGGGCAGAGGTTACAACATCAACCACACACACACACACACGATCTTAGCACACACACCAAAAAAATTCCCAACCCAACCTTTCGAAGGCGTTCCAAATTTCCAGGGAAAAGAAACCGCGGTTACTCTAGAGTAAGTACAGATTTACCGGCTATGTGATGCTTGTCCGTTACTAAAGTACATGAGTACTACATAATACATGCACTCGAGACAACCATAACACTGGAGTGTTCTACACTGCTTCTTTTATTCCCGAGCCCCTCCACAAGGCATGAACTAGATAGGTTACACGTGCAGCAGCAAATCCCGTGGTTTCGATTCGTCTGACTTGTCTGTCTGGCTGGCTGGCTGCTGGTTGGCGTGTCTGTCTATCTCTGCCCGCAGTCTCTAGAAGTGGAGAAGGAGTAAACCTCCAGAGCCTTTGTGTGTTTATTTTTTATTTTTTTCTCTCTCTCTCTCTCTCATTCTTCTTCACTTACACTTTCTCCCCAACCCTCCAACCCCACAACCCCAGCAGCTGCTTGAGAGCTATATAGAAAGCTAGGAATAGCTTTTGTTTGTGTTTCTTACATTTCCATCAGATCAAATCAATCACCCTTATCACCACAATCAGTCAGTCGGCCGCTCTCCCTCAAATAACGCTCTTGCCCACTCCCTTACCCCCCCCTCCCCTCCTCCCCAAATCACCCCGCCCACCATCTCCATGCCGCCCGGCACAAGGAAGAAGACAAAGCTCTTTCCTGCTCCTCCACGCAAAAAGTTCTCGGCCCCCTCCTCGTCCTCGCTCCCGTCCCCAGCGCCTGCGGTGTCCACCGTCCATGCTTCCGGGAAATCATCGTTACCGGAAAGCACTAGCGAGTCTAATCTACACGTCCACAAGGTCTCACCAATCCCCCCGCCAACAGCAGTAACAGCAGCAGATGAGCACCCACCTACTGCTAGTGCTAGTGCCTCCGCGTCTTCATCTAAATCCCCAGCCACCGCCGTTGTTGCTCCTGCATCGTCCTCCACCTCTCCTGTAATACAAAACCCTCAACCACAACCACAATCACAACACAGCGGACAAGATACAAATTTACCCGCGAATGACGTTCAAGTACGTATGACATCGGCCTAGTGATTGTCTCTTATATCTTTTTTTCATTCTTGTTCATTATCATTATTCTTCTTTCCATTTTCAGATCGATAGTGAGTGAGCAATCGTTTGCTAAAACAATCTCAACAATCCCCAGAGATCGGCATCGCGGTGGTTCCTGCGAGGTACTTGGCCTCGAGGTGGAAGTAAAAAATCTGCACCAGCCACCAAAATAACTCCTGCGACAATTTCAGGCGCAACAACGAGTCCAACGCCCTCAATAAGGAACGGTAATACACAGCAGGAGGGGGAGGGGGCACAAGATTCACTCGTCCCAACAGCCACTAAACCTTCAGACATGACGAAATCGGCAGCCCCATCCACTAGAGAGGCGTCGAGAGCCCCGTCACCACACCCCAGCGAGTCCGATGCTACGGAGACACGGGGGGATATAAAGGATGCGGCGGAGGGCGATAAGGACCAGGAGAATAATGTGGCGGCAGATACATCGAGAGCACAACCACAGCCTACCGTGGGGTGGTTTGGTTGGTGGTATGGGTATGGACCGCCGGCGGAGACACAGGCTCAACCTGAACCGCCAAAACCAGAGGTGCCAGAAGTACAGCCGGAGGAAACTCCAGTCGTAGAAGTTTTGGTCCCAAGGGAACCCACCCCGCCGCTGCGATTGCCAACACCTCCTCCGCCGCCGCCCCCGGTGCAAGCACCAGAGCCAGAGCCAATTCCTGTCGAAACGACGGAGGTGCCAGCTATGGACGGAGCGGCGGATAATAAGGTCAAAGAGAGGCCAAGATCGTGGTTTGGGTTTTGGGGAGGTGGAACGTATCCTGAGGTTCAGAATACCCAGGAAACGCCGGCGGTCTCTGCTGAGCCGGTAGTGGAGCAAGTGCCGCCAGAGCCAAGTTCATCTGCCGCTCAGCCGCCGGCGAGACCTGAACCGGCACCTACAGTGGCTTCTGTAATGGAGGTCACCGCAAAACAACCTGATACACCGTTGTTGGGTGCTCAGGTGGAGCCGACGCCTCCTTCATCGATGCCTAGTACCGCTGAAGTTGTCAGTTCGACCGTAAGTGCATCCCCTGCCAAGGTCTCTGCAGGTTGGGGATTCTGGTCAAGGGAACGACCGAAGCCTACTACCCCTGCTCTCGGCAGCAATGCCAGCAGCACAACTACCGTGGGTCAATTAGCTGTGGCAAACACTCCCTCGGCATCAAATCCTCAGAAGGCAAAGGTGAAGGATATACCAGTGCCGGCACCTGCACCACCTCCTGTACCAGCCAATGAACCCAAAATTACTCGCTCAGTCAGCAACCTTCGGGAAGAGACTCGTCCGATAACTCCCAGGAAATCAGATGCCAGCATGTCTACAACCACCGCTGTTGTTCCAATCACTCCACAGCCAGCGGCTTCGGGTTCTACTGCTCCTGCTCCAAAGGCACCTAGTAAGACTTCACCAGCCAACCATGTTTTCCCCGAATTCGAAGCATGCTACCGCAAGATGCGCCAGCCCTCTATGCTCTGTCAGGTAACAAAGGTTTTGAGGAGCCAGGTTCCTCTTGCTCTCTTCAAGAACCAGACCCCTCCCCCCCCAAAGAAACATTTATATCTCGCACCAGCGCCGCCACGTATCAAGAAGGCGGTTGCTATTGGTGTGCATGGTTTTTTTCCGATGAGGCTGGTGCGGACAGTGTTGGGTGAACCTACAGGGACATCCATACGCTTTGCCAATTCCGCTGCTGGCGCCATCAAACGCTGGGCCGAGAAAAACGGTGTAGAAGTCGAGATTGAGAAGATCGCCCTTGAAGGAGAGGGCAAGGTAGGAGACAGAGTTGAAACGCTATGGAAATTGTTATCAAACTGGATGGATCATGTTAGGAATGCAGATTTTGTCCTGATGGCAGCACACTCGCAGGGTGTGGTTGTAGGCGTCCAATTGCTAGCCCGCCTGATTGAGGAAGGATGTGTGAAGGAAAAGGCACGGGTGGGATTCACAGCTATGGCTGGAATTAACCTGGGCCCCTTCTACCATCTTCCCACAACAATATTGACCGGCTCTGCAAAGGAGCTCTTTGAGTTTCAAAAACCTGATAGTGCGCCATCACAGAAATATATACAGGCACTGGAAGTCATACTAAAACACAATGTGCGTGTCCTGTACGTTGGTAGTATTGATGATCAGCTAGTGCCCCTAGAATCATCAACGTTTGCAAATGTCTCACACCCGTATATATTCCGTGCGGTTTTTGTAGACGGACGGGTGCATGCCCCGGACTTCTTGAGCCATTTAGTGGGCTTTGCGATGAAGCTGCGTAACCAGGGAATCTCAGACCATGGGCTAATAAGGGAGCTGAGTAACCCTTTGGCCGGAAGCTTGTATGGCGGCGAGGGCCACTCAAGAATTTACGATGATGTGCAAGTCTATGAGTAAGTCCTGCACACACATCCCTTCTATGTGACTATTTTATCATCATAATTATAGAGTCTGACATTGCAATTGCAGCCTTGGTGTCCGCCACGCCCTAGAAACCACAGAGTGCGAAGGCGTCGCAATGAAAGTCGAGCCATTCGAGCTCCCCACAAACGCCAATAACCCCTTCTTCCTCCCCTGGAGCATGAGAGGCATGCTTGAAGAACCCCATGTCCGCACACGTCTACACGAGGAATGCATGCAGTTACTGGAACAATTTGAGAACTGGAAACCTACATCAAAAGTGCTAAAAGACGTGAAATTCCGACTAGAGGGGATTCGAAGCAAGCTATGAACAAGAAGACCCTTCGCCTTTTTATCACCTTTATGTGTTTATAAGCCCGTGTGAGCGATGTGGAAGTATGATACGCCTTTTTTTTTATTATTTTTTTTTATTTCCTTTTCCTTTGGCTTTTTTTGGGCTGCGTGCGGGGATGGGACTCTATATTGTTTTATGTGTGTTTATTCGGATTCGGATTCGGCGCCTGGAGATTGGCAGATTGCTTGTTTCTTTACAGCATCGTGTGGGCGACTGGCTTTAACCTGCTTACATGCCCGCTCAACACAATTGATCCATGGGCAGAGATTATCGCTCTAGTCTATATCTCGCTATAACCCTGGGGCAGGGGGACAGGGGATCCTACCGTGTGTTTTGTCTTTTCTTTTATCCACTTACTACAGCATCAGAGACCTCACTGTCTATTTTTAAGGCGTCGTTTCGTTTTTTATATATCATTCTTCGGTTGATACGCTGCGGAATTACAGAAAAAGAAAAAAGGGTATGGGCGTATTTGTTTTTTTTTTGGCTTTTCTTTGAGTTTGTGTGTGTTTTGTGAATGACAGACAGTGCGTTGATGTTTAAAAAAGGTTGGATTGACTTGAGGTGTAGAAGAGTGTAGAAGAGTATTGCGGTGAGGCGGTGAGGCGGTGAGGCGGTAGGAAGAGGGATGGGAGATGCAGGGAGGGATCTAAAATCTAGCTAAAAAAAAATACCGAGAAAAAAATTAGATGTTTTCCATAACTACCACTTCCTTTTTTTGTCCCCGATATAACAGGAAACAATAAATGAAACGTTACACCGCAGAACCTCTTAAGATCCAAAGTGTTGTACTAGATCATTGGACTTTTGCTGTACCTTCTACAAAGTACATAATATAATTGGTGTTTCGGGGTCATCAGTGTATGTTTACGGTGTTTTTTCCCCACAGCGTCCTGGGCGCCGCGTTGGTGGTGAATCATGGCCTCTCACGGTCTTCCACGTCTGTGTGCTGAGCTTTCTTGATGTAAATATAACTATAGAACTTTTTTATAACGATACCCTCTCACCGCTTAGACTAGGGACCCAAGAGTGAAATTGTAGCTGATGAGGTTACATAATGGATATGATAGGGTAAGGGTTATTAGCCGAGTGATGACCCATGAAGGAATGTAACTCTAGCTTGTGAGGCGGAGATTATACTGTTGAAAACTGCCTCTAGTACTATCAGATAAAAGTCAAAAGTCATCTCAACAAAACTAATACGTACTCCCTTATCTAAAAATTGAGCTAACTTACAATGACATGATAGTGATCTTGCATGATCGAGTATTCCCACCAGCGTCTACCTAAGTGACGGCAGGAAAGCCCTCCTGGGCGCGGCGGTCATTCTGGCAGCATATGCTCTCTGCGCCGCAGCCGGGCTCATCGCAGCGTTCCTTGCCACCTCCAGCGCCTCAACTCTCGTCTCCAGATTCCCGATGCGCTCCGTATTATCCTCACACAGACTATGCTGCTCCATACTTGCCTGTATCAGTGTCTCTGCCTCTGCGAGCTTCACCGCAGCGACAAGGTCAGCCTGAGCCTTCTCCTCAGCTGTCATCTTCATGAGCTCGACCGTAAAGTCACCGCCCCTGTTTAGCAGAGCTTCCATGTCCTCACACCGCATGAGAATCTCAAGTCTCTTTACCGCAAAGCTACAGACAATGGTGCGAATTTCTTGTCCTGCGTGTGAATTTGTATAGACGTAGTCGATGAGTCCAACACCAGCGTCCGCCGATGCGGCGGCATTGCCAGCATCAAAGCTGAGATTGTTTAGGGCATGGGAAAGGCGTGTGAGTGCCAACCTCTGCAGCTGAGGGACGTCTTTGTAGTCGGCGAGCGCGTAGATCTTTGCGTGCGAGAGAAGCGGGCTAGAATCATCGGAATCGAGGGAGTAGGTGCCAACGTATAGGTATTGGAGGAATCGGGAGACTGTGGAGCCGTCCCAGTCAGGGAGGGCGATGTGATGGGTGGTAGACTCAATGAATTGGCCGGTGAAAGCGCGGTAGAGGGGAGAGGAGATCTTAAGAGCATCCAGGTGGACATAGAAGGTGGTGTCACCGTTATCGGCAGTAACTGTGATGATGGGAGAGCTGAGAATTGTGGGGGTTTTGGTGAGGGTACTATGGTCATCGGGGTTAGTTTGGTGGCGTATTAGTAGAAGAAGAAAGGGGAGTACCGAGCCATTAATGGTTGTTGAGATGCCATGATGAAATGGTGGTGAGAATCTTGTATTGTGGTGATTGCGGAGATGGTGAATGAGATGGAAGATTGAAAAATGGAGATGCAGTTTCTCGGAATTTTTAGGCGCGAAGTATCGAAGCTTGGGCCTCCCAAACTTTGGTGCTGCACATTAATTGAACAGAAAAGCTTCAAGTGGGCCGCAGATTAGGGTTGGTGGTGCTAATACCGCAATAATACATTTGTATTTATCCTCTGTGTAAGCTTTGAGGGTGTCCTGTTCCAGCGAGAGCCCCTTTGTATCATAGTATAGCAGACCAAGATTCCTTATGTGCAGCCTCCATACCTACCTAAATCCAAACCTGGTTTATAAATGAATCTCTTCTATAAACTCGTTGAACCCATATACGGGGGTATCGATGGTGGTAGCGACGGTAACTGAGAGGATAGGCTTAGCTGGGGCAAAGCAGGATAGTAGGAGTTTGTGGCAGGTTCTTATTATTCGTACTTAAAAAAACTGGGTTTGAATTACTGTGGCTTCCCGGCCAGCTAGACAGATCACCATGTTATTCCTCCTTTGGTAGAATGCATAGGTAACCATGATAATCTCCCTCCCCCAAACATATGCAAACGCTGAATATAATCTTACCAGGAAGCCTTGATTCAATAGCTCCTTAAGTTAGCAGGTGCTACTGAACTCAGGCACAATATTACAGTAGCCGCCATCTTAGTACATGTAGTCTAGATACGGCTGCACACAAATAATTTAGCACCACCACACAAATATTTCCATCCCCTCTCAGTTAGAACCTTTGTTTATGCCAGCCATGAAGAATAACCTAGCCGATATATTGTACTCCATGTTTGATAAAGTCCACGAGTGATAATCCATGATCATGATACAAGTACTTCTGAATGCCTGTGTCCACCATATGCTCCGCTTAAGATTTCTCCATTCGATGGCGTACGGATACTGTATCGTTTGGTTCAGATTCCAGACTGACCCGGTCATACCGTAAAGTTCCATGTGCCGTGTTTGGTCTGCGTACATTGCGACAGTACTACTGTAGCTGTCCCATAAGAAACAGAACACGAGAACTGCATGTCCAGTACAGTACCGCCATGATAGAAGCACTTATAGTAAATGAGTTAGATTAGACTAGTTCTCAAATTGGTAGGAGCGCACCTAAATACCTTTTTGTATGTTCGTTCCCATAACATGTTTCGGCGTGCTCATCGTCGAGGGTCTGTGGTTACATGTATTTATACGCTTGTGAGGAGACATAATTCCATCTCCCACTTTTGTTATTTCTCCTAGGCATGCTCTCCTGGTGATTTCCCTCAAATTCAACCGTACTCACTCACATGAGTATTTGTAATCTATATTAACTTTGAAGGTTGAACCTTGCAGCTTGGATCTTACGGGACGTATAGACCCTATCGGGTGACGTCCCTTTTCTGTCTCGTGGGACGTCATGTAGGGGATCAGGAGGTATTTAGTCCCAAAGCCATCCCGTAGTTCTCCACTTCTGGGTGGCACTGTTTCTTAGATTGCTGAGCAGAACAGTTCCTGGACCCGAGCCTGCCATGACCGTCACTGAGCAACTACCCCTGGAGAGTGTTCTAGGAATGAAGAGCATATTTCGGATACCAGCGACTGTGAACGGCCTCCAGGGTCGTCAATATGACCAGGAAATTTAATGCACCGCAGTATTTATGAGCTTCATTGGGCTCTTAATAGGCATAGCCTTTTGATATTTGGGCTAGCCATGGGTTGGGGCGTAGGATATGTAATCTCAAGTATATCTTTATTTAAATATCAGCATTCATTCATTAACTTCCTCGGCAGGTATAAGTTGTCGAAGATACCCCTTGATCCCATGAGTTTGTTTTACGTGGGGTTTGGCCGTCCCAGCTGAAAACCAGCCAATGAGCTCCTGTGCTTTCTGATAAGTTGGTTTAGATGGACCACTCCACCATTCGATATAGGGTATCCTGAGGCTCAAAATAATTTAGCTAGTCGTCCAATCAGATAACATTCTGCCTGTTATATAACGGCCTCGAATCGGCCTGCTGCATGCACATTACACTACAGCCCGCATGTCATCTGTGGGTATCCAAACCAACTATTGACTCTGAGCTTCTAAAACGCTGTAAGCCGGGCAGAGAAAGCCCACGCCGCGGAAAATAACCAACCGTTACATAAAGATTCATTGCCATTCGTTGTGGACGTTTTGAACATTAAGATCTCGATATTGCTGGCATTTTTATCTATATGCATTATGGCCGTCCAACCGGCCAATCGCCGCACTAGTACTACAGTGGACATAGCCGCACGCCCGCCAGCCCGCTGGATTCTATAGTATGGCCTTATACCACTATTTAAACGTCACTTCTGTAGCACTACAGCTCCTACAACTACATCTTCTCTTCATCTCAAACAACGTTTACCGTCAACAACAACAAACGTTGTGGCTGTAGCTTTCATAGAAGTCATCAGCAAAGACCTTTCTGTTTTCCACGGACAATAATCAAGCAACATGTTCAGCTGGGTTAGTACCGTCCTCGTTAATAACTACGAAAAAAAAAGAAGAAGAAAACTAACTCAAGCGTTATTCAAGATTCGCAATATGTTTGGTGGGAACACCACTGTTGGTCATGGCCTTCCTACTAATGGTAGACAATTGTACGGTATGTAAATCTTCTAAATCTTCGAGGACTGTAAATGATTCTTCCACATCACTGCTATCGAGTCAACCGATAAGGTAGTAACATCGTATGCTGATTGAATTAATTACCAGCTCGCACTCGACGCACTGCCTGGTATCAACCTGGAGGCATCTTAGGCGGGATTTCGGCATCATTGATAATCTTTGGGGTCCTAGTATTCACCCTAGGTATCTCCTCCATTATCTTCGGCATTTTCTCTGCCGCTCTCAATGCAAGGGACAAGGCTCGTGCAGAATTGGAAGCAAGGGCTAGGAACATGACTTACCCAACTGCTCCCATAAATACCTTGAACGGTATTGGGTCTTTGGTCACTGATACGGTCGATTATTCGAACTTTTTCACCAAAGTTACCGGGTAAATATTTCCACTGGTTATTCATATACCAATGTCAAGTGTCTCGTGCTAACCATCCCTCTTTAGATATCCTGTCACTCTACCATTGCTTACAACTGGAACGCCATCCCTTGTCCAAGATGTCACGCTCACCAGGACAACGGCCAATAGACAAACTCTGACAGTTCTAGCGACTCCGACTATCAACCCTATCGCAAGTGGTACAGTCTACTCACTTCCTACGGGAACCTTGCCGCTCCCTCTCAAATACGAGGCATCCAGTGGCCCATCATGCGGCAATGAAATTGGTCTTGGGCCTTGTGGTCCGTTTTTACTTGGTGTTGAAATTTCCGGAAGAGATGACGGATATGTCCTCACCACTTTCCCACAAACTTTGTTTGATCATACGGTCCTAGATTACCCAATTGGCAACACACCATGGTTCGGAGTTACCACTGGGCTATCTGAACAAGACTTTGCCGGAACTGTTAAGGGGTGCGAGGCCAAAATCAAGAGGAGTTATAAGATCTGGCTCGGGGCTCGCGGAGAAGTTTGGTTGCACTTGTAGGTTTTCTACTGTTTTATGGTAGCTTTAATTGGGTACATACATTAGTGACTAATGTTTATATAGGGTGCACACGCTCACCGAGCCTTGCGTAATCGAGAAAGGTCACGGGGTCAGTTACACGTATCCAGAGGCGTCCTGTGAATGTGCCTGGGTTGGAACTTTACCCTTTTAGAAATGGCACAATTTCATGCTTTTTCTTTTTCTTAAGTAAGTCCCTATTATCAGGCATCTTCTAGGCGATAACTCATGGGGCCAAGCTGATGTTCCTTAAAGAGTGTACAGCAACGTTTCGTTTTTTTAATTCCCCTATATAATTTGTTTGTAAAAATTATATTCAGGTCATTCGGGAGTTAAAATTAGCATTCGTTTCTTCGTGCTCTCAAATTTAAATTGCATTACTTTGCTACTACAGCCGTCTTTTTGCATGTCCAGTAATTAAATACATATATCATGACGTATTACACCCACTACAGCGAGATCCATCAGGTGTATCGACTGTTCAGCCACATACTACCACCATGACCCCTAAAATCGACAACAGTCTCGTTCCCTCCCTCTCTTCAATAACCTTTCCCCTTGCCTACCTTCTCATATTCTCATACAAGTGGTATCATCTATCCCCCTCAGTCAGAAGTAAAAAGAGCTTTTTCTTCTGATCTGGGGCCACTCGGCAAAAGTCTGATCCACATCCAAGTTTATCATATCAGCCGGACACATCTGAACTGCACTGCACTACACAGTTACTGTAACTACCAGAGTCCTCTTTATCGGTTTCCCAAGTACTTGCAATAGGGGGTGAGTTCTTGTATGTAGAGGAGATGAAAAGTAAGTACATGTAGCTCGCACGTATACAATACAACCGATCCTATCTGTTCGGGGCCGTAATGGTAGTGTGAGCGGCTAGTGAGTGAAATGGGAAGGTGGGTTTGTAGCGAGATGTTGGTTTGTGGTACCCGGTCGGCTCTGTGTAGTTTCTGCGGTGGTTGTAGTAATGTATGCTGTACGCGGACAGCGAGTTCTTCATCACTAAATTACGTGCCTGACGCACTATCACTATCGTTGCGTTACGTTCATGGATTCTCACTCGTATGACTTAATTGGTAATTCATGACATAAGCAGTTTTGGTTTGGTAGTTTTATTTTGTGGTATCTCTAAGCCCTCCTTACCTATGCTGGAACGCAGTAGGATGATCTAATAGGACTTCTACATGTAATATTCAGGCAGGAAATATCCATAACTTTGGTAACCTTGTTGATTCATCCATTGCATGCAAAGGAGACGCCGGACAGTGGTACCACAAATAAATCCATGTGTTCAATAAATAGTAGTATTTGATAGAAGTTGTTGGTGTGCCGTACTTAACGGCTAATCTACTTTAAAAAGAAACGCTGACATAGTCCGCTTGTTCCTATGAGGCTTCAGTTTCAGCCTTTGCGCCCTCCTCGCCGCTCTTAAACGACTTGTGCGCCGAGTGCTTCTTATAGTAGTAATTTTGCTGCGCTGGCTTCAGGTCCTCAGGTAGTGACTCCATTGCCCTTGCCAAGATTGCATCAATACTCTTCTGATTGTTCCCATCACGGTTCCAGATCATAATCAGATGCGAGTTAAATCGCACACTAATCGAGACACCACAGATATCATCCCCTACATCCATGCGATTAGTCACCGCCACGTAGAGAATGTATAAAAAGACTTACCACGCTCCACAACCTCCTGCAATATCTCACCAATAGCCATCATCAATACCTCTTTCCAGAACTCCTGCGAATTCGCCTTTGGTACACGGAAAGTCCACGCTCCACCTGACATGTTCCGTGAGTCCTCCCTGAAGATGAGATTAGTGTAAGCGCCAAACCCAGAACACACGCTTCTCGGAGCGGGAGTGTGGGGTTGAGGCTTACCAAATTGGCTTTACATTCTTCTTGAAGAGGTGTAGCGAGTCGCGTAGCGGCAGCGTCGAGAACGGGGTGTTGTTATACACCTGCCAGAAGCTCTGCACGGTGCTGATCTGCGCAATCTCCTTGAGCTGGTCTTCCCAGTCATTCTCCGAAGCGGTCGGATTGGTCGTGTATCTGTAGATAGGAGCCAGTGGTTAGTTATCGGTTACTTTTTAAATACATATATATTGCCTCTTTTGAGAAGACGGTCCGCTCGGTGAAGGCGTAATGCGGGGAGGAGGATAGTATGTATGCATTTGGATGGGTTCTACCGACCTGTCGTGCCAGAAGACCCACTCGTGTCGTAGGGGGTAGGGCCGTAGTTTTTTGAGCATTGTCATGCGTAGCTCTGCACGCTTCTCTCCGCTAACGCTTGTGGTTGTGGGAGTATTTCCGTTCACTTGAAGTGCTGGAGTCTCCGATGAGGGTGGAGGGGAGTTTGTCGTTGTGGTAGCCATGGTGTTATGCTGTTTGGGATGGGTGGGGAGAGGTGCTGTCGAGGGAAGTTGGATTCGGAAATCAAGACAAAGGATCTAAGAATTGGGCCGAAACAAAGAAAAAAGAGCGTCTCAGCTGACTGTTGTTATTTGGTAAAGAAGGTAATAAATAGTAGGTGGTATATGTATAGTAGGTGGGAGATTAAGAATGTAATATTTAGGGTATCACTAATAGTAGCTGTAATAATATAGATAGCTATATTTTGTAAAATCTAGGAGGGAGATGCCGCGCAGAGAAGGGAACAGAAAGCAAAGAAGCAATAGAATATAGCTGAGCTGGTATGTAGTAGTGGCAGGAAGGAAGAGATGGCAGAACGGGGGGTGGGGGGTGGGGATGGGGGATGGGGGATGGGGAAGACAGCAGAGTATATATTTTGGGGGTCCTCAGGCAGTCTAGACGCGAATGCACACCTCTGACATTCCCTTCCCTTCTGTTCACTTCGCCTTGGTCCCACCGATCGGCGGTTGGGGATTAGTTAGCGCTAGTGAGGGGCATGGCCTGGCGGGGGAAGGGGGGTGGGGAGGGCGTGTGACAACAGGAAAAAACACAGCCGTTTCCTCGTTTCACAGGTTCTCTACTACCACTAGTACTATACCTACAGCAGAGGGTATCATCTAAAGTATATAATATCTATTTGCTAACATCATCCAGCCCCTGGATTGGACGGCGCTTGATGAGGAGAACGCAGAGAGACGCGTACCACAATGGAGATCAGCGCTGAACATCTCTTTTCATGACACTTCCCCGGTTTCAACTTAATGGAATAGGCCGTTTAAGGTGCGGAGAACTGGCTCTGGATGGGCCAATCCTTCGGGAAGGCTAGTGGCCTGGCTAGTTTTGCCGAGATTCGGGTTTGGTGAACCGAAGCTGAGTGGGCGGCCGAGCCGAGATGGAGGGGTTGGAGATCTGATCACTCCAATACTCCGATGGCTGTATCCTTTAGGCCTATGTACAGCAAAGTGCTTCTAGAAAACATGGTGAAAAATGTTTCTGCTTCCGTAAAATCTGATATTCGGCGTCGAGTTCTTTTTTTAATCTAAGGTCATCAATATCTACTGCACCTATGTAGGTACATCTGTACCGGGAAGAGGGAACGATACCAGGGTACTACTCTAGAGCTCTAGAGTGGGGCTTAAAATAGGACCCCCCCCCCCCCACTCTACTGCACCCTGAACACCGCTAGCAGCTGAGGCTCAAAAACAATTTTTTTCTAAAACCAACCAAAACCTCCAACCACCCCCCCCCACCAATTCACCGCAGAAGAAACTCACCTCCCCCCAAAATGCCGCGCAAAGACTCCGAAACCCTCCCCGCAATTTTCCTCCACCCCAAGCCCAATGGCGACTCCAATCAACCTCCCACACACTTCACCGTTTCCACGACTCCCGCCGCCGCCGCACCACCGCAGAACAAGCCCAAAATAGCACCCATGCCGCCTTCGTCAGATTGTAAGTAAAAACCCGAGCGCCACCTGCGCAAATTGCTGACCCGGTGATAAACTGCTCCAGTACTATCCCGCCTCAATGCGTTCCTGCCCGCCATCTCTGCAGCAAACCGAGATCTCGAGGGCGAGATCGCTGCAGGTACAATCGCGCAGAGGAATATTGAGAATGTCAGCGAGAAGGAGGAGGCATATATCGAGATGGTGAGTATGGGCACAGTGGACGGTGCTATCTGGTCCTGGCGGGGGGGAAGGAAAAAAAAAAAGCTCACTCGGACGGCTACTAACTTCTAGATGCGCTCATGTAGAATCTTGGCCTCGGCGTCCTCAAGCAAATAGATCCAAATAATCCGGACGACTCCGAGTCTGAAGAGGAGGAAGAGAGCGATGAGGAGGCAAAGGCTGAAGAGAATGATATTCTCGGTAAGCTAATGCAGCTTCCCGCTCGCGCAAAGCCAGGAATTCAAGTGGTGGAACAGGACGAGGTCCCCGGTGTCAAGAAGGATGAGGATATGGAAATTGATCCATTGGAGAAAAGGTAAATGGTGGCCTTCCTTTTTTTTCTTTGTAAATCATTCTTAGATATATTATTACTGGGCTGTAGGTTTTCTTTCTTCTTTTTTAAAACTTTTAAAATATGTCTATATTATTTTTGACGTTGGTTCTTGGATATACTATTTATAAGTCCCTCCAAACGTGATATCACTTACACACATAACCTCATCAGTCTAGCACCCCTACCCAGCCTACAACCCACAGATCCCAGCCGTCCCAAAAACCCTAAATCCAGAAAAAAGAAGATTACCAGAAACCAGAAAGAATTATTGGACACATTACAAAAAGCAGTCTACATAATCACAACCATCTAAACCTCCTTACACTGCCATCCGCCAGACCCCTGGTCAAGGAGTGGCAAACTGGCTCCCAAACACCACCCGAGTTCGTTGCCCTTGATCTTTTTTGCAATCTTGACTTCCCGGTCTAAAGGCATTTCATATCCGGTATGCAGGAGCGCAAGCATGAAGCTCAAGTCGAGACAGTATTCAGGCCTGTCCCTAAGCTCCTCCATAGCATCGGGGATGGAGTTGAATACGTCCCATGCTTTCTCACCAACGCATACCTTCGCGGTGGTATCGCGCATTTCCTTAAGCGTGAATGAATCTGGGAGACCAAGAGGACGAGCACGGTCATAGAAGTAAGAAAAGATATAGATATCCTCAGTAGCGAATGTGCGTTCTAGGGGTGGCTGATGAACACCGTTGAAGGAGCATGGGGTAAGGGTGCATTTCTCCTCTTTCTTGAGAATTTGCTCCGCGAGGAAGCGGCATTGTGACATGGATGGCTCAGAAGGGCCGGTCATGTTCACTTTAACAACTTCCTTGTTGTCCAGTTCAATTGCAACTTCGCGGATCATTCCGGGGATAATGCAAGGGTTGACAATAGGCTTTTCGTTCCATGCCTGACCTAGTTCAGCCATCTTTGCCTCCGCAACAACCTTATGAATAGCTTTGCGAGCCTCCATAAGTCCGTAACCAAGATGGGAGTGCTGGTAAAGGTCAAAGTGACGACCGCCAAACTTGAGCTCGTATTTGTGATCGCCCGGAGCAAGATGGGCGGGCATACCACCGCCGATAGAGGGGAAAGTTGGCTCAAAGACAATCTGTGTTGAACCACCACCAAGATCGAAAATGGCCGCAGTAGGAGTATCCTCAATGCTACCGATTTTGCCAAGAAGGTAGTTAGTGGTGATCCATGCGTAGACACCTAAGAATATGATTAGTGATAATTTGTGAAAATTGAGTATGCGGAATTTACCTTCATCCTTTCCTTCCATAATCTCGATGCCGCTTCCAGCAACGACTGGGAACGGATACTTGGTTTCAAGCCTGTTCCTAACCGCATCTAAAATCCTTTGACTCATTTCTGGGCCTAACAATCGCAGACCAGCAGTGGCCTTAACAGCGACTGGCGAACAACCTCTAAGCTTTTCCGGAACAGACGCAAGCGCTACATCCATCAATACATCCAAGCTCATCGCAGCCTCTTCTGCCTTTTCCTTGAACGATGAGAGACCAGGTTGAATCATCTTGAAATCTTCATTTTCGAGTTCAGGGGTTTCGCCGCAGTTGTTGAACCTGTAGACATGGACGCGCGAGCCGGTAGACCCAGCATCGATCATGATGGCATATTGTACAATTGGCTTATTTAGCGAACTGGACCTTGTGCATTTTGAAGTCCCAGCTGAGGGATCAAGAGCAACCTGTCCATGTCCTACTGATCCTCCCTTCTGCGCGCCTCCAGATGCTAAATTAAAGTTAATACATATCCTCCTAATTGATACCAAAGTAACGATTGAACTTACAAGGAAGGCTTCTAGGAGCTAGTAGAAAGAGTGCCAGGCAGAAAACGACCCCTATGGTCACTGTCTTTATCATTCGACTCGACATTGCAGGAAATCCTAGTGCAGATCCTGAATTTTGATGGCGGCCTAGTTTTTCGTGTGGATCTGACGGGCGGAGCTGTGATGAGATGCTGGAGGATCTCTGATGGGGGCGTTGGAAGGAAAAGTATGACCAGAGTGAGGGCCTTCTTCTCACGTTAGACATGGAAGACTGTTAATAAAGGACGCCAACGCTCGGTGAAAGCAAAAACGAGTGTTGGGGGTGCAGGTCAAAGGGCAAATAGCAAAATTACACGAATAACTGATCTGTAAGGGGACAGACAAGGTGAAAACGGTTGGGAAGTCGGAAAAGGACAAAAGAATTCTTAGCCCAAGCCTGGACCCCTATCTTAGAGGAATAAGTAAAACCTAGCTGGATAGCAACGTAGCTCTAATTATTGCTAGCTGCTGCAGGGGTATGGCTCGGCGCATCTTAAAGATGACAACGAATTTAAAGTAAATCGCGAATAACTTTTCAACCAGATAAGATATCAAAAATCTATGTGATCAAAATGTAGGAGTGGTAGAGAAGAGCATTTTGATCACATAGATTTTTGATCTCTTATCTGGTTGAAAAGTTATTTGAAATTCGTTGTCACCTTTAAGTTGCGCTGCGCCATAGAACATTTTCTGCTGGGTTACCCGGATTCTGATCCACCAACTACATGTAATCATGAGGCTCTAGCTCTAGTCTAAGAATGTGCACGCAGGTAGAGTATATTCAGTTACAGTGCGCGGCACACACTGCTAAGGAATTTGGAATCCTTATCCGTGGCGATAAGCTGCGTATTTAAGAGATCCTCGTAACCTCACTAAGCGAGTGTGCTTTTGTGGTCTAAGCTTGATGTGAGCTCTCGTTAAAATCAGCTCTGTATTTCATCTCAATTAAAACTAACCCAAACATCTTCACCATTCTTCAACTTTGTCCTCATCATCGTCTTCTGCTTCTTTGTTCTTGCTGCCAAATCCACCCATCAGTTCACTCATCCAAAACTTACATTACGCCATGGCAGATGCTGAGCGCCCCGTTGAGCTCTATGTCTACGATCTATCTCAAGGTGAGCTCATTAGTTGCCCAGTTGCGCCGAGTAATGGAGCTAACCTTACCAATAGGGATGGCTAGACAGGTACGTCATTTGCCTGCCCTCTCAAAGTGCTGTTAGCATAATACTAACGAGCAGTTTATAGTTCTCACTTGGTTTTCTCGGAACTTACATAGGCAAGCTTTTTCAAGTCTAGATGGTTTTTCGCATAGCTAATTGCCAATCTTTATAGATGCCATTTACCACACCAGCGTAGTTTTAGGAGGTCGTGAGTACTACTACGGTTTGTCAACTTTATTTCCCCCCATAATCAGCAAACAGTCCACTAATTCCCATATAGGCCAAGGAATTCAGTACTCTATCCCCGGTAGAACCCACCATGGGAACCCCATGGAAAAGATCCATCTCGGGGTAACTTCCCTGACAGATGAGATCTTCCTTGAATATCTTGACTCCCTCAAATCAATATACAGTCCCGAAGCCTACGACCTTTTCCAGCACAACTGCAACAACTTTACTAATGACGTTGCGCAATTTCTTTGTGGCCGCGGCATCCCCGACCACATCGTCTCACTCCCACAGACCGTACTACAAACGCCCTTCGGGCAGATGTTGAAACCGCAGTTGGAGCAAGCCATGCGCCCAATTACAACCGCTCCAACCCCACATGCAACTTATTCTCAAGCCTCAAGAGATGCAGGTCAGCGTCCAGGGGCCTCTAAGGTTATTGTTGCAAACTCACTTGCGGCGTTGGAGACGGCATTAGCATCCGCCGAAAACTCATGTGCAATCATATTCTTCACATCCCCGACATGTGGGCCATGTAGAAGCATATACCCGCGCTACGAAGAACTGGCCGCCGACGCAGGAAGCAGGGCGAAATTCATTAAGTGCAATATTGACGCAGCACCTGATGCGGCATTGAGATACGAGGTCAACAGCGTCCCTACATTTGTGACCTACCTGAAAGGCGAGAAAGTCGAGGAATGGGTCGGCGCAAATGAAGCCGATTTGAAGCAACGGGTGGACACCCTATTGAGAATGACTTATCCTCGTATGTGCCCCTCCAGCCTATTAGGAAGACCAAAACTGAACCTATGCTCCAGCCCACCCACATATGGACATCCAGTTGCCCATCACCCTCGGAACCCCTATGAAGCCTATAACATTCAGCAAAGCCCCCCCACTCACCAAGGTCACCGAAAAGCTCGGCGAAATCGGCACTCACCCCACCGTGAAATCTATCTGCTCCTTCATTGCCACCCGCGATATCGACGGCGCCGTCGAAGCCCACCTCCCAAACCTCTCATCCGTCGCCACCTTCCTCCGCGATTCCTTCGCCTCTCTCCCCGTAGAGAGACTCTTTCCCCTCGTCGACCTCTTCCGTGTCATCCTCTCGGACGTGCGCGTCTCTGGCTGGTTCGCCGAGGAAAAGGGTATGTAACTCCCAGTCCCGTCATGATCCATCACTCGGTGCTGACACTCACAGATACTGCCACAATTAAAACGATGCTGTCATACGCAAGAACGCATGACATCCCGTACTCGCTCCGTCTAGTCACCATACAAGCCACCTGCAACCTCTTCACATCCCCCCTCTTCGCCGCACACCTTACCTCTGAAACACTCTTGTCGGATCTCGTAAACTTGATCACAACTTCGCTCCTCGACCGCACACATGCGCCCTGTCGTGTGGCGGCCTCCTCGCTCGTATTTAATCTGGCAACATACGCGCAGAAGCAACGCTCGGTGCACGGCGAGGAAGTCCTCGGGGCGGTCAGCGTCGACATTTTGGCCAGCGTAGTGGAAGCCCTGAAAGCCGAGGAGGAGAGTAAAGAGGTCGTCAAGGGCCTCGTGCTAAGTCTTGCGCTAATCTGCTACTGCGCGCCGCTCGACGGGGAGGTGAAGGACTTCCTGGAGGCGCTGGAGGCTGGCGCGGTCGTGAGGTCGAAGTGTACGGGGACGGGATTGGGAGAGAAGGGGCTTTGCGAGGAAGTTGCGAAGCTGCTGGAGGCCTAGGTTTGTGTTTGATGCGGTTGGCTATAGCTGCACGCACACGGTATTGTAGTATTGGGTAATCGGCCTCAAAGAGTAAATAAATATCCTTGTTTTGGAATATGTATATATGTGCGTCTGTGATTTATAACTCGACTCAGCTTATTGAAATCTATCCCTCGTATATAATTATTGTCTGTGCAGATACTTATGAAGTAAAATACCAATCCGCACAACATAGTACCACAAACCTGATCGGAGTAAGATTGGAAGCTAGTTATATTGATATTGATCCAAATCTCCCGTAACTACACATACCCTACAGCCGTACATCATCAAATACAAACCTGCAACTCAAACCCCAAATCCCTCAGCCCACAAATGACCTACACACAAACACTTCCCCACAAAAATCCAATAGCCACAAAAAGGTTACCAGATATCACCGCTTCCGACAGATATCTTTACCGCTCTTAAACCCACGACCAGCGCCACCGCGCAAAGTAAGTAGGACAATACAGAAATAAGCATCCCACTGATCATGATATGATATGTAAGGAATGGAGGTCCAACAGGCGAACACGCTAGTAATATATATACGTACTGCCGTTATGCACCGAGAACTACAACTAGAGGTCAAAATAAGAAGTGGCGAAGAACCCAGCGAGTCCAATGAGATTTTACTCTCAAAAGAGCAAAGAAGGATGCTTATGATGGTAGCGAGTGGCAGAAACTGCTGTTCACTGCTATTCTCAGTAATATATTTTTGTTACACATTATATGAACGCCTATGTGTAATTATCGTTCTCACCAGTTAATGCGGGTATATTGCCACCATCAATCAGCATTGGAACTGCCCGGTCATAGACTGTCACTCGGGCTCTAAATGGAGTTCAAATATATCCAACACTAGACCTTAGTAATACGTTAGAGACAGCCGTACGAGCCCGTCCACTACCTGCACACCACAATCCCGAAACCTAATACCTATATTACTATCTAAAAAAAAAAAAAGGGAAAAAAACTATCTACAAGACCCCTATAGGCCTCTCTGTCCACTCACCACTCCACTTCCTCCACCTACCCACCTTCACAGGCGCAGCTTCTCTAGCCACCTCCATCGGGCACCCACTTTCCAGAGCGGCCCTCCGGCGCTTTAGCTCCTCAGTCCGTGCCTCAAAGCCCCGAAGCTCCTCCTCAACCTCCTCGATCTTGCGCTTCCTGCCGCCCTCTTTTGGCGGTGGTGGTGGCGGGGGCAGAACTTGCGTAGCGGCGATGTCGGCGATTGCTGCATATTTGGTCTTGAGAGCTGGGCGCTCGCGGAGGAGGTGGCGGAAGAACTTTATTCCCCTGTTATGAAGTTAGTGAGGTGTGGGCAGAATGGAGGAAGGGAAGAAAAGGGGACAGACCATTCGCTGGGGCGGAGGACGACCTGTCTAACAAGGTCCTCGTAGTCGATGGAGCTCATGGCCTGGCGGCCAAAGAGGAACTTTGGCTCAACGTTGGACGATGTGAAGTGCGTTAGCCAGGTGAGGAGGGAGTCCATGTACTCTGGAGTATGTGTCGGTTCTGGTGAGTCCTCAGACGCTGTTGTAAAGAGAGGCTGCGGCGTACTAAAGACATCCAGCATGGCTGTGAGAAGGGCAGCCCCAAAACCGTTGATGGAGGCGTCGAGCGCGTCGATGAGTGGTCGCCAGAGATACAGCGCACCAGTCATCAGCGGTGCCTTCCTGCCCACCCCAGCTATGTTAGGATTTTGTGAATACATGAAGGGAGGAGGATCTACTTCTTCCCCGCCGGCACCAGCCCCTTCTCCTCCAGAAAGGCTTCTATGAGCGCCTCACGCCCCTCCTCGTCCCGGCAGATGTCCACACACTCCTTCAAGATCTTTCGGTCCTCGGCGCCCTCCGCACTCTTATCAACGCGCTTCATAGGCCTCCGCGGGTTCTCGCGCCGCAACTGCCGCCACCGCTTCAGCGCCATGCGCGCCTTCGGCAGTGTGACGTCCTGCTGTCCAGGGCCCTCCACGTCGACTCTCCAATTGGCGCCCACAGAGACCCAGTAATTGTCCCATAGCCAGGCCAGTGCTCTGGCTGCCACCGCGCGCAGTAGCGCTAGCCCTGGCAGCATGTCATGGGTGGCAGCATGTCGAATTTCAACGAAGGAGGCGGGGAGATTGAGGTTGCGTGCGAGGGTGTGCATTGGGATTGCGAACTGGGACTGCTGCGCGGGGTCGAGGAGGCCATTGACGAAGCTATGTGGGGCTTGAGTTGTTAGTTGATAGCTTGGGAGGGGGGGGGGGGGCAGAGGAGAAGTGCAGTGGATATGAATACGGATAAGATACGTACCGACAGATCGCCGTTGAGTAGGAGAGGCGGGCATTGAGTGATGAGTGGTTGGGGGTGTCGTGGAGGGTGGCTTCGGTCAAGAGAGCAGTGGCCTCAATTGAGTGGGGGATTCGAGTACGAGATGTCCAAGCACGGACCTGGAACTTGCGCTGTTAGAACGGGCTTGCGGATCTTGGAATGAGCAGAGATTTTGTTAATGTTCCGATTCTGGGGTGCTGGAAATGTACCTTTGCAAGTGCCATTGGGCGGAGATCTTCGCCATTGGAAGCAGGATAGAAGGCGGTTTTGACTTCGAGGAGATCGGCAGGTGTGCGCCAGGCGACAATGCGGCGGTGTCGTGGCATGTTTAGGTGGTGGAATTATCCTTCGTATCTTCAACGAGTCCGAGAGTCCTCTGAGTTGAAGTTTCTGGCCTAGGAATCTACGTTGCCGGGTAAGTGTGACATGCATGCGCTTTACTGCTTTGGTTGTGGTACATACTACCTCGGAGTATATCTATGCAGTTTCGTAACAATACTTTTATATCAGGATAATGCCCTCGAGCTTGACATAAATGTTTAGGAAGCAAAACTGAACCGAAAAGAAAGTCTTGTAATCGGAGCCGATCATGTGATATCACTCGTCACTCGTGGTGTGAGATCATCATTGCTGGATTTTTATTGTGCCAGTCGAATGTCAACGAAAATTCTTTGCATATGTATGTAGATCTGATTCAAACCAAGATTGAAAATTTGTGTGTGGTGCGTTGTGCAGAAATTAATGGTTTATTACATGTAGTGTTGAGTACGAGCCATCTCGAGGGTCGAGACAAGGGCCTGGCCTAGGTAGCAAGGACTCGTTCTTATTGTGGGGATGGGGAGTTTGATGTTTTTCAACAAGAGCTTGTGTTGACCTAGGCTCGCCGGTAGAAGAGGCTCGGTGTGTTTGAGTTTATATCCCGCACTCAACGGTACTATGGCGTAGATAGATACATGTACATATAAATGTAGTTTACGTGCCGTTGAGTAAATGTTGTGGTGATTTCCCACCGATAAGAAGGATAGAGTAATTAGATAGGAGGAACAAGAGTTGAATATATATACAGCCACTCTGCAAAAGTGTTCGTGATTCGGATTTAGTGTGGCATATCCGGCTCAAACTAAGAATGAAGGTGCGTACTAAGATGTTCAAAACATCAACCATGAATCAGTCAATGGTACCCAAAATTGTTATTAGACTTCTATAATATTAATGTTTTTGCCCACCGATTTTATAAAATTATTTAGATACATTTCAGTTCCTGAAATCGGCCTCGAAGCCACATAACGCATTGACCAAGTTAGGAGTGAATCACGAACACTTCTGGAGGGTGACTGTATATATATAGGTGGAGTCTTTGCGGTGTTGTATATTCAAATAAGGCATTCCCACAGTACTCGGCCATAGAGTACAAGTAGGGTAACTACATGTATTAATGATACGTATCCGTGTGCTGAGAAGATACAGGCTGGGCACGAGACTAGGCCGGAGGGGGCTCCTCCCTGCGGCCAAACCTACTTCTGGCATATTTGACGCCGTATTTAGCGTAGGAGTCACATGATTTCTGCATGGCACAGGCCAAGCATGCTGGGTGTAGGATGGCGATGTGGTCACGAGGCGGCAATTAAGGTAAGGCCTCGTTCTTGCCTGCCTCGAAGCTTATATGCTAACTACTCTCAACTTTTATCAAGGATGACATAGGGCATGTAATGTCAGTCGACCTCATCTTGAACTGATGAAGGCTGATTCTGGTCCGAAGATACCAGTCTGCTACTCGATGAGCGGAAAATTGCAAGAATATATCCCTGAGGCAAAAATAGACACTAGAATCGAAATTATTGTCTCTGTGTATGGCTCTCTTTGGCCGCCCTCTAGAGGAAATTACATAGGGGACCCTATCCCCGCGGACCACATTACACACTTTCGGTGTTCAAAACCCTGGATTACCTTCTCTAGAACCCAAGAGTTCAGGCGCTCTCCCAGCCCAAATTATCTCTTCAGTTGATGAAACCCAAACTCGAAGCACATGAACCAGGCATAAATCGATTTTACTGATTTGGGAGTTGGGTACGAACTATATCACTCTATATTCGCTGGCAGATATGTAGCCTCCAGTCCTTAGTAAGGTGGTTCCTTCACATTCACCCCAGAAATATTTTAGATCTTGCTAATAAGCTATTTGATCTGCACCGTATAGGAAGAGCTGAAAGTGCCTTTCCGACGACTAAAAACCCTATATCGAAAAAAAAAAAACCGTTTTCCAAAAGAATCCTTGGGTATTTCCATCGTCAGCGAACGGGCCCTTGATTTGGAACTACTTTATAAAACAATGTTAAACAGGAACAGATTTGTTCTGTTTACTTAATTACAGCCCCACTCAAAAGATTCCGGGATGTCCCAGGAGGGTGTTGGCGTACTCGAAGGTCCGGAGTCGGCTTCATTCAGCTTATGTAAAATCCATCCTTTTACATACTCCATCCACTGTACATATGAATCTAGCCACGCCGCACGACAAAGGAGAAAATTCATAAGCTCTTTATCCGATACAGTACTGACATATTGTGAGGTATCCTTAATCCAACGATGCTTGTGTGCTATTGCTATAAACTCTCGTTCCGGGATTCCAAGTCTAATCTTTACATTCTTTAAGAATGTGCAGATGCTTCCCATACTGGCCCTCGCCATTATTTGCAGACTAGAGGATCTGCGTATCTCAGTAGGGGTGTATTTAACTCCCTGGATGGTTGACCAGACAAAGGTGCTGATAATTGACAGAAAGCCAAGATGGAGGTATTCGACAATTTCTGCATCAAAGTTCACAAAATCCCGGATTACCTCTGATTTCTCAACGGTAAACTGTTGTATCAATGCAGGATGAGCCTCCTCTAATTTTGACAGATCGTTCTGCACCATTCGCATCTTCGCCAGGCAAATCGAATCATGGTGATACGAAGTGTCCATATTAAGCTTTGCCTTCCCTATTTCAAGTTGTGGGATATTCTCGGCCAAGATTTTCTTCTGCTGTGTCAGGAGCCATAGTTGAGTCAACTTGGTGATTTCGGATTTTCGGGCCTTTTTATATTCAGATTGCGTTTCTTGTAGCTTTTCCTCTGCTGCAAGGGCTCGGTTCTTCCAAGTCGTGACGTCCCTCTTTGTCTCGCAGGCCTTATTCGCAATCCTCACCATCAAATTGACAGCAAACAAATCCCTTTGTCGCATCAATGATGACATCTCCTGTCGAGATATCAAACCCGTAAAATGTCTCGCTGCGAACTGCGTAACGATTTCTAACCCCAAGGTGTCGGTGGGAAGATCCAGAGATCTCAAGGCTGAAAGATTGGAGATGTAATCTAATAACTCGATGAAGTCGGTAGCCGCCTTGGAGTCACCATTCTCTATAGCGTTACTGGCATTATCAAGCTCAGCCTTGAGTCGGGAGAGCGCCACCGTTTCAAGCTCGCTAGGGCCAGCGGAGTATCCAATTAAATAGAGCTTCGCATGTAAATACAGCACATTTACATCCCCCTCATGAGTTGTTGCGCTCTGGATTGTATCAGGCGTATTCGCCCCAGATCTGGTAGTCATCGCTGTCAGGTCATTGTCATCGTTCTCGCCGCTGACCTGTTCCTGTGTCCTGCTGTCCTGCAGCCAGACTGACTCAGGGGCCTGGTAGTCCCCTGCATAGAGGAACTGTATCCATCGGCCCACCGTGTCGTCATCCCAAGCTGAGAAATCGGCCCCATCTGCGTTGATGTGGAGGTCGTAGGTAATATCGCGGTGCACAAAAAACCGTTTGCCAGATCTGGAGATGATAATCAAAGGCTCCGAAGAGGCGAAGGTAAGATCGCTAGTAGCTCCTAGACTGTGGCTCGTTAGCTTTTCATAGTCCAGAAGTATAGGAGGAGGTGTTTGATACCCCATGAATCTTGGAGGCATGGTCTCGGAGTATAGTTTGAGGAGGTTGGGGTGGAGTTGGTGAGTTTGTGAGACGTGAGAAATTGCGGCAAGGGTTTTGTTATGGTTATTGTACAGGTTTTTACCAGACGATGGAGCGGGCTCGGAATGCTATGATGAGTTATATCCATTGGTTGGCATGAGATAACGCAACCCCTAACCCTTATCATTGTTGCCTGAATTAGGGCGGGGTGTTTCATAGAGACGGTAAATCTTGGAAATAAACAATACCGTCTGGGTAAATACAAGAAGACTATACAATCAACGATTTGAACGTTAGTTTATATCCTGGCGGCGCTGTGGTCATGGATTATCACTCGTACTGTGCAAATAACCGCACCTACTTCAGGTCAATGGTACAATCAACACTATGGCACACCAAATCATTGTGTAGGGTGCGAGTGATATCCTGTGACCAAGCAACGATCGAGGCAGAACAATTCATGGTCGGCGAATTCCCTTCAGCTTAGGTTTAAGGAACCACCTAAATCTAAACAGTTCATCTTATCTTATCTTCGGCGTGAGCATACCAGGACACCACCACAACCTCACCGTGGGCTATATCTATTATATCAACGCGCTTATTGAGGTTGGATTGTAGCGTAGTGGGTTTAATTCGCGGAAACCACAACTATGTAATTGGGCATGCTTGGCATAACATGCCGGTTTGGTACATACATGTAGTGTTTGAGCAATTGACCGGGTACTTGCCAGGCCGATGGAGCCTCAATATCATGGCCGGAATATTCATCTCTTACCATTCTTACGGTACTAAGTCAGCTGCCAACCCATCACTGCTTTTTTTTCAGTCCTACTAGGGTGGGGTTGTGGTTATTATATTGATTGTCTCATTTGCTACCTGCAATATCACAATATTTCGTCTTAAATCTTGGCTGTTAGACGGGGCTTTATGCTATTAGCAATCTCGCCGTGGATGGAGCATGATCATTCGGCCGCAACAAACTCAAGTAGATTTTCTAAAACGAAAAACTATATATTCCGCTCATTCCTCGATATCCATCCATTCGTTTATCTATCTATTTAAGCATCGTAGAAGAAAAGATCATGGGAGAGGCGTCAAAAATCCGGCCAAGGCGCCCATCTACCTCTTCAGCGTCTTCTGCTTCTCAGCAGCCACCACCTTCCTCTTCACAAACAATCCTTTCCTTTCCCTCACCTTATCCATATACTTTCTCGCCACATTCTCTCTATCGGCCGTATCCCCTAGGTCCTCCAGCTCATCCTCCGTAAACGGAATCCAGAACGGATCCTCGTCAACAAGCATCTCATACCCACTAAATATCAACTGCGGTGATGCCGCCCCACTCGTGCGCTTCCTGATCTCGTCTCCGAACCCGAACGACTCCGCAACTGGCAGTGAGGCCCGGATCGTAAAGAAGGGTGTGCCTTCGTTCATCTCTTCTGCCAGGATGCGTCCACGACGACGGGTGATGACGGCGTAGACTTTTCCGAGTACTTCGGCTGTGGGGTGCGTTAGCGGTCCTATTCCTCCCAATGCTAATGGACAGGATGAAAAGGGGTGGGGACTTACTAGAAGCCTGGATATCACACAGATACATGGCCATCAACAATCTCGGCGACCAGTCCAAGAACCCATTCTTGATTGCATCGCGCACGGCCGTAATAACCTCGAAGTTGCGGTTGCGTTCCTCCTCATTGTCTTGGACCACCGCCTCCTCGACGAAGCAGGCGATGCCCTGGACCGGCTCGTGACATAGAGGGCCCTGCCAGGTGGCAAGCTGGAAAGCGTGCGTGAATTTATCTTCAAAGTCGCGGGCAGAAGAGGAAGCGCCTTCTTGTACTGATGAGGTGTCGTTGAGCCTGTTATATTATGCCGTTTAGTATTAGTTGCGAGGTGGATCATAGGATATCACTCGGGAGACTCACAAGCGCCTAAACAACCCCTGGCTCGTCGCATCAATCAGTAAATTCGGGCCGATACGTCGTGGCCCAAATGCAGCAACCTGATCAACGACTCCAGCCCAAACATCCTTCTCTGGTCCCTCAACACTATCGAACGCCTCCTTTAACCCCTTACAAAACTCAGGAAGGCTCAAGAGCGCAGCCTTCTCAGTATCGATCTCTGCAGCTTCCTCGGCGGCCACATCTTCAGTGGTAGCAGCAGCGGCAGTAGCTTCATTGCCCCGTCGCTCAGCATAAAGATGCTTGATACTGCCACTATTCTTCAGGAGGAAGTCTGTGACTTGGCTTGGTAGTGGTCTTATGCGTACCCTGATAGAAACTTGTTTTGACGGCGTTGTTGCGACAATAGCGCCGCGCACGCCACCTTCACCCTTTGCCGGCGACATCTCTGCCGCTGCCACAATCGCCTCACGATACGGTACGATCGGTGCAGAGCTCTGAATCTCTACCCTCGCAAACCTTTCCCTAAGGTCCTTCAAACACCGCTCTAGATGTAGCTCTCCAGCAGTAAGAAGCACATGCTCTCCGGTCTCCTGGACAATATATTCCGCGCATGGATCGGCCTGCTCGAGCATCTTCAGGCCCTCCACCATCTTGCCCATATCGGACGGGTTTGCGGGCTCAACAGCCACACGCACGATGGGTGCTGCGCCCAGGTTGACGCCAGCTAGATTGACACCACCTACGGAGAGAGAACAGAGGGTCCCGGACTTGAGAATAGAGCCCGAGAGGCCGCCGATGCCAAAGACGTTACCGGCGGGGATGGTATCGAGGGGTTGGAGGTCACGGCCCATCATATAGTAGAGGTCTGTCACGGTGATCTTCTGGATGTGTTGGTCCGGCTGGGTGGGGGTGTATTTGGGGCCGAGGACGTAGAGCTCCTGCCCGACAGTTATGGTACCAGAGTAGAGACGGGCAAAGCCGATGAGGCGCTCTTTGTCCTCCGCTTGTACATCTTTATCTTTCTCTTTCTCTTTGTCGGCGTCGGGCTCGGATGGCTTGAGAGTTGTCAGTGCGCTGAATGTGGCAGTCTCTCTAGGACCTCGAGCTGGAGCATCTGCCGATTCTGGTGCTTCTTCAGTGCCCTCCTCCTGCGTAGCAAGCGCCCTCGCAACAGCAATCCTCTTCTGCCTCGCAGCCTCTCTCATTTCCTCCGCCGTGAGCTGTACCCTCGTCGTCTTCTTGAGCTCGCTCTCCGGCACAGCCACCATCTTACTCACAAACGCCATGATCGGCGCCTCCGGGCCCGTCTGAAAGTCCACCATCGCGTTTTTTAGCTTAGCGTCTATCTTATCCGCTCCCGGTGCGGTCTGTAAAATCGACGGGATGCGCTTATTCTGTGCCACTGGCGGTGAGGGAAGCTCTTCGATGACCGTGACGAGCACGGAGGTGGACAGCGGTAGCCATTGGGCGAAGATGGAGGTGAGGAGCGTGCGTGTATCTTTTGACTTGAGTTCGCGGGGAAGGATCTTGAGATTGAGGGATTTGACGATTTTCTCGATGCGTTCTTGGTCCCTATAGGTGCGAGTGATAAGCTATGATTCAGATTAGATGCGGGGTTGTAGGGCAGAAAGGCCGGATTGAGACAATGTTACTCGGGGGCCCGTTACGAGCGATGCTGGTGATTTCATTGGTCTCATGACCCGGTATTAGGGATACTCATGGCGTCACTTGACGAATGAAATTGTTGGCATCGCTGGTACAATGGTGGTGATATAAACAGCGCCTTCATCCCAACCGGCTGGCCACCCATAATAGAAGCTATGGCTTCCACTATTTATATCATGACCGCCATAATGGGTTCGAGTATATCGTTTCAATCCAGTCCCACTGCCCAAGGGACTAGGGTGTGGGGTCATACTTCTGTAGTATGGTACTCTCGTAGACAGCCCATATACTGTCCAACACAAGCTGCACAAACATCGGCTTCAAACTTCTTCCCTTAAGATGCTTTGCGCCGAGCACACGCTTCGTCTTCGGGTCAAGATAATACTCTCCCCAGAGCACCTTCTCTAAAATCGACTTTTTTATCCCAAGCTTCTTCTCATATATACTCGCAAACTGCCTCACCGTGAACGCCCAACCGTCTATCGCGCTCGCAAAAATGACATTATGCTTCTCGGGTGCAAAATATATATCCTCATCATCCTTCTCCTCATAAGCTGCATCCTCTCCGGGTACATCACCCTCTCCGCCCTCCTGTCGCAGCTTCGCTGCCGCAACCCGTGCCTCTATCGTTTCTCGCCACTTTAGATCCTCTTCCATCCGCTCACCCGCATAGAACGAGCCCATCACAGCATTGACCTGTTCTAGTAATTTGCTCAGATGCGTGAACGCCTCTGGGGGAGTGAGCTTGATCTCTGTGATGAGACGGTCCATCTTATTGATGATCAGGACGGGCTTGATATTCTCGAGCCAGGCCTGCCTCAGCACTGTTACCGTCTGCGAGCATACTCCTTCTACTGCATCGACAAGAACAACTGCCCCGTCACAGAGCCGGGACGCTGTGGAGACCTCCGACGAGAAGTCGATGTGGCCGGGAGAGTCAATGAGGTTGATTAGGTACTCGGAGGGTGTGGGCTCAACCTCAGGGGAGGACCGCCGCATCAGCCGGAAGTAGAGGGAGATGGCGGATGACTCCATAGTGATACCGCGAAGCTGTTCATCGGGCCGAGAGTCAAGGTAGCGAACGCGGCCGGCGAGCTTGTTAGAGATGATGCCGTTGGTGGCGAGAAGACAGTCGGAGAGGGAGGTTTTGCCGTGGTCCTGTGCAGAGGTGTATTAGTAGAGTGGGTGTGGTTCCGGAGAACTGTAATTCTGCCCAGCATGATGATGCCCGGGAGTTGGGGACTTGAAACTGGGAGAGGGAGATTATTGGGTGGAAAGAGTGTCACCACCGGGAATGATCGCCTCAGGGTATAGTGGGCACAGTATTGAAACCCAGATAGCAGTAATACAAACCGGTGAGATGGGAAGATTAGCCTCTGGGGCTCTGAGGGTTTTCGGGAAACGGGACGGGTTGGGCTGTTAATTTTGGAAACTCACCACATGAGCAAGTATGCAAATCTGTAGTAGGGGAACTCCATGTAAGCGCGGTGTTTCAAAACACAATCACAGATGTTCTGTTGGGGGGGGGGGGGGGAAGGGATAGACTAACGTTTCGGATGTTTTCACTGTTTTTCTGAAGGGCGACAATCTGCGCCGGCGTAATGGGAGGCATTATTATTTCAGATTGGTGGTTGTGGTTGTGGTTGTGGTTGTGATGGTTGTGGTGGTGGTGATGATATCTGCTGAGTGGGTGGAGATGGATGGGGTTGGTATGCACTGCCGAAAAAGCCGCCTACTGATCACTGGCCGCTAAGCACAGCTGGAATGGGATTGATAACTAAACCGAACCCGATCAATGTGTGATGTGCTTTAGTTAGATAGACGAAAGTTCGTTTCGAAAGCCAGCCAGGGGGGGTGAGAAGTGGCGGCGAATTAGACGATATATCCGGTTTTTATTTTCTTTGGGGGGGGGAATGTTTTTATTATTGGCGGGGTACAAAAAGAGTTTTGGTGGGGGGGAGCGATGAGCTGAGTGACCTCCTCCATACATTACATACATACAGTAGGTACAGTACCGTACATACATGTAGAGTATGTCACTTTGTCTGGTGCTTGTTACTACATGTAGCTTGGGCTGGGTTAGGCTGACTGTCCAGTTGTAAGTCTGCCTGTGGAATTGCCTGTCTTTGCTTCAACGCCCTGTCGGCGAAACCTGAAACAAGGGAGCGCAAGAGGACGGACACCTAGCCCTACTCGACAAGACAAGACAAGACAAGCCTTGTTGATTGGCGCCGATTACATACTCATTGGGGTGGAAGCTAGGGGATGAGTGGGCGAATGAGGCCGTGAGTTTATGTTGACGCTACACTGAACAAGCAAAAGCAAGTTGACGCTGCACTTGGGGCCAAGGGTTTTTTTGGTACTGAAGTTCAAGGGCCTTGGTGCCAGTGCCAGTTAGGGTTCGAGAACCTTTGTGCCTGGTTAACTTTATTCACAGTGTGCCTGTCTTTTGGTGTTGTGCATGGTTTTGGGGTTCCCGTGTGGAAATTCTCTTAAATCAGTGTAGGGTCATCTACATGTATCTATATTTGCATCACACGGATCACGTAAATTCTATTCCCACCTCTAACCTCACACGACCTATTCTCCCTCTCTCTCTCGATGGTCGCTCGTTTCACTCATCCATTACTCTCTCGTTCATTCCTGTGTTATGCTCATCTGTCCATTAATAAACGCTTGATCCTCCCCCCCCCCACACACACACCACAAAACACACGCACACACGCTGCTCACTCACTAAAAATTCCTCCTTCGGTTCTGCATCGCTCCCCCCCCCCTCCTCACTGCAGATGCATTTCTGGAAATGCTCCCAACGCAACAACCGTTAATTCCCGTCCAATCATCATTCTGCTCACCTGCTGCCAGTGCCATCACCTCCACTCCGACGTCCGTCATCTCCCCTCCATAACAAACATTCTACTCTTTCCACACACCACACACACCCCATCTCTTCGTCACCCACTGTTAAATATCAAGAACCCCCCCCCCCCCCCCAATCAATCAACGCTCCCCTTCCGTGTCCCCCCGTTCCCATACCAACGAGACAAGACAACCCAAACAATTACTCTGAACTCTAAACACAAACCCAACCCACCCCCCATCCATCTCTCGCAGGCTCCGAGTCCCCCACCACCACTAACCAACCACCACCACTTTACTCCAACCTGGGTATGAACATTTCTCACCACTTAATCTCGCAACGGTAGCCTCAATACAACGAAACAGCAAAAATGTCGACAGCACAAGTCCTCTCACCAATATCACCGCCTGGTACGGCCCCCCTCAACGCGTTTATCCAGCGAGAGCAACCACCGCAGCTGCGCATGCGGACACACACTGCACCCATCGCTGGCGTGGACCAGGACGGGGCCTTCGCCATGGACAAGGTCATCAAGAGTGGCTGGTTAATGAAACGAAATAGGAAGACAAAGGTAGCTTTCGACCACCCCCCCCCCCTTTTCTATAACCCCCCCAACAATGCTGACGTGTAGGTCTTCAAGAACTGGAAACGCCGTTGGTTCGTGCTCCGAGGCGACCGTCTGCAGAGCTACAAGGACCAAAAGGAGTACAAGATTCACCGCCAAATATACCTCAACGAGCTTACGGCTGTGGCTGTCCTGAAAGACGCTAAGAAGCCAAACGTATTCGGCCTCTTCTCGCCATCACGGAACTACCATTTCCAGGGCGAGTCGCTAAAGGACACAAATGAGTGGGTCGAGTGCATCCGTAGCACTGCAACCCTCGCAGAGGCCGATGACGACCTCTACCTTGGCTCCCCGATCCAACCCCACGATCCCACGAATCCGCTCTCAAGCCCGATCGCCCCAATGAGCCCCGACATGAGGCTCGGATCCAGCTCGCCGGAATTTGGGGCCAGCTCGGGGGCAGTCAAGATTAGGGGTATGCCACGAGGGGGTATATCATCGCAAACGCTGGAGTACTCAGGGGCGGAGGTTGGATCATTCTCGTCAATGTCTGACGGAGCGAGAATCTCGCAGTTGTCGCTGGGCGGTGCTGGGATCGATTCGGGGGCTGAGACGGAGCCGCCGCACCCTGGCATGGTGAGAAATGAGAGTGGGTTTTCGACCGATGTGATGGATGGCGGCGGGAGGGTTGTGTGGCACGGATACCTTTACTGCCTCAAGTCAAAGGGTGGCGTACGGCAATGGAAGAAATACTGGGTGGTATTAAGGACTATTAATCTGGCTTTTTACAAGACTGAAGAGGTACTACCACCCATGCTTACTGTGCCGCAATCTTGAAAAAAAAAAAAAAAAATCATATACTAATTTAACTAGGAATACCGAGCAATCAAGATAATTCCACTAGACAGCATTGTCGATGCTGTCGAGATTGACCCAGTGTCAAAGTCCAAAAAGCACTGCATGCAGGTCATCACAGAGGGCAAATCATTTCGCTTCGCAGCACCCAACGAAGAGGTGCTCGCAAACTGGCTCGGAGCCATGAAGAGCACTCTCTCAAAACGAGCACTCGCAAACAGTACTGCTGGGCCGGTTACGGGGGTGACGTCTCCCGTTATCCCTGCTATTCCCCCGATGCCAGCTGTCGGGTCGCCGCAACAACAGCAATGACGGGTTAAAGCCCTTTTTATTAATCGATTTTTTGACGAAGCCTGGAAGTGAAGGAAAGTAATATTTTTTTCCTAATGTCATTGTGGTTGTGGCTTATGGCCTTGTGGGTAACATTGATTGTTTTTTTCTGCTTCTTGTGTGCATTATTTTCCACAAATTTATTCTATTTTTTTAGGCTGCGAAAAGAGCTGGTGTGGCGAGAAAGGAAAGGTTGGATTGTCTATATAGGTTGTTTGGTCTGGTTTTTTTTTTTTTTTTGAACTCTTTTTTGTGCGTGGTTTTTCCTTTTGTTGCTCTGTCTCTGTCGAGATGCATTATCAGCTGGGGTTTGGGGTTCTTGATTTGTTCTCTGCGCGTGTTTGTCCTCCTACTACTACTAACTTACTGCATTGCCGACCTGTGGTGTTGATAACACTTACTGATTCCCTTCGTTTTTCGTTTCTTTATTGTTTTCTGTCGCTATTTTTTTTATTGTGCAATGTTCCTTTTGTACCCTGCCGCTCCTCGGTGTTATATCACATTCTCTACTAGCAAAACAGAATGTTTCATTTGTTGACAAAGACTGCTTATGCCTGCAGTCATCACTCATTCGTTACTTTGTTCTAGTCTCTCTATCGTTTTTGGCATTTCGATCTTGGTCTCTCTCACTTTCTCTCTTTTTGGCAGAACGGTTTACATACATGTAGTTTTTAGTAGGTTTCGGGATCATTGTGGTTATTTTGCATGGCGCGTGGATGGATTTTTTCGCGTTTATTCCAAACACCCTTATTTCCCCGGGTTGAACATTTCATTTGATTGCGCAAGGGGCTAGCGCACTTTATATCCCGTCTCTGCCTGCCTCCCTGTCCTGGCTGTTGTTGCATATAGTGGGTGGAAGTCGACCCGGGCGAAAGCTTATATTGATGGAGCTCTCTCTAGCTCTCTTTGAGAAATAAATAAATAAATAAATAATAAGAGCTCTCTTCTACGTCACTACATACATATATTATCCTAACCACCACATCACGAGTGACCCCCCATGACTGTCCAAAGACAAAGCTAGACAAAAAGGCCGAAAAGGCCGAAAAGGGGCAGCCGCGCCGCCGCCCGGCGGGCACTTAAAACAGTGGTAGAGTGGGTCATTTTAAACACACGGTTCTTTAAAAGAGAGAGGTGTAAATATAGTAGCTGCATAATCTCCGCACAGAGTTTTTCGCGGGGTAATTTCCGGCGGGTGGGTTTGCCGTTTGGGGTTAGTGCGTGTGGTGGGTGGGTGGGTGGGCGAGTGGGCGAGTGAGGGGTTGTGATGTGGGTGGTGGATGGAGGGGGTATGGGGGGGGAGGGGAAGCGAGGATTTGGGGGGGAGGAGGAGGATGGAATCAAAGCTTGTCTATCTGGTCTCTGGTCTGGTCTGGTCTGGTCTGGTCTGGGCTATTCGCGTACCTACTCTAGACAACTTCACGGGGGTGTAGAGTAGTCAACCCCGGGGTATGGTCAATTCCAAGTGCCCAAAGAGGCTATTGATTGACCGCCTGCGAATCATATATCACTCTGGCATTGACCGCGCCCTGGGGTTCACCGTACCTCCCATGAGGTCCTACTTTGTAGTTGACAGGTGGGATAACGCTTTGGGTTAGTGGGCGGTGGGATTGGCGGTGGTGGGTGGGTTTTGGGGGTGGATGTGGAGATGTAACCTTCTATGCACACGAGTACTAGTAGGTACATGTATGTAGGCGTCTATCTACGCCTCGGTCGGTTGCTATGGAGGTATATGCTTAGGATACATAATATGTACCTACATGTACTTTGAAGGCATGCACTGCATACATGTATGTATTTATGGTGAAGCCACTGACTGGACGGCACTCGGATTAGGCAAATACTCAGGAGCAAGTATTGTATGTACCTACTGATCCAAGTGACAAGTGAGCGCCAGCCAGGTCTACCAAAAGGTACTGTAGATCTCAGGCAGGAAGCGGACAAGTTGTTCACCCCACCGCCTTACAATCCTCACACACCTACCTCTACCCCACTTTCCTCCCAAGGCCTCTCTCTGTTGGCTTCCCATCCCGTGTGCAACAGAAGATCATTCTTGGCACGGACCTCCCCAAAAATTCGAAACAAGGCCCAGGTGGTCATGGGTCATCACTCGATCTTGGCAGTTATGTGTTTGCTGGGGGGAAACTACTATTAGGCTGGTGGCTTAGAGGCTGCTAGAGACCGAGGCCTTATCTTGGGTCGGGACGAAAAGTAGGCACATGTACTAGTTTTCCTGCAAGAAGAAGCACTTAGTGGATCAAGTTATCTAGGACGACGGGGAATGATGTAATTGCGTGGCGTGGCGTGGTGTGGTTATTCCACTCTGCTTCTCAAAACGTGCAAATACTGGTAGGGGTCGCCGTTCCTTGCATCATCCGAAACAATACGGTGATGCTCAATGTATTTCTTGACTTGGAATCCTTAAATCCCAATGCCGAAATTCCGGTTAGCATACATTTCCCAGGGAATTACTTACCTATTAATCGTATACGGACGGATACGGTGGTTGTTAGTAGCTTACCCAACTCTCAAGGCGAGCAGGAGTGTATTCACTCCACCCACTAGTGGAATGGTTAGCTGGCCCCTTGCGTTGATCTACTCAAGACTCAGACTCAGACTCAGTTTTATGGTCTGGTCACAATGTATCACTCGCGCGTAGATGGTGTCGCCAATCAGATAGGCAGGCTGTTTATGCCCCCGACCGTGAGAGAAGGCATAATGTGTGAAAGTTTGAACCCTCATAAAAGCCACATTACCAAGATCCCCTCCAGGGGAGCCCTCTCTAGAGCGGATAAAGGGGTTGTCAGCCCAGCCCAGCCTTGACGATAAAAACGTAATTCCATGCTCACAGAGAATACGGTCTTGGGTATCCTATAGTATACTAAGAACCCGTTCGGCAACATGACAATTTCTTGCATGGAGTAACCACTATTAGCGACATAACGGAGTTCCACGGAGTTTGGGGGACTAAAAATTTGCGAGCCCTAATTAATAAATAGTCAATGGGGCCAATCACAGACATTCCTGACACGACGGGGACGATCATTATCTAGGTCTAAAAAATTACCCAAGCCCCAGACTGAGGAGCCCTTGCTAAACCCCATCTCGCAGGAAAGGCCTCGAAGATCGCTTTATGGATATTGACACCCGATCATAACGTATCACTCGCACCAAATGCCCTGCCCTGAACTAGCCTCTTAGGCCCTCCCACCTTAAGTCTTGACGCCCGCTTGGAGGAGTTACTCACTGATCGACATTTCTTTTTTCTTCGTTCTGCCATAAAAGGATAGGTAGGTAGTTCCGTTGTAATGCGGAGGAGTGTGGCTAAGGTATTGGTGCTGGCGAGCCGGTTGGGGTATTCCACATCCTGTTGAACGAAGCGGCTAGTAGACATAAGGGTGAAGCCCTGTACTTGTACCTTAGATTGTAGTATGTACACCGCCATAACCGTGGGGTTCCATGCGAGTATGAATAGAAGAAAGAAAAAAAAAAGATAAAGAAAAAAAAGGTAGTGCCGTTGTGCCCATGCACCTGGGTACCCACGAATTGGATTAGTTGCTAGTGTCGATAAGAAAATTTTTCATGCTGGAGTGTAACTTGGAAGAGAGAGTGGAAGGGAAGGAAAGCGTGGTTATATAGTGGTTGTGTTTGCCAAGGATAAGTGGGGGAGTACATTTTTCGCCGCTTTGGTCCTTGGCATGCCCGACGAACTCAGTATATACATTTTCTGGTGCGGCCGGGTAAGCTACATGTAGGGACGTATGGATAGGTCCCTCCCTGGAGAATACTGGCTGCTGTGCTGTCTGGGGGGAGGTCGGGGTCGTATCATCCTACTCTTTGACTACTTACCTACCTATATTGACCTTTCTTGTACTATAGAGGATTACCAACTACACACCTACAATACTGCCATTAAAGATTTCTAACAGTCATGAACGAAGAGAAACGCCTGCTATTATTTAACTCTGACACACCTGACCGTATCCCCACGCATACTTTTGTCTACCCCCACCTACATGTACAATTCCAGCTTTGGTCTCCGGCGCGCTGTACTGCCCACCTATAGAGCCAGACCTAGGCTTAACCTACATGTGATCCTCATCTACGGATAGCCATCTGTTAAATGTAACTGTAACGGAACTAAAAACTACATATATATACCATCTCGCTGTCTGCTTCCCGCCGCTCGCCGCCCAAGCACGGCGTTATGATCGTCGCCGTCGTCATTGCCAAGATGGCCGTCGTTGTGGTGGCCGCTATCGCCACCGTTGCCGTTGCCGTTGCCGTTGTTGCCGTGGCGGTGTCCGAACCCCGTAAGAAATATCCCAAACGGAAACCGCACTACTACACTTCAACCCCGTAAAAATGCCAATGAATACGTTGAAAAGGAATAATAGGAAAAGGAGGACGCTAGGAGTATAACAAGAAAACAAGATGAGGATACCAAACTACATTACCACAAACCCATAACCACCTTTTTTACGCCCGCACCCGCTCCCTAAAGCAAAAAAAAACTATGAAAAACATAAAAATCCAGAACGTCACTTGGCCATTAAGTTAACCTCGCTGTCGGTGCCATGCCGATAGCTCTCACGATACTTGATATCAATATGCAGCTAGAAGCCACCACCACCGGTGAGCGCGGTCCGGTCCGAGCTCGCCCAGAAGTTGGCCATGCGCTCGATCTTGGCTAGGAGGTTACTAAAAGTAAGGGAAAGTTAGCATGTGTTCCTGTCTATGCACTACGGGCTGTAACTCGAGAATGGCGGTAGAGCCCTAAGGAATAGGATGGGTATAATTTCACTCGGGAAAGAAAGAAGGAATGAAGACGCCACTAGGAGAAGCTAGGGGAAAAAAAGGAAGAAGACACTACGTGCAGGAGGAAAGGAACATTAAAGGGTAGACCAAGAAGTGAAAACAGATACTTCCGGTACAGCAGGCAACCAAAGGGTAAAAAAGATATGGAAATACTCCAGGCATGGAAGAGCGGTGCAAAACCTTTGAAAGGCTATAGAACTCCTAGCATAAAAACTAAAGACTAGAAAAGAAGAGAACCTAGACATAGCAAAAACAAAAGCTACCCCAAGAAGACCTAGAAAAAAAAAGAAGTCATAAAGACTACAGGGGGGGAAAGCAAGGGGAACCCACTCCACATGTCTCCTCGGGTGCATCTCCTCGCCCACGGCCTCCATCGCCCGTCTCATCACAGTCCCATGCGCCTCATAGTGCCGTTCAATCAGCGCCGTGTTCTCGCAACTATCCGCATCCCGCAGCTCCTCCTTACACCCCGCAATCTCGCACACCCACAGTCCACCAGGCCGATTACTCGAGAGCTTGGTCCTTGGCACTGCGGTTGTCGGCGGCGCCGCAAAAGACGGTACCGGGGTACTTCCTCTGCTGTTATTGGCGGTTTTGGCGGTGGTCTTTGTGCGGGTACGTTTTGGGGCGGGCCGGGCCGGCTCGTCGTCGGGGTCGGAATCAAAGTCCTCGTTAGAAGAAGAGGAATTGGGGCGCTTCTTGAGGCGTGGCTCGAAATACTCGTTGATACGGCGTACAGGGCGGAGTGCAGGCATGCCTTTTCTGCCGATCCTATTTGGTGCGGAGGCGGCACGGGGGTTGTCATCAGCGGCGGCCATGACATCGGGTTCGATCTCGGCTTTGATCGATAGGGAGCCTGCCGTGGAACGGGGATACTCGGGGATCTCGGACATGGCTTCGGTAGTGCCGTGCTCGGCTTTGATTCGGCGGCGGGGCTCGGTGGGGGAGCCGAGGCCGGGCTCGGCCTTGATCCGGGATGAGGGGCCGCCCGTGTTGAAGATGGGATATACGATCTGTGATGACGGGGGTGAGTTCATTATCTGGATAGACTCGGACTCGGACCCGGGGGTGACTCGGGAGTCTTCGTAGCTTGGAAAGTTGGGTTTGCGGAGCTTTGAAGCCTGACGTGGGCGTGGGGGGGTGGCCGCTTTGGTGGTTTTAATCTGCCTTTTAGGTCCAGGCTTTTTCTTGACGGGCTCCTTTTTAAAAAGCTTCTTTGGCTTTGTACGAGAAGGGCCAGCAGATCGATCACTGCACTCTACACCGTCGTCGCCGTCGTCGTTGTGGTGGTCGTCCTCGTCCTCGTCCTCTTTAACAAATCCCGGCTTCAAATGTACGCCCGTTTTCTTCAAGACCTCGGCCACCTCTTTTTTATACATCTTATTCCACAACCTCCATAGCGGCGTCCTCTTCCAGAACATTGTATCCTCGTTCGGCCCACACATCTCAAACATGAGATACCTATGAAAGCGCTCAAACAGCGCCTCCGCACTCGCCACATCGACACAGGCGGTATCAGCATTATCCTTAATCTCTGCCCAATAGTCCATATACACGCGCCCCACCCCATCCTCCTCAACTCTCACATTCCCATCCTTGTATCGGTCCTGCAGGAACGACCATAAGCTCATCTTCTCGGCCATCGTCTTCATGAACGGCTTATAAACCTCACTCGGCTCAATGGCGTACCAAGCGCATTGGCCAAGTGCCCACAGGGTGTATCCGCCATCGGTGAGTGCCTGGATGCTGTACGTGGAGATGTTGACGATTGTAATGGGCTCAGAGTAGATCTTTGATTCGCGGCCGGGGATAATTATGGGGTAGGAAGATGGAATGGGGGCGAGACGCCCTTTAAGGCGGAAGGGGCCAATGTCTTGAACGTCGAGGAGGTCAGAAGGGGGCTCAGAGGCGGAGGAGGGGTGGGACCGGCCCCGGCGCGGCTTGTAGACGATGGCATCGGTGAGGGTGAGAAGGGGCCAGGACTCTTGGTCGAGAGAAATGTCGTAGGGGAGGAGAACTTGCTTCTCGTACATCATTGCGATGTAGGGGAGGTGAGCAATGGGTTTCAAAGAGGTAAGATGGACGCGATGAGGGTGAAGATGAGGGAGCGTGTAGTAGTGGAACACATGTGGCGGTGCAGAAGTAGGTGACTGTGGCGGTGGGTTTGGATTTATCACTTAGTACTATGAGTCCCTAGGGATCGTATATACCTAGATATCAGTATTAATAGGACCGGCCAATGATCAAGGTACCGGAAGCTGTGGATGGAGCTCAACCGGTTCATGGTTGTAAAGCAAGCTTAAAGAGGAGGAAATTCTGAGATGCATTACTTTGGGATTTGCAGACATTGCACTTTAGATATAGGGGTTTGTTTATTTTATGGGTATACTAATATGAGATCAAGATATAACACCAGGAGGTTTCCTAATGGTATACATCTAGCAGTGAATTGTTCTTTAACAATTATTTTACTTATAGGTATCTGCTCATTAATTCTCGGTTAAGGAAGCGAAGCTGTGCTCTGCCTTGTGGCACTGCGCGGGTATATTGTCGGTTAACGTTAATGTTCGCATTGTATGTTGGCGGCCAGGTTGCATTGGCTGAAGCGAACGGAAGACTGCATGTTCATGTAGCTCATGCATGTGACACTAGAGATAATAAATCCCATTGTAGAACTGATAAAACCTCTCTCTGGAAAGCCTCATTAGGACCTACTAAATTAATCACCACCTTGAAACTGTCTTTACCGTCCCTCCCTATCTACAACAACAGGAAGCTAGTGGGTTTGGGAACAAAGTCACATTAACCTGCACCCTGTTCCCCAATTAATATTACCATGACGAATTGATCCTATTCAACAGATTGCGAATAAATCGAGGGGTTTTTTCCCCCAACATTTAGCACTTATAAGCCGAATTCCAACTAGATAACTCTAGATAACCTTATAAACTAACCGATTTACACGTATACAGCAATTAGTAACCCTCAACAAGCTCTAGAGTTGATTGGGGCTTTCGTTCATGATGCGTTGAGGGCTGGCCGGGCATGTAGCTAGCAGACCATGATAGTATTGACTACGATATCCACGGCGCCCGGAGGCGACCGATTGAGAACGGCCCCAGGGTCATGACATGTTACCAATGGTAGGAGATAGAAGACGAAAGCAGCCTACCCACGATGTAGTATGGCATGGAGGCATTAGCCTTGGAGTAATGGCAGTTGCTTTCTATTCCCGCTGACCCATCTTATCCCCCTACTCTACAACAAGTATGCTAAAAACAACAACCACAGTGAACCCCACCGTGTAGTGGCTCAAGAATACAGATCCAGCCGCATATCTGGTTCCAGGTACAGGAGTGCACACACTGTATCTTGTTGCTGGTGTCCTCATTTTCTCATTTTCTCGCTTTACAGACTGCGAGTGACGCGGCGCGGGGAATCCACATACTTCTCATGCCAAATTACTATGGTTACCAACCTATATTGTCACCACTATCGTAGGTATGGTGTGGCGAGCTCGATTATAGCTGGTGTTGGGGAAGTTGGAGTGCGGAAGTAGGTGATGGGTGGTTTGGGGGTGTCTGGTAGATGGAAGGGGTGGGGTGAGTTAGTCTCATACCCAGCCTGTGCCTGCTTTGATTCTGAAACAGTCTGGTAGCGGGGCTAAATAATGTATACGTGTGGATTGAAGAAGAAAAAATCATGGATTCTCACTCGGTTGTTATATGTGACCAGCAAGACTTACGCGGCGACCCTCAGGTCACCGCTGCTTCCTCCATCCCCACGGCTCCTGAACAGGAGGGGGACCGAACCTCTGACACTTTGGTGGCTCAGCCTAGTGATATACCACTAGGCCATGCCACCGATGACCCACAACCGAAATAGTCATATCTGTGCGGTTTGCAACTCAAAATAAGGTTTCTTGGCGCCTTTAAATCGAGTAGGCCTTGCATCATGGTCATTTGCTCGAGTAATGAAAGACATGGAGTTCAGGAGGCAATGGTGCCCGGGGCATTTGTATTATACTTGCTTTCCCCAAGCCAACCCGCCAGAACCTTCCCCCCTCCGTTACATACCAACTTGTTTGGGGTTAGGACACCGTTATGTAGGATAGAGTGGCATAAATTCCCTTACCTTTATACCACGCCGTCTGCTACACTGTCAACCACCCAATCTGCTGTTCCTCATCCGCCCTATCTACCAGTTCAATTCTCTTGACTACCCATGCACGCCCTCACGAGTTACGATTACTTCCTTTACTCTGGTTCTGGAGAAGAAGTTGGCAGATATGCAGTCTCACTGACCGTAGTATGACCCACCAGTAAGTAACTGCCAGAAGGGGTTATAAGGATATATGGTTTTGATGGGCATGAGAGCACGTGCAAAGGGGCATCACCGGAAATAAAACCGGGTTCCTGGCAGCCTAGGGACAAATACAACCAGTGGCCTTGAATAATCTCGGCCTTGGTTTAGTCGTGACTCGAAGCAGAACTACAGGGCCGCTTGGCACGGCGCATACACTCTATCACCTTCAGTTGAGGGTATAAATGGCCTGAAGAACCTTTCAAATACCAACATACAGTTCTACTAATTATCTATCTACAAAATATCTTTTTTGTTTTGCCTACTATACACATTCAGGTCTGGCAGCGCGGCCTAGAACGTCCTCTTCGAGTACGCCCTATACGCCCTCCATGGGAGCGTCCATGGCCTCTTTTGCAGGCTCTGGTGGAATGGGTCGAAATCCACCTTCTCGAGTTTCTCGAGGTACATGGTCGTCGGCACCTGCACAAATTCACATATTAGCCAACCACACCTAAATCAACACAGCCTCCAAGGGCATCCAAAAGACACCAAATAGTAGCAAACACCACCGGGAAATCTACCGCTCCCAAGAAAGCACCAAACACATGCCCCTTCCCCTCCTCGCCTGCCTCTCTCAACTGTTTCCTGGCGGTAATCAAATGATCATTTGCCCTCGTGGCGACCTCGAACACCGCCTCCTTCAATCCCTCTGCGTTACCGCCCTGCCGCAACACATCCTCCTGCCGCGCGCCATGCTTCGCACACACATTCAGCGGGAGCACCACTGCCCCTTGCCTGTTTTCCCCACCCTGCGGAAATGCCAGAAGCGGCATCCCCCGCAGAATGGCTGCTATGCCGGTGGCCTTTCCAATATGTGACGCCACGTGGTCGAGCGTTACATTCTGTGCGCCGAGGGATTCGAGAGAGAGATAGGAGAGGGAGCCGTAGGTGGCCTCGGCGTAGGACTCGAGGGAGTCGAGGGTTGCAAAGGGGACGGAGCCGAGGTATTGTTCCTATTCATCACAATTCCCCACTATCAACACTTCTCCTCACCCCATATGCACCTCCACCACCCCAGATTAGTGAGGAATACTTACCCTCGCACCAACAATCTTCCCAAACCACCCTTTCCCCAACCTCGTACCATCCTTTAGTACACTATCCAGCAGGACCGCCACGGGCTCCGCTGGGGGCCTGCCAGCAAACGTCTTCTCGACCGCATCCCGCCAGTATTGCAGCCTTAGGCGACCAACAGCCACGCTGGAGACTAGGTCTGGTACCCGCGCGGTGTCGATGTTGAATGCACGGATAGCGAGGTGGGCGTCGCGTGCGCGGGGGTGGATTAGTACTGACATGAGGTGGGATGCATAGTCATGAGTTCTCTTTCAGTCAGGTAGAGTAATGGTAGTGGGAGGAAGAGGCAGCATACCGGAGCAGCTCAGCGCAATATGCGCGGGCTGAGCCTACGCTTGGTGATGCATGGGCGGACTCATGGGTATGAGGGTGGGTTCCATGCCATCTCTTTTGCTTCTCGAGGTTTGGTAGGAGCTTCAATGGCCGGGAAGTGGCCCGAAGAAGTGGCGATAGTGTGCGCATCTTGAATCAGCAGTAATACTCTAGAGATGAGCTCTGTCCGGCGGTGACGGGGAAAATTGTTGACGTCGTTGCCAAGAGGTTACACAGGCCGAGATCTAGCTCGGTGATGGGTATTCTAGTCTTCTTAGGGTTACTCTGAGCGCTAGTGGGTGCATGCTGTGGTCCCCGAGTTAAGTCGGGGGGGGTTTCTTGGTGTTTGCTGACAAGGACTGAACCCTGCGGTGGACTAGCGGATCATGGGATGTCACTCGTGGGGTCAATGATGTCTGCTTCAGGAAATTCAAGTTGGGTTTGATTAGATCGCTAACTTGATGCTGAGATTTGCAATTAGCCCGATAATTGGATATCTAGTTGTAGTTTTAGATTTATTTAGATAAAAGGTACATGTATCTCTGACACGGCGATCTATCTACTTTATATGCATGTAGACAACCTGACAATCTGCACCACAACCCAATAAACCACTACACACTCTCTAAACTCTATGATAATGAAAAAAAAAAAAAAAATGAAAAAAGGTTCTACCTGCTACATCAACTAAATCGCATCTGTACTCCTCGAAGGATAAATAAACCTCCTCCTCTTCATCCCCCCCGCCCTCGCCCCCACCCCACTCCTCTCCCTGCCCCAAACTCCTCCCAACAACTACCAAATCCCTCCCAACCCTCACAAACATCCTAACATACCCCCACCACCCCACCAACCCCACCACCACCACCGGCTTCACCCACCTCCCAAACCCACCTCCCTCCGCCGCCCCCGCCATCAGCTCATCAGTCCCCTCTCCAACCCTACTCTCCACCGTCGGCATAGTCCACTCCCGTAGATCCTCATACCCATAGTACACATCCACAGATCTGTACTTCCCATCCATCTGTCTCTCACACTCAGCCGGCCCCACCATCTCCGCATTCAATTTCAATTCGTACCCGGGCTCGTCGCCATATACAACCCTTCGTGGCTTTGGGACCCGTTCGCCGGGGGTGTGGGTGAGGCAGGCTTCTTTGAGGGGTATGTTTCCGATGGTGAGGAGGTCGGCTTCGGTCCAGGAGTTGACTGATTGGCGGGCGCAGATCTCTTGGAAGGCTTTGCTGCCGATGGTTGAGTGGTGGTACGATATTGCGGTGAGTGATAAGAATAGGAGTGTACACATGAAGAGGGCCTTGAGGTATTCTTTTAGGGTTAGATGGTGCATTAACGTCATAAAAAGCTTATAGATGTTTTCTACAGTGTTTACTGCTATTTTCTTCTTCTTTACCGTCCTCTCTGGGCTCCTCGTCTCCTTCACACTACTTTCCGGCACCTCTCTCCTCCTTCTCCTCGGCACTCCCCTGGTTTCCCAGCTCAACCCCACTGTCTCAGTCTCCAACTCTGGCCTCAACCCCTTTAATTCCCTCACCAACGCCTTCAGCTCATTCTCAACCCTCTCCAACTCCTTCTCCAGTTCCTCCATCAACTCAGCCATACCCCCCATCCTCTCCGCCATCCCCTCAACCACATCTACTACAAACTCGCCCTCCTCACACAACAACATCCGCATATCAATCGACTTTACCAACACCTCTAAATTGTTTGCACAAAAGGCCACCACCATCTCGCGTATCGGCTCGTCGCTGACCGTGTTCTTATATATATACTCCAGCATCTCGACCACTCGTGCGACAGTCGACCGCTCCTCAATATCACCGAGGCCCTCCAGCGCATCATACAGGTTTCCATACGCCGACAGACGCAGCGCCTCAATGTCATGCGAGGCCGCAAGCGTATACAGCTTTGCATGCGTCAAGAGGAAGTTGAGCGCATTGACGAGCTCGCGGCTCTCCATGGAGGCAGATGTCAGGGTGCTGCTGCTGGCGGGGCTAAGACTACCACTGGAAGAAGACTCCCCACCGAGAATCAACTCGGGGCTCTGGTAGGCGCCGACATAGAGGAACTGGAGGAAGCGGGCGACGGTGTCGCTGTCCCAGGGTGAGAGGTCGAGGTGCGGTGCGTGCCGGGTGATACGCCGGAGAGGCTTGGAGCAGTTGAAGATGGGGCGGTGGACGTGAAACGGTTTGCCGGTGGCCGCGGTGACTTTGATGATTTCGGAGGAGAGGAGTCTCAGGTTGCTGAGGAATCTAGGGGCGCTCTGTATTAGCAACTAACTAACATACTGCACTGCCTATACAGGACATCCAAGAATACCTACATCGTAGTATCTAGACTCATCTTGGCGCTCGAACCGGAATTGAGAATACGGATCTTCGATCTCAGGTGCACAAACGAGGATATCTGCACAGGAAGCAAACAACAATTACGGCCTACAACTTCTACGCTCGTGCAATGGACTATATGTACTACATATCTACGAGGTACCACAAGGAACGGCACACCCTCTTTGTTCCCCCACCGCCGTGAACCACAACATGCAACAGGAACCCCAAGACAAAAATCCAACCTCCTCCATTCAAACATTCAATGCGTAAAGTAATGCAGTTTCACCACGACACATTCCTGAACGACCTTGGACCGCCCACGACCACAAATAAGCAAGAGGAGTAGGACATCCCATTAGAAGAAGCGCAGAAGAAGAACAAACAGCCGAAACAAAGGACGAGTGAGAGTATATCTTTATAGGTATGGGAGATTGATTAAAAAAAGTACATACTACAGCAACTTACTTGTCCTTGTCCTTGAACGTCTGAACAGAGGAAGCTGTATGAGTTTGAACTTCGGAGCTTTGCCAAGACCTCACACAAATTCAAGGTCCTGGTGCAACCAAATAATGCTCTACCATTCGTGCCATGATGACCGCTTTCGGATACGCAGCCCTACCATATTGATTTCATTGTAGTTAAACTACATTCCCCCGGCTCACCTAGTTTATATCTTGGCGATGCGGGTCATATAGCCGTTTGAAAAAGGCATATTGGGCTTTTCTTGGGGTGTGTGTTTTACCCAGTGTACGGTGACTTATGCCCTGGGCTGTACATAAGATGTCACATACTCGCATATCCAATAAGTATTGGCGCAACTTGTAAAACACGCTAAAGGGCACAAATTTCTGAGAGCTTTCTCATTACCCCTCATATTATGTATGTTCTATCTAGGTACTAAAGGAGTGTACATGCCAATCATAGGCCTTGTTCATAAGGGGGAGGTCCTCAGGCATATGGCGCCCAGTGATGTCTTTTTACTGCTTTTCTCTACAACTTTGCCACCATCCCAATGAGGCTAGGGATTTAATATATCGATATCCTGCATCAAAATTGTATTATATGTACTTGGTCAGCCAAGCATTGGTATATCTGTGGAAATTTCTATGTCCTGTTGAAAACCTCAATTTTTTTGTGTGTTCTGAAGATTGCGCTAATACATATTGGATATGCGAGTATAGAGGTAAGTTCTTCATACAAGCGTTTTGTTTTTTTGGGGTTCGCCGAGCCGGCCTTTAATGTGAAATATCACATTCATCTGCATTGACTAGAGGTACTTTGCCTAATACCAGCAAGGCATAATAAGTGCGCATAATCACTCACGTTGCTGATTGTAAATCATGAATTTCTCCATACCTCAGCAGGCAGCACGATCGGGGAGTTGTTCACAAAGCTCATGACTTTCTTATGAAACACCATCTTTTTTTGTCTATTAAGAAGAATACATGCTCCCAGCGCATTTTTCTAGCATACGATAAAAGGCTCGCGCCTTGCTAACGGCCTTAGTACTCCTGATCTTTGGTTGAACCCTTCTATTCACTAGTACCAGCCTAGAGCAGGCTGAACATTAGGCGCTGGAGACCTACTTGAAAGTTCCCTATCAAGTTTCTGTTCCGTATCAGCCAGTTTAACCATCACCTTTCTAAGCAACTCAACTATGAGGTCACTACACTCTCTGAAAAATTCCCACATACCCTCCCACTCCTTAAAACCCAGAATCCGAACGTTGTTCGCAAGGAAGCTCAGGAAGACATCCCTCAATGGCTCATTGGAGTTGCTAAGCTCACATGTGTTGGAATTGATATATTTCAACACTTCTAAGATGTGATGCAAAAGCCTGTCGGCCAGAGTCTTTTCTAATGTTCCGGACGATAGACACAGCGGGATTCTAAGAAGTATCTCCTCAGCCCGGTCTAACGCCAGGGTCTGGAGCTTGGGGATGTCTTTGTACTGCGCAAGCACGTAAACCTTCGCGTGCACCAGAAGCACGTTTGTGTTCTCGCTCCTAAACAAATCTTTGCACACGCAATCATATGGTTCATATTCGTACCCGCTGTCACCCCGTCCACGGTAGTGGCAGCTAACGACAATGGGATTCTCTATGTCCGGACCTGGCTTGTGGACCTGGTAATCGTCCACATAGGCATACTGCAGGAACCGGCCCACAGTATCACCATCCCAATCCGAGAGGTCAATCCGCTTCTCGGAGGCCTCTCTCCATGCACCCGCCAGTACAGAACGGAGTTGCTCCGACTTGGCAGTGAGCACGCCTCTGTGGACGTAAAACTTTCTGGTCCCAGACTCGGCCGCTATCTCGATGATATCGGAGGAGAATAGGGCAAAGTTCGATGAGATGCTGTGAAACCACCGTTGAGTTGTTTGTTAGTAATGATTATGATTTTTGTGTGAATGTGCTGTTTTTCGAATGCCCGAGAGCGCCGTACCTGTGCTCTGAGTACCTACCCTCTGGGCATGGGCACATGGTCCCTGACATTTGTTGATTGGTTTTTTTAGGTTGGAAAAGTACTTGTGCGGTGATCTGCACTATAGTTAGTGCTTACTTGTACAGAATGTGAATGCTGCTTGTATCGTGGATAGAGGGTCCAGGAATGAAACCATGGAGAAACCCCCACCCTTGGGGTATAAATCAGATTTTAATGACTGGGTCTAGCTTTGCTGAGAGGTATACGTATATACCGCTAGAGCTCAACTGACAGATCCCCCTATAGCTACATGTAGTGAGAGCACTAATTGCTCATGAGGGATGTATTGTACATGTGCATACATGTATGTACGGAAATGTGTTAACTTCAATTGAAAGAAACACTACCCACAATGTGATAGGTCAAGGAGGTTTAAACCCACCTCTTAACCACCCAGAATCATGACTACATTTTTGTCACTACTTTATCGTTTTTGTTGCAACGTCTGTGACTCTCGGATTCATGGCTATACCAATTCAGAAAGGGAGAATTTATAGATGCAGCCAAGGATAATCTCTCTATGATGGTATCACGATCACTTCTCGGCCCCTCCCATTCGATATATCGTGCACCAGAGCTCTCTCACGAAGGGCAATGTCTCTTTAAGGGCACCAATCTGTGGTCCCAATCGTACCATCGCAGAAAGCTATCTCTGTATGTGCATGTAGTTCTCTATAAGCCCTCATTACGTACCTATGTCACTCCTACACGCCCACCAGAAGAACCCCCTCACCAGAGATGTTGACTGAAGGTTCCCATTATAACTTGTTTCTGCATCACCTCCTCACCATTCGTGTTCGCGCGGGGGGGTATCTGGATGGCCCGGGAAAGGGTCTACTTCAGGGTAGTGGCACTTTTACACTCGCTACCAAAAAATATCGCCCGAGATATTGGATAGATTAAACATTGTTGAATGTCAAGGAATGTTGCTATCGAGAAGCAGCCAGGTATTGCAATTTGGCTAGGTCCAGCCTGATGTTCAACTTTGGAATCAGAATCGGCTAGGATCACAATTTCCCAAACCCCATTCACCCAAAAGAAGTATTTCTGAGAAATTCAGCGTGGAGGTATTTGATATTGCTGGGGTGCAAAAATATGCCAGAGTTACAATAAAGTACAGAGGATATTGACTTCAGCTTTGTTAGATTTGTCTTCCCTTATATATGGGTTACCTTTAGGCTCGTTCCTAACCCTCCTACCGGGAAAGCTGTCAGTGTAGAGGATACCATGTAGTCAAGCTTTATTCCTGAACACTGAGCAGTCACAGTGGAAACATATATGCAACACATGGTAGAATAAAGTAATTCATCCCGTCGTTACGCAGGTATCCACCCCGCCCTAAATAAATCACCTCCCCAAACATTGCTGAATCTAATTTACTATGAATTAACCCAAGTATATACAAGTGATGGAGTTATCTCAACCTCCAGGATGCTTCTGCGGGTGGCCGCAGGCTGCACCACGCTTGGAAAGAAATATACAGCCTTCGGCTCCAGGTTCGGTCATCCCTAACCGCGCCTTGCTCTATGGGTATCTGAGCTCTATGTACTCGCTCTGTGACTTGTACTTGCTCCGTAACTTGTACCTGCTCCGTAACTTGCACTTGCTCCGTAACTTTGGGTATATCCAGTTGTGTTGCCTGCTCTGCGTTGTCCTGTACTTCACTTTCCACACCGGCGGTTTCTCCAGCACTCTCTGGCTCATCAACTCTATCAACTGGCGCTGTCGTCACATGTTCTCCGGCCACGGCCTTGGTATCCTCAATACATTCCTTCTCCGCTGCAGGCACATCAGCCACTGCAACCAAGCGCTCGTTGCTGTTTGGGGAATCTCCAATTATCTGACCCCTCATATCTTTGATATCCTCATCACCATCCTCCGGTATTTCAGGCATAATGTCAAAGCCCCACTGGTTTTCCGAAGGGCCAGCAACCTGCGCCTCTTCCTCCACATCTTCTATATATTCGTCTTGCTCCTCGATTTTCTCGTTTGCTGGAAATGGGTGCTCCTCCTTAATCATAAAGCAAGCGTTTGTCTCACTCGTTGTGTCCCCGACATCCTCGCTAGTCTCGTCGGTCTCGAGGATCGCAGGAACCAGAGCCTTAGTACTTAGAATATCTAACTGCGGCACCTCCACAATATGAAACTCCTCCCTATCGCTTCCAACTTCCACGATTCCTCTGCTTCTCTCTTCAACTTTCTCGGTTATATTAACGAGGTTTCCGTAGTCGGCCCCAAACCGAATTTCAGGCCCAAATTGTCTTGTTACCATCTTGTGCATCAACTCAACCGCCAGATCACCACCCCCACACAGCAGCAAGTTCATCTCCTGGCCGTTCACAGCTTTGAGTATCCTGAAGTTGCGCGCCACATATCCCACCACTAGCTCCCTCGCCAGCTCATTGGAGCTCGTACGAGAGTATAGGTATTGCAGTAATTCTATGACACTTTTGGCTGTCCCTTCCGATATTGAGATCAGGTCGAGCGCCGTTTTTAGCCGAGTCAATGCTAATGACTTGAGTGTGGAAAGGCTTTTGTAACGCGCGAGTAGGTATAACTTTGCATGCGCTAATAACACGCCCTCGATTTCTGGACTGACAATCCCTAGCTCAGGAGTAGGCGCAGGATGTCGGTAGTCTCCAGTACGGAGAAACTCCATGAATCGCCCCATAGTATTGCCATCCCACTCGGGTTTTTCGACAATAGTCTCTGTCCACTCGAGGGGCTCTGATTCAATATCTTCATAGACATTGAAGTCACTTTTCTCATTTACCCTATTTGAAGATGAGAACACTAGTACATATCTCAGTTGATGTGGGCAGGAGGAGGTGGGTATCTTATGCACATACCTAGAAGACAATAGCACTGGGGGCGGCGTGGCGCCGCACTGTGGAGGTGTCAGGAGAGGGGGGTAAGGCTGAGACATGCCAGCTGTAGGGAAGAGGTCCTGGACAGGCTATAATCTACTCTACTTCGGGTGTAAACTGGGCGGGACGGTGGCCGTGGGATTCATTCTGGGTAACGTGCCTGCTAAGTTTCTCGTTGGGTGAAAGATCAAGGTCTGGCGTACACGTAGGTGGTCCGCCAAGATGTTACACAAAAACGGTTATTGCTTCTGCCCTACCTGGGGAGGTCGAGTCCTTGTCTTCCTTTCCCAGGTTTATATCCTGCGGGCGGAGAAGACCGCTATAGTACCTTAGGAACCTACATTATACATCGATACCTTTCAAAATAATGGTCAGTCACTGATTTGTCTACGTAGTCTTATAACTACTTTTTACCATATGCAATTCTCTCAGGTATTTTCGATTTATGAGTTAGCTTATTTACCTTCCTACCCCTCTTCTATCTTTGTGAGAGAAAAGAACACCCGGACTCAAATATGGAGGTGGGATGTTAAATGGGCCTGGATCACTATTCAGGATATATTTCTAAACGCGATGAGGATCCCGAACCAATGATGCACTCTCTCAAGGATCCCCCGGTTTATTAATCCGGCATCTCTTGGTAATGACTTGAATTCCGTGGTACTCCTATTATCCAACGTATCACACTAATCCCCCTCATTCAATATTGGGTACATGTGTCTATGACCGCCGTCTTGTTACTGACAAATACGCTCCTAAACCTATTATAGCAAGGACTTGAAATTTTGAGAATGTTATTTATCACTACTAGGAAATCGAATACGTGGAGCGCTCAGATCTGCCTCTCCATGGGGACGTAAAGGGAACCCAAAGGTAAAGGTTAATCTAAATATAGCCATATCTTTACTGAGTAATAAAACAGGAGCTCCTTCGTGTCTCATGAGCCATAAGTAAGTCGTTAGGATATCGTAAAGAAAACTCCAACAAACAAAATTTAAAGAAAGAAAGAAAAGGAAATATGCTGAGTATACATTAATCATTATGCTTCATCGTTCTTTCCCATACACGTATACATGAATCCTAAACTCCATCTAACAACCCACCAAAAACACGGAGTCTAGGACAGGAGGACGTGTGACTGATATCTTGACAGTACAGCTCAAGCGATTTTCCATCGAGCTCCAAGTAGTAACTTCCAGCCCACAGGCGTTGTTCATAGAACTTACATATAGCTCCCCGCTTTCCCGTGGGAATCACAGGCCGTATGACTCGAGTACTGCGCGAGCTATCTTTACATGCAAGCTTGAGGGATTTCCCCCCAACCCTGACAAAGTCGCTTCCAGACCAGCTATAGGTTTCATAATATTGGCATAGATTTTGGAAGAACTTTCCATCGATGGTGTGACTTTGAGGTTGCGACAAGGATTGAATCGGTGGGGCATAGGTTGCTTTATGAGTGGATAGGACAACCACAACGATCACGAACAAGGCCGTGGTTGCGATAGAAAGAAGTGTACGCAAGGAAAGACTAGACCCGGAAAGAGAGAATATCAACTTATCCAAATTGTCCCATTGGTGTTTTTTCGGTCCAGATGTTGGGATAGGTTCCCTGCTGGGGTAGTTTGGTGGAGGAATCGTGGATTTTTTTGCTCTCTCCTGCTCGAGCAATCTCTCCATATTCGTGACTTTGTCGTTCAATTTGGAAATTTCCCGGAGCCTGAGAACCTCTGTTCTCTTGGCAGCTTCCAGTCGTAAAGATGCTTCGTTCGATTCTCGCACCTTGTCGGTCAGCTTCTCCTCCCTCTTCCTCGCAGCCTCCAATCGCCGTTCAGCTGCGTTTAGATCTTGTGTAATTTCTGCGTTGTTTTCTTCGGACTGTTGTAGCTTCCTCTCTACTTCGTTCATGAGCTTTTGCATCCCGGATTTAACTTCCACGAGATCTTCTCCGACGTTGCAGAGCCTGGATGCTACTTTCTCCATCAAATCGATTGCGAAATCACCTCCCTTACTCATCAATGCCCTTATCTCTTTCTGTCCCTTTACTTTTTCGAAATTTGCTGCTGCAAAAGTTGACATAACGTCCCGCAGTGGATCATTAGAGCGTTTTTGAGAGTCGGCACCACAATCCGGGGAAGGGAAAGTCAGAGAGTAGACATAGTCCAACACCTCAACAACGCGGCGCAGTAGTTTTGGGTTTGTATCAAGAACGCTCCCATCGATGGCTTCGAGCACTTCTTTGAGCTTCTCCAAAGCCATCGTCCGGAGTGCTTCTACGCCTTTTTGCTGCGCAAGAGTATACACCTTAGGATGAGTCTTCAACAGTTGCCCCAATTCTTCTGGGTCCGAAGGAAGAACCCCATTCTTTGCCCCCTTCTCAAGCTCGTCTTGTTCTCCTTCCTTCGGCGGGGAAACGTCATAAGTCTCGCTATACAAAAAATCGACGAATTTTGCAACCGTATTGCCGTCCCACTCCAAGAGTTCGATTTTCTCCTCAAGCTCGGCACCCGTGATAGCGCTTGGCAGAAGTCGCCATTTTGCGAGCAGCTTGCTGTTCACAAAAAAGCTGATATCACGGGATTTTACTTCGACCGTTTTTGAGGAGAGGTAGCTGTAGCTGGATAGTTAGCTGGTGGTATGTTCGTTTTTCGTTTCGATGAGATACTTACCTAGAGATATTCATTGGCATTATGGTATCAGAGTCTGTCTTCTTCTAGTATCCCAAGAAACCCGGAGGATAGAGGGATAAATGGCGGGTTTTTTTTTTCCGCGTCCCAATCGTGAGAGGACAGACAGCGCATAGTTAACCCTAACCCTTTATGCGGGTGTTGTACGGAGGTGTTTCAGGATGAGGCTCGAACAAGGATAGTATCATGCTATTTACTGAGGTGGGCTGTGGGGAGATGAATATGTAGGAAATGGAGAGATCTAGCAAAAGAAAAAAAATGAAACAGAATCTATATGGGATACTTTACCAATGGTCCTATCAGAGTTCTGGTGGTAGCCAATCTAATATTGCGTATCATGTGATTTGATGACCTAATATGCCTTGTCACCTAACCCTATGTGTATGAGAGGCTGTGCTGTACTGTCCTCGGAGCTAGTTGATAGATAAGCAGTCTAGAACTCAGGTAAAAGCTGGGATAATAGGAAACCTACATCACTGGCGGTTGACGGTCTAAGCCCCGGTGGATATAAAATATTATCGTGACCTGGACTGAATGCTATAACACCTGTGTGATAGGTATAGCCATGGAATCGCATTGACCAAACACATATCCTAGTACTATAGTACATGCTCCACTGGACCACATATACAGTGTAACGTCTTTCGATTTGAAAGCCTTGTTTGTGATAAGAACTGGGAGTGATCGATTGAATCCTCAGATCGCCCTCTTACTCATATATAACTGTTTCACCGCTATCCCTAGGCCTGTAACCAGCTCCCATCCCCTGAGAGCACATGAGTTTGTTATTAATGCTTAACCAGTGTCGCTATGACTGCTATACCACAGATATCCCTGATGAATGGCCCGATATTCGAATCTAGAGCGCTTTTGGGGTTTTGAATTCGTGACTATTTATTTGCTTATAGTTATTCTGTGCCCTGGTTTTTTTCGATTTGATATATTTTTGGCTTCGAATATCGGTGGGAGAAAAATCAAGTCAAATCGGGATAAATGTAACTGATCTAGAGCCTATCAAGTATGAAACAAATAATATCCAGCGATAAACCAACACTAGAAAATCATTGTACAATACCAAAACACCAGACCGCCAAGCTAGCTATAAGGTCGTAGGGAGAGTAAGTCCTCAAATCAATGTCTTCCCTACTCAAGGGTCTGGGGTTCCTCAGGTGCGCTCGCGCTGGTCGTATTTTGGTCGAGCCCTTATATAACTCAAGCACGTGGTGCGTATACAATATATCATGAAATTTTGTCTCGCTATATATATATAAGGGGTCATGGTCAACCAGCCCGAGCCAAACCCACCGCTGCTGATGCATTGATCTATTAAGGGACTGAAAGAGCCTAGTGGCCAGTAATAATTTTAGTTTGAATATACCTGTTTCGTACATCTTTCAGTTTCATCTTGTCCATGATTCAAAGATTCTGTTGGTGGCAAAGGTGAAGAAGTATAAAGTACACACTGTTACCCATGATAAACCTAGCTCGATTGTCAACACTAATGGTGATCTCGGAGTCATAGGCTCAACCGAATGAGACACTCGGGAGTGAACACGTTTGGCTTGCGAATTTATAGTTGAAGTATCAGAAAAAAGTTAAATAGATTCATGGCCATTCTCCCGATCAGCTTCGGTCTGTGTTCTTCAGTCGATAGAGCTGAGCCCTGTCTGTCTTTTGGTTTTAGCCAGCCTTGCATGAGTTGTCATGCCTTTTCAATTTGAGACGCCCAGAGCCTTGTGGTCCCTGGCTCCCTGGCTCCCTGGGTCCCATGTTTTTTTTTAGGCCATGTCCTCGGAGGGTTTCAAAGACACTAGGGGGAGTCATGCGCGAACTACACGAGCCCCTGTTACGTACTTTTCCATCTTTTATATTTTATTCAGGCCAACATATAACCAATTCATGTTTAGAAAATAACAACCAGAGATTATGTATCTGCAATATTTGTCATAAGGGCAAGGGTTACCATACGGCGAGCGTTACCCCTGTCGTCACTATGTATTTGATTTCTGGTTCTAGGTACATCATGTATATTACGTGCGGTAGATATTTTCTCTACATACATGTAAGTACATGTACATACCGTTGCAACTTCATGTACTTACATGTACATCTTGTTGTCCTTGGCAATATTTGCGGCTCATCTACAGTGTTTCGTGGTCGGTATCGTTGCTGTTCTGTCAAACTATTAGCGTTGTCCTTTTGTAACTTTCGCCAACCAGCTTACTATACATGTGTTTAAACACGGCCGCTATCGCAACTATGAGATAGGCTCTTCTTTGCCTCCTTCTGTTCAATCGATTAATCAATCCATTAATTAATTTAATAACTTCCTCTTGCTCCACTCTCTTCTATTATCAATTTCCCGAAGATACACTTGACAAGTTTGGTTCCGCCCTCTACCTTAGCCTCTGCCACCCCAATATCTTCGATGTAACCTTTTGTCCATGATTAATATATATCTATTGCTATTCTTAGCGTTCCCTATACTAGCCCTTAGTAGTTCTCACCGATATCTTGACTCATCGGTTCCGATGCAAGGAACCACCATTTGAGGGCATGGAAGCAAGTGCCCAGCTGAAATAAACACTGAGAGGTATAGTGCACGAGCGTCATATGTTTCCCTGGGTGTTGTAAGTATCACTAGCTACAATCACTGCATACCAGTTTCAACTCAGAGAGACTAGACTCAGTCTTGTACGCCACTCTAGCAGCCCAAATTTGCTGTGATGACCACTTGAGATATTAGCCACAGTTATCTCATGATACCGAGTCACAGGTAGAATAGTAATGATAGATCAATCGCCGTGCCGTCGAAGAAGCCTTGCAAGGCGGTCTTGACAGACCGAAAGAGGATCTAAAGCTGTGACACAACTCACGAGCATGTAGTGCCATAACCGTGAGGTTTCATGCACGTAATGAATAAAAGAAAAAAAAAAAAAAAAAAAACTCACGAGCATGCATCTCAGCCAAGACGCCAAGACCACAACGTAACAAACTTCCTAAGCGAGTGATCGATCATGATCAACACGCAAAAACCATTGAATGCAAAAAATTCTTGACACTACCGATTCGCATGAGTATATAGAAAACGTAAGTATTAAGTAAAATCTCTTGGGAGCCCCAGTGGATCTTAATTTTGGTAATGGGCACACCCCAAGAGCCATCTTGATAGTGCGAGATACAGGCTCAAACCCATGCTCCCAAAATCTCGAGAATAGTAGGATTCTATTGTTTTTAGAGACTTAGGCCATGAATGCACGTCCGGTTTGGGTGAGGTTGATCAATATTGATATATAGTATATTTGTATATTTGAGAAGCATTATTTTGAATTTTCACACGACAATGCTCATTTACATGTAACTCTATTAAATGATCGCCAAGTTTTTCTCCGTCTCATATCAAGATGCGCTACATGATCCAGCCCTTCATATATAGTTTGATTATATATATATGGGTGGCCTTCAACATCTATTTTTTAGTGTGATGGCTGATAGCAATGGGATTCTACTTACATGTAGCTAGCTAGTGGTTCGTGGCGGTCATTGGACGTTGTATCATGATCACTTGATTTAGGGCCCGTTTGGCAACAAGACAAAACGGAGTTTCCAAGGGTCAAGGCCTAACAAAAAGATCGTTGAAACGGAGTTTACAGGGGTGAAAACTCCGTTTTGACCTGTTACCAAACGGGCCCTTAAGACTCTCGGAGTACATAGTACAGTCCACAAAGAGAAGGGTAATACTACGACAATTATAATTACATCTTTTAGATCAATCGATTCCCGCACGGACCCTTAAGTGACCATACCATTATCTTGAATCCGCTGCAAACTTTGTCTCTGTAAGTTCCATCTGTAATTGCTCGTTTTCGATTAAGTCACAAATAGCCACTCACCTTTTGCTCCGACCTTCGTAATACATCATACACTTATTCGCAAAGCACCAACATAAGTGTAATAAGAGTGATTTTGCATATTACACTGATATCTAACTCCGATAAACCCTGCCCCGCTTCAACAAGGCAGTGGCAATAATCCATAAAAGTTATCAGATCTAGGGTTCTTTGTAAAATTGGGTGTCACAATTACGGTGCAATGCCTTTGATTAGTTGCTTATTACTTCTACTAAAGATTCTTTATTATTAGTATATAATTTGGGCCAATTCTTGATAATTAATGATTCATGATTGGAGTAGACCTATGAACAGCTTTATCTCCTAGTCAATTATTTTGGATCTCCAATCGTGTATCTGCAGAAAATATACAAGAAGCCGGTCCCTGACGTGATCTACAACCATGACTCGATTGCGCCAATATGGGACGACTTTAAAGCTAATAATAGGCGACTCAATCAAGGGCGGGCGAAAGTCCCGTTTCCTTATTATCTTTCTTACTCCACCTCTGACCATCCCCAGCCCCATCTTCTCCCTTCATCTTCTCCTCCATCTCTCATGTTCTCTGCCTCTTCGCCCTTTTCTCCTACCCTCCAACATCTTGCCAGATAGTCATCCGAGATTGCGACCATATCGCCATCCATCGTCCACGTAAGATCCATGACCTCTTTTTCATACCCCCTGACCAATGCTGCGCCTATTCCCACAGGCATATTCTTACTGATACCCGCAGCCCGGGAGTCCTCCGGGTGGAATTGCGGGTATAACGACCGATCAAGGTAGCGTTCATCTGTCGGGAAAACGATTGGGCAATTGTCTGAAGAACCAGCTGAGAGCAATCTTCCGTCACGAGAGATTGCGCTTTTGACATAGAAGGTTGATGCGTGTAGGCGGGGGTGAGTATATGCGTGGATAGGGCCGTTAGACAAGTGCTGGGTGCTGTAGGCATAAACCACACCATCTCTGCAAAGACTATAAAGTCTAGCCCCATCAGGGCTTAAAGTAAGTGAATTTAACCCAAAGGCCCTATTGTGATGTATGGGTAGTGCGCTTGCGTTTATAGCCGCCGCGGCTTTCCCTCTCTTCTGAGTTGTTCGGATATCCCAAACTTTAATCTCGGCGTTCAACTCTGAGGCCGAAGCAATTTTGTATTCTTCAATCCAGGTGACTGCGGTCACACTCACGTCAACTCGCTTCTTGGCACCTTTACCCCGTGCAACACGAGGAGTATGGGCTTGAAGGATAGAGTTGACAGGCTTGTGAATTATAATATCTTTAGAGCGGACACCAACACAACGGGTATCCCAGAGGTTGATGCTGCCATCCCTTGAGCAAGAAGTAAGAACAAAAGGGTTGAGAGGGTTGAATGCAACTTGTTTAATACTGCTGCAATGCCCTTGTAAAACGGACGTACACAGTTGTTTCTGAACATCAAAAATTCGAACAGATTGGTCGCCGGATGCAGTTGCCTAGATTTGGTAAATATGATTGCGCTAAAAACATGGGATGGAAGCAAGAGGGTTAAGACTACATACCATTTGAAAATCATCTGGGGAGAACGAAATATCAAAAACAGCATTATCATGGCAACTCATGCCAGTATAGGTTTTGCCTAAAAGGTGTCAGAACGGCGTTACTATTAATAGATTGTCTCTCAATTATGTACCAAAACCGGGCGCTTCGTCTTTTGCAGATTCAATCAGCCTTACAGAACCAGATTCGTCTCCAACAGCAACGAGAGAATTTCTATTGCACGCTTGTACCGCGAGTGGCAGTGAAAGCACATCTTCTCCGTTCTGAATTGAGTGTAAATCTTCCGGTCGAGAGTAAAATCCCTTTACCTCCATTTTCCAATCTGCCAGCCAGTTAGTAGGTTTCAAGTGACAGGTTAAAAGGCCCATACCGGCGCAGCTAAACCCCAATTGGCCCGGATCCCTCCATGGTACACCGTATCCGCCTAGGCTTCTCATCAGGACCCTATGGCTGAAGGTGGATTTGATCCTTTTTGGTAGTGGTGGTGGGGGTCCTAGTTCAGGTCCCTCATCTTCCTCCTCCACTTCTTCAATGGGAGGTGTTACAAATATAGGCTCCTCATTTTCGCCGAATAGCGACTTTGTTACGCGTGATCTCTTGGACTGCCGATGAGATGGCGATGCTTCGGGTGATGGGAGGCCTCGGCCCCTTGAGTTGCTGTCACTTGGTGTGACTTTCCGGAGGGGACCCCGGGGGGGATTGCGTCTCGGGGTAAAGAAAGAGTGGACGGTATTTGTAGGGACTCTGTTATCTGGAGGAGAGGGTAAATTTGATGCTGGGTCTATGCTTCTTGTAGAGATGGCCGTGCGCTCATCGGATTGAGCTTTTCGATTTCTTGGAGTGATAGACATAATTATAACTTTGTAGGCGCAATTAATAGGGCCTTGCCTTTCTCCTGGCCGTGAAGCTGTAATAGCCTTTTCTATAGCAGAATGGGATGGTAGCAGGTGTTGTCAGTTTCAAGGTAGGTACAACGCGTCGTGTTGTTTGAGAGCATGTGCGTATATGCCAAGGATTAGTTAAATGGAAGTTTCACTTTGCTTCGTTGCCTTGACGACGTGTAGTGCTTAAAAGAACCGCCCTACTTTACTAGTAGGACGAAACTCAAGGGGACGCATATAAGTCAAGCACTCCCAAGGCACTGTACAGCTTCTCCAACTCTGTCTATCTCATGGTGAGTGTCGCCCATGCTTTGCACCCTAGCAACTAGGCTATGCCGAATGATGAAGCGGGGCAGTATCTCGATTGAGAAGTATTGTCAAAGCCCGTCTTGCACCATGAACATAAATACAAGCTTTATAGCTACATTCATCTAGGTAATAGCATGTTGAACCTATGGCGGGTATAATATCTAGTCTATTATTGAAATGGTATTGTGCCCTACATTTCTCTACCATTCATGGCTTGATACTCGAAATATTCGCTGCCTGCATCTCTTCCAGTTCCTTGTTTCTGGCTGCTAATTCTTCATTCTTCTTCCTTAAGCTTTCATTTTCCTCATCTTTTTTTGCGACCTCCTCTTTCAACTTCATGTTCTCGGCCCTAGCTAACGCCAGCTCTAATTTCAATGCCTTCGCTCTCTCCTCTGCCTGGTCGATTTTCGAAACAGTCTCCCCGCTCAAACTCTCAAGCTTTTCGAGCAAGTCAAAGAGTGATTCGTCTACAAAACACGTCCGGATCAGTTAGCCAGCTCTGGAAACGTGCACCCTAATGAGCTTACTTCCTGGTTGCCAAGATGGATCAGTCGCGCCCTAGAACTCAGGTTAGCAATATGACAGCGATATACGGTGGGAGGACGCGAACCTCTATGCCCTGCATGTTGGGTGCGGGTTTATGAGGTGATTTGGGGAAGATTGGGTTCGCGGAATATATGCAGGGCAGATGCAGAAGGTCTCCTCTACACTAGGGTAATGTGACATGAGATGTGGGGTTAGGATCACGAAGCCGCCAAGAAATATCACGTGGATATTAGTAATGATGGAATCAGTTGATCTGTTGCATGCATCGAGTGATATGGCGTGATGTGGACGACTACTTCGGGAGGGTAGGAATAAGTGAAAAGACACCCTTCGTGCAACTTTATGGTTAGGCGCCTGCACCCGAAGTACTCTACATACAATGTCGTCATACACCATATACATGTATGAACAGTAAATACACTGGAAATAAGCAAGTGATATCGATATCTAAGATCTCTCGTTGTAACGCCATATATATGATCCGGGTTCTTTCTGGCCCACGCCCAAGTACGAATACGCAGACACCATCATTGGGGCAAATACACCGAGCCAGCAGGAGTTAGTCATGAAATGCTCTCTGGCGAATTATGGGAGAAGAATCTCTCCTTTGCTGAGAACAAACGTCATACACAAATAGCTGTATTTCAGGTAGTTGAGATTTCCTCAGGAGAATAGTCAGGAACCGGTATCATGGCCAACGAGGTCGAAGGCTCTTATGTCCTTACCTCAAGCGCAAGTAAAGACAGACCTGACCAGGATGGAAAGTGCAGAAATGCGTAAGATTAATAGTGTGGAAAACAACAACATGAGAGGTGAACCGTCTTCTGCTTGCGGGACCCAAGCCATAACTATTACTCCGACTCTGCGGTTTTACTACAAATTTCGAATGTAGGCAAAGAAAACGAGGCGGTTGGGGGGCTAGGCTATAATCTGGCTAACGAATAATTTTTTACTTGGATCACTCTATAAGGTTTTCATCGAGGCACTTTACCATCAATTATTGATAATTTGGGTTAATCATTATCTATCTAATAATATGATATATACAGTCATCCTCCAGAAGTGTTCGTGATTTGCGCCTGACTTGACCAATGCGTAATGTAGCTTTGAGGTCGATTTTAGGAACCGAGATGTATCTAAATAATTTTATAAAATCAATGGGCAAAAAAATTAATATTATAGAAGTCTAATAACAATTTTGGGTACCATTGACTGATTCATGGTTGATATTTTGAACATCTCAGTGCGCACCTTCACTCTTAGTTTGAGCCGGGCATGCCACACTAAATCCGAATTACGAACACTTTTGCAGAGCGGCTGCATATATGAATACCTACCTAGCTAGGCCAGGCCAGCTGTGACCTATTATCTATCCCATCGTCCGTCAGTAAAATGCTGACCCTCCAGAAAAAGTAAAGTTAGTGTGGCTTTACTAACAGATCTTGTTATCTCTCTTATCAAATAATAGATCTCCCATACAAATTTAACCCCCCCGCTATGGGGGGGGGGGGGGGTCAACGTCGACGGACCATGGGATAGAATTGATACACTACATATATGACTGAGAATGAGAATGAAAACGGAAACGGAAACCAAAGCGAAAGCCAAAGCGAAAACGAAAACAAAAACGAAAAAGAAAAAGAAAAAGAAAAAGAAAAGACACGGCGAGCCACAACCTTTTTCTTATATAAGTGTATCTCGAATTAATTTCAAAATTCAGCCCATAAATAAAATGGCACAATGACTGCACTCCAACACCTAGCCTTGCCGGCCCGCCCCACACCCGGCGACTAATCACAACTTCGCTGACATTTAGCCAACTTATTGATCTAGATATTATTCTATAGACATTTCTTCAAAACTGGGTATGGCTTACCTACTGGTGCCTTCGTACTGGTATCTCTACCTATCAATCTCACGTAGCAGGTCGTGTGTATTCTCCCTATCAATATGTTCCTGCAGTTTCTTGCTCAATGTATATGTTGTTATTCCTGAGTCGTGTTTGCCAATACCCAGTTTGTGATTTTTACCATCACGACCCAAAAATGAACCCAAAGCACATTGGCGTGGACCATCATCTTCAATAAAATTCAACCAATCTCTCCCCAATTCGCCTCTGCTATCCCCCTTTGGAGCGCCTTCCCCCCGGCGTAGAAAACTCCAGCACCTTTGGGAAGTTGAAATTGAATTATTTGCAATTGTGCGAGATATACCCGCGGTCTGCATTTCGGCATCAACGGCCGTACTTGCACTGATAACTAATAACCCCGAGGATTTTGGAAGTTGGAAACTAGTCTGGGAGGTTTGTACGCTTCGGGGGATTGGGGAGGGGTCGCTTGTGTATGGGGAACCTGAGGTATCCACGGAGTTATCCATAATTCTGGTGGATCTATGTATTGAATCGCCTTGGTCATCATCGATCATAGTATTTGCTCTTGACTCAAATGAAGTTATAGACGTTGAAGAGGGTTGGAGATTGGAGATCCTCTGGTTGTGGGAGGTTTCCGTATCGGTGTCAGTGTCCGAGCCCTCTAGGTGCTGATCTGTTGATGTACCGCAGCTGTTTGATATTGGGGAGCCCGAATCCTCTTTGATAATGTCGGTTACATAGACTAGTAATAACTTTGAAGCAAGATTGGTTGGTTGTCGTGGGAGAAAAGGATTTCTTCGGAAGCGGAAGAGGAGATAGAACGTAACGATCATGATAACCTCGGAAGTAAGTATAAGACTGCGGCAGACAATTGTAGTTTTCCTGTGACTGCCCGGGTAACCGGGCAAATAGGCCAGGTCCAAGAGAAAAATCTAGGGGGCATAACCAGCACATAGCGCCCTGGTGATCTCGATGTAACTTGAAGGCTCTTTGTAACCAAGCCGAAAAGCGATCTGAAAAGCCCGCAATAGGTCCTGAAAAGGATATCTTGATGCCCCAAATCCGGTTATGAGCTCATCGTATTTTGCACCTTCTCTTCTGTGCATAAGATATAGAGAGTGGTACTCCGACAGATATTTCGAAACTGGAATCCAAAAGCCTGAAATGCGGGCCGAAGCAAGAAACACTAGAACTTTAGCCTCAAAGTAACCAAAAGCCAGCGACCCTTGAGAGCCAAAAGCTCCCATAGTCACCCGACTAAATACGGAAATGTGAACACATAGCATGGTGAGCAATGGGACTGTTTGGAGATGACATGGGTGATTGTCTTTCCAGAGAAGCCTTTTGCGGAACCGTACAAGCCTAGCTATTTGGGGCGATCTCTTAAACTCGGTAAGGATGATCTTGAGCCTCTCTGATATGCTTTTCGAGGCGACCGCTTCCGGCGGGACCTCTCCTGGCGGGGTCGGGAAGTTCTCGTGTATAAGCACGATATTGAAGTGAGGCCCAAAGGTACCTAGAGTATCCTGTGATATGAGACGGAATTTGTGATTCCCAAGCCCTTTATCAAGTTCAGCCTGGGAGGTTTCGTCGTAAATATTATATTTCTCGAATACTTCATAAATCGAGTTCCCGTTGAGTCTCCGTCTTCGGGTGAATCTAATCAAACTCTCAAGGCCATAAGGAGCATAGGGAACATTTTAATTCTCTCCCTTGCAGGATTATAGCCAAGACAATTATCAATAAAGATGTGAGCAACAAAACTGCCCGCATAGGTATTTTATATTGGACAAGAAGTTCCATCCTACCATCATCGTCATACGATATACTACGAGCCACAATCTGTGGTAGTACGATTGTAGTTAATACGAAGGCTAGTGAAGTGCAAAGAACCGCCCAATGTCGATTATATATCGCGAAAATTGGTTCGGGAACTAATCGACACATAGACTAGATGCTCCAGTTGCTCCCTCAGTCTTTGAAAGTTGGTAAAAAGGCTCCATCGATTTGACCACCACGTTCAACTCGAAAGAGTATAGTCCTGGGAAAGCTAGAACAAAGAAGGTGAAGGCGACCGGGAAGTATCTGGCAAAAAGCTGGCGAATCTCGTAACCGGGGCCTTGCCGGAACAAGTGACTTCCGTGCATTGGTGTCTGGTGGACATATTCAATCAGGATGGATGTCATGATGGGCAGGGCGACCCAAAGAGATATTGTCCAAGGCCTCAATAACCAGTGACGGTAGGTCGGTAATTTCCCCCCCCCCGAACCATTGGAGGTGACTATGATACAGTTTTGCAATAAGTTAGTACAATTAAAGTAATGGTGCTCTTGTAATTGATAAGTCCCCGATGTTCTCTTACCTTGCAATTCTTCTGAAGCTGGTGAACGTACCGGGGTTCTTGCACCAAAGAATGTCTTATATATATGGACCAAAACCTGGTAGGCTTGTATATCGCATTAAGCTTTTTCGTATCTTGACCTTCTGTATAAACATTTTGAGTCAATGAAGACCGCGTACCGCCCTAGGATCCTATAAAGTTAGCAAACTCGGCAGCTCCCCAAATGATATATACATGTATCTAGATCTACTTGGATCTCTCAGGAGTACCTTATTTGATTTATAAATATTGTGCACTCACACACTCATATACAGATCTAGAGCTATACCCCCAGGGTCTAATATATATTATATTATAAAAATTTATTTAGTAGCACTGCGCGTGCAGTACATATATCCCGCCCAATAATTTCGCGCGCGCGAATACACCACTTGTATCCCATAGACCGTTAGGCTAAATTATTCGTTCCGCCGAATAAGAACTAGAAAATGCAAGTGACGGGGGGAGGAATGATTTCTATGGAGTGGCGGTGCATTTTCTGGCTCTTATTCGGGGGAACGAGTATCAGGCGCTTAAATCCTTTATATTATGCTAAACGTGGGGGAATTAGCGCCTTGATCGAGGGTACAGTTTCTTCACAAGAGGGTACTTGTTTAGATCAAATCCAAATCAGTATCAACTAAATGGGCCCTTGATTGGATTTCGTTGCGGCCAAGTACGGCTGTACTTGGCAGGCCGAAACATGCTCAGAATCTGGTGCACTGCACATCATACAAACCCGGCTCTTTACCTGCTATATAGGTAATAGTAGAATTAAGATTACAAGAGTAATTCCCCTAAGCAGTGTTTCTTTGGCGCAAAGTTGCCAAGGCTCTAGTGCACCGGATTCTGAGCATGTCTCGGCCTGCCAGGCGATAACGACATTAAAATGTGTTATATTGTAGGATTCCCCGCACGCTGTAATACATGTATCATCGGATTGTTTTAGCCGGCGCCAATGAATTCCATTCATCTACTATATGTAAGTACACACGCCTCTGGAAACTGACAAACCTGTATGACAAATTATGAAGGGTTCTACCAAACACTCTACTTCGATTATTGCCATATTCATGATTAGTATGATGTGCCAATTGTGATCTTGCAATTGCATATAACTGCACCAGACTGCGGCAGCTGTGATTAACCAGCCGCAGTCTGGCCTAGCTATTATAGCCTTATAAGATACAAGCGGAGTGCGGCCTCCAGCCGCCCAAACATATTAATGTGGTGGGCTATAGTGCGATAGTAATGTTTTAGATCGATTATTGTTGTCATTCTGGATTATTGAGTTATCCAAACGTACAGGCACACACTAAACTTCATCTCTGCCTCTCCTTGTAGATAATATGTGATATATTAGCTCTAGTATGCAATCTAGGTTATTCATATGATAAAATGCCATCAGGGAAATTCAACGTGCAGCCTTGATATATAAAAATATACCTGTAGTTCTGTCATTGTTAGTTCTTTTATACCCGCCAATTGCAATAGCTACACTCCTTCTAATGCCAGTTCCCTTCCATCTCAGGAGTAGTACTTTGTCTAATGATGTGCAACCAATAGAAAACGTTCCTGGTGATGATGAGGAAGACTATATAGTTTAGACATGTAGTCAAATTCGTAACACAACTTAATCTGCGCTTTTACTCTAGATTATAAAAGTGGCTATTAATTTTATCGAGAGTTGTCAATTATTGGCCAGAATGGATATATAGGATATATGGCGCGAGAGGCCGAGGGCATAGAGGGTGGGTATGTCAACTTCAGAGGAACCTTTTTTGTATGGGAATTTAGAGAAAGTACCACCCTTAGGCTAGGCACTAGTACCATTATAGGAGACGGAACGCCACCAAAACACGTGTGGCTGGGTCGTCCGATGACTTATTACCGAAGGTGGGGATGTAGGATATTACACCTGGAGGTGTTTAAAGTACTATATTGCGTGCATGCGCAGTTTCACATCCTGCCAGTATCTCATAGTAACTAGTGTGAAGAGCTATTTATCTACAGAGCTTCTCCTATCATACCTTCCCTGTGTACGTGGTTAATTAATGGGTGACGGAGGGGGAGCGTCGAAGTTGAACGGACCCACACTCTAAAGTCCGCGAAAAATCTAGATCGAAAGAGGCTGGCGGGATGAGATTGAGTCTGATACTTACGCTTATTCCAGATCTTAGATCTCAGGAGTGTATATCTAATCGCTTGAGTGCTCTCCCCGCTATATGAGCACAGGGTCAGGGGATCACGATCAAGCCCAGATCACATAGCAGCATGGAAGCCCAAGGCGACATTGATTACATACCCGAAGGTGATATTACGAGGCACTATCACCTCAAACAGCCCAACCTAATCTCTCTCCCTCCACCTTCCCGAAACTAGATACAGGCGAAGATAACATGAAACAACCTTCTCAATAGGCGTTTCAGATATTAAAAATGTTATGGAAGCAGTTATAGAAGGTTCTACGTCAAAACCATTAAACTACTGCCTTAGGTTATGACTAATTAGGCGTGATGTATCCTCTATATATATACTACCTCTTATATCGATCGGCATAGTGGAATTGTTTTATCAAACCTTCCCCACACACAGTAGTTTTTTCACTAAGGGGAGAAGGAATGTTAACTCACTTTGCTAAGTCGGTGCTGCTTCGTCAGTACTTTCTCGGGATTCTTTCTTTGATCTTAATCTAAGGGTCAAGAGAATGAAGCTGCCTTTTTATCAAATGTCAAAACCTGAGGGGGGGCGGCCGGCTCGACAAGTCTCTGCGTTATTACTTCCGCCCATCACTCCATTTCGTACCATTCATCGCGGTAATGAACGGCCGTTGGGCAGTTTTCTGCACATCCTCTGCCTTATTCCTTGATTCGATAGTTCTTGGTCAACTGATTTGGCGAATCCCCCGCTATGATAACAACGATGGCTTGGGTTTAGATGGAAGCTGATTGCCAGCTTCAAATTCTCTCTATACAGGCAACTTTGCTACTATAGTAGCTTGAGTCATTATTATTAATGGGGACACTAGGTATGATACTTTATAGGAGGAATTCCGGCGTGCCTCATGGCCCTAGCGGCTTTGACTCCCTCATTAGATTTTACAAGTATATCAAGCCCTGGGGACTCAATTCATTCTGTGTTTAAAAGGAACCATGCATAGGTGACGATATATATATCAGAGGGCAAACTCTAAATGTTACTCTGGCATCTCCGGCTCAAACTCTAACCACAAACCCTAAGCCCCGGGGGGGATTGTCTTATATTAAACGAGGAGGATTTCCTCTTCTTAAAGATAAGCATCAGAGAAATCCCTCCAATCGAAACCTTTTAATCCTAGATAAAATTCCTTCGTTGGCTTTGGAAAGACAATCATGCATATATGGCTTTTCCAAAAAGGCCCATTATCTATATTTTTATTTATCCACATCAGCCTGTTTGTTGTACTCACCTCTCTGCCGGTTTATCCGGACATGTTTATATACCCGGATAGCTCAAATCGCAAGGCATTGAAGTTGTGGATGAAACATAATGAATAAAAGAAAAAGAAAAAGAAAAAGGTTGTGGATGAAGGTCATGAAAGCGGTTCTATCATGCGCAGGGAACAAGGCGCATGCGCATCGTAGTACATACAACAAACTGAGTTCGAGACTTCTTGCTTGCTATAAAAAGTCTTCACAGGAATGGTTGGAGCAGCTACCACAATCAGCGTCTATATCCCACCTATTTCGTTACGTTCTAGATACTTCTATTTCGCAATCCCTCCAACCCGGAGGCTAAGGTTATATGCCTTTGGGTCATGATTCCTTGTGAGGTCATGATGCTTTCGATAATGCTCCTCACTCTTTGCTGCCGCAGTCGCCCATTCCTCTCTCGGTACCTTGTCACGGTCGCCTCAAAAATGTTAATTATTTATGCAACCAATACTGTCAGAGCAGATAAAGATCCGCTTTTCTCGACACGTTCGGGAAATCATCAAGATCGAAACTTTTAAACTCAAAACAACGGAATCCCTCTGGGGTGGAGCTGCCTCGGCCAGCAAAGGAGAGGCAAAGATAAAAATAAGAAAGGAGGCCCGTAGGGGGGATGGTTTGATTTCGTTGATGATGATCCACGCGTTTGCGCTTTGGGGAGCTTTAGAGGCCGCGATGGAAAACTTCATATGGCATTGGGAAACATGGGGTAGGGGTGGAGCCATATACCTTGAGTAGGGAACGGCAGAATCAAATAGGCAATGCCGAAACCCATGGCTATAGGCAGATCTAAACGTGTACACACCTACACATGCGTATATATAAAAATTTGCGACGTACGCGTATACGGTTATGGCATAAGATTTGCGAGTTCGACTAGAGCTCGATTGTCATATCAATAAGCGCTTTTTTATATATAGCTAATTAGGATGCGCAAGGTTATATTTCTAGCCAAGCAATATGAGTGCTAGCTAGGAGCCCACATGTACCTACATAAATACATTTGTAGGTACAGCCACCCTCTAAATGTGTTTGTAGTTCACATCCAACTTGGTCAAGGCGCAATTTGACCCACCAAAATCTTAAGGTGGAACTCAGAAACCGAAATGTATCCATAAATTTTTATAAAATCAATAACAGAGGGCAACAGTACCGGTACCATGGGTCTGGCATCAATCTTAGGCACCATTGACCTCTACTCAGTGGATATTTTGAACATTTTGATGGGCACTTTAGACCCGACTCTGGCTTGAGCCGGACATGCATGCCACATCATATCCCAACCGCAAAACACTTTTGCAGAGTGGCTCTAAATAATCGTGCAGTCTATGGTCGGCTTTGAATCTTGATGAAGTGCCTTGTTGAATAGATACTTGTATTGATAATAATCCTAGAGGACGAGGAATCCCTTCGACCTACTTAACGTGCTGTGCTAATAATGGCATAGTGGCCTAGTGCCTAATTATAAATACAGCGGTAGATAAAAAGTCATGGAACGCAAATGAGACATCCAACCGCAAATCTTTCCAACCGCAAATCTTTCCAACCGCATTCCATGACTTTTTACCTAGCTCTGTACAGTCGCTCACGGGGGTGATGGTGGTCCTTCTGTAATGGCGGACAGGGGGGGTATCAAGCCATGCAATGGTAGAGATCACTCTGGCGACGCCAAGTATAAGGGTGTTGCGAAAAGTGATCAGAACCAAATAAGACAAAATACATATATTCACCGTAACACTCCCTTATCAGATTCTGATCACTTACCCACACACCCTGGTACAATTATAGTGCAGGACACCATCAAGCAGGATCCGTATTCAGGCCGCGAACGACTGTACTTGTCTCCTGGTACCGTTCCCTCACCTAACATCTTGGCTATGACTCAGCTACTACACTTGAATGATGTGCTCTAACTAGCCAAGCCAAATTATCTTGGCACCGAGTGATCGACCATGAAAGGTCCCTCCGCGCTTTGTGAGACGAAGGCTAGATGTATCGCGGGGGCGGGATGGTTGCCAAGATCGCGCATAAAACGTTGATGACAACCTACGGTACTGTCTTCCACGGGCTGATGACGGACACTAACTCAGTGTATCGACGGATTCAACCAAAAAGAGAAAGGAGTTACAGCAAAAAGAGACCATCGGGGGAATGTGAGTGCAGGGAAGGGGAGCAGAATGTGAAGTACGTTATGACAGAATGCAGGTTCACCACCAGTGAAAGGGAGAAAGGGAAGGAACATGACTCCATACTTAAACTGCTATGGTGCAAAGAGGGCCTCAGCACAGCGGTCAAGATATGTATAACGGCGTGCCAAGACTTCGCGTTACGTTACTAGGTTTACCGCTGCACGGGAAGGCGTCAGCGACTCGGTTAAGCATTCTCGGGTTTTCATTTGTAATCAGGTTTCCTTTGGGTTCTATGGGTTTCCATCACACGGGTTAGTAATCGGTTCTCGGCGATGGATATATATATATAGGCCTGTCCTCTCCTTGTCTCTCTTTCCTTTCTTCTCTACGCAACCTTCCTGTTCTCTAGGGTATTGTATTGTTTGTCTTTAGTTCTCTACGGTTATTATAGTTGTGTTACTAGTTTGGAATATATATCGTTCGCGTTACTATAGTTCCTCCTCCCTACATCCTCGAACTCCATAGTCGTTCGAACTCATACTAGTAGTTCCTTCGTTTCATAGTCCAACCGCCGGTTGCTCCTTCGTCCATAAATCATAGCATGACAGCGAGTGCTCTACTGGTATCTTCGAGTTCACTACTTCGTACGCGAGATCATCTATCTCCTCGTTCCCGAACTATAGAGAGCTTCCCCGCTTTACGCCAAGTAACGCCAAGACCTCCATAACACTAAGGTTGCGTCCCCAACACCAACCAGCACAACCACCTCGTTTAGCTCCTGTCCTGCTCGGTCGCAACCATGACCGACCCAGTCCCCTTCGCGCTGCTCAAGCACCTCTCAGAATTCTTGGCCACCTACGGCCCCCTCCCGACTGACGAAGATGTCGGTCACGAAATCACTGAGGCCCACAGCCTCATCAATGAATGCTTGGAGGTCCTAACCTTCCTCCCCAACCCAGACGAAGCCCCTAGTCCCTCGGCACCTACAGTGTACAACTATGAGGAGGTTATTGAAGACCTCAACTCCCAACTCGAAGCCGCCATGGCTGAGAACCAAGACCTCTGGCAAAGAATGTCGGAGGCGAACGAAGAGACTACCCGAGTCATTGAGGACCTGGACAAACAGATCGAGACTCTCGAAGAAGACCTCACCCAAGCACAATTCTCCCTGGCTCTACATCGAGAGCAATTAGCGTTCTCTGATGAGGACCTCCATCAAGCCGAGCGGGAAATCCAGCAGGTCATCGCAAAGGGCAATGCCCATATTGCTGACCTCACCAGCCGCCTCAACTCTGTCCCCGCTCTGCCCTGCCGCTGCCCTGTCTCCGCACCCCGCTGCCCAGTCCAAGCCCCGTTCTGCGTTCCTATGATCATGCAAGGACAACTGGAGAAACCAGTTGGACCAAGTCCCCTGAACTCCCGAGCCGGCTTTAGCCATGCCCCTTTAGAACACTGGCAAACCAAAGGGCTAGCACCACTCACACCAAGTCTCACCGTCTCCGCCGTCTCCGTCTCTGGAGGACAAGATGTCCAAGATCAATTAATCACCACTTGCTCCGTCTCCCAGAATCCGGCCTCCTTTGTGCCAGCTTGGGCCCTCATAGATCTGAGGGCATCGGTTATGCATTCATCGACCAAGACTTCTGCACCCTTGACAACATCACCACGGTTCGCTGAAGAAGCAACGCCTGCTTGAGGTCATTGACGGCTGGTATCTTCAGGAAACATCACGACATAGCCAAGCTCAGCCAGACATCCACGGACATCGCGAGGAAGCATCCTTCTTTGTTACAAAGCTGGGTCACTATCCGATCGTTATGAATTCCTGGATCTTGCCACCATGATGTCACCCTCCGGCCCAAGAGAAACCATGTGGTCTTTGACTCCGTGCACTGCCTCCGTCACTGCCTCCCCTCCCTGAACCCGGTCACCGCACAAGGAATCTCGATCACCCCGCCAGACAGCCAGCGTATCCATATTGCGGCTATCGGGGCGGCCCCCTTCAAAAGATTGACCCACTACCGTGGCTCCCGGTTGTTCTGTGCATCCCTCCAGGCTATAGACGATGTGTTGGACAAGACAAAGGCCCTCGACCCAAGTGCCATAGTATAACGGCGTGCCAAGACTTCGCGTTACGTTACTAGGTTTACTGCTGCACGGGAAGTTGTCAGCGACTCGGTTAAGCATTCTTGGGTTTTCATTTGTAATCAGGTTTCCTTTGGGTTCTATGGGTTTCCGTCACACGGGTTAGTAATCGGTTCTCGGCAATGGATATATATATGGGCCTGTCCTCTCCTTGTCTCTCTTTCCTTTCTTCTCTACGCAACCTTCCTGTTCTTTAGGGTGTTCTATTGTTTGTCTTTAGTTCTCTACGGTTATTATAGTTGTGTTACTAGTTTGGAATATATATCGTTCGCGTTGCTATAGTTCCTTCCTACACCTCTCGAACCCATAGTCGTTCGGAACTCATACTAGTAGTTCCTTACGTTCCATAGTCCCGAACCTCGGTTGTGCTCCTTGGTTCCCTTCGTCCATAGATCATAGTCCATGACCGCAGAGCGAGTACTCTACTGGTATCTTCGAAGTTCACTACTTCAGACGAGATCATCTATCTCCTCGTCCCTGAACTATAGAGAGCTTCCCGCTCTTCGCCAAGCAACGCCAAGACCTCCAGAACTAAGGTTCGTCAGGCCCCCAACACCAAAGACAACACTCGCTTAGCTCCTGTCCTGCTCGGTCGCAACCATGACCGACCAGTCCCCTTCAAGGCTCCTCAAGCGCCTCTCAGTATTCTTGGCCACCCACGCCTCCGGCTGACGAAGATGTCGGTCACGAAATCACTGAGGCCCACAGCCTCATCACTGAATGTTTGGAGGTCCTAACCTCCCTCCCCGACCCAGACGAAGCCCCTAGTCCCCCGGCACCTACACTGTGCAACCATGAGGAGGTCATTGAAGACCTCAACTCCCAACTCGAAGCCACCATGGCTGAGAACCAAAACCTCTGGCAAAGAATGTCGGAGGCAAACGAAGAGACTACCCGGGTCATTGAGGACCTGGACCAACAAATCGAGGCCCTCGAGGAGGACCTCACCCAAGCACAATTCTCCCTGGCTCTACATCGAGAGCAGTTAGCGTTCTCTGATGAGGACCTCCACCAAGCCGAGCTGGAAATCCAGCAGGTCATCACAAAGGGCAATGCCCATATTGCTGACCTCACCAGCCGCCTCAACTCTATCCCCCGCTCTGCCCCTGCCGCTGCCCTGTCTCCCCGCACCCCCGCTGCCCAGTCCAAGCCCCGCTACCTTGCCCCCCGTTCCCATGACCACCGTACCAAGGACAACTGGAGGAAACCAGTTGGACCAAGTCCCCAGACTCCCGAGCCGGCTTTAAAAGCCATGTCCCTTTGGTAAACACTGGCAAACCAAAGGGGCTAGCACCACTCACACCAAGTCTCACCGTCTCCGCCGTCTCCGTCTCTGAGGACAAGATGTCCGAAGATCAATTGGTCACCACTTGCTCCGTCTCCCAGAATCCGGCCTCCTTTGTGCCAGCTTGGGCCCTCATAGATACGGGGGCATCGGGTTATGCATTCATCGACCAAGACTTCTGCACCCGGCACAACATCACCACGGTCCCTCTGAAGAAGCAACACCTGCTTGAAGTCATTGATGGCAGGTTAGTATCTTCAGGAAGCATCACGCACATCGCCAAGCTCAGCCTGGACATCCACGGACATCGCGAGGAAGCACCCTTCTTTGTTACAAAGTTGGGACACTATCCGATCGTTATGGGAATTCCCTGGATGCGCCATCATAATGTCACCCTCCGGCCCAAGAGAAATCATGTGGTCTTTGAGTCCGTGCACTGCCTCCGTCACTGCCTCCCCTCCCTGAACCCGGTCACTGCACAAGGAATCTCGATCACCCCGCCAGACAGCCCGATTATCCACATCGCGGCTATCGGGGCGGCCCCCTTCAAGAGATTGACCCGCTACCGTGGCTCCCGGTTGTTCTGTGCATCTCTCCAGGCTATAGACGATGTGTTGGATAAGACAAAGGCCCTTGACCCAAGTGCCATAGTCCCCGCTGACCTCCACCGGTTCCTGCCCATGTTCTCCGAGTCAAATGCTTCTGTTCTTGGCCCCCACCATCCTGATGACCTTGATATCAAGCTTCAGGAAGGTAAGGAACCTCCCTTCGGCCCCCTGTACAATATGACCCGAGGTGAACTACAGGCACTCCGCGAGTACATCTCGGAGAACCTGACCAAGGGTTTTATTCGTCACTCCAAGTCCCCTGCCGGTGCCCCAGTCCTGTTTGTCAAGAAATCCGATGGCTCCCTACGTCTCTGTGTCGACTACCGCAAGTTGAACGAGATCACGGTCAAGGATGACATCCGCTCCCCCTGTTCCCCGAAACCCTGAACCAGGTAGGTAAGGCTAAGTATTATACGAAGCTGGACTTAAGGTGGGGTTACCATCAGATCAGAGTCAAGGAAGGTGACGAATGGAAAACGGCCTTCAGAACCCGCCTAGGACACTATGAATACCAGGTCATCCCTTTGGTCTCACCAATGCTCCCGCCACGTTTCAGAGATGGATCAACAACATCCTTCGGCCCTACCTCGACGACTTTGCCACAGCCTACCTTGACGACATCCTAATCTACTCCGATAACATGGAACAACACAAGGAACATGTCCAAAAGGTTTTGGGAATCCTGCAGAAAAACGGCGTCCACCCAAAACCTGAGAAGTGCGAATTCTACGTCCAGGAAACCAAGTATCTCGGAATGATCCTAGGCTCAGAAGGCATCAAGATGGATCACAAGAAGGTCCAGGTCATCCAGGAATGGGAAACCCCTCAAGACGTCAAAGACATTCAGACCTTCCTGGGCTTTGCAAACTTTTACCATTGTTTCATACGAGGTTACTCCAAGGTTGTCTCCCCTCTCACGGCATTAACCAAGAAGGGCGTACAGTGGAAATGGTCCGCCCAGGCAAATCAGGCTTTTGAAAACCTCAAAACAGCCTTCATCTCGGCCCCCATCCTCAGGCACTTTGACCCCGATAGGGAAATCATAGTTGAAACCGACGTCTCCGATTATGTCTCTGCTGACGTCTTGTCCCAACGGGATGACGACCGAATCCTGCACCCCGTCGCATTCTTCTCCAAGAAACACACCCCGGCCGAATGCAACTCTGAGATCTACGACAAGGAATTGTTGGCGGTCATTCGAGTCTTTGAAGAATGGCGCCACTACCTGGAGTCAGCACAGTTCCCGATCAAAGTCCTATCCGACCACCGCAACCTGGAATACTTCATGTCCAAGAAGATCTTGAATCGACGACAAGTCCGCTGGTCCGAATTCCTGTCCCGGTTTGACTATAGGATTGTCTTCAGGCCCGGCAAACAAGGAGGGAAACCCGATGCATTGACTCGAAGATCTGGAGATCTCCCTAAGGAGGGGGATGAACGACTACTGCACCAAGCCCAGGTGGTCCTGAAGCGGGAGAATGTTCAATCGAAGGATAAGTTAAGTTTGTTGACGGGTTCTTTCGCAAATGAACCCGCTGAAGGAATGTCCAAGTTGATAGGGCTATTCAAGAACTACAAGGCAGATAGTTTCTCCGGCGCCCTGACGATTCTTAGCAACGGCACCAAGACTCGAAGAAAATCTCGCTGCAAGACGCGCGCACCCAAGGATTGCTCCTGTATCGAAACACCATCTATGTCCCCAACCACCCCGAACTCCAGCTATTCCTCCTACAGGAATACCATGACAAGCCTTCGGCAGGTCACTCAGGAAGAGCCAAGACCTTGGAACTCCTCAGCCGTACATACTATTGGCCAAAAATGAGGAAGTACGTGGACCAATACGTCTTGAACTGCAACACCTGCTCCCGGTCCAAGGCCTCACGCAATCTTGCAAGGTGTCCTCTGACCCTCCCTGTACCAAAAGGTCCCTGGTCCGATGTGTCAATGGATTTTGTCACTGGCCTCCCGGAAAGCAATGGGTATAAGGCAATCCTAGTTGTAGTGGATAGACTGACCAAGATGCAAAGACTTTATCCCGACCACGAAAAGCCTCAACACGTGATGTGGCAACCATGTACCTCGACAACGTATGGAAACTCCACGGACTACCTGAAACCATAGTCTCTGACCGTGGTCTTGGTTCACAACAGAAGTTCTGGAAGTCACTATCACGGACGCCTTGAGATTGCCCCTGGTTTTCCACAGCCTTCCACCCACAGACGGATGGCCAGACGGAAAGGATCAATGCCGTCATGGAACAATACCTCCGTGCCTACGCTCGCGTACCAGCCGGGATGACTGGACAGGTTCTACCAATGGCAGAGTTCGCGACGAATAACCATGTCTCGAAACCACCAAGCTGTCTACATTCCCGCTAACTATGGACGACACCGCATGACCTTCGCCCCCTAGCTCATGGTAAGACCGAACGAGGGCCAAGCAAACAGGATGGCCCGAGATATGGCCATGATATGAGTTCTACGCGACGAATGTTCGGTCCCAGAAGATCCAAGAAACGGCAAACGCATAAACCGCACTCGCCCCCGCCATGATCGATGATAAGGTATGTCTAATGGATGACGTCGTGACTAGACAGGAGGAGTGACTCAGGGTACACTTCGTGGAACTTGGGGGACAAGGGGACGGGCTTGATACCGTCGGAGGTCTCGAGGTTCTGGGGACTAGAGGGTCGGGCTGACTACCGACGAGGGAGAAGAAACCAAAATGTCAAGTGTATTCAAACTTCTAACTAACAAGCGAAAAGAAGACGTTGCGTGAAGAAGAAAGGAAATAGAGAGAGACGACAACAGCGACTATATATACAGAAAGGTCTTCACGCAACCGAACGGAAGCGTAGACAACCCACCGATTTATCGTCACACCACCCAAGAGAAATGACAAGGAAGAGAAAATATCTGAAGAAACCGCGCCAACAATAGCGCAACCGAAGCCCAACTAAATCCCGAGGGTGCATTACTCACACAACCCCGCTCAAGAACTGCCTGCTTGGTAATGGAACAGGCCTAGACTGGGTTGTCGGGCGACGGTCCGCGATGATAGTATGGTTGTCTACCAAAACATCGAGGCCAGCGACCATCCAAGAAACTGGATTGAAACGTGTCGGCCCATACAGGATCAGCGAATGGTTAGCCCTCACGCTTATGAGTTGGACCTCCCGCCACGATGAAGGTACACCCCGTCTTCCACGTTTCCTGCTGTCTCTTGCTCAGAAAACCCCGTCCCCGGTCAGAAACAACCCCCTCCTCCCCGGTCGAAGTCGGAGGTGAACAGGAGTGGGAGGTCGACGCAATCCTGGACTCGCGAAAGCTACGAGGACAGCTACAATATTCGGTACACAAGCTGACGACCCTCTTGGCAGCCAACAGGCGCCGAAGATCTTGCAGAATTGGTCGAGGACTTCCACCGTTACTCCACGCAAGCCTGCTATCGAGCTAGGACCGAAGGACATAATCTATAACGGCGCCAAGACTTCGCGTTATGTTACTAGGTTTACTCGGCCGCTTCGACTCGATTTTATGTCGAGCTTTTTTGGTTTATGGGTTTAATCTTTGCTTAATCGGTTCTCGGCGATGGATATATATATATAGGCCTGTCCTCTCCTTGTCTCTCTTTCCTTTCTTCTCTCATAACCTTCGCATTACTAGGGTATTGTATTGTTTGTCTTTAGTTCTCTACGGTTATTATAGTTGTGTTACTAGTTTGGAATATATATCGTTCGCGTTACTATAGTTCCTCCCTACATCCCTCGAACCCATAGTCGTTCGGAACTCATACTAGTAGTTCCTTACGTTTCATAGTCCCGAACGCCGGTTGTCTTTCATGGTTCCCGTCGTAGATCATAGTCATGACCCATGAGCGAAAGTCTTTCTCTTGGTATCTTCGAGTTCACTACTTCGTACGCGAGATCATCTATCTCCTCGTTCCCGAACTATAGAGAGCTTCCCCGCTTTACGCCAAGTAACGCCAAGACCTCCGTAACAATATGGAAGGGGTTCTGTAAAAGAAGGAAAGAAGAAAGAGGAGTCGAAGAGGAGTCGAAGAGGTGGAAGCGAACAAGGAGCTAGATAGGGGGTGGGGCGACTTAGATAGAGAAGAGGGAGGAGAGGAGGAGTAAAAGAATAATGGGCTTTAAATTGCATACCTGATGTTTTGAGCTTCCCTTTGTTTTTCCTTTGGGGTTGCGGGGGAGGGGAGAGAGGCGAGGAGAGAGGAAGGTGGATAGTAGATTTAGTGCCATAACCGTGAGGTTGCATGTACGTAATGAATAAAAGAAAAAAAAAAAAAGGAGTTACAGCAAAACACTTTTTCATTGGATCAAACCCTTGTCCGTCGAGCTGATATCCGCCAATACTCCGTGAATGGTAGTACTCACTAAGTACAGAGGTTTTTCTAGATGCATTGTCATTGACTAGAGTCCTACATAGACTTGAGCTATTTCTCAGGACGGAACAGAGTCTTAATTGGCCTTTTGAGCTTACCCTTATCAAGCTGGGCCGAAGTAGCATCTATGGCAGCATATCATAACGATTGATACTTGTAATACAAAGAATGATAATCTTAATACCAATAAAAAGCTGATGGTAGTGTTGTTATCGTTGTTCCCTTTCTCGGACTCCTAATTCAGAGCTACACTACATAAACACAGACAGAGTTTCTGGTAGTAAAACCTTACATATAAACCAGTTTTTACCCCTAAGGGTGGACTCTTTCCTAAGGGGCTTCTTATTATACGACCCAGAAAGCTAGCCCCGGCCCCAGAGAACCTAAACTCTTTTTATGGATAGATTCACTGGTGATATACATAATCATAATATCAAGCTACATGTATACACATGACGTAAGTACATACATGTACCCATATCAAATAATTTAGGGCAATGCTACGAACATGGGGGGGGGCATCATCCTTGAAGTGATGCAACGCCAACCACCACAGAGCAACAAATAAACCTTGGGACCAAATATATAGATTAAATGAAATCAGATCAAAGGAGCTGAATCTAATCATATAAAAAAAATATGAATGTCAGCCCTGAATTCTGGGTTGTGGGGGGAGTTGGAACGCCAGAGTATTTGGGTCGCTGCATCACCTTAAGGGTGCCGGGGCACTTGGTTGCTAGCTGATATACATTGTCTTGATAGTCGTAAAGGTTTGCTGAGGTTCAAATGTATGTAGGCCTGAAGGCAGCCACCTATATCCATTGCATAGGTGTAGGTCAGGCTTCGATGGGCAACCATTTCGAAATACCATTCAAGCCGGAAGTTCTGTTTTAACGCCAACTTCGTTATGTTTTTTTTAGAGAAAAAAACTGTTCTGGGTCCTGCATTAGTCATTTGGACTGTGCATGCAGGGGCTAATCGGAGTGGTGGTCCCCTGTCCGACGTAAGTGGAGAAACGATTATCCGGGGAAAGGCCAAGCTACACTAAGCCCTATCAAGCCATATCGTCACGGGCAAAAAAAACCCGCGACCACGTCAACTGCTACCCGAGCATCCTGGAAGATTGAACCCCTCCAAAGAAACCCCTCCAGAAGGCAAAACAAAACGTTTCATTAAAATCTTGGTCCCACCTTACCAAGATCGTATCACTTTTGCCAGTTATTAATGTTCATCTCTTCCCATCGCTTGCAAATATGAGTGCCCGCCTCCTATCTTCCAGAGCTATCTCCTCAGCGATTTCGCGCCGGCCTCAAATTGCCGCACATCGTGTTCTTTCAACTGCACCTTTATCAACGTCTGCCATAAAGTCCAGTAGTACATCAGGGGGTTTGTTACGTCTTGAGTCTGTATTGAGGTCTCAAAGGCAAACATGGCCCAATCAGACCTATCGCGCTCATAGTGCCGGTGCTACGACAGTTCGGGCCTTGAGCTTTCACCGGGCCATCCCAAAGCTCATGATGAAGTTCATTAGGATACCCGCTGCATTTGGTGGCGCTATGATTGCAGGTCTGGCTTATGTACAGTATCAGGCCCAGCGTCAGTACCGGTTACCCATCTAGCGAACTTGTGAAGGGATTTGTTACTGATTATGGTTAAACAGAGGCGGGCAATTATGCTATGGGAGTTTTCAATTCAGCTGGCGAAGTTGTAGGAACGACTTATTCTGGAGCTAAACAAAAGGTCAATGATATCTACGGAGGAGTTACCGGTGGAATTGGCTCGATTGAGTTGCCCGAGTTCCCCGAATGGATGCAAAGTTTGCTTTCCGGGGGTGAAAAGGGATCTGGAAACGGCGGCGGCGGCGGCGGCGGCGGCGGCGGCGGTCCAGGCCAGGGTCCAAAGGGGGGTGGGGGTAAACATGCCGCTGCCGCTGCCATAGCAGGCGCAGCGTTCTATGGCGCCAGTGATGACGACGAACGAACAGATCATCAAGCTGCTAAGGATGACCAAATGATGGTTCTGACCAGGAAGATGATCGAGATTCGGAGCATTCTGCAGAAAGTGGGACAGACAGGGGTTCTTCAACTTCCGTCAATTGTGGTTATTGGCTCACAGAGCTCGGGAAAGAGTTCGGTTTTAGAAGCAATTGTCGGCCACGAATTCTTACCAAAGGGTTCAAACATGGTTACCCGTCGGCCTATTGAATTGACCCTTATCAATACGCCCGACTCGCCGGTCGAGTACGGAGAGTTTCCAGCTCTTGGACTTGGACGCATTTCAGACTTCGCTCAGATTCAGCGAACGCTTACCGATTTGAATCTTGCTGTTCCCGAAGCTGACTGTGTGTCTGATGACCCTATCCAGCTCAACATCTACTCTCCTACTGTCCCAGACTTATCGCTTATCGATCTTCCTGGTTACATCCAAATAAGTGCTCATGATCAACCGGAAGAATTGAAGGGGAAGATTGCGGCTTTGTGTGACAAATATATCCGAGCCCCTAATGTTATTCTTGCCATCTCCGCCGCCGATGTCGACTTGGCAAACTCAACTGCCTTGAGAGCAAGCAGGAGAGTTGACCCCAGAGGTGAAAGGACTATTGGCGTCATCACAAAGATGGACTTAGTGGATCCCGAGCGCGGAAGCGCGATTTTGAGGGATCGGAACTATCCGTTGCGATTAGGCTATGTTGGAGTTGTCTGCAAAACCCCTTCTTCCAAATTAGGGTTCCTGGGCAGCAAAAATGTCAATATTTCCAACGCTATCAGCAAGAATGAAAGTGCATACTTTGGAGCACACCCCGAATTTTCTGCTCACGACAGTCAATTAACAGTCGGTACCCAAAATCTACGAAAGAAGCTCATGACCGTTCTAGAACAGACAATGGCGTTAAGTCTACAAAGCACGAGTGATGCGATTCATCAAGAGCTTGAAGAAGCAACCTATGAGTTCAAAGTACAGTACAATGACAGACCGTTGACTGCAGAGACTTATCTGGCAGAATCACTCGATAAATTTAAGCATTCATTCAAGGATTTCACAGAATACTTTGGCCGCCCACAGGTCAGACAGCTCCTAAAGCACGAACTTGATCAAAAAGTTCTTGATCTCTTGGCATCGCGGTACTGGAACAAGCCCCTCTCAGAAGAAAAATCACGAAGCCGTATGGACGAACGGCCTCTGTCGGAGCTTCCAAACGCCGACTCGGAAAGTCTTTTCTGGCATCGCAGACTTGATGCCTCGATATCTTCTCTTACAAAACTTGGCGTCGGCCGCTTAGCTACTAATGTGGTTGCGAACGCCCTTACCCAGCACATGGACCGTCTTGTTTCTGAATCCACATTTAAGGAGCACCCGTTTGCGAAACAGGCCATTCAGGAAGCAACTAACGCCATTTTAAATGAGAGGTTTTACTCGACTAGTGACCAAGTTGAGAATTGTATCAAACCCTTCAAATTTGAAATAGAAGTGGATGATCGTGAATGGGCACAGAGCAGAGAAAACTCTCAGCGGCTGTTAAAGGATGAATTGAAGGCATGTGAGGAAGCTTTGAAGACGATGAAAACTACCATTGGTGGAAAGAAGTTGGGCCAGGTCATGAATTTTGTGGATAAAATCAGACAAGGAGAGCATGCGGATGTAAAGGAGGGAACTGAAGCATTTGGCTTCAGTCAAGCGCTATTGCAAAAGGGTAAGTTGCTCTCTTAACTTGGTATTTTGGGTTGGTACTGATTATACCTCGGCCAGGGCGTGAGGCTGTATTCCTCAGAGACAGGGCAGACCTCATCAAGATGCGTCTGATGGCTCTCAAGAGCAAACAGTGTGCAAACCTAGCCAACAAATACCACTGTCCCGAGATCTTTATGGATGTAGTCGCTGAGAAATTGACATCTACTGCCGTTCTCTTCCTGAATGTTGAGCTACTCTCAGAATTCTACTACAATGTACGTTGCTCTTTATGCTCCATTCCATCAATCAACTAACCCGGTTCTTAGTTCCCTCGAGAGCTCGACAACCGTCTTGGCCGCCACCTCTCAATGCAACAAGTAGAAGCCTTCGCTCGCGAAGACCCAAAGATCCGAAAACACATTGACCTTCAGAAGCGAAAAGAGCTTCTTGAACTCGCACTGGAAAAGATGGAGAGCCTTATGGCTCTTGAGAAGAGTAAGAAACAAGCCCAAGGTGGGACTGCGGCAGAACACACCCCAAGCACGAGAGGTAGCAGATGGGGCGGCATGTTTTGAATGTATATGGAGGGATGCGGCGTTTTTGTAAGGCTTTTTTTTTTTTTTACATATTTATTTACATTCTATCACCGATATGCCTTTTTAAGGCAAACCGAACGGGGAGGCGATGCTTGACCTTACGTGCAGATAACATAAATTCCCACCTCTTTTTTTTCTTGGGCTTTTTTGTAGCGCTTTCAGCCTTCTTGTTTTATTTTATGCGCCTTTCTGTGTGATGTATATTGCTTTATGATACAATACTACCATGTGTGTCTGAAATGCGCTGGATATGAGGTGAGATGACGATATGAAGTGGGTGTAGAGTACATAACAAGATTAGAAATATGATTTTGACATTTGTGGCGAATCTTTATCTTTGGCCGGAATAATACTAGGTATCAACCTTCAGTCAAACATCGAGAGCTCTGCTGCTTGAGATTCTAAGTTCCGAGGCGCTTCAAGAACATCTTTGCAGCAGAAACCTAAGATATGGTCCTTCGAAATCTGCCGAGGAGCCCAACTCAACATAACGGAGCTAACACAACACAAAGCAGTGTAATCTACGAGGCAAGCATACTCGAAACATACCCTTCTACTCGCTACTTAGTGTGTCATAAAATCGGATGCCAACCTTCACTTTCGACGTTGGTCGCCCTATACAGTACCTACATCCATGTATAGGGGCAGAGAAAATACCGCCATTTACAACGTAGGACTTCATTTCCGTACCCCTCGCTAGATTCCGGTGTATCCCCGGTACTATATTAATTGCAATTGGTCTACGCCCATTTCTGGTACTAGAGTTCAATAATTGCTAAATATGACATATTGAAAACCGTTGCCAAGGCATCATCGATCTCCTAAACTACCCTCGAGCAGGAGCTGGAAATATCATCATCTCCTTGAGCTAGGAAAGACATACGTTCGAGTGCAATTCCTTCAATCGTTTCCAGTCGGATTGCCGCACGATAGCAATAAGAATCCAAGTATATATATCATCACCTAAACCTTAGAACGTGAATAGCATACCAGCACAGTAACTCAGCTTCGATAATTAAATTGGGGGGTCAGTGGCGCCAAGACGCCCGCGAACTGGCGTCGAGTGATACCCCATGATCTGGGCGGATGAACAGGACTATTTGGTTACTCATGATTGGATAAAAGGCTTGAATAATCTTAAAATCTACATCAATTCCATTTCTTCATCTCAACACCTCATCTCAGTTACTACAAAAGTGTTTCTAAGTTACTAAAATCATAAAATTTAAAAACTGCCTACTCGTAGAAGGAAATCCTCGAAACGTTTGTCTATCGACCTAATAGTAACGCGCGCAGATCGCCCCAAAAAAACAAAGGTGAAAAATAAACAAAAAGAAAGATTACAACATTTACTTTTTTGTGTCGTCTAATCCATAGCCATCTTTGCAACCTCGTCGGCGACCTCATCCATGCTTCTCTCCCCACCCCGCAGCACGACTTCACTGGTGCCGACCTTGGAGCCGAGCTCCTTCCATCGTGCAATGTAGGCGGCGCGGCGCTCGCTGGAGATGCGGAGGAATTCGGGCCAGTATTTGGAATTCTGGTACTCAAAGTCACTGTCACCGCCGAACTTGATGTCGAGCTGGTCGGCGGGCACGTATTTGCGGAGGTCCTCGTTAAAGATGAGTTTTTCGCGAGTCTGTGAGGCGTTAGCAGGGTTTGGTTATTTAGGGGGTTTTAGATGTCTTACCAGGGGGTCAATGAATGGGTTGATAGCCTTGAAAAAGAGTGACACGAACCAGGGGGCTAAATTATGTTAGCAACACCTCAGCTTCTAAGACTCTTGAGGAATACTAACTGTTGATAATCAACGCTCTCCCCAATCTCTCGGGGTAGTGGGTCTGCAAAATGTTCAAAACTTCTCTCCCTTGGCCAACTGATGGACTTGTGCTATTTGTCGCGCTCTTGAAATCAATCAACAGCGCGAGGGTCTCTTGTCCCGGTCCCATAATATCGATGACTCTCTCGAGCATGAATACAAGCGCATGGACCTGTCTCGGACTCTTCTCAGTGTTCTGCCTTCCGGGGTTCAAGTAGATACATGGCCGCGCGTCGTTGTCGAAACCCAGTGTGAACATCTTTCCGGTCTCAACTTCTGGCGAAATGTAATCTCCAGTGTGCTCGCGGACACCGTATTCCCGGCGCCAGACAAGTGTGCCCTCGACACGCTTCTTTGCGTTGGCTACGTTCCATTTTGTGGCGCGGAGATATCGGAGGAGACACTCCCGCGTCAACCACATCTTTTCCTCGTCATCAAGGGCCTTGGATTCGGCGTTCTTCTCGGTGGAGACGGGGACAGTCTCGAGCTTTTCGATCTGGGCAAGAAGCTCGTTGTATTTGGTCTCCTGGTCGGCGGTTATTGCCTCAACCCTTTGGGGCTTGCAGTCGGGCTTGGGGTTGATAAATGGGCTATACCGCTTGTTGTTCTTGGTCTCCTCCGCAGTCAGCTCGGGGTTTGGAATGACCTCTGGGTGAATTGTGAGCTTAGGAGCAGTAGAAACTGGGGTAGTAGTTTCAGTGGGAGCAGCTGCAAGGGTGGCGGAGACAGGTGCGGCCTCGGCTAGGGGTGCTGGGGGTGCGGCCTCGGTTGTTTTTGTTTCAGCTGCTGGTGTCGTCTGCTCGGCTGCTGGGGCCTTTTCGACAGATGCTAGAGCCACTGGGATCTTGGAGGAGGTCTCGGTAGGTGGTACTACAATTTCTTTCATGTTGGCGAGCGTATAAAGAGTTAATTGGGTTTATTAATCTGTCCAAGGCCCAGTCAATATCCGATGAGTCAATAATGATAGAAGAAAAAACTCGGGGGGTGATCGTGATAGAATGGGTCATGCATACGATGTATTTAACAGCTATATATTCTGGAGAAAACCAGTTATATGTGGAGCCGAGTGAGGAGAAGGTGATAAGGGGGAGGGAGGGCGTGATGGTGTTGTTGTGGTGGTGGGTATCTTACACTGACACTGAGTGGGAGAGTAGGTGCCCAGTGATAATAAGTACATGTACCTCTATATGCACCCTAGCCACCACAACCACATTAACCACTACTTGCCGCCGTGTATTCTTCGGCAGTCTTTACCCTCTGTCTCCCCTTCGCTCCCTTCTCGTCCTATTCTCGGGTTGTTGGTTTGCCGGGTTGTTGACACCAGTATCCCCTGTCTCTTATGCAATCTCCGCTGTCCAACCGTGACCACTGAGGTCCACCCCTAATCGCTAGCCATTAGATAGGCGTAGCATGCAGCCCCGTATCTAGTCTGAATTGGGACCACCCCCCCGAATTGTCTTGACTAAGAGACCAAGACTCCAAGAGGTTACAGAGCACTCTATTCTCCATATGAATTGAGAGCTGTGCCGTATGACAACTTTAATTTGACCACGCAGTTGGAAAGTTGCGGAAGTACTTGCCGGGCTATCTATCCAAGGGATAATCTAATCATTAGGTGCAGAGGTGGTAGAATCCCAGACAACAACATACCTCGGTATCTCTTTCAGAGCACCAAATTGATCCATCTAAAGTACTGTGCTCTAGGGATGCCCTAGCATTTGGATAACATGAGTAAGGGAGAGCTTGTACTGTGGTATGGGATGTTGATGAGGCCAGGTTTGTGATGAATTTGCAATCATAGAACATGGAGTAGGGCTAGGAACATCATTCCCTAACCTTTGTTACACAGATGAATGCCGTCGCAATTGAAATCTCCTCTGGTGAAATTCACATTATCTAGTTTTTTTTTTTTTTTTTCTTTTCTTTTCTTTTCTTTTCTTTTCTTTTCTTTTCTTTTCTTTTCTTTTCTTTTTCGTTTTTTTGTAACGTTCAATTGTTATTATTTTTGTTTGTAGAGAACGAGAAAGTCGGGGTGTTGAAACAACTCTGGAATCTCTGCGTATGTATGGCGCGAGAAGGCATAGGGGGTGGGTGTGTAAACCTCAGAGGAAACTTTTTTTTTTGTATGGGAATTAGAGAAAATTCCACCGTTAGAATAGGCGCTAGTACAATTATGGGAGTAGATCTCCCAAATTCTGTAGGCTGATTGGCTGCAAACGCCAAAGTTTACACACCCACCCTCCATAGCTTCTCGAGCCATACCTACATAGCTGAAGGTCGACGTGCTATGTACTACGGGGGTAGGGGTAAGTCTGGCGACACCTAAGCCTCAACACCACTACCTAAGCCCCAACATCACCACCAGGTATCGCCAGACTTACCCCTCACCCCTGCAGTACTTGCATATTCAGGAATAACACCGCATTAGAGTGTCAGGCCTTCGTGGATCTATGGTTCATAATTCGCCATACAAGTTTAGAGTAGAGTACCATTTTTTGGAGGTGCATTTATGAAGATCGGCACCGACTGAAACCTTCTACTCAAAATATTAATCAGAAATAGATTCAAAGACATAGTGGTAGAAGCTCATGCAATAATCTCTATGCATCTCTTTGGATCGGTCCAGTAGTTCTGGTATGTTGGTAGTTGCAGCCCCTCATCATGGTGCTACAATCCCCCAAAATAAAATGTAGACAAATCAGAGGACGAGATACATACTTATTCCATGGCATCGATGTAAGATGCTCGATATTTAAAGCCGTGACATCAGACCAGGCACGTGAACTCCCAGCCCTAGTGCAGATCCCTAGGCCCTTTCGCACTACTCCAAACCTGGTCACTGGCTCAGGGTCCAGTCCATCTTGTTTGTCCAGCGCATCAGAACAGAGTGATATACCTGATATACCTACATACTACATGTAGCCATCTACCTGAGAGGAATATTTGAACAGATAACTAGAGTAATAAAACCATTTATCTGCGATGTCGTAATGTACCGGAAGGTGAATCTTTTTATTTGGACTGGCAAAAGGAAAAAAAAAAAAGAAAAAAACCGCAGATAGGGTGAATTTAGTTGTTGCCAAGAAAAATTCGCTCGCGTGAGTGGCGGAAGAAACCCGAAAATCGCGACATTCAGCTCCATCTCAAGCACTGCTCCTGCATGAGACTCTACTGATAAAGAGGTCCGCTCTTGGCTGAAAGAAGCTGCAGTTAGCTATTTCTCTTCAGCTTCTTCACTCCCTTTCCTCTCTATTACGATTCATTCATTACTCGATCTCCATTTCCACACTCTCTACAGTCCGTTCGTCGTAACCATGTGTAAGCTCTCCCACAAGCTCCCGTTAACAGGACAGCCAGGGTGACTCACTAACAACGCTCCTCCAGGTCGTTTCCTCGTTTACAAAGGCTCCAACCCGATTCTCCTCTCGGATCTCATCCTTAACCCTACACACTCAATCCTCACACAATCATACGACTGCCGTCTCCGTCTCGATCGTCGCCCTCACAACGGTGATGGCTTTGGTGTCGGCTACTACACCACCCCCGAATTGTCCTCAGAACCTTGCATATTCACATCCACCACCCCGGCCTGGAACTGTGTTAATCTCGCCCGCATTGCTAAAAAGACCGTCTCAAGCCTCGTCTTTGCTCATGTCCGCGCTACTACCACCGGTGCCCTCAGTGAGAGCAATTGCCACCCATTCTCCTACGGCAGTCTGATGTTTATGCACAATGGCCACTTGGCAAACTTCACCAAGATCAAGAGAAGGCTAGTTAGCAGCATAAAGGACGAGTTTTTCCTGATTGTCGAAGGCTCGACAGACAGCGAATGGGCGTTTGCGCTGTTCCTTGATACGCTAGCATCGCTGGGCGCGGACCCAAAGAATCCGCCTACAGCGACTGGCTTTGGGCACACACTCCTGCGTCAGGCAATGTTGAGGACAATACGGAGGCTCAATGAGTTCTGGAGTGAGTTTGGTGTCGATGAGCCTAGCTTGTTGAACTTTGCAGTGACAGATGGGCACAGCGTTATATGCACACGATATGTGACATCGCAGACCGAGGAGGCGGCGAGTCTATACTTTTCGTCAGGAACAAGGTTCCACGAGTACAAGGAGGGTGGTTTCTATCGGATGGAACGACACGATCGTGGGCAGGATCTTGTCATGGTTGCCAGTGAACCGTTGACGTTTGAGCGTGGTGATTGGGTAACAGTGCCAACCAACAGTGTGTTGAGCATCAACAAACAGACTGTCTTGATTCATCCGATTGTTGGTGAGTAGAACCCCCCCCCCCCTCGATAGCCGTTGAAGGTTACTGAGATATTGCAAAGATCAACATTACCAGTCCAACCCCTCGTTTGCACGCTCAACGGCACTTGCAGAGTCAAAGGGAATGGTCGGACAAGGCCCCGAAGCCCCCGCTACGGGAATTCCTACTTCCGTGCCCACTCCTGTCCCTACACCTACAGTCTCCATTTCTGCTGCAAAGTCTGCAGCCGGCGCACCAACGCCTGAAAGTAGTGGTACTGTAACTCCAAAATCAACAGCAACTCCCCCGCCTGTAGAAAGGACAGAAAAAGCGCAGTCAAATCCCAAGAAGGAGGTGCCGCGTAGGTTGGAAATAAAAACCCTACACAAAAAGAAGGAACAGGAAATCTGGAAAGAAAATGGCTTTGTGGTCAGAATAGCTCTTCTTGCGCTGGTATCAATGCTGGTGCTAGTGAACAGAGGATACGTTGATCTAGAAGGTATGGCGGAAGCGCTTGATGGGTGGATCAAAAGCGTGTATTAGGCTATGCGGATGTGAATGGGCGTTTCTTTTGTGCGGAATTGGGGTGGCGTTTTGTTATGTGATATCCAGTATTGTGTTGGCAATTACCTTTTTCTGTTACTGTAGCTAGTGTGCATCTATTAATGAACCAATTTATCGATTAGTACTATTCCATACCCCGATATATGAGTTGAATGATTACGAAGTGGCCTAGTTTTTCTTTTTCAAAGGCCGTTATGTGATCAGGGCCAACAGGCCCTTGACCTGGTTGTCAAGACGTTCATGGCTTATCACTCGCTAAATATTTATCGACTGTTGAATGAAATTTGAGAAGATACGCCTACTGGTAAGCGGACGTCTATTTTATCAAGGGAAAGTCATGGAACGGGGGCCAACCCAACCTCGACTCGGGGACGTGATAACTAGTTTCACAACCTTACGGATACTCAACATCTTTGGCTAAATTTTTGCCAGATACCCTCGTTCCCCACCAGGCGAGTTCACCACTCACCGAGCGCAGCAACCAATTCCCATACAAATTTCTCTTGGCTGTAGCTTTAGCAGCCAGTCTTTGCTTGAGAGAGAACCTCAAACTCGGTGGGTGGTGAACTCGCTTGGTGGGGAACGAGGGTATTGGTGTCTTGATCTTTATATGACATGTTTTGGAACGTTTGTGGTAGATCCCTTTGAGATGTGCGTAGGTACCTGACATCAAGTTCTCTTTGCCAAGCCAGCCACTCTGAACCATGGGATTTAAGGTTTGATTACATGGATGTACCTACCGCTGGGCATGAGACTAACAACCCCAGGTTTGGCTTCGGATGTCAAACATTAATTAGGTCGCGCCAGGGGAAGTGTAGGGGATCAATGACAAATGGACGCCACGTCACTGCACGTAAGCGCGAGAAGAACATTCCTTTAAAACATTCCTCTCACTCTCTCTGCACCTTTTGTTTCTTCTGATGGGAGATCCAGAATCTATCCTACGATCTTCACACTGATTCATTTCGGATGAAAAATACCACTTCCCAGGGAGGGAGGAACCTGTCATTTTTGGCTCGTGGTCCAAGGAAAAAAACGAGCGGGCTAGTGTATGTAACGCTTCGTGCTTGGTTCTAGTCATACATGTTATAGACAATGTTTGTGAACTGCAACTAACGATTTAGGGGTATGTCCAGGATAGACATTCCTACCACGATAACCGTGCTATCATTGAAGGCTTTCACCCTGACCTATCTACCAGAGGCTCTGCGGGGGGTATTGTAACCCACGGACTTCACTGTGGGGTGTTCAGGCCTCATCCTTTCGAGAACTTGGGTAGATTATGTGGGTGCACGAGTGATACAACGTGAATCCGGAAAAGAATACGAAATCGCCGGCAACTAACCTTCCGTGAATTCGGTTACTACGGGTGTCGTTCCTGCACCTTGAGCCAGGTACATATGGCCGTGGCAAGTTACGCGAAGAAGGTCAGGAACTACATGTATCTTCTAAGTGCCACCTTACCGGGATCTCCGGAACCCGTGGAGATGAAACCTTAGATACGATTACGAACCCGATATTCCGTACCCACTTCTGCAGGAGCAATGACAATTAATTTTCGAGTTAATTTTCTACTGCTCCAGATTTAGTAGTAGACGTCCACGTACTCATGGTGGAAAGAGACGAGGGGGAGAAAGTGCACTTTGGGTGAAGCTCAGCTTCATATAGGTTTGCCGACTCGCGGCCGTTAGAATAACGATCATTGTTGATGTCCGATTCCCCGGGGAGCTATGGTTGGGAGCCCATCTGTACTCGTAGCTTCCTGACGTTCTGAACTGGGCCGCTATTGCATACACCCAAAATCAGGAGCTTGGCGTATTTTTGTATGATATGCAATATCAGTCGCGTCCAAAAACGCCAGGAAGCTACGAGCAGAAGCACAACTTATATACCCCATGTTATAGGGCTTATGCTTCTTTCTGACATCATTGAAACACGATCCATTGATGCTAGTGGCAGTTACTATCCAATATGAAATCAGTTTCCTTCATGGGGCCCAATAGATTATCCCCATGAGTGATCGCTGTAGCCGCATAAATCATTTTAATATAACATACATGTGATAAACCCGCGGATTGATTGACCCTTATAACTATATAAATCAGACAGTCTTCCTCAAAAAAAAAAAAAAAAAAAAAAAAAAAGACAGACACATTCTACTTTCACCCCTCACTGTGGACCAATCCATCAAGATGGGCATACTCTCAGAGATTCCCGAAACCTACCGGATCCCAGCCTTGCTTTTGCTCGGAACATCGATTTTTCTTTTGGTCAATCGGGCAAAGAGTTCTAAAGCAAAAATTCCATTCGTGGGAACCTGGTCTTCGGATTTCATAAGCGTATTTTTTGCGAGGTTAAAGTTTGTGAGCCATGCCCGGAGTATGTTGGAGGGGGGATATTCCAAGGTTAGTTTGTCCTCTCGAGCTCAAAGGAGCGGCTGGGGCGCACGATTGACCGGAATGATTTTCAGTACCGGGACACACCGTTCCAGATACCGACGAATTCGAGCACTAGAGTCGTACTTCCGCCAAGGCATATCGAGGAAGTACGGAACTATCCAAATTCAAAATTGAGTTTTATGGCTTCTAGTTATGAGGTGAGATATCTTGAGACCCTATTAGTTGAGTGAAACAAGCAACCTGCTAACGCTATTACAGTTCATGCAAGGAGAGCAAATTGGGTTCCATCTTCTAGCACATGACTCCCCTACTCATGCAAAGGTGGTTCGATCACAGCTCACATCGAATCTTCGTATGTTTATCTTTTATTATCATAGCTGGCGTGAGCTTAAGACTAACTCTAAGGCGCTATTCATATAGCAAAGCTTATCGACCCACTGGTTGATGAATCTAAATATGCATTCGAAGTAGAGATTGGATCTGCCAAAGGTAAGCTGACAGTAGATAATGGAGCCAACCTCTTGTAATCCCGCTAATTTCCGCAACAGACTGGAAATCAATTTGCCTGCACTCCGCATTAGTCCGCGTCGTCGCCCGCATCTCATCCCGCATTTTCGTCAATGAGAGCATCTGCCGTGATGAAGACTGGCTGCGTATCTCTATTAAATTCACCGAAGACATTTTCAGCAACGCCTTCCTGATGACTGCTTTCCCGGTATTTCTTCGCCCTCTCGCAACGGCTGTGCTGCCGTTTGGGCGCAGGATTAAGCACCACAGAGAGCAAACACGCAGGCTGCTGGGTTCGATATATGAGCAGCGATTGGCAGATAGAGAGGCGCAGAAACCGAAGGTTGAAGATGTGTTTGGTTGGATGGTAGGCCACGCAAAACCCGAGTGGCAGAACGTCACTGACCTGGCCGATTTCCACTTATTGCTGGCAATGTCGGCGATCCACACAACAACCGCCGCGCTGGACAATACGATCTATGACTTGCTGGAACAACCGGAGTATATCGAGGCAATTAGGGAGGAGATTATACAGGCCGTCACGGAGGATGGCGGGAAATTGACAAAATCCACAATGGCAAAGATGATGAAGATGGATAGCTTCCTGAAGGAATCTCAGCGGCACAATAGCGCTCTTTGTAAGTCTCCCTCTGACCAGTCCCAATTGCGGTAGTGCTAACCCGTTTCGAAGTCTCCTTCTCTCGAAAGGCCCTGGAGTCATTCAATCTTTCGGACGGCACTCACATCCCAGCCGGTACAAAGGTCACAGCAGCAGCACACTCCCTCTGCTTTGATCCCCAGTACGTTGAGAACCCGAAGGAGTTTGACGGGTACCGCTACTACAAGCTCAGACAGAAGGCTGAGGAATTCAACAAGCACACGTTTACATCCCCGTCAACGACAGAACTCAACTTTGGCTACGGGGCCCATGTCTGTCCGGGGAGGTTCTTTGCGGCGAATGAGATACAGATTGTGCTGATTAGGCTCCTGATGAAGTATGAGTTGAAGTTCCCAGAGGGCGAAAGGAGACCGAAGAATTGGTCGCTGGGGGAGGTAAACCAACCGTCGACGGTGCAGAAGGTGATGCTGAAGGAGAGGGCGGATGTGCCGGACTGGGATTTTTTGTAGAGGTGTGGGGATTCTTGTGTTTGTATTTGCGTTAGTTAATTACGCGGTGTTTTTGTCCGCTTCTTTTAGTAATATCGACTCATCGTTTTGTGATCTCCAACATGAGGATAATGCCGTCTAGATAGTAATGTCCGTTCCGTGTGGAAATGCGGGCGAATTCCGGTAAGCCTTGGAGGGTCTGAGGTTTGTTGTTAGATCTAAAGGTGCGACATATTAAAGACAAACTCTTTCCTCCAGTTACCTGACTGGCAGCCGCTTGGCCCATCATCTCCAGCAAAGTCTTTTCTGCTCCTTTGGAGCCACCTATATATAAATAGTCTATGTCCAGCAACCTCATCGAGGATTATCCTTTAATTTTGCCACCGCCACAACAGCGACCACGGGGTTTTCGAGCTGTTACGTTCCCCCCCAACGTTAACTGAATAGATTTCCCGGCCGACTAGGGAAGGCCCTAACATATGTGTATGGGGGTTCGAGCGGTCGTGGTACAGACGTGAGCTAGATGTGGACTAGATTGACAATCTGGTTGACTGGCTGATTAATGGGCTTTGTATGTAGAGTAGAGTAGAAGCTTATGTATCTATCTATGTAGGTACTGCGTATCTGGCTGAGTTGTACCAACCGCATGTTCTGTGAGTGTGGGGCAGCAGAGGTTATAATACTGGGGTGGGGGGGCGGATGTGGTGTCTGGGCTTTGTGGCCCTGGCTATGCTATGGGTGTGTATAGAATGTGATTTGTAAAGAACAGGGGAGAGGAAATAGAGTACAGGACTGTGAAGGTGGAAACGGGTGGTGGTGTATTTAGTCCTCTTTCTTTCTTGTGTTTTGGGTGCTGTGGGGGGTAGTGCAGTGCTATGGCTATGAGGCGCGTGCACGTAATGAGTAGGAGTGGGAGTACTTTATCATGTGTTAAGGTTGGGTTTGGATCTGCGACGGCTTGAACCGTCGACAGTACAAAAGACATGTAAGTACTTTACACACAGTACATGTATGTAGTGGCTATGGGAACCAGCTTTGGGGCTGGCACCGTATCGTGTGCATGTAGTAACATCATCACGGCCCCCCTTTCACCCCTCCAAAAAACAATAATTCAAAAGCAACCAAACCGCAAAAACGATACCCATAGCCCCCCTCCCCCCCCCATACACACACACCACAGCCCCCCCATGACCACACCACACCATACCATACACACCAAAACAGCACCATAACACCTACATTCACCGTGCGCCCCCCATATCAGAGCACTTCCGCCACACCACACATACCAACACCGACAACGCACATCATCACGCAGTTGCGTGCTAGCCAAGTCAAGAGCGAGGAGTAAGGCATGAATACATACCTCTATCCATCAAACCCCGACACACACCATCTCCAACTACGTGATAACTTCTAATCCCACCAAGAAGCCGCCGCGGCCTAATACACCGCACTTCACAGTAGATCACTCGCCCACACCTAAATGGAATGAGTATGAATCGAGTGATACCCTATGACGGTCCTGATCCACGTCAAAACACCCAAATGCCAATTTTTTATTGGTCACATGACCCGTTCGTCCTCTTTGGGGATTCTCACAACTTCACGAAAATACAAGATCTGTGGCAAGTAAAAATTTGGGCATCGTAGTACACGCACAAGCAATCCATGGAACCAGCTGCCAAAACCACTGTTATTAAGTCAAACTTTTACGGCGTCGGCCAGGGTCGGCCAACAAACCAAAAATGGTATCATTATCAAGCACCAACATGACATTGAAACAAAAACCAGCACGTGAAAAAAGTCCCATCGAATTACTAAAAAGAGGAGAAAAAAAGAGAAGAAAAAAAGCACAACCAAAACCAGCTACGGGACAAAAATCCTACGGGGCAAAAAAGCAAAGAAGAGGAAAGGGCGAATCCATGGATTAGATTGCGAGGAGGAAGGCGAGGCGTAGATCAAAGGGGACCAGGGCGAAAAGGAAGAGCAGGCTAGGAGGAGAGAGGGGGCAGAAGGTGAATTATATGATAAAGGGGCCTAAACCCTCACCACTTCCACCCTCACCCTCCCAAACACCCTATTCCCCACCGCATCACCCTCCAGCCCCTCCTCCTCCTCCTTCACCCATATCTTCACCCACCCCCCCGCCCCCCGTCTCTTACTCGCAGATCCCGGATTCACAACTACCACCCCCTCCACCACCTTTGCCGTCGCCCCCAACGCACTGGGCAACAACACCACATCCGGTGTGAAACTCACGAAATCAGCCAGCCTCCAATTCGGCACATCCAGGTTCACCCCCTGCGCCGGGGGAAACAAGGGATAAAAGTTCCGCTGGGCCAGAAGGGACCGTGAGAGACGTGTGATGGGGTTTGGCTCCGCCGGGTTGCGCCGGCACTCGGCGGAGGAGAGGTGGAAGAGGATGTCAGGGGTGGAGATGGAGAATACGATGGAGTTGAGGGAGATTGTAGCGGGGTTTGTTAGGAGACGTACGTTTTTCTACGATTGTCAGCGGAAGATGATGATGAAAGTTGGGGAAAAGAAGATACTTACGGGAAGCTCAAGACCCCACTTGTTTTTGAGCTTGTCCTGGGGGTATGCAACATGCGGACTGATTGCATCGCTCACGGTGGGCACGAGAAACACAAGACTGTGCTCAATCTTCCGAATCTTTGAACTAACCCTCTCTCTAAAGAGGTCTATGAGTGGGCCTTTTCCACTCTCACTCTCAACCTCATAGTCCCCCATCTTGACCAGCGGATGCTCCGAATCCACAAATGGCCCCGCCAGGATCACGACATCCGGGCGTTCTTCCCCTGCCCGTGAGCATATCTCGTCGAGCGCCTCAAAGCGCAGCTCATCCTCGGTAGTATATGGCCCGGCGGCCACAAACACACTCATCGGCCCACCCTTTAGCCTCATTGCCGTCTCCCTCCTCGTCGCCGCCGGGCACGCCAGCATCGGCAATAGCGGGAGCTCCAGGATCTCGTTCACGACAAAGTACTCCCCGCTCGCATTGACACCCTTGACGGCCACGATCTGGCCAGGGAAAAAGGTGAAACTCTTAACCCCGTCCAGGTTCAGCGGGACGCGTATTCCCGCCCCCATCTTCCGTGACGGCTCGAGAAGGACCGATGCGGCGTTTAGTTTCCCGTGCGGTGCGTCGGATACGATTCGTCCGACGGCGATAATCTCGGACGGTGAGGCAGTAGACGGATTTCCCAGCTCCTCGTCGGCGAGATTATAGTGCTCCCTCACAATGTCCATCATATCATCGATTTGGTCATCACACACCTCACTAGCCTCAGTGAGCTTCTGATGCATCGTCCGGAACCCAAACTTGCTAATCTCGACATTTGCGCTCCACGCGACCCTCTGATTCCAAGTATCCGTTCCCAACCGCGGCATCTCCGGGCGCCCAATCTGCGGATTCAGCACCTCGACCACCTCTCCCTTGTTCTTACGGCTGGCAAACGCCGATCCCACGCCCTCCCCCACAGGGCCCCGCGGCGTCTTGACATTGACAGGCGTGTGGTGGGGCCGATCAAACTTCCTCTTTACGCTCGGCGTGAGCTCGTCCAGCATCCAATCTGCCCCCGATGTACCTGAAGGGGGGGGCTTCCTGCGTGCGGGGGTCTGGATAGTGCGGGCGTGGGCCCGTACCGCCTTCTCGAGCTGGCCCATGACGTCTTTACGGAAGGCGGCGATGGAATCGGACGTGGGACGGGTCTCAGGGCCCATCTTCATGCAGTAAGATTCCCATTTGTAGAAGAGCTCTTCGGCGCTCATGGGGCTGTGGATCTTGAGCATGTCGGTGAGCTCATGGTGGATATCGGCGGGCAAGGGCCCAAAGCGAGTGGCGATGGGATCGTCGAGTTCCATTGGAGTTGTGTGAGTGTGGAGGTTTGATATTGGGGCTGGGGGGTCGGTTTTTAGAGGTGAGTACGGTGTTGGGAGACGTGTTCGGGGGGGGGGGGGGGGCCGAAATTTGGACACGACGCGTTGGCGCGTAAAGCACCACCAACTAAAAAGGGACCAATAGCCACTAACTAATAGGGAAGGGCCAATGATAACAACGGTAGCTTTTCCAATGTTGACCCAAAGTTCTAGATTTCTCCACAAATTCCCGTGGAAAACAATTACTAGATCCGTGCAATTTTAGGTGTGTTTCTCAAGTTCAATGTCGGCGGTGGTTGAAACCCTAGCCCTGGAAGAAAAAAAAGTGGTTGAAGATACACAGCAGGGTACTTAGAATGGCACGTTATATCGACAAGGAAAAAGTGGAATTATATAATATAATTCGGTCGATATGTAAAGTGCAAGGTAGGTATTTGCATTGTTGTCTTGTAAGCCGAGACTCAAAAATCTCTCGGCAGCCAAAAGTTCTCCTTGATCCTATCGAGTGATAATGGGTGGTTTGGCCATGAGCAAGCCCTCCCGAAGTAAACAGGACAGAAGTGTAGTCAAGACTGTCTCCTCTCCTATCGCCCCGAGAGAATGACAGTAAAGTTAGTTGATAAATTGCCAGTGAGGATAATAGTCCCCGAGACTATTGCCAGTGAGGATAATAGTCCCCGAGACTATGGTGCAGCAGTCATCATAAGCTCGTCCGTCAATCTGAGATGACCCTGGCCTACCTAGGCCTCACTCGCCGGCCCTCAAAACCAATAATGTAGGCAGGGTCTTCTCCCTGGAATTCAACACACTCCCACTCGGTGTATGATCTTGTGGATCTTGTGGAGAAAAGGTCTTACATCACTAGGCTGGCGTGAAGTGGGTTAATTACTACCAACGAATCAGAACTCGGTCCAGCGGATTCTACGCTTGTCCCGTTGATTCAGAAGCGGGCGAGTATAAGAGATCTATGAAACTAGACGGGGTCAGCCACGAAGAACAAATTCAAATACATTGTTCTGGAAATGAACAGGATTGGTTGCTGCTGGAGTTGTTGTAGTGTGCATATATGCTGGTTCGGAGTGGGATGGTGACCTGCGGTGTTTTGATTACTGTTCTCGATGCCGGCCGGGCCTTTATCACGACCTCAAAGTGTCTTTCGTTAACACACTATTGAGCTGCGCTCTGCTATTCTGCTTCATTTCCCAATCCACCTCTTTACTTGTAACGACTCCCACCGCTATATAGAAAAAAAAAAAAAAAAAAAAACCTCCACATATTCTCAAGGGCATGTTTTCTGCACCCTAGCGCACAGCTCACCACAACCACAGCACCATACAGGTCCCACAGTAATTTCCTTACAACATCTTTCTCATACAGTTACAAACCACAGGGACGGTCACCATTCCCCTAATTATGTTCTCAACCTTTCCCCCCCCCTGTTCTCCTTTCGGCCTCTGAATTACTATATAACTTCCATCCACCCAACCCGCACACAAGACCATCCTATCACATCAGCTGGGTCTCTTAGCGCCACTACATTCAGCCTCTCGTCTTGGTCGCCACTGACGAGTGGTTGTCTGTTCGTGACTGTTAAAATTAGGGCTTGGCATTGCGACATCGGTTATGTGGAATAATAATCATGTAATGTGGAATGAGTCATAGATGGAACAAGGATATGGTTATGTAATCAGGGATCACGTGTTAGTAAAATATCTGTATATATAGGGCGACTAAAATCCCCTCTCACCCTGAATAATTCAGCGGCACAATTGGAAAACTCTTCACTTTCTACCACACCTAAAATCACTTCGTTCTTCTTCTCTTCCACAAAATATAACTTCAGGTTATGAGCCCGGGTTCTGCACAATAAACCTGCATCACCTTCACACTCTATCGCTTAACTCTATACACTTCATACAAGATCATGTCCACCTCTCCAATTGCAGAATCTTCTAAGACCTCAGTAAACTTAAATGAGATTGAAACCTCAGAAAGAAGGTCACCAAGTATATCTGTCACCCAGTCAAATTTGATGGTTTGCCCAAACTACGGGGTCAAACAAACTATCAAACTTAGGCCAGATCCTAGAAGAAGCGTTGAGAGTAAGTGGGTGGTGGGAAGCTATAGGCGGCAAAATCACACCAAAGCGAAGCGAAGACTACGAATGGCAGGATCGATGACACCGTCGTAACCCTCCTCACCACCGCCGTAACCGAAGACCTCCAAGACCAGTGTACGTGCGAAAATCTTTCATGAAGCATGGGCCGGTACTGAAGACCAGAATTCGGAGTTAAGCGCTCGCGTTAGTGAAGCTTGGTCAGCGCGAAGATTCAGATGGAGGAAGGAGACAACCTGTCCTCTTTCGCGGACACGCCGATGAATATGCAAACAACTGGCCCAAGGTCTTGAAATTGCCGATAACGAAGCGACCTTCCAATCGCTCAATTCGATGAAACCATGGCGGTAATCTTCTATCCTCGCCATACTAAAATCGATGGACAACGTCGTAGACAACCTTCAGACAAGGACCTAACCTATGAAGGCGTCTTGGAGACTCGCCTCTGCGAGGATGAGCCGAACCCACAAATGGAAGCGTTCTACACCAAACGCACCACCACCATCGAGAAGGAATGCTGCGTGGTCTGTGAACCTCTCCTACAAAGGCCACCACTACACCAGCTGTCGAGCTCCAAGAGCAAAACAAAAGAGAAAGGACACAAAAAGGGAAAAAATAAGGAATCAGCGTCGGCAGTCATAAACGACTCAGCCACTACAATCTGCGTAGTGCACGCCCGCTTCCTTCCCGGATCTTTGACTCTGGAGCAACTCTCGTATTCTGCCCTTTGAAGACCAATTACACAACGTCAGACCCTCTTTCTGGAACTGTCCACACTGATGGAACCAGGCTAGGATCACTGGTGGGAAGCGCTTAGTTTCGACTGCTACCTTCCCGATGGAACTAGATCCTCCATCATCCTCACCGACGTACAATTGGTCACTGGGAAGCGTGGGATTGGTCTCAGAACCTCGATAAAAAGGGGTTTAGAACTGAGTCAGGAGGAGGAAACAAATTCATCATAGCGGGTAAAAGGTAATCTGGGCAAAATTGGAAAAGGGTCTGGAATGTACAGTTAGCTAGTAATACAATTCGATTGGTTTCTACTATGATTGGCATCAAGCATTAGGACATCCAGCCACACTCGAAAACCTATCTGACGACATCCAGAAACTGCCTCCTGCCAGACAACTTCCACTGCAAGGACTGTGCTCTCCAAGAAAGCGTCAGAAACCGGCGTCAACAAGACTTAGATCCCATGACCATTCGAGTTAATCCACTCAGATCTGTCTGGACAATTCGGCATTGAATCGCTAGGTAAATTTAGGTATTATATGTCCGTTGATGACTATACTCGGTTCTCCTGGATATACTTCCTCAAGCGAAAGGATGATCACGAAGATAGCCATCACGAGTCGTCGTAGAATGGAAAAACAGTATGATACCACCGTACTAAGATTCCGGACTGACAACGGCGGCGAGTATGTCAACAAAGACATAACCAAGTACTCCCAACAACAAGGAATAGTACACGAGCTAACACCCCTCTACAACCATGAATCAAATGGGATTGCAGAGCGCTTTTTAATGCGATAACAACAACCATGGCCAGGTGCGTGATCATGGACTATCCGAAGGCGTTATGGGGAGAAGCTTATGCAACAGCTGTCTACCTTAAAATCGACTCCAACACAGTGCGCTAAAAGGGATAACACCTACGAAGCCCTGAAAGAAAGACGATAAAGTATTCAACACCTACAACCATTCGGTAAGAAATGCTATGTCCACATCCCGGAAGAAACTAGGCCTCCAGGAAGCAGACTAGCCCCCCGAGCGGTAGAAGGAATGATAGTTGGGTACACAGACAGTAACAAAATATATCATATATGGGTCGGATCAAAACATAGGGTAATTGAATCACGAGACGTCACGTTCCCCCCTCCTGAATCAGGGGAAGTAACTGTGGAAACCAGATCTATCCCTATCCTAACACCTAATACGATTGCACCAACAGATGGCGGTTACGAATCAGAAGACAGGTCTGAAGACGAACCAGAATCTACCCGAAAAACACAATGAGGAACTATCCAGATCCCCCAAAAACACCCGAGAGACCTAAACAATCTTCACCGGTAACACCTAACAAGGGAAGCAACCTGAGATAACACCACCTCCAGCTCCTCAGCGAAGATCAACTCGCATCCGTAAAGAACGGAAAAACAATCAGAGCTAGAAAATGAGAGTAGGAAAGTAGAAATACAGAAAAAGATGAAGGAACTCGGCAAAGAATATGGCCAAGAATGTCGAGGCTAATTACCGACGACACGTTGGAAGAGGATGAAAGCTTGATTTCGAAATGGAAGCACTGATGGATGACCGTAAAAGGTAGAAGTGCATTACAAACAGAATCGACTCCCTCAACACACCAAGTGAGCGGGTATACCTAATCACCGAACCTTCAACCTACAATCAAGCTATGAAAAGCGAAGATGCGTACTATGGAAAAAAGACTATACAGACTGAAAAAAACGCCTAGACAAGGCCCATACCTGGGACATTGTCGACAGACCAACAAATCGTGCAGTAGTAAAGGAAAGTAGGTATTCAAAATCAAACACAACTCGGACGGAACCATCGAGCGGTATAAAAACGATGCGTTGCCAAAGGCTTCACCCAAGTACAGTACCAAGACTACGATGAAACCTTCGCCCCAGTCACCCGATATGATTCACTCAGACTACTCCTAGCACTAGTTGCTCACAATGGTTGGATACCACAACAAATGGACGTCAAGTCAGCCTTCCTATACGGGATACTAAAAGGGGAGATTTACATGGAACTACCTGATGGCTACAGGCAGGACAACAAGGTGTGTAAACTTCGGAAATGCATATACGGACTAAAACAATCACCCCGTGAATGGTATGCTTGCCTAGCAGACTCCCTTCAACGGAAAGGATTTGTCGTAAAATTCGACCCATGCGTGTTCATACATACCAAACAACGACTATACATATCGGTGTATGTAGATGACATCATGATATTCGGACCCGACTCCCCATTCAGAAAAGAAGTACAACAAGCTGCTTAAGGCAGACTTGAATGTCGGATTTGATGCTTCGAAATTCATCTTGGGAATTGGAATAAAGGTAACAAGGTTGGTATTGAACTATCGCAACTTGTCATCATCAACAATAATCACAGAAGTTTGGGATGGCAGCTCTAAACCAGTCGGCGCTTCTCTCGCAACCTATGCCGTAAAAAGAGCGCGAGGACAAGCGCGAAATATTATCATACCAATCGATAATAGGATCACTCATGTATGTCAGCGTAGCTACAAGACCAGATATCACCCATACCGTTACCGCCTCTCCCAGTTCTCCTCATGTCCAACTGAGGAACATATCTGACAGCAAAGCTAGTCCTCCGATACTCAAGCGGGAACCAAGGACTGGGACACTGTTCTACCCAAAAGGAACTCTAGAACACTCGGCGGATTCTCAGACAGTTCTGCAACTTGATGATCGAAAATCGCTTCTGCGGATCGTCTTCGGTAGGGAAATCAGCAATAAGTTGGAGAAGCGGGAAACAGAAATCAGTCGCGATCTCAACAACAGAAGCGAATATATGGCCCTGTCACTCAGCTCGTCAACTAGTATGGTTAAAGAATCTTAACTGGAACTTCAACAAACCTACCAATACTTCCTACTGCGCCGACAATACAGGATCAATAGGCGCGAGTCGAAACCCTGGGATTCACGATCGATCGAAACACATCGGCGTCACACTATCACTACTGGCGAGAGCAACTTGAAGCCAGGCGAACTTCTCTGCGTTACCTACGAGGACAATGTAGCGAACATCGTGACTAAAGGCCTTCCGAAACCCGCGCATAGGCGTTCAGAAAGGATCACGATGTGGCAAGTGAGGGGTTAAATTAGGGCTTGGCATTGCGACATCGGTTATGTGGAATAATAATCATGTAATGTGGAATGAGTCATAGATGGAACAAGGATATGGTTATGTAATCAGGGATCACGTGTTAGTAAAATATCTGTATATATAGGGCGACTAAAATCCCCTCTCACCCTGAATAATTCAGCGGCACAATTGGAAAACTCTTCACTTTCTACCACACCTAAAATCACTTCGTTCTTCTTCTCTTCCACAAAATATAACTTCAGTGACTGTATGCGTGGCGGCCGGTATGGTATTGTATGGTATTAGGACTATGGCACTTGTTGTTGTAGCGGGAAGGCTTAGTTACATACAGGACGTGGGGCTCATATATAGGAAGGGATTGAAGTCTAGAGCGAGGTTTTCCAGCCGGAGAGTTACATGGCTTTTATGCATCTAGCGGCTATAGTGGCGTACTACACTGCGCTGCCTAAATTTGGCGGCCTTAATTGATGTTACTTGTAGCTTATGTATGTGGTGCAAAGTACTGCTCAGGATGGGATAGCCACTACTGTCTATCCAAGTACAGACCCGCCCACTCATGACCAACCGCAACCCCCCCCCCCCCTGCACACCAAAGAACCAACAGCAGCTAGGGGAAGTCGATACCGCACGGCAATAACAGGGCCAAGACTTTAGTACGTACTTGTCTCACTGGAATACAGCGCATATTGGAGAGCGATACACTGGGATCGGGATTATGTTTGTATTGTATTACGCGCCTCTGTCACGCGGGGAGTATACATACTATGTAGATACCGGCGTTTACCGCGGCTTTCGTGAGAAGGCAGGGTTCTCGGCGTTTGTTGTGGGTGTTGGTAGAGTTATATTGTACTCTACTAGCCCCTTGGAAAAGGTACGAAACTGGTAAATCCTACCCAAGGAACCTTCAATGACCACCAAGCTATATATGGCCCCCAGTATACCGCAATACAATCAACTACAAGTATAAACACAAGTATTAGTAGATCCTTCTGGCGCCGAGGAAAACTCTTTATAGATGTCTGAATGTGTACAATACTGTTGCTAGGTGCATACATACATGTAGATTTTGTGTGCCACTTCACTACTTACTCACTTTTCACAACCCAGTTGGGTTGGCCCATACCCTGATGCCCCCCACCAGCACACCAGGTGATAACGATGCACTACGAATAATTCCAGCAAGACTATTTGAACCCGCTCGACGAAAGCCCCCCCCACCCCCCACCCCCCCGACTTTATAATAACTCCATACGTATGCACAAGTGAAAATGCACCTACATACTAGTCAGTACACACACGTTCCGCCCTACTACGCCCCTCCCACCCACAAACCCGCCGCAGTGGTGTCATCATGGGGTATCACTCGATTCTTTGATTCTAGGGCGTTGGAGGTATGTATTGCGGTAATAGCGGGAGGGGTATTAATAGATAGTTGGTGGAAGGTCGGATGTGTTGATTGGAGTACATACGTACGGAGAACGGAGGATATGGGAGTTACGCAGAGCTTGTGCGGATGGGGGTTGGGTGTAGGTGTATAGGGGGTAAGTGCTGTAATGCCTGTTTAGTTTGCTGTTGTGTAGGCTTTGAGGGGAGGTTCCAGGATTGTTGGTTGGGGTGGGTGTGGGCGGGCTAGATGATGCGATGGTTTCCGCAGTGGGTGTATTCGTTTCTCTCATTGAGGTATTTATGCCCGTCGAGACGTGCATGGTGTAGTCTTGTGTAGGGCCGTTGCGGGCATGGATCGGTCGGTCGGTTAGTGAGTGGGGGAGTACATGTAGGTAAGCCGCTCATGTGCATTTCATGCACTACCTACAGCGATAGTTCTCCCTATTATCAGAACATACCAGTGCAGCTTCGTAATAACTAGAGCTCTGTACCTACATACATACATACCTTTCACATATAATCTCTCCTCAACATACACACTCTCCACCTATCATAATTCCAGCGACCACTACCATGGCTGCCACCACTCCCAATATGACCAATCCAACCGCTCCACCCCCTCCAACCTCTGCCACCGACGGCAAAACCAATACCCAGCCCTCCCCCACCGCCTCCAGCACACAACCCAGCCAAACCACCGCGGCACTGCTCCAAGACGCCCTCAAGGCCCTCGACTCGCTCGAGCAAAACATCAACAAGTTCCGGCGTTCCAACGAGGAGATACGGAAGCATTTCCTGGAGCTGCATGATGTTCGTAGTCTCCTGTACATGAGAAGGGGGGATGTTGCTGACGGGTGGGTGGTAGATCTTGATTGATGGTGTCGTGGAGGAGGAGAATGAGGGTGACGAGGGAATGGAGGTGGATGGGGCGGAGGTTATTACGGTGGTGATGAGGATGTTTGTGGAGGATGTGGAGAGGTGTGTGTAGGTAGGTGTGAATGGCTACGGATATATAGGCCGGTTGGAATATACGAGGTTGTATTGCGGTTCCTGATCTCGTGGTTGGTCTGGTGTTGCTTTTGTGGCGGTTGTTGGCTTGTGGGGAATAGGAGTGAGTATATATGCCTATATATGTACCAGTCCCTCCATGACGGTTTCCAAAAATGCCAAATCCCCCCCCCCCCCCCCCCTTTTATATGGTATGCAATATTGGTCGTGCCATGGAACCAGTAGTATGTATGTATGTATGTATGTATGTATGTATATGAAGAGTTATGTTTAGGGATGTATAGGGGTTTAGACCACCACCAACTACATGTACATGTCTGTACCTACCACCTACCGCAGTCTAGAATAAGGTCTCGAAAAATCGAGCCCCCCGTACGCTGCATTCTAAACTTAAGCTTAAAACCTTAAACAGGCCCACCCACCCTGTGACAGCGCACTAATGCATGTACGGCCCAGCGGCCTGTAAGTCACCGACTACATGCATGTAATCTAGAGTATCATACCCCTCCTACATCACTGCCATGATACCTACTACCTACATCCATCTACCTCCAACCTTGACGCGGTACCAGGAATGGGGTGGATACTCTACCTACCCTACCCTACGGTAAAGTAAAGTATGCAGGTAGAAGAACCAAAGTGTCAATGATCGATATCGATCGCCCTGTGTGCGGTAGGTACATGTATTTACGTATGTACATGCACGCGGCACCAACCAACCAACCAACCAACTAACCTACCACCAACCCAACCCAACCAACCCACCAACCCAACCCACCAACCGACAGCGCGGCCCCACGCTGTCCGTCAAAAACAAGGTATGTAAACTCTGAACTACTTAAGATTCCGGATCGTGCGATCGCGATTTTGGATATCCGATAAAGAAGTAGAGTACCGGGGGTTAACCATAAATACCGAGAATCAGATAAGATAAACGCACCTATTTCACAGCAAGATTCCTTTATCAGATTCTTCGTATTTACCGTTAACACCCTGTACATGTATGCAGAATGTCACGTCACAGATGATCACTCGGCGATAAGCGAGGCGAGGCGAGGCGATGTATGTACTTGCATGGATGGATGGTTGTGAAACGCTGAGGCTGAAGAATAAGAAGAAGAAGAAGAGGGGGGGGGGGGCACGCACGGAACACACTGCCTAAGTTTCCTCTGGGGGAGGGACGCTTTCTATTTAAGGGTTGTGTATGTGTATGTGTATGTGTATGTGTATGTGTATGTGTATGTGTATGTAGTTTGTATGTATGTGCTAGGCTATGTGTATGTGTATGGTAAATGTAAAAGTACACAAAATCTTTTCATTGTATTTAACGGTCGCCCGTCTACTTAACCTAGCTACATGTACTAAGTAAGTATATATATGTATATATATATATCCATCTATACATCTGTTCCCAGACGCCAAACCCCGCCGTAGCACTTTCTCACTTTTCACACACTACCTCACCCACCAGAGCTCTCTACGCACCGGTCATCACACATCAAAACAATGTACTTCCGCATCCTACAGACCCCCACTCCGCACACGACCCCCCAGCGTATACCTATGCATCCCTACTACTACATGCAAGCACTCCAAGCACACCCACACACCTGCGGCTGCTCCCCTCTTCAACTGTCGCTCGAGGAGCTCTTACTACTCGGTGAGGAGCGATCACACGTTCCCTACTACGAGCACCAGCACCACAAGGAGCGACGAAGGAGTAAGGGTCTGTATTCACACTCGCGGCTGAGGAACGGCGAAGAAGCTGTAAGGAGGCTGCTGGGTAGACGGTGGCTTGTGATTGGGTGGGAGGAAGGGGAGCGGTGGGGGTGTTAGGAGTAAGTAAGGGGTGGTGGAGTGGTGGAGTGGTGGAGTGGTGGAGTGGTGGAGTGGTGGAAGATAGATAGAAGTAAGGGTGCATGTTTTTAGGCAGGGTTTTTCATCAGCGAGGGGAGTTTGGGGGGGGGGGGGTTTGATTATGCGTGGTATGTCATTGAGAAAAGAGGCAAGTGGTGGGTATAGACAGATAGATCTTGGCTATAGTTTGAGTGCGTGTGTCGAGCACTATCATCTAATGAGCAGTTCAATAGTTATAAACAATCAATTTCATTGCAATCATGTACCCACAGTCAAAGATCTAAGCCTCCAGAACCCACCACGAAAAATCCTTGAGTCCAGCGGTAGGGGTGTTGATGAGTAATAGAATATTGAACACAGAGATGTGTTTTATTCTACACTGGTTAGTAGAGTGAGGCCACTTTCGACTACCGTTATGTCAGTGACAGTGGGGCATACGGAGAGATCTAAAGACCTTAACTGAGATCCGGACACGTGTGATGACACACACTACCACCAATGAAGGAAGTATTTGACTGCCTTTAAAACCAAAAGAAAAAAGCCACCCAAATCAGGTATTCATCGCCACACACCCACACCCACAAGCCCAGCCAAAGAAAATCCCCTAGAAGCTACAACATGGAAATAACACTAGAGACAGTGCTCCCCCGCGATGCAAGGGCGAAAAAAAAAAAAAAAAAGAAAGAAAGAAAGAAAAAGAGGCAAAGGGCCGCACAGTGGCCCCTCACATGCACAACCCCTTCCCAAAGCGACATACGAAGCTTATCATAAGTCGACCGTGGTATATCCACAGCCCAGATATCCCCGAGAGTACCACTACCATTGTGTTCTAGAACTGTGCATCCGCTAATGCATGGATTAGTAGGGCTGCTGTAGTAACCCTCTGAGAGGAAATATCAATCTCCCATTGGCGCCCCAACACCACGGCAACCCACTGGCGGTGCAGTGCTTGGGAAGGTGCGTTGTTGGGTTTTGCAAGCACGGATGACAGAAGAGAAAGGTATTTGCGTTCGCTTTAATTTTGCTGATTGACACACTGCACTGCAGGTGCTTAGAAAAGCTCCCTACTATGTAGAACGCCCGGGTAAGCCACGTTAAGTGAAGTGATACGGTTTGGTCGATCTTCTACTGAAACAAAATTGCTTTGGTGTAGCACCACCACCACGACTATAGCTAATCCATCTGCACCCGTTACGCTGAGATATAGGGGGTGGGATGGATACTCATCCGTTGTCTCTTTCTTCTCTTCCTCCTCAAGTACATGCATGATGGGCGACTATCACTATCACTACGGGGACTTTTCTTAATCCGGAACGCCCATGACTCCAAACTACGAATAACCAATCCGTGTAGCAAGCACCTCATCTCCATCATCAACGCACCCAACAGCTAAGTCCTATGCAGACAACGCCCCCGAGGGCGTCCTGACAGCCTTCTATTCTAACCCCCAACCACCCTCCTCTCCAACACACAGTTACATCCATACACCACCCACGCACCAACCCCCCATACAAACCCCCACCCCCGTCACGCTACCCCACGCACAAATAGCGCTGAAACGCCTCTCCCACGTAATGATCGCTCGCTATGCCGGTTTCGTTGCGGAGGTGCTAGAGGCACAGCCCAGCGTGTTTTTTTTTTTTTGGCTAGAATAATGTATATCAAGCCTGCAATAGAAAGCAGCACCTCAGACTTCTTTCGGTAGAAATCAATAAGCACATCCATAGGAAATATAAAAATATAAAAAAAAATGGGGAAAAGAAATGGCGGCTGAGCAGTACGTTGATTCACTATGTATCACTCGGGACGCCGCAAACTAAGCGAGTGATAGCTGGTGAGGCGCTGACATAAGCACAGCGTACCTGCATGGTGATACCATGTACGCATGAAGTCATACTTACTCAGATTTTGCGTAGAGTCCCCCGGAAACCAAGTTCTATCTAAATATTTGGTTCTTGGAACCCGATTCCTATGCGGAGGACCCATCACGAGCCCCTGCCAAAACACTTCAAAATGATACATGAAAACAGGCCCAAAAAATTGGAAAACGAGATAAATATCTCGATTGGAGGGTGTGGTTTGGCATAAAGTCTTGGCACAACCACAAAATACTAGACTTGTTATAAGGTTGATTGACATTCATCGAGCACATCTGTAACTAGATATAATAGACTTGTTCCTCGGTCAACATTCTAGAACCCTCTGATGTGAGCCATGATATAGGTAACTACATCTACATGTAGTTAGTTATCGGTAATGATCATGTTATTCCTAGTAAAAGATATGTTCCTGCCCTATCCCGTGTGTGCTCATTCAGCTAACATATCAAACCCCAATAATCCCCACAACTCCCTTGAAAATGGACAGTCAGGAACCATAATGCTGGTATTAGGCTGTTTAACTTCTAAATTCTCCCAAAACCCCTTTTGATCATCTCGTCTTCCTTTGATTTTTTCTTGCTTTCCATATTCACTTTCATTTGTAGCCGCATCGTTTGTTTTTCCAAAGATTCCATTAATCAGAATCAACTTCAGTCTTTCCATCGCTTGTCTCTCCAACTTTCTCTCCTCCGTCTCTAAGGACTGACTCTTAACCTGTAACACCGCTTCAAATATTTTCAGAAAGTACCATGAGGTCTCCGATACAGCTAGTTTCTGAAACATCGTGTCGTCATCGTCTTTGTCCATGCATGATGATTGCGATAAAATGCCATTGATTATCTCTAGAAAATTATGGAAAGATCCTTCTAGTATATCACGCTGATAATACCGCCCCTCACATAGAGCCTTCAGGACCTTGATCAAAACAGATGTGAGCTCTAAACGGATGTCTCTGAGGGCCGGCTTATCCTTTGGATATAACGCCTCGGATAACAGTGACTGAGTGTTCTTGTAGATCAGTGAAAGGATTCCGACTAGCATGTGTATGACGCTTCTGATTCCACAGGCTATAAATTCTTTGTTTTCAGCCTCATCCTCGGCTATAGAATCTAGAGACGAAATAGCCTTGAAGCAGGTCTTGCCAATAATCTTTGAAAAATCAGCAATTTCCCGAGACTCTTTTGCCCCTTGGATAAGCCCTGCCGAAGAGATTGCTCTCACGAGTTTTCCGTCGATGAAATCTTGTATTATATCATGCAGAGCGTGCGATGTTTGCTCGATAGACTTAGGTATTAGGTGTGGCTCTTTAGCGAATTGTAGTAGATGCAAGGACGATATAAGTTTAGAAACTCTCACTTTGATAGGAAGATAGGTTAGACGATGCAGCCAAATTTATCATGCTGTTTGGCATATACAGGGAGGGTCAAGACTTACATCCAGAAAAGTGCGCGAAATCACCTTCTTCGAGAATGCTAATCCACGATGGATCTTTCGGCAACTTTCTTATCTTGGATGGCTTTTCCGTAGGCTTCGCAGCGCCCACTGCAGGTACGCTTTTCCCCTTATTCACTACTCTACTCTTTTTCTTTGCATGAGTTTTGTCATGTGATCCAGCCGGTGGCTTGCAGCCCTTATCAAGCCCCGCTCCATTTGCCTTTGACAGAGCAGCAATGGTTTCTGTTAGTTCATTGATCTTTGCCTGTAGTTCATGAACTCTGCCGGCGTCCGCCTCGGATCGCTCCCGCCAGAACTTACAGGCCTCTATATGCCGTCGCTCTGAGGCCGGATCCAGAGGTCGTCCTCCGAAGGAAGTATGTGAGCGGAGCAAAATAACGAATTCTCTGATTGAAAGGGATGGTGGCTTCGTTTGAAGGAGTTTGATTGCCAGTGCTATACGGGTGGAGAAGTTGAGCCGGGAAGGCTTGGAAAATATGCTAAGAGGGGTAGTAGGGGGTGTTGATGGCATTGTTGGATGAAGATGCGTGTTGGGGATGCAAAGTATTATCTGAGATGGCATGTCGACACGCAGCCGGTTATGCAGGGAGGGTGCACACAAAAGCAAAGCAAAACATCACAATCGATGCGCCACCCGGTTGGAAGTTAATTTCGGGGAAGAGAGATATTGCATGGAGATGCATGTATGCATATACATTACCTATATATGTACCTAAATGTACTTACAATGTAGTATGCCACTTGAATAAGAAGCGATAATTGTATTGCAAGGTATCATAAAGCATTGTTGGCAGTATGCCGATACAAAAGGATATATTGGGCTAAAAAGAAGAACGTTCCCCGAGAATTGTTCCAACAATTCCGTTAATATTATTCTTGTACTTTCTTATCCTAATATATACCTACATGTACATATAATAGCGATATAGCGCCTACATAGGGCAATGGCGGTAGGCCGAAAACGTCAAATATTAGCTTACGAACCCTATAGAGAATGCCGATCTTCCTGACCCAAACACCCATTCTCCCGGTGTCTGATTCTACTATACCCCGTACCCCACACTAAACTGCTACCATCGCTGTTTTACGCCAACTCATGAGCCATGGCCATGGCATTGCAGGTTTCAGATACATGAATATGAATACGCCTATATGACATCGTCATCATGCAAACTGCTGTCAGGTCGCTAAAAGCTAACTGCTACATCTGTCATCTGTGCTCCTCCACCACCATAAGCCTCATACAAAAGCTTAGCTCAGTGGAAACTTGATCTTGAAGAATTTTCCGTCAAGGTATCTCAATATTCATGTACTCTACCTATGTGCTCTACATAACATCATCCCCATCTTGTTGCCGTAACTGACATGCAGATAGCCGTGATAATCTCAACTGTCTTATCGTAATCATTCGATGTTTGCTTTGCGTATCAAGTTATCTCTGCCGCTGAGAAACGGATCCGTCCAAATTGTTGCACTTTGGGATCTTGGGAATATGAAACATACCTCATACCGTCTAGGGATCTTTAAGGTAGGTAGAAGGTACATACCACTCACGAGGGTAGCTTAAGGCTGAGCTTGGATTCTTCGCTCGTGGGAAATCCGTGGGATGGGAATTCAATCGGCCCCATAGCATCACTCCACAACCCAAGGAAAAGCTTACTCACTAAAGTGTCCTCTACAGACCTTGCAGTTGAAGTATAGCAGCAGGGTCGATGCATGCATCTGACTATGCTCAACAAGTTCCCCCTTTACTGTTGATGGATCTCGGGGGTATCATCGGAGCCGAGTTGGGTCGGAACCCACGTAGTACCGCGGAGTGCAGCACCTGCAGTCAGGGTTTACATACATGTGTTTTTTTGTTCTCTCCACGTGCGGACAGGGGGTAAAAAAAAAGTTCCCGGGTAAGAAGGCCTGTTTTCTTGGGGCTGTGCCTCGCCTTTACCTTTACCAGATGCTAAGCGAGCTGCGCAACCCACTGCAGCCGAGGTGAGAGATGACGGGAATTGGACTGTTCTATGTAGATACATGTAGTTTTTTTTTTTTTTTTTCCTGATATGATTGATGATTGAATCCAGAATATCATCACTAGCTAGGCCTGATACTCTCCCTGTGGGGCTGCTGGAGAAATCATACGATATATTTTTGTCCACTACGATCACGTATTCACCACGGTCTTCGCTGAGAGGCTTTTCTCTCTTTTGCATGTACACAAAAAACCGCCAAAAGTGACCTTTTAGTGCCATATGCAGGGGGTAACACGTGAATTATTACAGGGCATGCTGCTGCATGGTATTGCAAATGAAATGAAACGAAACAAACAAAATCTCATGCAATATGCGGTGTATACGATATTATATGCAGGCCTAGGAAAGATTACAATTGAGAGAGAGCCGTTTTTGTACAAGGCTCTGGCATTTAATTAGTGAACGGATGGATCCTCACGGTCGGGTCGTACGGCGGCAAGTCATCTTTGACAACCGCGATGGGAAGACTACCGGCGGCTGAAATTTGCAGTTTTTGTATGTAGTAGAACTATTGAGCTTTCATCTCCGACATTTTTAAGGTGTAATTTTAATTCCTTAAAATCTAGTTATCGGGCAACACCCATATCCAGAATATTCCATTGCCCATCCTCAAACCACATTAGTATTATTCTTAGATACCTCGCGACAAGCCGGAGCATGAGAGAAAAACGGTCCTTTTTTGATTTGTCGTCGCCGTGCATTAGCTACGCATCTCTGGCAACGGGAGCGTTATATCAATACGGAAGGCCGCAGCAAAGTTCTCCGTATTTGCTTGATAGTTAGTCTAAACCTTGATCGTGACCAAAGAAACGTGATATCTCTTACCTGATGCGTAAAGCATTTAGAAAGAAGGAGACGGCACTTTAGCGACATTCCCCATAGTGATCTGGAACGTCTCCCTGTTGCAAACACCCACTTAAGCTTCAATGATTTACGATGTTTTGGCATTGTTTGCTCGGGTCATGTCCGGTTGGTGCGCTTGATGCTCCAATGTAATAAATCGCGTCAACCCACTACAGCCTATCCCCGACACCGATTTCAAAGTCGCTTCTGAGACAACGATTAGACTCTTTTTCTTTCTTTCTAGAAGCTGACTATGGGCCATAGGATGGGGTGGCAATGGCAGTACCTACATTATTATCTATGTCTTGTTTGTGGTGGAGAAACAGCGCTACTTAAATATACTGCAGCACCGTTTTTGATATGTGAATGGAGAGATGCGTGGGAAATGGCTCTGTAGGAAATGTGATTTATTGGTTGGTATCAGAGTAATTCACAGGCCCCGAGGAAAGCGAGGACTGTGCGGTGGTGCATCGGAGGCTTTACTTAGAAGTTAGGGGTACCTGCCAAGAAACCGGGGGGGGGGTGGGGGGGGACCACAAGAGGCGATGTTATTAACCAGAGCTCAAAGCCGGTGGACCATGATGTGCCCAAATTTAACTGACGATAAATACAATCCTATTGATAAGGTGGTATCTGATACTTTCGATCTAACCAGTGATTGCTGATGTTTATTGGGTAGGATATGCATCCATCACTCGGTAGATATATCATATCTGAGGTGCAATTGATCAAAGTGCAGGTCAGGTACTCTATTTCACTGCTCGGGTGGTGCTGCAGGCAGCGGTTGGGTTTTGTGCGATACCCATCGGTATCGGTGCAGCAGGCTTGCCGCCCTGCATCTGCTGCATCCTCGCCAAAAGGTCTTCTACACCTCTCACCCAATCAGATTCAGGCATCTCATTCGCATTTTGTTCCTGTTTGGCATCCCTGACTGTTCCCAGCCGTTCGGAATAGGTACGGGTATCCAAACAGTACATGTAGTCTGTATGTTGTGAATAGTGTGTCGCTGGGGTTCATCAGCATCACCGTCCATCATCCCTCATCCCTTTTTTTCTTTTTTGTCCCTCTTTTTGACTGCCTGTTACTCCCTGAAATTCACTGTGAGTAATTCTGGAGCTATCACAAAGCTTTGTCAGTTCCCGCGTGTCTCTGCACTGTACCGAAAGTCCCCCTTTTAGGTACTGGCTCTTCTCTCCGGCCAATTGAGAGAGAAAGAGAGAGAGAGAGAGAAGAGAGAGAAAGAAAAAAAAAAAAAAAAAAAAAGAGGTGACAGGGTCGTCTCCGGCCAGAGACTGTTGTGAAAATTCTCCTTGTCAGATCTCCTTCGGTACCTGTCTTCGCTCGCTCTTACATACACTCGCTTTCCCCTCCCCCGACATCGTGTTCCCGTGGTGGCTTCCCTGTTGACATATTATCGAAACGAAATCCCCACCCCCTCCTGTTGTAGTGGTTACTACTTGGGCACGCCAAAAACCAACCAAATTCTACCCCTGAGGTGATCCCAGGGCGACAAGACCATAAGCATAGACTTATTCCGACCAACCTACGGAAACAGTTATATACATCCATTCCGCTCGTTTCATCTTCGCCCAGTAGCTTTACCATACCACAGAGTGTATCATGTCGCTCAACGGATTGGATGCGCCTGAATTGACAGAGGCATTTGGGAAGGCATGCGCAGAGCCTGGAAGCTGGTACGTAAACTTTTTTTTTCAATATATCTTTCTCAACCCTGGCTTCAAATTTGTCAATCACTCTTGAAGGAAAGGGCTCTTCGGTGGGACCCGTCTACAGCTCTTTTGCTGACAGATACTGTGCTCACTTTGTAGGTTTTGGATTAAATACACTTCCCGAGATGATGTTGAACTTCTGTGTCAGGGAACCAATGGAGCGGAGGAGATGCGAGAAGCAGCAGAGAAGGAGCCAGATGATTCGCCATTGTACGGTTTCATTCGATTCAGGCGGCGAAATATATTGATCAAATATATTCCCGAGGGAACTTCGCGGGTTTTGAAAGGTGAGTCGCTAATAAATAATAATAATAAAAAAAACATCGTACTCCGTTTTCGGAATAATAACATCTTTAATCTTTACAGCTCGATCACAAGTGCACTTCCAGTCCGTCACTGAAAGGTTTATTCCAAACGACACAACATTCTCAATATCGACTCCAAAAGAGCTACGCGACAATGCATTGACGTCAGCATGCTCGACGCACACTGCGACTGCCTCGATATCTTCTTCGAACAGTTCTCTTCGAGCGCGTCGTTTAACGGATATTGCCGAATCTGCAGATGAGGAGGAGCCTCCTGCGGCTGTGGTGGGTGCTGGTTCGCCGGTGACATTCGGTGAGATCGATGGAAAAGGGAAGAATAGTCAAGGCTTGGCGGTGGTGATTACCGCACATGATTCGTCAATAACAGATGGTGGACCTGGCTCACCCGTCTTTCTAGATGAGGACAGGGACCTCTTGGACAGGGACCTCTTGGGGTCCCCCCTGGGCACCTCCTTTTCGAGGGACTCACTTGAACCCAGAAGAAAGTCAACAGGTAACTCACCCAGACCTTCCTCAACCGATTTATACGGACCATACATATACACCCCTAGAGAAAAGGTTCGACTTGGACCTCGTCCCCACGTCGAGCCCGTCAAACGGCCTCATACCTCTGGTGAGCGCCCGAAAGCCTTCCCTAGCCCCGACCAGGAAATTCGACCCGTGGTCTCGGTTCCTAAATCTGTTCAAATTCCTCCAAGAAAGTCCAAAGAATCAAGAAATAGGTCCTTGTCCAACGAATCTCTACGATCAGAGCAAGATACAATATCATTTCTCTCAATTGAGATTGAGGAACCCCCTTCACCAGAATCACTTTCGCCGGCTCCCCCACAAGAGCCCGCCCTTACTCCTGAAAAGCAGAGGTTGATGAGAGCTTTGCAGCTGAGGAGAAAAACAATGCAACCTGAACTGAAAGAACAATCAAGGCGGGATGAGGAAACTGCCCTAGAGATCCAAGGTATGAAGGAGTCAGACGAAATTAGCACCATTACAGAAACTGACGAGGATGAAGACCGAGAGGAAAGAGAAAGTGAGATTTTCCCCCAGAAGATAGTCGAGCCGGATTCAATCAAAGCTATCGGAGGACAAGAGGGTGTGGATGTACTCGAGGACAGTTCCCGTGGGATTACGGTGAATGAAGGGGCAACACTGGATAGGGCAAACGAGCAGGCAGCAAGGAGAAATACAACGGAGGACTTGGAGGAACAAGATGGTAAACTACCGGGGTCACCCGAAGAGTTGCAGTCACCCGAGAGCACCAAGGTTCGAGGGGAGCCCGATTCTGATGTTGATACCGAATCCGATCACACCGAGATTTCCATTATGACGGACTCTAGACCTATAACCATGACAGCTATCCAGCAACCTATCCCTAGCATGATCAAAAGCAGCTCTCGCTCACACCCGACCAAACCTCCATCGCCGGATCCTTTGGTACCAAAGGTTCTCAAGAGAGCTGATCGTCCAATCGAAAGCGAGCCCATCAACGAACCCCCTGTTCCCGAGGCTGCTCGTTCCGTTTCCGCACCTTTCTTGAAACCTACAGCTCCAGCAGCTGGACCAAGGAAAACTGTAGGTGGCGGGGGTGGGGGTGTAGCACAGCGGATCCGCCAGCTCGAGATGTTGTCAGTTCAAAAAGCTGCAGCAGCTGCAGGAAAATCACCCCCTGTCAGCCGAGGTGGTTCTCCGACCCCGCCAATTCCACAGTATCATCCAAACCGTCCGTCTAGTGTGCATGTTCCAGTAGCATTACGCAGGATGTCTAACCCCCCTGCCCCTCTGCGACCATCATCAGCATCGCGTCCATCCACTCCCAATACTTCTGTATCAACTCTTGGCAACTCTTCCGGAAGTTTCACGTCTTCCCTGCGATCAGTCATATCAACGCCTTCACTTCCCAAATCAAGCCCGCCAAAATCAAGCCCAACTCCCAGGATGGAGATAATTGAACGCAATGACAGGCCAGAATTGCAAGTCACAACTCAAATCGCCAGAAACGAGCAAGGGGCTCCTCGCCCATCATCTCCGTCTCCACAGGCATCAATTCCGGCACCTGAGTCGGCCAAAAGCTTGAAAAGCCCTAACAGCTTCAGCCGGAGATCTAGTGTGGATATCACACCGCAAGATCCAGTTCTTCGCAGTAGGAGTGTGGATGTAGTACCCCCTTCAACAACATCTTCCAGGCGTCAAAGTATCGAAAGGGGAAGGGGTATTTTGTCTAGATCATCAAGCTCAAGGGAGCTGGAAAATCTCTCCGAGAGGGTTCCTACACCTAGTTCTAGCCCTAAGCCCGCCCCCATCTCCCCTAGACCTCCATCAACACACACAACTGGCTCGAAAAAGAGTAAAAAAGGAGGGGGGAGGCGCGGATCCTCTTCCAGCTCTGGAGGCTCAGGGCCATCCAAGGAAAAATCTAGATCCAAGTCAAAATCCCCAACAACCCCTAAATCACCAAAGAGCCCTGGCTTTTTGCAGAAAGTGAGTGCGGCTTTAACAGGCAAGAAGTCCAAGGAAGATGTGAAAGCTCCTGCTCCTGTAGTCCCTGCCGAGTCCACAAAAAAGTCATATCTTTTTGCTGGTTGGATAAATGCTCAACTTCCAGATACCATGTTGTGGAGACGGCGATGCTTGAAAATAGATTCGGATTGTTGGCTGTTCTTATCTCTGTCAGAAGATGAGGTAGGCTTCCTATCTTCCTCTTGAAATTTGAAATCTCTCTAACGTACGAAACAGAATGCACCGCAAACCAAAAAATATAACATATCTATGGAGGTTCGATCGGTCGATTTTCCAGACATGGACGAGCAAGAACTTCCCCACAGTGTGAGACTTCATCTCAAAGAAGGCGGGACTCTGCAATGCGCCTGTCAGAACGCCAAGGAGCAGAAAGAAGTATTGGGAGTGATTCGTGACTGCATTCAGTAAATGGCTTGCCCACTCTTCATTTTACCCTATCTTCTAGGATTTAAAGTGATTCGTTTACATACACTGTTTTAGTTTGCGGTCATTTATCGATAAATCTCAACCTTGTATTGCCAATGCTTTTTTATGGCTGCAAATGAAACAATATTCCAGACGATACTTAATGCTTCCATTTTTAGAAAATCTAGTATGCCCTTCGTTATCGTTACTTCATCCATATTCTAGTTATACTCATTGTCACAATCATGCCGGTTTTTCTTTTCTTTTTCTTTTCTTTTTCATTATCTAAAATTCACTATAAGGCAGGAGCCGTGGAGCTTTTGAGCTTACGGTTAGAAGGGCTGGGACAATTACCTGCCCCTTTCCTTTATTTGCTCTGAGGTGTGCCATTTTATTTCGCCGTAGATTCGGGTTTATTCTTTTATTATTTTTTTACACCTCTAGATCTACCTACTAGTTAGCGTCTTTTATTCTGTCTTCACTTCCTGTTTACTATGTTAATACCCCGATCACCTCCTTATACCTCTCCCCCGAGATGTCTTGCTATACCGCATTGTCTGTTTTCTTTGATTATTACTTCCGTTGTGTGCTTGATATTTCCCTTCGATAGAAGATACCACACCTGTTTCCTCCATGTCTGCCTTCATGGATAATCGGCCGGTAAGAGCCGGGGCAACGCGATTTGAAGATCGCTAGTTTTTTTTTATCTTCGAGCGAATAAATAACCTTTGTTCGACCTAGCTCTGTGTTGGTTTCAAATTGTGACTCAACCCAGGCCCAATCTGGCTCACTTCAAATTCAGTTCAGTTTATGGCCAAAGTCACAGCAAAGCTTCAACTAATGCTCTGTATCCATCGTCATAAATGCAGTACATATAGGGTGTATTTATGTACTAATTTTTGCTAAGTGTTTCGGGTCATTTCCGGGCCCAAGAACTGATGAACGAAGTTATTACAGCTGCTAGCACCGATAATGAAGACTATCTGGTGACGGGTAGTTCTGAAACCTATGACTGAGTTCACTAGTTTCTAAATCTGGGGTGACCTGATCTTTAATTAAGTCTAATATGGTGCTATATGTGGATAATAAATAACATGCTGTCGCGAATGCTATCCCATAAACCGTCGATGCTGACACCCTTCATGTGAGATCAAAAGCCACACCAACAAGTACCATAGAATTTATTAGCACCAGCCACCTGTTGGCATTTTGGGAAGGGGTGTCAGCATTGTCTCGACGGTTTATGGGATAGTCCTGTATATGCTATCCCTATAAAGTTCTGTACTCCATAAAACACCACACTAAAAAGAATACCTTACCTTTTATGTGCTTTGGTTTGTATTGTATACCAATAGCTAAACTAGGAATATGTATGTTTACATAAAGTACACAAGAACCGAAGGAATGGAGTGTATGGCCACATCCAGGGAATCTATATATTTTCAAATTCCTAGCAGTAGAGTCGCTCACTTGTACTCTTTTAAATATATAAGCTACAGTTCCTTTTTCTTGCCCAGGTTGTAAAGCTTCCCAACGTGCGAGGCCAAACCTAAAGTTGAAGTGAATTATTAACAGCAACCAAGTTCGGCCGCGGCAGGGCATAGGTACATACATGTAGGTTCCTTCACTGCTAAGATTCTAAATATGAATTTGTTGGTCTGCCATATCTAATTAGCATAGTTTCTACTCCTATGGGGGAGAGTTTTCCATACACCCGACGCCCAACTAGGACATACGAACTAGTAATAAAGTATAAGTAGGTATGGGAAGGTATGGGTACTGGCTTCGAGCCGGTTGGGATATTCCACATCCTGCTGAAGAATAAGTAGGCACATAGGGTGAAACCCTGTACTTGTACTGAACTGTACTGAGATCGGATAAAATAGTACACCGCCATAACCGTGAGGTTGCATGCGAGTATGAATAAAAGTAAAAAAAAAAAAAAAAAAAATATCTAACTAGCGCCTCAAATACACGGACGGTGTGGCGCATGGTGGCGCATGCTGTGGCTAGTAAAGTTAATTTGGGGGCAACGACGAACCTGGAGCAGCGACGAAAACACAGACCCCAGTCAACCAAGCGAATAGATACTAGCCTGAGCGCCTGTACCGGGTATGCACCTAAAGTACGGAGACACCCCCCTTGTCATTTTTTTCATTAGTTGATTTCGCAGTAACATATGGGGCAGCAACCAAGGCAACCAACGACGTAGCATCATTTTTACTTAGACTTATGTGGGGAAAAAATACCAAGGCGTTTTGATATATTTACACTTAAAAAATCAAATTAAATTGTTAAAAATACAAACAGAAACCAGCAATACCCCCCCTACCTACTACATCATCTGCATATCATTTCACATTGCCAGGCTTTATTGAGGGTTGTTATTTGATAGAATTATAGTTGAGTGAAAATCAAATTGAGGTGATGGAAGTTGCGTTGCAAAAGCTGGCAACTATCTCAGATGAAACTAAGACGAAGTTCAACATATGTAGTAACAGTTCAGGGAACAGGAGGTCAAAGTACACAACTGAGATAAAATATGATCACGTTAGAACGGACCGATAGATAGGTTCGATACATCAGCAAAAAATCAAGTCTCGTCCTGTAGCGCACCGGCGCCCTATATGCCCTGGGCGAGCTGGACACCCAATTGGTTTACTTACGCTAAGACCCACGCCCCGGCGCTATAGGATCGCCCCTGACGTCTGGGACGAGGATATCACACCCTGGGCTCGTTTGGAGCTCATCTGGGGCTCTTCTGGGGCTCATTTGGGGCGTCTTGGGCTCGTCCATTTCTCATCTGGACTCGTCTTGCCTCGCCTGAAATACCTTTTGCCCGGCAGATGTCCTTTTAGCATCCTGTAGTCTGGCAAAATGAGGTCAAATCGGCAAAAGCTACTTCATTCTGGGCATAGTCTGCCCCGCTATATAATACTATTTACATGGTAATCCCCACCCGTACCCTCCACTTGCCCACCACCCGCCCCACGCCGCCACGCCTTCTACCACCCTGCAGCCGGTAATCGTCGCTGATTCAGAACCCAATTTGGAGCCAGATTTGGAGCCAGATTTGGAGCCAGATTCAGCGCCTGATTCGGTGCCTGATTCGGTGCCTGATTCGGTGCCTGATTCGGTGTCTGATCTGGTGCCTGGAAAGGTGTCGATTCGACGTCTGGAGAGGTGTCGATTCAGCGCCTGGAGAGGTGCCTGGAGAGGCGTCGATTCGGTGCCTGAAGAGGTGCCGATTCGGTATTTGATTTGGACGTCAAGTTGAAGGACTATATAGATGTCAGTATAGGAGTCAGAATCTCGAGGTAGGGAGATACGCCAATTGGAGGAGGTAGAAGCAGAGGTGGAGTATCACGGATGGAACTAAGACCTTGTTCGATATTCTATGTAGTAATCAGGGAGGCGGGGAGCCAAGGTACACGACCGAGGCGGGAACCGTTCACGTATGCGAACGGAGAATGAGTTCGATACCTTGAGTATTCAGGGACTGTGGGGACCATTCGAGTTCACAGGGGTGGGAAGTAGTTCGAAGTTCGTGGGCGTACCTAAGTACCGAAATAATATTTCCTAAGGACAAAGAAGGTTGCGTGAAGAGAAAAAGAAAGGAAGAGAAACTAATACAGGTGGCAGGCAGGGCCTCTATATATATCCCAGTGATCCCTTCGCTTACTCATCCGTAGAATCCAATAGAAAGACATAGGAGATGCATTATAAAGCGAGTGACTCATTAATCTCTGTGTTCCCAGAACCGAACGGAAACCCTTAGAACTTTCAATGACAAATGAAAACCCGACTAAACTCTTTTCCTTCACGCCTGCATACCATGTCGTGCCACGCCGTGATATGGAGGTAGAGGCAGAAGTCGTGATGTAGGTGAAGGTAGATGTAGATGTAGATATACAGGTGGAGGTGGAGGTGGAGGTGGAGGTGGAGGTGGAGGTGGAGGCGATTCCGGGGGGCCATTAAGACTTGGAAATCATCTAAAGGCTGGACGTCGAATGAGTCGATGTCATGGCTCTAATGCTTTGGGATGTCGAAAGCCAAAATATATATCAGCCTTTTAGACGTCCCAAACAATGATCTATCTGTCAGCTCTGAAATGTACTAAGCAATTTCTAATATGACCTATCGTATTTCGGACATCCCAAAATAGTAAAGCGAAAGTCGCTTTCGGACGCCTTTAATTCTTTCTTAATCGTGAGAGGAACAAATCTGGTTGAGCAGGCCGTCTGACCACCCTTTTTGCTGATGTCTTGTTATCACAGGGGTATGGGGTCTTCTCGAGTCTTCGGAATTGGGGAACAGTTCTGTAGACAGCAATAAACCAAAATACCAACTATAGTATTTTCTAAAGGATAAAGAAAGTTGCGTGAAGGGAAAAAGAAAGGAAGAGAAACTAATACAAGTGGGAGGTGGGGTCTCTACATATATCCTGGTATCTCCTTCGCTTACTCATCTATAGAACCTAATTGAAAAACATAGAAGATATATTACAAAGGTTTTAGTGTTACTTGACAGAGAGCGGGGAAGTCCTCTAGAGTTCAAGAACTATAGCGTAGATAACCTCTTGTACGAAGTAATTAGAAATGTGATACCAATAAAGAACTAGTTCTACAATCATAGGTTGTGCTATAGACGAGGGAATCAAAGAGCACAACCGGAATTCGGAATTCCGAAGGACTAGAGATTTTATAGTTGAAGGATGAAGAACTATGGCAACGCAAATAATTTCTATTACTAAAGACTAACGAAACAAACTATAACTGTAGAAAACTCAAGAGAACTAATACAATACCCTAAAGAACAGGAAGATTGCTTAAAAAAGAAAGAAAAGAGAGAGAAGAAGAGGACAAGCCCATATATATATCTATCGCTGAGAACTGATTACTAACCTGTGTGATGGAAACCTATAGAACTCAAAGGAAATCTGATTACAAATGAAAATTCAAGAGTGCATAACCTAACCGCTGACTTATTCTCGTACAGCGATGAAACTAGTAACATAATGCGAAGTCTTGGCACGCCATTATAGCAAGTAACTCATTAATTCCTGTGACCCTAGAACCTGGCGGAAACCCATAGAACCTTGATGACAAATGAAACCCCAACTAGAACCCTTTTCCTTCACGCTTACACGCGACGTCGTACTACGCCATGATAGCAATAGACTACCCCAAATACCTGCTTGGCTGCCAAGTGTCACTTTAAATCCTATCAGCCCAATCAGAATACTTTCCAAACCCCCATTTTTTAAAATTCCCCAAAAGGGGGTTCTCAGTACTTACCCTTAACACCCGGTTCTTTGACTGTCAAATATCCCTGTTCGTCGTTCAACCAGTCTCGTCGTTGTCCCCAAAATGACTTTTAGAGTAACGAGAGGCGAAGGAGTCACGCTTGTCACAGTATGAGTCACGCTAACCTCTGCCTAAGAGAACATGATTGTTTTGTGGTGTTGAGGCTTAGGTGTCGCTAGACTTACCTACCCCCGTAGCCTACCCCCGTAGTACAGGTGGCCCTTTGTTCTCTTTGTCAGAACTCTCTCTGCACCTTAGATCACTTTCACCATCACCAGTAGGATCATTCTCCCATGATCATTATCAAGATATTGCATCGAGATCTCAGCTCACCCTCACAGTAGACGGTAAAGTTCGAGATAGTTCTATCACATGCAACAGCCTTCAACGGTAGATAAATTTCTTCCTGCAGTATGTCTTCGTCTGTTCCCACGATTCTCAACCTTTTGCTGAAGAAACGGCGTGGTGATAGACACAGTCCTAGCGATAAGTAGTATGCACCACCATTATTTTGTACAATTTTGCGTGACAAGTGGGCCTCTCTTGCACTGCCGACAGCCGTTCTTAGCTAGAGTCTGGCTTTTGTATGGAAGGTCACAAATTGCCACAAGTCCTGAATACAGACGAAGCAATAGAACTCCAACCGCTACTCTAAGACAATCTCTAGTCACATCAAGTCGACCCAACGGTGACTGGGCTACTCATCCAGTTGCGGCGCTTGTCCGCAGAGTCTTTGTGGGTAGGCTACATCATATACATCTTGGGTCATGAAGCTTGTGTCATTGCCGGGGCAGCACTCATCTAACCTACCTCTGAACAGGACGCGAGCAAATATTATCGATCTACCCTGTATCGATTCCACTCCTTAGGAGCTCCTGTTTCCTGGGAGACTAAGGGCATCTTGCCCGAGAATTTAGGGACGAGGATTTACGTACTCCAATGAAGGATAAAGACAAGGTAACCTCGGAATTTAGGCCTGCTTAAATAATTCAAGCTTGAGTTGTAACCTGAATCGACCCCACCCTTCTTATGTTCTCTAGAAGGCTTAGAGAAATATAGCTAACCACCCCGATTCTGCGAACCACTTTCACTTTGCGAACCACTCTAGTTGTGCGAACGGCGAAACCCGCTGAATTGACGCTAGATGACGCTACAACCTACACGGTTGAGAAGGGTTATAGAGCCAGGTACAGTGCCCCTCTGAAAAGAATTCATAGTTTGAATTTCCCCCAAAAAAGCTCACAGCTAGTATCATCGATCGGTCCGCCTGAGTCGGCCTACTCTCGAGTGAATCATGGGTTCTGTCCCCTTGTTTCACTTGACCTATAGAATAATCTTTGCTCAGAATAGCGCTTGAGCTCTGTAACGAGCTCCCGCAAGGGCCTCATTAAGTCCCAGGTAGAGAAATCTGTCTCCCCAAATCAATCTCTACTGTACCTAGAGTAATGGCCGCGCTGGAACCAACCCAAAATAACCCTCATTTCAACTTATTAATTATTAAGATATAGACGCTTAAAGGCTCAAATAATTCGAGTCAAGCTCTCCTGCTGCCTGACTATCCTGAGATGGACAAACTTACTACTCGACCTGGGGCCCGAGCGGACATGGCTCGCCGACAGCACTGCTCCCAATATGCAAACAAGTTGTTCTAGTAGCTCTGAGAAAATTTGAGCCCTGAAATTACCCCCTAAATCTCGGTTCCCTAATTTCATACTGGTCTAGAAGGATATAAATACATAGATGATCGCAAACTACCTTGCATTTTATAACGAAACCATGAAGAAGCTTTACAAGTAGCCCCAAATCACCCAATCACATCAAAATACGCACGTATTTTATATATGGCAAGTTAATCGACTTGTGAAGGATTTCTTTCTATACTCCTGCTCATGTTTCCAATATCGACCAGCCCGGCTCACCATATAATTAGCCTTACACTTTGCTCATACTGCGCACTTTCATGCGCCTTGTATCTCAGGACGATTGTAGTTATGTTCTAGGGCGGCCCAGGCTAAGAAAGTTAGGTTTGTGAGCGCTGTCACTATTGAACCTCCGGTAATGTCTTTAGATTTATTCGATCACTGACAAATAGATGTTCAAACAGCTTTTGAAAAGTTTTGTGTTGCACTGTACATAGTAGCATTTATGAGAATGGTTGGGCTCAACTGGTTTTGAACACATCCCAAAGAATTGATAATAATTCAATTTCGAGAGAGCACACCACCAAAGATACACGCACATACATCTATCTACGTATTGACTCTAGGTATGTACTGAGCGAGCTCATTCGCCTGTGTATCCATATGGATTCTATGACGCACCTAATTGCTCAACTAGTTAAAACGCCCCAAAAAACTATATAAAACCCATTGAATGTGTATTCCAGAAATCTAACACCATACTGTTTGCATTATTTGTATAGAACCCCCTTTTTACTAGAATGTTGAAATTGGATAGATATTCCCCTCCATCCAAGTTAAATGCCGCCATTTGTCGCAAAAACTACACGTCTATTACCACAGATGAACCAACCCCCGGATCTACAGACATTATAGAACCCATTGAGAGCTCCAAAATGGGGAAGTGGACCAAGATACGAGACCTTGGCCAAGGCGCGTATGGGTCGGTGTGGTTGGAAGAGGCGCAAAGTGAGGTTCGAGCGGTGAAAAGAGTATCAGGCAAGGAAAACATGTTCAATAGGCGAGAATTAAATGCCTTGGAGGAATTAAAAACGGTAACACTTTAAAAATAACCAGCTCAAGCCTCATACCGCCGTTTCCAGTTCTTACGCTAATATACCATAGCACTCCCAGTATTTTGTACAGTTCTACGATTCATGGAGTGACGAAAGCAACGTCTATTTGGCAATGGAATATATCCAGCACGGCGACCTGATGGGCATCATTTGCCAAGAAAACATCCTTGAAAACGATATAAAGTCGATCACCACACAACTACTCAAAGGTTTAGAGATTATGCACAGTAAAGGCTTTTGCCATCGTGATTTGAAACCACAGGTTAAAAATTCTTCTCTGCTCAGTGCTTAACTGGCGTATATGAAATTGACATCGGTGTACAGAACATCCTAGTGGCCTCAATGGACCCAATAACTATAAAAATCGCCGACTTTGGAGTTACCAAAAAGTTCTCGGATGGCACTCAGCTACGAACCTTGGTGGGAACGTTTGGTTTCATTGCACCCGAGGTCCTGGGATTTCATGATAAGGAGATCTCAGGGTATACAAGCTCTGCAGATATTTGGTCACTTGGGTCTGTAGTGCACTGCATGTTCACCAATACCGTCCCATTCCCGGAGAATAGGCAACTCATCGATTATGTGCGGGGAATTAACGCACAGTTTCCGAAAGAAAAGCTGTTACAGAGGGGTGTGAGCTTGGATGCTATATGTTTTATTGAAAGCCTGATGAAACCTTACCCAGAGAAAAGATTGATGGCAAAGCAAGCGTTGGAGGCACCATGGCTACGAATCGATAAAAATAGCAGAAGTCAACTCTTTGGGAAACCCCAACCAAGCATTATCGTGCACATTACACAATATGGTTGGCCCCATATCCCATTTGAATTGCTCCAACTAATAAGTTTATTCAGAATTTAGTGGAATAGGGCTTTCTAGCATGTTACGGCTTCAACTAGACACTAGCTCGCGCTCGCTAAAGATGGATAGATACAATGCCCAAGAGGAAGGGTTTCAAGACACATATCCACCTGGTAAAATAAGAACTCTAAAACTCCGCTATAAATGCTCCCCCATTAGGCGAGGGCACGCGAGGCCTTCATGTATAACCCAATTATCCCACCAAGCAACGGTTATTTCTCCTTATGGGGAAACAATATCTTTCATAGCCAACTCATACATACAGTGGACTATTGATCTCAATAGATACGGCCACCATAAGATCTCTTTAAAGGCGGATTTAAAAAAACCACATAACGCAGTTTTAGGCGCCGGGAAAACTATATCAGCATTCACCAGGAAAAGATTTCCAAGGAGAAGTATAAAGGGGTTAAGTTAAGTCATAAGAAATTCTAAGTTGAGTTTTTGGGCTGTCAAGTTTGGGCCATGGCCATCTTTTTTGGTTTGTTTTGTTTTGTTTTTGTTCGTTATCATGGTAATTCTTAGTGAGCGTGCAGAAGTTGTTTTCAATCGCATCCTGTTAGTTAAATCATCGGTTCATTTTTTATTAAACTCTTAAATATATAGATTTTTTTGTAACACTAGCCCTAAGTTTAAAGTTACAGTCACTCGTACTATCAGAGGATTAACAACGGACATCGATGAATACGGCCAAGCAAATGTTTAAACTACTGCTTTGGAGCTGGCGAGTTAAGATCACCCCTTGGATCTGAGTAATGCAGATATTCCGGCTTCCAGTACCAGCTACAAAACCATCACCAAGAGAGGCTAACGAACGGCGGGAAGTTCTGGAAATTACGGCTCTGCGTTCCTCAAAACAGCCTGGGGTCCTGAAGTATACTAATACTTGTAAGTGGTCATTGTAAGCTATACATATCTAGGAACTCAATCAAAGCCCCATGCGCAGGAGAAATTTCCTAGCATAGTATATCATCACCAATGACAGATAGTTTAGCCAATTACTAGGCTGGCCTATTCGGGTCGCCGGCCTCGAGGCCATCATATACTGCGCGTGCAACTCAGGTGGGAATATTCAGTACACCGTCGGCGATTCATGGGGAGCAGGGGTGCATGAATAAGTGCATAGAGAGGAAAGCCTAAAAAAACGGCTAACAGAAATTCTTAGAATAGTTATGAGTGCGTGTAATATATTAGTGCAATGGTGGTCATGTCAGGGACGCCGCTGAATTGCGCGCGAAAGAGATTTGGACGCTGCGCAGAGGCTTAGTCACATAGCCACTTACTTCTTCATATCTAGGCTTCCCCTACCAACAGAAATCAAATATTAGGACTTTAAGATAGAAATCCCCTTAATTCTAAGCATTATCGTTTCGAATTTAACTTAGAATCAAGGACAGAATGTTTTGTTAACCATCATAGGATATCACTCGATTATGCCAAGAAATGGAATATCAATGATCGTTAGAGCAAGAATTTAGTTTTATAATACAGGCTCTTTCGTTTAGCATATGTCCAATAGTTTAAAACTATTCAACCCGGTCGATACCATCATCAACTCTCATGCATCATTGATGTGTGATGGTTGATGTTATACACTCAGACCGATACACAACTTTCTAGCCTGTGGCAAAACACCCACGTCCCCAGGTCTATTCATTATTACACGCAATACTAACCTATTACCAGAGACTCAGTTTTGTAGACGCGTAAGAGACTTAGTTTACAATATTTTCTAACCATTTCGACCACACACCCAAATTAGCTACCCACTGGCTATGGATGCAATAAATACATGCATTCAACATGTGTGTATGGAGATGAGGAGAGCGGAGGCTTGGGGTCTCATATTTTATTTACTATACACTGTTTTTACCGGATTATTTTATCGCTGAGCAGAAAATACCCAAATTCGTATATATGTTGGGGTTGATGTAGGCCGCCGCCGACTGCCGACGCGCTAGAAACTGGAGAGAAAGACATTATTAGCGTCAAAACTTGCGAATAGATAAAACTTACAGGCGCTCTGCAAAAGTGCCCTGACCCGGACCCAGCGCAGCATGTCCGGCTCAAACAAAGAATGAAGATGCGCACTGAGATGTTCAAAATAACAACCATGAATTAGTAAATGGTGCCCAAAATTAATACTAGATTTCTTCTATGATATTAGTTTTTTTGCTCACTGATTTTATAAAATTATTTAGATACATCTCGGTTCCTGAAATCGACCTCAAAGCCACACATTAGGCATTGATCAAATCACGAACACTTCTGGAGGGTGACTGTGGATACATCATAGAGAGAAGTATGAATACGATTATGATCATATATCAATAAAACCCGAATACATGCACGTAATGAAAAAAAAAGAAATAACCGAATACGAGGCACGGTAAGCATATCGAGTGATAAACTATGATTATAATCTTACCAATGATTGATTGATTCCCTAATCATCCAAACTTATATTACCTACATGCTATATGGCAGCCTCAGAATATCCAAATCCAGGCGTGTAGTTTATCATACAAATTCAGTCGCCTAATATCGTCATATGTTTAGTATTGAGGGATTTCTTTTCGTTACTCTTTTATATGGGGTTTATGTCATGCATCTTTACTTACATAGATAGATCTATGTATCTTCTATAGGTACATATATATAGATCTGACTCATAAATCGCCGTAAAAGCAACTAAACACACCCAACTCCACCAGAATTGACCCTTCATAACAAATGGCCACAATCCACACCAACGAAACGTAACTCCTAAAGATTGGCAATATATACAGCCACTCTGCAAAATTGTTCGTGATTCGGATTTAGTGTGGCATATCCGGCTCAAACTAAGAATGAAGGTGCATACTAAGATGTTCAAAATATCAACCATGAATCAGTCAATGGTGCCCAAAATTGTTATTAGACTTCTATGATATTAATGTTTTTGCCCGCCGATTTTGTAAAATTATTTAGATACATTTCAGTTCCTGAAATCGGCCTCAAAGCCACATAACGCATTGACCAAGTTAGGAGTGAATCACGAACACTTGTGGAGGGTGGCTGTACCTTAACTGTTAGAAATTAAATCCGACAGGGCCACATATTAAATAAACTACTTCTAGATCAATGGTAAGGTATCATGTTTGGTTGATCTCCAAAAATTGCGCCAAGGCCTCAAAGTTGGATATGATTATGGTGAAATCAACTAAAATTACATTCTAACTCTTTTAGTATGTAGCTACCCATGACGGAACTTTCTATCCCTAAGGCTATTGAAATTTTGGAGTAGAACTCGAGGCGTGGAGAGCTGCCGATTTTGGCCATCAATTTTGGCGTGTATTGGTACGGTGCTTTTACGGTGATTTATGAAATCGAGATGTAACTCTGAAGCTTTGTAACTCTGAAGCTTGAACCAAATGCAGTTTTCGATATAGCGACTTCCGGAACATGGTATTTGGGCCCTATGGGTGTGATAAGCTTATTTCTTCTATGGGTAAGTAGTGTAGAATAGTCAGGCGTAATATAAAATTTAAGCGCGCTGATAATTATATTCAGTCTCGAGGGCTTATCTAGCCATGAGCTAGAGCAAATAATAGATGACTAATCTAGTAGAGGGTGGGACATGCGTTTGTATGTATAGCCGTATATAAATGTAGTTATGCCTGTATGTACTTGCTCTTATATATACGTGGCAGACATGCCTACCGATATTACAGCATTAATAACACTGCGCGACAACTATTAACCTATATAGCTCCGAAACACTACCATGGAATGCGCTATAATTAAGATCCTACCTTAAGAAGGGTGGTAACAGAAGATGACACTCCGGGACCGGTCAAAACCACCAGTTCCTATGGAATTATTGGTCTCTGGTATCAAATATCTTGCTATCAATCTTGATGAAAATAACGCACGTCGTGTCACGGTCACACCGAATGCGTTTTTAATCTTTTAAGGGCGGACTAATGCATAATGCCTGTAAGCGCAACCAATAAGCGCATACCTTCACCATCCAGGCAGGCCCTCATGATAGCTCGTACCACTTGGATGCAGATATGCACAACGGGGTAGAGTACTAAGCGGAATATTGCCGAAAGAGCTATCAAAGACCATCATTGGTGGGTATCTATCGGCTAGGGCCTGATATCTGGTGGGCATAGAACGTCCTTCGATTTCATGGTTATAAGTAAAAGCGGTAATGTGGGTACGATATCTTGGGAGTGCGACTTGGCATAATTTGACGTTTAACCACTCCTTAGTCCGGCTCGCTATTGTGTAAGTAGTTGTATGTGTTCAAGAGATAATTGGTGATAGGAGGCCGCGTAATGTATAAAAGGTTACAATTGACAGCACATCCTTGTTCCGATCAGCCAGTTACTCAGCAGCTTGCATAAACTCTATTTTAACGACAGAATTTCATGAGCAATTTGGCTGATTGGTATATGAATCGATCAAATGTATTGCGGGGTTACAGAAATAACAGCGCACCTCAATTTGTATGGACACCTATAGCTTGGAAATGGCACTGCCACTCCCACAACATGGGTACACCAACTTTGAGGCCCTTATCTGTCTAATTCAATATACTCATTCAATTGATACAACCTGTTGTGGATGGATTATAGTTCCCAAAGCTTGTAGTTTTTGTTAGGAAGACCCATAGAAACAATATAAAACTTTCCTATTTTGAAGATCAATAACTCCACAACAATATATGATATAAGAATGCCTATTACTTATATAAATTCAAGAGGTCTAAGGAGATGGGCCTCGAGTTATGGGATCTGTTGTGGGATTTCAGGCTTGCAGCTTGAAAGAGTACCGTTTCCCCATATAAATTGAGGTGCGCAGCTACTTTTGTAACCCGACAATACCAATTGGTTTCAATCATGTATATATCTTCTAATAATTATCAGCCAATGCTCATTGTCAGTCAGTGCCATAGTTGAAGGGAGTGGGGAATTGCCTTACTTCACCTAGATACTATAAGGTACTAGGAAAGCGGTGTAAGGTTCTGTCGATGCTTGATCGATAATGTTAAAGTTTTCAGAACTCCGGACTCAAAACATGCTAAGTATATGTGAAACCTTAGTGTACAACGACAACTATAGTAGAACGTATTCACGATCGTCACATCTCGTCTGTGCATACATGCAGCTGCCTAAGAGGTTTATGCTAAAAACCATGGAAGAAAACTCTGTTAGATATTTTATAAATATTCGACAGATGCCAAGAGCATGGCAGAGTCAAGGGGGGGGGGGTACGTATGTGTACGTAGCAAGTACTATGAACAGTACAAAAAATCTCCCGAAACTTATCTCCCTCTTTATTCTTCAGAGGCCTGTCGCTATTGATCAATCTTTATATAGATGTATCCAACTTTGGTCCTGCCATACAAGGCAATGGCACCGTTGATCACACCTGCTCCAATAACCACAAAAAGGACAAAAAAAGCCGGTCGACTCTCCTTCAAGTTGTAAGTATTCCTTTCAATCCAGATGAACCGGGCCTTAATCTCAACTGCCGATAATCAGGGCTACACATGCAGACAACCTATACTCCTATTACTACAGTAGTTACCGGATTAGACCGATAAAAGAAACTCTGGTCTACAACAAGCTAGAATGTTCTTTGGGAGACAGCATTTCCACCGGGCGTCTGCCATAAGGCCGAATCAGTATCCTTGGCATGGCTCATCAAAATCTTGACCCAAGTCGAATGTAATGATCCAGAATAGCACACCATGCTATGCACCCACGGGAAGGAATTGCTTTTTCTCATACGCGTACCCGTTTCATAGAAAAATCAACCGAAATACTCTTTTGGCAGTTTTGGCGTTCGTCTAAACAATAGATCACAAAATTCGATAGGTTTGATAGGCTAATCGCCTCCTTTCTGAGTACGATCTTCTCTAGTAGAAGATTTGTGGGTTGTGCAAATCCTGTGCGATGAGGAGAGGAAGAATAGGTTTAGTGGTTCGCCAAGCACGCGCTCCTCGGATAAGCATCACGCTGTTTGCCCTGCACTTCCAGCTTCAACAGCCTGATGATACGCGTGACTAGACAAGTGAAGCAGATGAGCTAAACTTCCATCATTAGCACGAGCTTTTTCGTTAACCAATTATTAACCGATGTGATGAAAAACGTTTTGAGGCAGTGGTACCCGAAGAAAAGCAGTTTCGATTGATGACTTGACACTGCAGACCTCAGGAATTCGTACAATTCGTCCTCAGGACTTCTGTGTTTCCATGTTGGTCAATGCGGCGGGTCAGCTGTTTTCGTTGATATGTGGTGTGAGTCCTCGTGGCTGGTTTATGCACAGCTCGGCACTCGCTCTCTAGAGAGTAGCTCAATCTCGTGAGGGCAATTTTTTTTTTTGTTCGCTCGAGTTCCAGGCGCCTGGATGAGTTGACGGCCGGTACCGACTGGTTGCCCGCTTAAGTTGAGCCGAGCCCGCCTCACTCGACCACCTTGATGGGTCAAACTGCCTTTAAAGTACCTCCGACGCGGAGTGAGGTAACCCTTTCATACCAGGTAGTGAATAGGTATTATTTGTAGGTACCATTACTCGATGAAAACCATAAAAGGTACCTCGTAATGTAGCTTCCAGAGGCAAAGGCTGCACAGGGACTTGTACCTACGCGCTGTCATCGGCATCCTGTAACGGATAACAGGAATAGAAAGAATGAAAATTTCTTCCTTACCCACACACGTAACGCAGGAGACTTTGGAACGGCGATTCGAATCTCAAGGTATCCTACCACATCGTCACCTGTACAATTCCTCAACAGCTACTAGTACTAGCGTACGGGGGTGAAGTTGGAACGCCCAAGACGCTCAGCTACAGCAATTAAGGCGTAAAGTCACGCCCACTGATACCCAGCTGTTCCAACTTCACCCTCTGTACGCTAGTACTTGAGATGTCACCGACAGTCACTCTATATTATATTAAAGACTTGCGGGGAATCGTCGGATCGATGGTATTAGAGATTTTGTGAGTTAGCCCCCCTTGAATAACCGTGCCCCAGGGAGAACAGATAATTTGCTCGGTTGTGTTATCCACGCTAATTTTTGTACGGTTTTTACGAGGCATCCCCATATAGAAAGCTTGCAAACCGGACTGAGGTGGTTTGTAGTATTACGTAAAGCATGGTTCTGTTATTGAGCGCATACGTATCCCCAAATCGAGGGAAATATACAGCCTTGCAACTCGTTGAAAGATCAAGTAAGAGCTCTGCATCGTGATGGTTGGCTGGTTGGGTTAATTAACTTTGCTTACCTGCTCAGGCTATGAAAGTGGATGCCTCTACCTTTCTCCGAGATGCTAGATGCTGTCCGCGGAGATGTGCGATAGGAAAATAAACTCTTGACATGCCAAGTTCAACACCTGAATGAAGGATCGCCTTGCGCCGTGGCCCTTTTTGGTCTGGGATCACCCTGCCTTTTCACACACACCCACTTGGTTGCGCCTGCTTGAAGCCTTGGAACAAAAGCGAAATTTCCCCCGCAATTTGCCTCTTACGGCGGGGAAGGAGCTGTGTGCAGGGGCCCTGATCGTCAGGGAGCCATAAATGCCATTTCTATTTTCCCCTCTCGATTTTCGTCGATCTAGACATCCGTTTTCCTTACTTTTTTCTCTCTCACAGCTTGCCCTGATGAAAGCTTTCACTCATCGAAGCAGGGTACAAAGAAGAAAAAGGGGATCACGTACCGGTTTACCCATCATCTTCACCCATCGTGAACGACCAGATTGAAATGACATCACCGGTGACAATAAATATCCTTTAACAGTCAGTCCAGGCGGGTTGATGTTTACACTTTTCAGTGACCGCGCAAAATGAACTTTTTTGTGCGAGGCGCTCTTGGTTGGGCAGGGTTTCTATAAGCTCCCCCTTCTCTGCTCTGCCTGCCTACGGAGCCTCCTATTTTTCAGAGGCGCGTGACGTGGGTTTATTAGGGTATTTCTCATCCCTGGAAACCTAGTGGGACCTAAAAGGTTGCTTGCTGTTGTCGCTTGTTTCATGCAAAACAAATAATTTTTTTATTTTTTTTTTCATGCTTTACTTTTGTACGAACCAAAATGAGCTGGTGCCGAACATGCAAGATATTTAGGGACGTGCCGTGCCGGTGGTCGTTGCCGACCACCGAAGTCTTAGTATGAGGCAGCACAAAAAAAAAAAAATAGATGATATTTTGCGTGTGCGCTCATACTCATATGTGATAGAAATTATCCTACTGGATGAAATATTTGGAACAGAGCTCGATATACTGAGGTCGAGTGCGAGATGGTGCATGGTAGATGTGCTGTTACATATTCCCGTTAATCTGGCGGGGGGGATCTGGTAGGGGAAGATGGCAGCGACAACATCAGCTCCGGGAGATCAAAGACAATTCGCCGCGGGATTGAACAATGGAGAAAAGTGTAAAAACACGTGGGCTGCGCAAAATTGGCTAGAAGAGAAGCCCTCTTGCGGAGGGATACTTGTGCTGCGCCTTAGCTACCATAGCCGGAACCCAAAGGAGTTCGAAAGCCGAGTTATCCAACCATGATGAAGCTCTACTCATTTTGAAGTGAAGAGCTCACTCCCAGTAACTAAAGCTTAGCTTTCCTTGCTGTCATAAGTGTATGAATACGTATTGTAAGTACCTAGCCCAGTTCCCGCTTCTTGGGCGCATAAGTAGAGTATGCACTGGTTAACTACAAACCAAGCTGATCATGGTGAGGCTTGGATGGAAATTTTCCACGTTCAGTTTTTCAGCCACTAGCAAATGGTGAACCACCGACATATAAAAATTTGTGAAGGTGGTGTAAGACTAGACAGACATCGGTGGTTGCTGAAACAGGTAGCTGCGAGCGCCTCTACACCATAGGGCAGAGTAGAAAGGATACATGTACTTTTGACAAAGTATCCTGCACAAGGAGGGAGGCAAGGAAGCATTTTCCAACGCCATCTTTTTCTCCTTCCTTCCTTCCTTCGATCATATCCATGCTAGTCAGCCCGAAACGTTTTTTTTTTTTTTCCTTGCCTACCCGTCGATTTAGCATTGCAATTCATCTCAAGTCGAACTTTTCTTTTTTCTTTTTTCTTTTTTCTATTTTCTATTTTCTATTTTCTATTTTCTATTTTCTATTTCTTTTTTTCACTCCATAAAACAAAAATGAAAAATGAATGCAAGATATGCGAACTTCAACCCTGGAATGGGAGTGCGGTAGTTGAAAGTACATAGACGCGATGGATGCAACGCATGCGCAGCCATAAAAGCGTATTTATGTATGTGTGTATGTACTCTATGTATGTATGTATGTATGTATGTATGTATGTATGTATGTATGTATGTATGGGATAGATGTAAGTAGGTAGGTGGGTCGGACTCATGGAGGTGGAGGAACAGAAACACGGGAGCTAAAATGACGACCAAGAGTAAAGGGTGCTTTTCAACATCATGTTCACGAAGATCTCATAAGAGAAACCTCCCTCGTCTGGAACGACCCGAAAGAAAGACCCCGCCACTCATCATCACATCAGCAACCACTTCCTTTTTTCCCTTGATGTACTAGTCCTGCGGGAAGGCAATTCCATACGTAATGAGAAACCCGGGGTAGTCTAGCGGTGACAAGAAGAACATAACGCCTTCGCATGGTAGTATTGCGGTATGGATGGTATGGCCAAAATCCAACCAGTCCCGCCATGTGAGCGCCTGAACTGCATCGTGACCACTTAACCACCTAACTACTCACCTCTCTCTATGGCCCTCTGCATCCAATCACTCCACTCACACTCGCACTCACACTCACTCGTACTCACACTCACTCGCACTCACACTCGCACTCACACACTCATACTTATTTGCTCTCTAATCATTCAATCCCATTCAATCCCGGTCCTAAAGGCTGGCTGGTGATGGTTAGAAATCGAGCAGTATATAGCTCCAGCAGTAACCCCGTTGAATTACTGCCTCTTCAATAGATTCCCTTTAATTCACTTTGCCAAAATCCTCTCCACCCACCCACTGTATACACCCACCCCCCCCCCCCAATACACTATACACACACCTACTACATAAACCGTGTGAATCCATTCAATCACTCAATTGCCTGACCTGCAGCTCTCACTCGTCAATCACAACAGCTGCAACATCCCATTAACAAACGGCTGTGCACCCCAACACGTTCTGGGCTGTTCAGCTGTGAGTTGCCGCGAGTTTTGGGGCTAGGTTTTCAGAGGAGAATGGGTTTGGAAATAAAAGAGCTACGACAGAAGATCTCATAACCAGCTAGCTCCCTACTCATTCTCAAGTTCAACCTTCAAAAATTTGCAACCCTGTTGGTTACTATTCCATAGCTCCTACAGTAACAAGGCTAAAGCTACAAACCTTACACACACAAAGATACTATTGCTAGTTCTTCGTTGCGACTACTAGTAAATTCACTTACCCAATTGATCAACAAGTCTGTCGTCACTCAACCTATACACTTTTCAAGAGCGGCTAGTACCTAAGGTTCTTTACGACATTTTTATGCCCATATATCGCAACCTCACTTGCAAAACCTCACCAGGGAATAAATTTTCTCGACTCATCACCCCATCTGAAGAAGCATCACCAGCCAGCTCAATGATATACCTACCCAATATCGAATCACTTTCCTCAAAGCAGGGAGGCTCTAAAAGACGTTTCTCCGGCTCCCGCTCCAGCATCGAGGGAGTTCGCCCCATGCTCGAATCATTCCGCTCCTCAAGATCAACTCCCAAGTCCAATGCTGGGGCCGAACCAGAGATAAAGTTGACAATTGAGTCGCCGCCTCTTGTTTGCTACGGTACACCAAAAGAGTCTACCGGTGCACTTTTGTCAGGCCTCATCCACCTGGAGGTCAAGGAGACGCAGACGTTTGAAAACTTCACCCTGTCATTCAAGGCCGAGGTCCTCACAAGACGGCCGGTCAGCTCACATTGTAGGGAATGTGCGGTCAACACGAGTGAGCTCCATAAATGGAATCTCATTACAGAACCTGTACTTCTCAAAAAGGGTATTCACACCTACCCCTTCAGCTATCTTGTCCCAGGTCATCTTCCAGCGACAAACAACAACGCCTTGAGTAAGATCACATATAGCATTTCTGCGTTAGCCATGAGCGCCAGGGGTGATGAGATCAAGTTCAAACAGCCAATTACCATTCAACGTGCTATCTTGCCCGGAACAGACCGCCACTCAGTCCGCGTCTTCCCTCCGACGAATTTATGTGCTTCCATTAAGCTTCCCCCCGTCGTACACCCTGGAGGAGACTTTCCACTGGAAATCAGGCTTGATGGGGTTGTGCCAAAGAAGAAGCAGACTAGATGGCGTCTCAGGAAAATTTCGTGGAGGATTGATGAGAATTGCCGCGTGGTTTCCCCTGCTTGTAAGTCTCATAGCAGTAAGCTCGGCGGAGATGGAAAAGGTCTTCTACACGAGGATTCGAGAGTAATTGGGTCGGGGGAACTGAAGTCTGGTTGGAAATCAGACTTTGAGGCCGAGGGAGGCAAGATTGAGATGCAATTTATGGCGGGTATCCCGGCGCATGCGGAGGCCGCCTGCGATATCGACTCCCCGTGTGGGATTTCTGTTTCGCACAACTTAATCATTGAGCTTATCGTTGCGGAAGAACACGTAAGTTTGCCAACGTCAATTTGTGTTAGTCTTGAATCATCTCATGCTGACTATCTTTTCTGCTGCAGTGCCCTACTCCTCCAACCCGCCTAATAACCCCCACTGGCGCCGCACGTGTACTTCGGATGCAGTTCCGTCTCGTCGTCTCTGATCGCGGCGGTCTCGGTATCTCGTGGGACGAGGAGACCCCCCCTATGTACGAGAATGTTCCAGAAGCACCTCCTAGCTATCTTGGTATCCAATGTGGCGATATTTCGGAGTTCTTGCCACCAGACTATGCGCATAGCTGCTGAGAATTTTCTACTCTTACTGGCCCTGTGGCTTGCACAAAGCTTCCCCAAACTTTTTACAATCGTAATATTCTACTCTTACCCTTATTCCTTTTGTTTGGGAGGTGTTCTTCGGTATTAAATTTTCTTGCTTTGCTTTTCACACTCAATACCGGTGTTTTTATACTCTTCCTTCCTCTTTCCGTCATTTAACTGCTCATTTCGCTATAGATTCGGGGTGTTATTTCGTGTTTTTATTGTACAAAAGTTTTTCTTCAATTCCCTTATTTATTTTCTTTTTCCGGGTGAGCCCGGGTGAAGGCTGGGAGGTGTTGTGCCATGCTTATCGCATGATGTATAACTAAAAATTTAGGATCTTCTTGTATATTGCTACGTTTGCATGCACGAATTTCCTTTTGTTTTATTCTTTTTTTCATGGACTTGATGGGAGGTGGACCGGGCTACGCGGGGAAGTTATAATGTTGCAGGATAGGATGCTAGCTGGAGACATTATGCGGTGCCGAACAATATACCTAATGAACACCCTTCTCGTGAAGAGAGGGGCTGGCTGTACCACTTTATGATTGATCATCTATCTACACACTGCGCAATTGGTGAACTACTTGTTGTTTATAGGGAGAAAAGGGAGGGGCTAACATACATGTAGATAGGGGGAATATCGGAACGTTGGAATTATGATAAAGAACTTCCAATGATGAAATTACGTGTATGACTGCTGATGGGGCATGTACTCTGCCCAGTAACGCACATTAACGCTAACGCTAACGTTATCCGGGTTACAACCCGGTTTTAAGCTTTTTGTGGGCGCGCCGCATCATCATCTCATCTCATCGAAACAGGTTTATTTATATACAAACGTTTTTTAAATTATTGTCTCTATCCAAAGCCTACATAACATGTCTGATTTACAAACCCGTTTTTGTGCAACCTGTAATTCATTTGCTACCGCGAATCTATGCGTTGTTGCCAAGATGAACTAGGTGGGGTACTATGTAACCTCCAGTTAGCCCTAGCCCTGAAGATTGTATGCATTATTTTGTTTGTCACGCAGTTAATAAGGCATGCATGCGTGACGATTTATTGTTTGCGCAGAGTTTGTTCCAAAATTTGTTATTATTTAAAATAGCAGACCAAAATTAGCCTTTATGGCTTTCAGAGGGTAAAAACTGATCCAAGGGTTAAACGACTTATGGTTATAGAACGCCCAGCTGGTCTGCATCAACATGCGCCCCAAATGGGAGTAAACGATGCAAAATAAACAGGCCTTCAGTATTGGGGCTCTATGAAAAGGTAGATGAGGTTGGTTGATGACATCTTTTAGGATGTTGATAAGCTGGTATTTTTGGATGTCAAGCCAAGGTGTAGCCTTCGGGGAGCAGTGGATCCTCTCCTCTCCTCTTCTCAGCTCCTCTCGCTTGCTAGCTCCTCTCACTTGTTAAACAATTTCTGCGCACCCCAAGAATACTTCAATATCAAAATCTTTTTTTAAATTATTATAAGACCTTATAAATATAGTGGTTTAGATATGTATCCCTTAGTCTGTCAATGCTGACCACCCTATAATAGAGGAATTAAATTTGTATGGGAGATCTATTATTTGATAAGGGAGATAATAGGATCTATTAGTAAAGCCACACAAAATTTGCTTCTTCTTAGGAGGTCAGCATTTTACTGACAGACTAAGGGATAGAGTGACCTCCAATGGCCAATATGCAGGCATGACTTGTATTTTGGCTGGAGACCGGTGCCGCCGCCCTTTATACTCTCGATTAAGTAATTACCACTCTACTGCCAACAAATATGGGCAAGATTTAACTACAAGAGTAAATGCATTTCCTGTTTCCATCTCTACTCCACGGGGTTGATCTCTTTTATCAAATCACTTTTAAGCTAATTGGTGTGCGAATTGGCCTCGAGATAACGGGTCTATTGACTTTCTTAGAGTTTAGCTACATTCTTACACGCATCGTGCAGCGAAATATGGTATTGACAGAGGTCTTGGAATCAGGTACGAAATATGGGGTCCCTCCGCAGTTGCCTAATTGACCGGCATGCAATAGTCATGAGTTTTCTGAAAAGAAAGAATCAAGTCATTGGGCTTACACCTGTGTATCAGATGCTCTTCTATCTTTTAGAAACTTACTCTTTTTCTTTTTTTCTGAATTACATGTGCACAGTCGATATGTACTCTTCTAATTTCTGAATTGAGGGTCGACATGTTCAAGGATTCTTGCAACCTGGGCCGTGTTTCGATGAAAAACCTAAAGTGGTGAGCGACCGCGCATATGTAGACATGAATACCAAGAGACTTGGTACGCTTTGTGGTGATTTTATAGCTCTTGTATGAGACGTACTCTGAGAATGCGAGATCAATAATTCTCTGGTATTATAAACTTGTCCATCTGACCTTTATCCCGAGTAACATGTCATGTTTTATACGCGGGGATTCCGCATAATCAAACTAGGAAATTGCGAAAGCCTCAAAACAGCGTTATTAGACGCGAACTTGTCATCCAAGCTGTAGACATAGTTAGTTGGTATCAGCGGTTTGTACAGTTTCTAAGCATCCAGCCAAGCCTCAACTTAATATTTGTCGATCGACCTATACTTGCAATTTCTCAGTTCAAGTGATGGAACGATTGACTCAATGAATCATCAGAGCCGCATTTCAACCTTTTCCAAGAAAGGTATTTGGGGCGGAGGCGGCCTTTCTGGACCATCTTCCAGAGTGGTTTGCGGACCGCGGTAAAATAAATCATAGATTATCACTCGACACGTTCCCACCGGCGTTGCATATTCTTTTTTCTTTCTTTTATTCATAAGGCATTACATAGTATTTTGCTTTTTTTTGTTGGAATGAATAATTGTCATTTAAGTAATCTGGGTAAAATTGAGTGGTTAGGCTGGTAAAGTCTTTACATTTTGTTAGGGGGCTTGCTCCGTGGTATCGGCCCTTCTATAGAAAATACATGTATCACTTGGGTTGAATGTAATAAATTAATGGTAGAATGTCTGAATGAATGGATTTAGGATACGTGTAGTTATTAGTACATGTACTACATGTATCTATACATATATGTATGTTGCCTCATTCACAGAAGAATCGCCGCAGTACATATATGCCAATGTATGTTTGAGTTCACATGTGTGACACTGTAGAGCTAGGGGTTTAATACCATGCTGGGCTTGATGACCAAACTTGTGTGGCGGGCATAGAAACTAGTGTTAGTAATTTGGTAACATCCGTACTATCTATAAGTTTCTACTTTACCACACCCCACCTTCCTTTCGCTATTATTCTCATCCTCACCTTCACCCTCACCCTCACCCTCATCCTCATCCTCATCCTCATCCTCATCCTCATCCTCAACAGCTCATACAGAGAGATACTCACAACCAAACTCATATCTGTAAATTCATCAAATCAAGCACGCTCCTCAGTGTATCTCACCGCTCATAATGATTTGCATTGAATCCTACCTCCTTACCCTATTCTTGGGCCTCCTCCTCCTTTTTACAGCTATCCCAGCTCGCGTTGAAGCTGCCACCGCAAAGTGCAGCAAAACCTGGATTACCGATACCAGATTTGAGCCCGACACAAAAGACATTTCCTACGCATTAGATATCTTCGGGTCGAAGAAGTGCGCTAAAGGCCTTGATACCCTCTATGTCACCTTCCCCCCAAATTATCCAGGAGGCCGTTGCCATGAGGTTGTTCGCTATGGGACGGCCGTCATTAGGTTGTGTGCTCCAAGTACCCCTGATCGCGAGTTCTGGAAAAGCGGTGTCAACTACAGTTGCAACGATGTTAGGGCAGCCGTCATGGATATTATGGCTCAGTGTTCCACAGAGGGAAAGGGTGGAGGTACTATTATGCTCGTAGATCCCAGGAAGGGGTTTGTCACTGTCAAGAAATGTTGCCTAACCTAAGGATATTATGGATGTAATTTCTTTCAATGTTCTTTCTGTTCGAAGATTAGTTGAGGTATATTTTTTGCCTTGAAAGGGGGATGGACCAATATGATTCCAAATAGTAAAGGTCTAATCCAAACTTTACTGCAGTAATACGAGGGCCAATCAGTTGATTAGAAGATGTGCTGGTGGAAGTCATTAACATATTTTCCTGGAAAATAACTGGTGAATATTAGCAAGTAAATGATTGATGCGGTTACTACATGTGGTTTTATTACATTTGTATGCGCATCCTCGCTCACAGTTCTGGAGGGGTCTCTACATAACTTAAAGACCCCCTCGAATTAGAAAACGTAATAATACGCCCTCTCTGATGAAATCATTCATTGCCCGGATCTAATCGATCAGTTCAAAGGGTTAAGAGTAACGCTGGTTACATAATATGTATATATGAACAATAAAATTCAGCAAAGGTCCCCATTGAATGGCTGATGCGCCGACATACGCCAAGGATATAAAAATGTCAAATTTGTAAACTAATTTGAACTCTTCGTCCCTACTACAATAACAATTTAGAAAAAAAAAATTCCTGAATCAAAACGAACTCCGTCTCTTCGAATTTCAACACCACCACCACCACCATCACCACTACATCAGGCCATGCAGTACTACAATTTCCTCGCCCTTTTGGGTCTCTTCCTCCTTGTCACCGTCCCTACGAATGCAAATCCCACCTGCAATACCGTCGGCCGCTTCCTCCAGCCTACCACTCAAGACGCCAGCCGCGCCATGACAGAATTCTGGGTCTCCTGCACCGGCGCCACCGGCACCCCCTTCCTCCCCGCAGGAGGTCTCGAATGCAAAGAACTTATCGACAATGGCAAGGTTAGAATCCAAGTCTGCCCACCGAGCCCGAAGCCAATCGAAGCGTGGAGAAACGGCGTCTGGTACGAATGCATGGAGATCAGAACCGCTCTGATGGAAATCTTTGCTAGGTGCCAAGTTGATGGAAGAGTCGGCGGGTCCATGAAGCTTGGTGACCATAAAAGAGGTTATGTCACCATGACTAGGCCTGTGGCCCTAGGGCCTAAGTGAAGTAGTGGATGGAGGGTTCTTCTTGCTGCAATTTTCTGCGTCCTGGGGCTAGAGATACGGTCTCTAGCTGGTTTTGGATTTTGGTTTAAAGGGAGATAGCAAATAGAAGTCTATTTAATAAAACTCTGCTTCTAAACTCTTGGAAACTTGTTTCTGATCTTGCATTGCGTATGTTCTGGGGAGAATTTTATTTGGTAGGTTCTGCCTCAGTTGATGACTCCCTGTACAGGTATCTATCCTGCTGTATGTATTCAAGATATTCGGGGAGAATTTAGTATAAATCATAAATGATTAGTGCTGGAGTCTTCCTCCCATCTCATATTGGTTTCTCGCTTCAAAAGTTCCACACCTTTTACACAATTATTTTCGTGCAGACGCTTTTACGGTTTAGGTCTGTATTAGAAGGCCTAGATTCAAGGCCTCATTATGAAGATTGAACATGGTTCTTTCAAATTCTGAAATTTGATGTAACTACGCTCCGGAAAATTGGGGAAGACATTAAATTAAGCACCGAATATCTATAGAGGCTATTGTCCTTTAGCCACAGTTGAAGATGAACCATTGAATGTAAAGCTCAACCATCTTTTCGAATACTTTTGGCCCAAGCCCCAGCGGCCAAATTTGAGGGTATAAAAGGCCACATCAATTCCAACAATTCTCTCTGCTACATCCCATACCACACAATACCGGAATCAAACAAACCTTCCAACTCGAATTATACCTACCCCAAAATGCAAGCTCTAACATTCTTCCTCACCCTCTTCTTGGGACTCCTCCTTCTCGTTGGTCTCAACGCCGAAGTTGTCAGCGCCTCCGAGCACATGAACGCCAAACGCATCTCCGTCCAATGCTATTCGAAAGACCTGAGCTCCGGTGGAATCAACTTCGAACCCTCAGCTCAAGAGGTTTCCCGCGCGCAAACAGTGTTCTGGGGCCGCTGTAACACCCCTGACCGAATTGTGGGACGTGTCAGCCCTGTTCAGACATCGTGCTTCACAATCCACGATGAGGGTAACCTGATCATCAGGGCCTGTGGCCCCAACCTTGCCATCATCTCTGGCCCACGCCCTCCTACGACCATCAATATTACCTGTAACGATGTCAGGAAGGCCATCATGGACGTTGTGGCCGTCTGTAACGTGGGTGGAAGGATCAGCGGGAGAGCGAGGATCGACGAAAATTGGAAGGGAACTGTCGAGGTTAAGAGGCGCCGTTAGGAGATGCGGGATGGTGGTGAATCTGGCTCACCTACTGGTTTTTCAAGGGTCCAAAACAATTAAATATTGTTGAGGAGTCTTCAATAAATTCTTCTCAGCAATATGTAAATGATATTCTTTCTCTCGCATGTGATATGTCGTAAATTTAGTAAACTGAGAAATACTTCTTTCTTATTCTACAGAGCTATAACTTAGAGTCTAATTGGATTGGAATTGGGATTTGCGGAGGATGAGAGCTTCCAAATCTGCCGATTTACCCAAACCCACGTTCCTTACTCTAAACACTCATGATGGCTAGATTATAGAGATCGTCTTTATCTGTAAGGTATCTAGATATCCCTGGGGAATTATTGTGTGCACGCTGTCCATCGCCTTATTTCAAAGGACACTGATTTTTCAATTGTTCTTTTTGACACCATAAGCGGGGAAGATCTCTCACTAGTGTGGTTGGATTCAGAGCCAGAGGACACACGTTTGATTGAAAAAGAGTGAGAGCAGGGCAAGTTGATATTTACATCATGTTTCCGACGCTCAATAATACTCTGAAATGGAGGTATAGATGTGTTTGCTGGCGTCGATAGTGATCATCCAGCTTGATGCAGCCCGCATTCCTCCGTCAAAATCTGTGAAATGGCGTAACAGCGTCTAATTTTGCCGCCGATGTTTGGCCGCTATCTTCCCATATGGTGTCCCTGTCTAATAAATATACCTGAATGCTGTGGTATCTGTAATTTATCGACGGCCCGGTAAGTATAGAATTCAGGATCTCGCCAAGGGCTTGTCTTATTCATAGGATATCACTCGGTCAAGATCTAAGACGCCGGCGGGAGGATTCCCATCGAATTTTTCTATCTCATCTTAGAATACCAGGCGTAATAATGAGGTGTAATAGAGTGCGTGATAGCGAAGGAGGAAATAGAGAGGAAGTGGAGTGAGGGAACATGTGTAGTAATATGTAAACAGAGAGCCCCTTTAACCTTCCTCAAAACTCGTAGAGCAATCCATCCTTTAAATATCCACTGTCATCTCCCAAAAGCCTTCCTACCGCAAAAATCCCGCCTAAAGCTCCCCCCTGAACCAAAAAAAAAAATACTATCGACAGCAGATATGCACACACAAGCCTACACCTACATTCTAACCCTCGTCTTGGTCTCTTCCTATCCTTCTCTGCCTCAACAAGCGCTATGCCTCAGTCTGCTGAGCTCTCCGCTGCCGTGCAGAACTCTTCCATGATCGCTACACCGGATGCCGAGCTAAGACCCCATGCTGGGGCCACTCCCATTTGCGCCGGGCCCTTGCGTCGTCTGGACGGTGCCATTATCCCCGGTCCTACACTTCAAGATGTCTCCCGTGCTCTTACAGCTTTCTGGGGAAGTTGCATCAGGGTTGGCATCGCTGCTCACCTTCCGAAGAATCCCACTAGATGCGAACAGCTTGCAGCTACTTCTCCGGGACCTCCACTTGAAATCTTGATTTGTCCTGAGCGTACCGGGTTCCCGAACCATATCACCTTCTACGGTTGCGACGAAATTAGGGTGGCCATCATGGATATCATGGCTCACTGTCGGATCGGGGGGGTTGTGCAGGGGAGTATGAATCTGAAGGGTCGTAGGATGGGGAAGATCGTATTAAAAACATCGATCGAGAAATAAGGTATTTTTGAGTGTACTCCCTAGATTTGATGGGCCCTAGGCGCTAAAGATACGGTTTCTAATCGCAGATGCCTAGGTATAATTAGTGGAAAATATAGTAAGAAATCCCAAATATGAATTCTTGAGTCTTTCGGTCATTTTTCTCTTCACAGCTGCCTTTTGGAATGTATGTACAGCCAACCACCAGAAGTGTTCGTGATTCACATCCAACTTGGTCCTGCGCTATGTGGCGTTGAGGTCGATTTAAGAAATCGAAATGTATCCCAATAATTCCAGAAAACCAGTGAAAAGCAATCTCAATATCATTGAAGTCCAATATCAATTTTTAGTACCATTGACTGATTCTCGGTTGATATTTTGAACATTTGATGGGCACTTCAAACCCTAGCTTGAGCCGGACATGACACACAAATCCGAATCACGAACACCTTTTCAGAGTGGCTATATGTATGTAAACACATATGTAGTCGCTAGCAGTTGAAATATTACGGGGGGAGAATACGCTAAACCATATTCTATACCTAATATCGGCGATGATGCAGTGTATTTATAAGGAAATACAAATGCGGAACGGACACAGTGATCTCGGTCTACTCTGGCTGCTGTCACTCGTGATAGGCATTGTAAAAGCCTCAGCTCATAACGCATCACTCGGGGGCCAAAACTGCGGAACTCAGAATTTATGGAACAAAAGAATTGTTTCTAATAACTACTGCGGAGTGTTGAAACAAGATGGGTATAGTAGGATGGTGAGAGGATCGTGAACTGAACAGGTTGCACGGTTACCGATTGGTCGAAAGACATGCACATAACTCACATGGAATGATTTGCAAACCATACGGTGTAAATCCGGTCAAAGATTCATCCCAATTAAAAAAAAACCAAATACCCGATAAAAAAAAGTGTTGTATATCTCATATTCTTCTGCCAACATATCTTGTCACCCAGAATCTACTCCTGATCTTACAGACCGAGCGTCTCCACCAGAAGCTCTACCTTTAAATAACCTCTCCAGAAGCATATTTGTCTCAACTTCTCTCGCCTCGCTCTCATTGGCCCTAATTCTTTCCTTGTTATGGTGTTCCTCGGCTTGCCTATGCAGTGCTGCAAGTGCAGCCAGTCGTTGGTTCTTTTTACTTATCCTGAATAGTAAATTCTTCACCGCCGTCTCTTGGTCCTTTAATGTCCTTTGGTATACCCCGGATGGATTTTTGATTTGTGAAACTCCTCCATTCATGCTTCCGTACTGCAACTCAGCCAATCTAGCGTAGCCTTCACGCACTGTTGTAGCAATTAGCTGGTTGATTTGTTTGACGTCCTCCTCGAAGTTCCTCAGCTCATCATGGTCACCAAACGGGATCGCAAATCCATCGTGCGCCGTTGCGGCTTCAACATCAGTCATCATTGATCGATCGACCGCTAGAGGTGCAAGGCCTACTTCAGCCATATTTGCACGGGGACCACCGCACCCAGACGACGGATAGGGGGCCTTAGAGGTACCAAGAACTAAACAATTGAGCGATGGTGCTAGATTATTGTTTTCTGGTTCGTGCTCTTCGATACATGGTTCGCCCGACGGTGTGTATCCCACAACCCGCCAGATCTTTTGACCTTCCCCTGGTCTAACTCCCACTATACCTCCCCTAATACTCTTTCCATCCAACTCATACATTTCGGCCATGCCGTCCGTCTTCTTCTCGACTACAACCGCATCAACGCTTTTCTGAGAGGTCTTCAGCTCCTCCTCCTTCATGGTTTCTTTCTGATCCTGCTTAATCTCCTCCATGGGTTCTTTCTGATCCTGCTTAATCTCCTGTCCACAAATGCTCGGAATGGCGCCCTCGTTGACCTGAAATTCGCCCTTTCTATCCGTCTGCAGTATCTCGCCAATCTTGCTTTCCACCTCCCACAGCAGGTCGTTGATTGCATCCTCTCTTGTCACCCATGTCTTTCCCTTCGCTTTACACTCCTTCCTCCACAGTATCCTCGAATTGAAGTTGGCATGAGAGTCGCGTAGTGAGCATGTCTTCGGCAGGATAAGAGCTGTGCAGGCATTTGAGGCGCCGTTATTGAACGTGTGATAGAACGTTATCAGCTGAACCTCTTGCCCGAAGAGCCATCTACAATTTTCTGAATATCCATAATCTTTAGTATTCACGGCAACAAAGGTCAAGAAAAGATATCTTGACATCAATGGATGTATCCGCTTGACTAACCTAGTACCTGCTCCCGCCGCTGGGAGCTCATGGGTTTTTCGTCGCCGTCCATTAATGTGCTAGATTTGGATTCCGATTTTTTTGTTGAGGCCCGACTCCCTGGCATCTGGTATAAGGGTTAAAAGGTTGTTGGGGGGGGGGGGGGGTTTCATCCTCATGGGAATGAGGGGGATACTTATAGCGGATTAGGTTGTTGTCCAGCCGCAGTTATTTGTCTTAATAGCATTGTGAACATGGTAGTACAACAGGACCTGAAACAGAAGGCAGACTGCATTGTCATCCTAGCTGTTGGTATGGCTGTACGAAATTGATTTTCCGCAAGAAGCACCGGCAGTTGGTGTACCTACTAATGAGAGCGGTTAGAACTTCAAGTTACCCAAATACGGAATTGTCGTTGCTTTTAAGCGTTGAAAAATCTATATCATGCGATACAGGTACACCTAGGTTAGAAGGCTGTGGACCAACGGCAACACCTGGGCATCTGCTTCACGGTACCTAAAATTGAGGGAAGTACTTGTCCGCGTGATTTAATTTCTATTAAAACTCACTTGAGCCTTGGCTGAATTCTCATGTGACGGCCTTATCTATGCAAAAAAGCTTATATCATAGACTTGACAGTCCAGAAAGAGTTCTATGTATGTTATCGTTGATAGGTTGCGTGTTTTCAAGGCCCACTACCTAAAAGTTCAGGAAATGGAACGTATCCGAATAATTTTCTAAATTCAGTGACAAGAAGCAAGATTATGAATGCCTCATATTGGTTTTCGGCGCCGTTGACTACTACAAGGTTGATATTTTGACCGGACATGCTGTATGTATGTACCCACATGCTGTGATACTTCCGGCATGTCTCATTCTCAACGAACACGACTGTTCAGAACATCCGAGATAAGTAATAGGCGGTATTTGTCTGTTGGATAAGACTGTAATTAGGCTAATGATGTGCGGCAGGTACTAAATTCAGGCTCTTTCGCCTACATGATTTGACGCACATTGAGGTCGAAGGATGTACCCCGATATCTAAGGGATATTTTTAAACAAGCTTTACATATTTGCGGGAGGGCAATTGGGCTTCTAAGCGCTAAATGGTGTTTCCTTCCTATGTTAGATCATACTATATCACTCGTAACGCTAAGTGGTGCTATCCTGAGTTTGGTAAATGATTGTGTGCATGTATATATATAGGTGCATGTACTTGACTTGCTCTACAATTCGCTGGGTTCTAGAGATTCCAGCTACCATCACTATAAAACCACCAAAGATTTGCCTAGATGCACCTACTTGTAGTATATACACCATTAGTGCCAGAAGCTATCACACATAACTTGAAGAACACAAGTATCCAGAACCACTATCAAACTACCTTATGAGACCCGCATTTACTCATCTATCACCTGCATACAATTCTGGGCACTCATAGGCACATACAAACTGAGGGGGAGGCGCAATAAATCAGCGAAAGGCCTAGGGGTGCCATTATTGAGGAGGTGGGAGGCCTAATCTTGCCATTTTCATCAATAGGCCGAAGAAGGTACGGATATATGAACCTGGATGCATCGGCCGTAAGGAAAGGTTAGCTTGGCCATGAGCACCATCGAAATAACCTCTCTCGGGAGCGATCTATGCACAGGAACACAAAAGTGCGCTATCCGGTTGAGAATTGGGCGACAGCATGTAGTTATATACTCTCGCGGCCGGATTGAAGCCGCTTAAACAAAAGACCACTCACCACGCTCCCTTGGGCGGCCTCAAACCGGCCGCGGGAGTACCTACATGTAGGTACATTGGGACGATGTTGGCTGGCTCCTGTATTCAGTCTCTGCTTTTATCGAACAGTGCAAATAATTTATTTGTCGAACTTCGACAGATCGGGGGTGTACTTGTATTGATGATGGGGAGAATGACAAGTAGCTAGAGGTAGACATAGTGTAGACACCTCATACTGCCTAAGCGATACGTTTCCCTTAGGCGCCTACTTCGGCTACAGTTCGCGTCTCACACCATGTTATTAATCCCAGACTGCCAGCGTGCCCCACAGGTTACAACGTGATTAGGTCGAAGGATCTTTTATCCGCCCTATCAGATTAGTAAGCAACAGGTAATGATCACATTGGCAGGATGGTTTGTTAGTCTCGCCGCTATCAGCTGACGTCCCGCGAATAAAAACAAGGTAATTCATGAAGTTCCAGAAACCTACAGCCACTCTGCAAAAGTGTTCGTGATTCGGATTTAGTGTGGCATGTCCGGCTCAAACTAAGAAAAGGTGCGCACTGAGATGTTCAAAATATCAACCATGAATCAGTCAATGGAGAAAAGCTTTCTTCGTAAAGGATTTATTCAAAGGTGTTCTTCTACTGAGGTTCTCGGTCGTCCAATCAGAAGCCCCTCCCATAACCCACCTAGCCAGAGAAGAGAAGAGAGAGAGCCTCCCTCGCCATCTAACACTTATCCAACACACACCTTGTAGCCACATTTCCCCTTCCTCAGTGGCCATATGAGATACCATATGAGCCACACCTTCCAAAGCGGTTAAGCTGAAGTTTACAAATGGTGCCCAAAATTGATATTAGACTTCTATGATATCAATGTTTTTTGCCCACCGATTTTATAAAATTGCATTGGTGCATTTCAGTTCCTGAATCGACCTCAAAGCCACATAACGCATTGACCAAGTCAGGAGTGAATCACAAACACTTCTGGAGGGTGACTGTACCTCCCGCTTGCCCTTCTCGGCATTGCAGACAGGAAAGGGAGGGGCTCCATTCATCAATAACGTATTAGACCGGGCACTGTGTCAGACATAATAGAAGGTAGTTAACATAGAAACCTTTCAATTGTTTTTTTTTTTCAGGTGGAACTAATCTCGCAGCAAATATCTCAAGAGGTAGTGGAGATAGCTTTGGTGGCAGAAATCGATTAATCGCCGTACAAATTTGTGTGTGATTGTCACTCTTCTAGGCTGTTGTGTTAAGTCTTCGTTTTTTGAAAGCTTTATACGTCTAGTTCCTGGTGCTGCTGCCATGTGACACTTCTAGGTCTGACAGGGTACTCGGTCGAAAACGTTATAGATTAGACTCGCGTTTGAGGTTATGCCGAAGTTGGGGGAATGCCGAGCAAGACTATGTACTGTAGTTGATTGCAACGTGCAGTTCGGCATTCCCAAATGGAAGTCTACTTAGAAGACCAGATCTTGAAGGGTACAGTCTTTTACAGTCTCTTAGCGAATACTGCCACTTAACGAACAAGGTTCCAATTATGGCAAGCAAAAGCCAAGCTACGAGATCTACAGGTATTTTAATTTCTATTGGCCCAAAGTCCCTTGTTCGTCAACTGGCAGTATTCGTCAAGCGACTGTAAAAGAGTTATTACATATATTTATTGCTGTACGGTTCATCGTCAGGAAAAACCAAAATCACGTGTCCCCTTCCATAGTCTGGAGGTGATTCAGGATCTACTGTTTGATAATCCACGCCTTAGAAAAACAGGTGTTTCAAATACGCAGTTAAACGCTGCTCTTTTCAGAAATTTGGTATCTAATTGGAAAGTCTTTTTTGGCGGTTGAGCCGTGTCCTCGGCTATGCAATTTCCTTTGTATCCCGGAAATTCTTGTCTCTTAAATATGCTCCCTAATTAACGATCACTCGTCTATATATATGATATGGTATTGTAGAGTAGAGAAGCGGTATGTATATGAGTTGATCAAAGACATATCGTTTGGACGGATGAAATTGTCAAATTCGCAGCTTGCCTTTTTGACCTAATCCTAGCCTAAGCAGGTAGCCAACATTTGTTTCTGATTGGCTCTATTGAGATTACCAGCCATTAAGAGCATATAATTGGTACATATTCTGCATAACAAGCAATACTGCTTCGCGTATTATCCTCAGATAAGGTAATAGATAAATAGCCCTTGGCTTTAGAAAGGAGAGAACCTATATTAGGGTAAAAATAGAATGTCAAGGTTCATTTTCAATGATCGGTACACCGGTTATCACTCGCTATCTAGAAGGAACTAAAGTTCCGCAAGGGAGAATATATCGCATTCTTTTTGCAACCTACATTCATTATAGTAAATTCCCGTCATTAATATCTGACCCTCTTAGAGATTTACGTGCTAACACTTGCGACTTTCCTTACCACCCAAGTTCAGGAGTCTAACCGCATTGTCTCCCAGAATACGGTCAGTTACTCCCTCCTCCCCAAACACAGCCTCAATAGCCCTGTAGTTGGTTGTCACGCTCAACCATTGCTCATCTTTCTCCTCTTCACCTAGTGGTGGAAAGAAGGGATGGTCAGTCCCAAATAAAACCCTATCGGCACCAGCTACGTCTACGGCGGCCCTCACTCCAACCGGTGAGTACACAACGGCGTCTAATAAGATGTTCTTGGATAAAATATCCCAAACATCTCTTTTCGGCGCCTTATCGTTGTCAATAAGATAGGCATCGTGAGCAATAACAGACTCAAGACGACCTGCAAGGAAGGGAAGGGTGCCACCTGAGTGGGCAAGGAGCAGTGTGAGATTTGGATACATGTCAAAGACGCCAGAAAGAATGAGCCGGGCAACTGCAATTGTCGTTTCGAGAGGAAAGCTAAGTAGCGTTAGTATTTAAAGATGTGACAGCCACGAAGAGGAGATAGGAATACCCAAGTGCCAATGGAAGCGCATGTCCGTACTCGGATGCCCTCGGTCCATATACCTCTGCTGGCAAACCATAATGAGGATGTAAAAACATTGTCTGCTCGGTCTCTTGTAGCGCTTCATATACAGGGTTCAACCTTTCATCGTCTAGTCCTTTACCTAGCCCTGAAGTACCCATGACAACACCCCGCATCCATGGTAACCCTTTTAGCCTTCTGATCTCTTCTGTGATCTCTTCTACAGTTGCACTTAATGGAAGGGTCCCAAAGGCATATAATCGACCAGGATATAATCCACAAGTGGCGTTCATATCATTATTGATGTTTATCGCTGTGGCTGAAGCCTCGGAAGGGGGTAAGAAGTCGAGCCAAGGGTTTGCGAGCGATACAACAGAGATATCAATCTTGTGCTGATCCATAAAGGCAATTTTTTGGCTGATTTCATGGTATTCGGGGCCAATGGGGCGGCCTTGAGCTGTAGTGCTATTAGGCGAGTCTTCACCAGGTAGAATTATGAGGCGCTCCTCGGTAGATGGTGGAAACGCCCGTACATAAGGGACTGTGGTTCGGGAGCGAAGAACTAGAGCGGTTGTTAGTTATTTTTTAATTTTTTTTTTTTTTTTTTTTTTAAAGGAGGGTGAACTGCTTACGCTCCATGTAGGCAGGAGGATAGACATGAGTATGGATATCGACGATTGTCATTTCCGAAGTATACTTGAAATTGTACGTAGATAAAAGGAGGTTGCGTGTGTAGGATGAGGGAGGGTATAGCAGCTTACATGTGTAGGTAGGTATGTACCTGAGCTCTTATAACGTCTCTTAGCGTGTCCCAAGCTATGAGAACAGCTGTCCTCCAATGCATGGATGGAGATGTGCGTACGTGAGAACTAACGGAAGCTCGCATCTTACTGTACATGTACGTAGAGTATGTACCTACAGATATCGGTATATGCAAGCAACCAACTCGCGACCGCGACTAACATGTAGGCTTTCGTGAGTTTGATCTAATTAGGGGGCCAATCTCCGCACACACACACCCCCCCCCCCCACACCCCTTCCCTCCTTCCACCTTCTTCCTCCCAGTTCCTAGTTAATGGAATCTTTCTCCATTCAATTATTAATAGAGCTAGGACTGGATCAGATATGAGGATATCACTGCGAGTTTCCGGTAACGTCATGGTTTATATTTATCAGAATCCTCGAATATGAAGGCTAGCTTTGTACCTACCTCGCGGCTATAGTTTCTACTTAGACACACCTCACTCTAGCCAATATATCATCATTATACTCATACCAGTATTGTTCTGTTCGCATTTCTCCGGAAATCTCCAGTTAACACCCTTCAAACGGTTCCAGTTTTATGCTCTCGACCAATCAAGCTTCTGAAGCTAGTTTGGGTGCCCAACATTCAAGAACAGACCTATTTGGACACACGTGTACAAGGCTCTGGCATTTAATGAATGAACGGATCCTCACCTGTGAACAACCCCATGTATGTAGTTCGCTCACTTAATGCCAGAGCCTTGTTACACTCACACCCCAATCTACTAGTAGTCGGGGGCACGCGACGACATCCACGGACGGGTCCGGTATTATTCCCACTTCGGATAAATATTACCACTACTATGCCCAAATACGGTCTCCTTGGCATCTGTTTATCGCGATAAGAAGCGTTTCCGGAAGGTGGGATGGGTGGGTTTGGATAAGATGAGTAGCCGAGCCCTACCCCACATTCGGTACATATAGGTCCTGAGGATTGATGATAGGTAACCAACCATACCTACATGTATGTAGCTATCTACTGATATGAGCGATGCATGCGGTATTATAGGTTTATTAAGTATTTGCTAATACTAGGCGTTCCTATTATATATCTATTAGCATCAGCTTCGCACTCGACGCCCACCTATAATCGAAGGCGTTTAAAAGCCAAAACGTTTTAACTCTGCTTGAATAACAACACGATCTATGTCAAACATGGTCAACGCTCCTCAGGCCGTCACAACAGCTGTCTCCGAAGATGAGCTGTTCATTCCTGTAAGTGTCCAGGAAATCACCTGATCACACCACTTCAAAATAAGCATACTGACCTACTGTCTAGCTAATCGATTTCTCCCTGTTTCTCAACGGAACCGACGAAGATAAGAGAGCGGTAGCTAATGGTATGGTTGAAGGCTTTAAAAATGCTGGATTCATGTAACTTTCTCCCAGCTTTATGAGACCTAGCTCATCGCCGGATCCCCTGGCTGACCACCGCAGCTACATTAAGAACCATAACGTTCCGCAATCCTTAATCGATAGAGTCTTCTCTGAATCGGCACAATTCTTTTCCCGCCCCAAAGACCAAAAGAACACTCTCGCCTGGACAACCCCCCAGTCAAACCGCGGATATGTCTCTCACGGCCGAGAGAAAGTAACACAGCTCGAAGATCCAACACTCGTCCAAGCACTCCGTAATGAAAATCCCGATCTAAAGGAGTCCTTTGAGATTGGGCGTGACCACGTACCTGGACTACCAAACCGCTGGCCAGAACACCTGGACGAGCAGGGGAAGGTCTTTACTGAGACAATGAAAACCTTCTTTGAGACATGTAAGGGGCTACATATAGAAGTTATGCGTGCCATAGGCATGGGTATGGGCCTAGAAGCGGGCTTCTTTGATAGGTTTACCTCAGGTGGCGACAATAACTTACGCCTACTCCATTATCCAGCCGTAAAGAAAGAGGTCTTTGTTAAAAATAAAGACCAGGTGAGGGCGGGTAAGCATACGGATTATGGCAGCATTACGCTGCTATTTCAGGATAATAGAGGTGGCTTGCAAGTTAGAAGTCCACAGGGTACTTTTGTGAATGCGACGCCGATCCCTGGGACTAGTAAGTACCAAGTAGCCTTGATGCTTATGAGAAGTGTTAACAAGTTGTGTAGTTGTGATAAATGCGGGCGATCTGTTGGCGAGGTGGTCGAATTGCAAAATTAAGTCGACGGAACATCAGGTTGTGGAACCGCCAGTTGCGCCGGAGAATGAAGAATATCCCGCAAGATACTCCTGCGTGTGAGGACCTATTTATCCACTACCCTCGAATTTTATATACTTATGTGTGTGTAGATATTTTTGCAACCCAAACTTCGACCAGTACATTGAAGCGCTTCCGGGAACCTATGAGAGCGAAGAGGATAAGAAATTTCCGGGAATCCTGAGCGGTGATTACTTAGTGCAGAGACTACAGAGCACTTACATCTAAATACTTGTTTTTATCAGCGTGCGTTTGGACTCTGATATTGTGTTTTGAACGCGTTGAGAATATGGCACCCAACATACTGTTTGAGCGTGGGAGTGACTACATGAGTGTTTATATCGACGCTACAAAGTCCGGCCAAGACCTTCATCAGGCTCTCGCAAATTATACATACATATCAATAGTCCAATCACAATCCATCACTCGGACTTACAGAGTTGAGGAGTTAATTACATAATTGCCGTACCCTAATCCAATTATCTCGTTGGCGGGTGTATAGATTTCGACAAGAGTCTGGTGTATTCTCCTGGAAGATTTGTGCGCAGAGTGTCATGCTTGGTTATCAAATCCAGTTTCAAACTCCATGCCGCGGTCGGACCGGTCCTACGGCAAGCGCATGATTACATGAAGGATCCTCACGGAAAATTAGAGATAGAGCCCTAAGTAAGAGGTCTCCTTGACGGGGGTCATATTCATGATAGCTAGCCCCCTCTAGCTCTCCCACTAAGGCGTGATTACATAATATGATACCATAATTTTGATAGTTATTCACGGCCTTGCAAACAAACACTTGAGTGATCATGATTCACGGTATGATGGCCCGAATTTAATTCTTCAGTGTATATCTAGTGATCGGGAGGATACTCGGGATTTTCTTTTTTGTACGTACATGTGTAGAATGTCTATCTCGAGTGCGGACGACATGTAGCGATTGATAGGTGCTATTTTTGAGTGGTCACCTATGTCTAGTTCGAAATAGGATTGTGTTTATGAATCGTCCTTTTCTATCTATTATTAGTGTGTGTGAATGGCTATGAGATGATTGATATAGCTTGTGTCCAAGAGTCATTACTCCCCTTGTATACTTTAGCGGACAGAACCGTCGGCAGTTGGCTACCTATGATCCATGTTGTCCCAGAAAAAACCCTAGTCCCTAGCTCAACTAAATACTCTACAGAAGATCTTGACATGACATGCGTGGTAGTATAATTCATTCCCTTTGGCGCCCCCTCTTTCCTCTTTTGATTGCTAATATAACTAATAGCAGTGCAATGTAAAAAAAAAAAAACACGAAAGAAAAAAATAACGATAAAGAACACCCTCCCAACCCAGCCCAACCCAGCCCAACCCAGCCTGATGTCATGAAAAACAGAAAACGAAAGAAATCCCTAATGAATACCCAGCCAGGAAATAGATTTTAGAAGCCATAAGAAGGGGGAAAAAAGAAAGAAAAAAAACTATCCGGATTATAAGCGAAAAGCGAAAAGCCGAAGACGTTGTTAGGTGATTATTACTCCAGCTTTCCTCATGTCCAGCCTTTCTTCACAGAATCAAGTATTTAAGCGATGAAGAGAAAGGAAAGAGTCTATACAGCGGCCTTTTGCTTCCCTTCTCTTTTTGATAGAAGTTTGAATTCCATAGGAATAACATCCTTGAGGCTGACTTTGCCTCTGCATACCGGGCATCTCCCTGCTGACTTAACCGGCGGCATAGCCGAGGCCTTGATGGCGCCATGGAGGCATTTATGGCAGAACATATGACCTATGCGCATAAATATATTTATTAACGATAATTCATGACAACTCCGCCGTTAACCACCAGCTATCTACATAGAACTAAAGCAGAGTATATAGCGTAGATGGTAAAGAAGGGTTCACAAACCGCAAGGTGTAACCGCCAAATCTGTAGGCTCATCCTCCATACAGATCACGCACGTGAATCCTGCAACTTTCCTCTTCTCGCTCTCCCTCGCAGCCTCTTGAGTCTTCAATAGGTCCTCCCTCTGTTGGCGACGAAGAACATCCTCATCTGCCTCCATATCTGTCAGGTCCACACTCTCGATAACACGCCGACGCTTGGCGGGCTGCTCAATGTCAGAGTGAGCAGGCGGCGAGGCAGTGAGGTCTATCGTTGGAGCGCGGGGGTTCCAGCGTCTAACATTACGATTATTAGGGGAGGGACGCGGCGAAGTATGGGGATAAGGAGGGCGTTGGTACTGTTGTGACATTGTAGTAAAGCTAGGTAGGGCTTGTATGTTGGTTGTGGGGAGGATGAGGAGAGGTGTTGGTGTTGGTGATGGTGGTGGTGGTGGTGGTAATGGTGGTGGTGGTGGTGGTGGTGGTGAAGTGAGGCGTGAGGTGTGAGGGTTTTGAATGTGTAGTAGACAAGACAAGGCAAGAGCGTTATGTAGAGTAAGCTGCCCCCCCGGCTGGATACCGGACACCCCTTGATGATTGTTCCTGAGTTTTGACCTGGTCGCCAAGACTTTGCGCAGCTGTCAACGGGGGTTGTATGAATCTGTGATTGGAGGGGGTCTATAGAGACCTCGAACTTTCAGGGATGTCTGTCTCGTTATTATTCACTTTCTTGGTTATGTAAATACATATGTAGGTACTCTTATTAAGAACTGCGGGGAGCATCTGTAACTCTCTGTTCAATTCCTGGAAAAGCTGCGAGGATTTGTGCATGTATGTAACCCTATTTGAGGTAATCGTAACAGGTACAACAGCAACGTGCTTCAAGAACCAGGTGACAGGAGAGAGTCCACGTCGCACGAAACATGCACTTATCAAAACTCCTGACACGACAATTAAACCCCATATTTACCCATATTTATGGACATAGGTGATGTCATTTAAATCATCCAATCAGATTTGTTGTGCTCTTATCACTACCGCATCACAAGACAAAATCCCCCATGGTGGGTTTTTTAAAGTCTGTTTCTCTCAGGTAAGTAAACTGCTAGTGTTATCTTTGGACTTTGTGTTGAATAGTGATCCTAATAATATGATCCTAAGTTATACATCTGGATTCGCTCAAGCCTGAGCTTGGACCAGATAAGAGGTCGAACAAATTACTCGTAGCTTCCTGACGTTTTTGAACGCGACTGATATTGCATACCCTACAAAAATACGCCAAGCTCCTGGTTTTGGGTGTATGCAATAGTGGCCCAGTTCAAAAACCCCAGGAAGCTACGAGTAGATACTTTGCAGAAATTGCGGCGCAGTGCCCAGAAGTTCTAGAACCTAGGCAGGGCCAGGTGAGTCGAGGTGCCCTCGTGGACGCAAATGTAGATAAGTACATATTGTAGATCCATGTCTTGAGCTCGAGCTCAAAAGCTTGGGCCCCACAGATCGTCGACCTACATAAAGCTTGGGGGTCCAGAGCTCGGTGGTATCGTGTGGCTACTGATTAATGAACGTAGATCACCACTAGACCCTCATGTAATACACGCATTCCCTTTAGAGCATAGAAACTTGTTCACATTAGACGTCTGAAAATGCAGTCGATGTTCTGGCGCATATCTGGCTCTGGCCGTATTTGTGGTGGCCTTCTTTCTTGAGGCTGATCTTACGACGGGTCTTGCTGGCGCAGTTTAGCCATGGACAGAGGATTCGAGCTTGAAGGCAGTCGGTCCGTTGTCTGGTTTCATCGGCTGAAATCAAAATTGAGATTCTCCCCCCAAAAGGATAGTTAGGATAAGATTGCTCAGTCTAGTCTTTGTTAATGTCTGTCCGGCTGTGAGACAAGGCTGAGCTTGAGGTCAGATCCTCTCGATAAGTATGTGCTCTTAGCGCGGGAAATGGGTTTAAACCCCTTTGCAGAGATCTGACTGACGCATATATGTGAATGCAGTGTGTACCCGCTCCCCCGAATAAGGACCAAAAGAATGCAGGTGATAGAAACAGGGATAGTTTGTATGAGAGATCACCGCCACTCCGTACAAGCTATCCCTGTTTCCATCACTTGCGGGGGAACAAGTACCGTATGATGTCTCAGGCTGTACTGAATATATTGCCATTTTAAGGCTCTTGCACAACACAACGTGAACATGGAGAGGACAGAACCGAACTTAAATGCAGCTAGGGCCCCATCGCGCAATCTCGGCCCTTGAATTTCAAGCCAAAATATCTCGCTCGGTCATGTAAACCAAATGCTTGCATGTCAGGAGCTCATAACCTTCAAAGCCTAAATCCCAGAATTAATAGTCCCAGTTTCAGCTTTCCAAAAGTAGTTATGCGCATTACTTAGCCAGAGACTCCAAGTATGTAGTCATGACTGATAAAGACTTGGAAAAGTTGCTCCATATCAGTCCGAGGTATGTCTTTAGTGTATTCCACACCACGCCCAAAGGAGCTACTTGTCAAGCTTAGACGTCATTATAGTGATGGGTAAAGATCGATTCTGGATCAGTTCTATCAGACTCACCTCAAAGTGCACAACATAATTCCTGCTGATATTAGGACGAAAGTTCATTGCTTCCAAACACAACCATCCAATAATAGGACTCTTCCCTCTGCCGCTCCGTATCTCCCATCAGGGGATGAGAAGGTGTGGAAGATTCAAGGAATCTAGTTATTGAGAGCAACTTGTAGGGTTAGCTTTACAAACGTAAAACATGCCATTTTATTTCGAGGTGGTAGCATGGTTGTCTTGTCTTGTGCCCAGCCTCTAGTACCATGGTGCAAAGCGGCTCACCTATTCTAGTCTTGTGCGTCTGGGTAACCCCCCCAATCTCGGAACGGCACAGAGTTGGAATATCGAAAATCTTCCCAACCAGCACGGTGGCCTACATCTTTCAATACGTATCCTGAGCTAGGTACATGTAATTGCGCATAAAAAAGCCTCCCACAGGGCTCAACATGGCTCCTGAGTCTCGACACATCATACCCTCCACTAAAACATGTCTGCACCCCCGTCTTCCACGGGAACTAGGTTATAGTTTTACACAGAGAATTAACTCACTTTTGATAACACCGTTCTTTTTGCGCGGCATCCGTATAGAGGATGTCCCCGGCCTAGTGTACGGCGCCGAGTGATAGTTCATGATTGCACAGAGAACATCACACGCTACATCTCCGCCATCACCACCTCAAGCAATCCTCTACTAACCTTACGCTAACCGTATCTGTCGTAGTTTAACTATGTAGGGAGAAAAGTTCGTCAACCTTCCCTACATATGTCGCGATTGTCACAATCGCCTCCACCCCCCCCCTCCCACAAGGCAAAGAAGAATATAGCTTCTTGCTCTGACTCGGAGCTGAACGGAGGATCTCAGCATTAATAGTGTTGCGCCTTACCAACTTGGCCACCAGAGCAGATATTTATGTGGCTCTTACGAGTTCTATGCGTTTTAGGCTCTGTGTTCCGCACCTCCACTTAACGGGGGGTGTTAGAATCAATTTAGGACGATTTTGGGTAGGCTCTGGATACACCTTGCCTAATTACGAAGGGAAGGTCGCTATTTGAGCTCTTGTATTCCATGAGTGGAGAAGCGAGTGAGATTTTATGATCATTATCAAAATTGTTGTGAGCTATGAGCGATTTTAGTTTGTGAATTGGGATCAACATAGGTTAAATTTATCTTCAGCTCCTACAGTACAGTGCACTAGTTCTAAAATACAGATGTAATATAAATAATCGTACAAACATGGGATTTAAGATCTTTAATCCTATGAAATCACTTCAGACGCCATGTACCGCGCCATGTTTCTGCCCTTACCATCCCAGCGCCCTAGCGGTAGCTTCTGCCTTCCTCTGAATGTTCGCCTGAATTTGAGCAGTGGCAGCAGCCTTGGTCTCTATCCGCAACTTATCCTTCTGCTCCTGCTTCTGTTTCCTCAGCTCCTTTGCTTTAGCCATCTCTGCCCTCAAGGCTTTCTTCTTTTCCTGTTTTGCGATCCTCTTGGCCTTCAGTTGCTCCGCCCTCTCAGTTTTTCTCTGTTTAACCCCGGCGCTAACTTGGGCCTCCAATTCCTTGAGCGCTCCTAGCTCATAGGCCTCCTCGTTGGTGAGCGAAAGAGGACCGTTCTTCTCAACTAGATTCTTCAAGCGCCTCAGTCTACTCTGTCGTACTTTGACAGACTTCTTTTTCGGGAGGAGCTCCACTATAGATTCCACGTACGGCGGACCTTTTACCTCGGCACTGATCAGATTCAGCAGGTCACGTGAGGCGACAAGAGCGTCCTCAACTTTCTGGGTGCGTTCTCTGATCATCTTCTTCTTTGCACGTATCTCAATCTTCATGATGACTACATCTTTCTTTGTCGGCAGGCCGTGACGGAGTGCATGCTCCTCGATCGCGCGTTCCTCCAATTTCTTCCTACTCCGGCGAACCATGCGCTCGTTTTTGGCCTGATCTCGTTTTTCCTGTTTCATTTCTGCGCGGGTCATTCTTTTGGGCGGTTCGTATGCTTCGCGCGGGCTGCGGTTCCAGGAACTGGGTTCGGGCATGATTTCGAGAAGCGCAGGCGGCTTGGGATGTGGTTCTTCAAGCCATCTTATTGGTGACACCTCTTTAGGTGGCGACAGCTCTTTGCGTGGCGGCGGCTTTTCGCGTAGGCGCTGCGCTTTCTCTTTTTCCCTCTCCTTGGCCTTTATGACGTGACCCGGGAGCGGCGGCGGAGGCCCCGGATTCTTGGCTTTGTAGATCGTTTGTTCCATCTGCTTGAGAAGCTCCTCCGCCCGCCCCTCTAGAGTTGCTGCTTTGGCTGCCATCTCCTTCTCTTCGGCGAGTCGGGCCTTTTTCTCCTGGGTTTTACTCATGGGTTTGGAGAGAATCTCTGCTTCTTCTTCTTTTTCTGGAACCGGTTGCTTGTTCAAGGCCTGTTTCCCTTTTACTTTCTTCTCTGCTACAGGCGATTCTTCGAATAGAGGTTCAGGCACCAGAAGCTCCTGCTCTATTAAGTTGGGTATTTCTTCCCCCTCCTTCGGATCCTCAAAAGGTTTCTCTGGGCCTAACGGTTTCTCAACCTCCGCAAACACCTCAATTTCTGAAGGCTTCTCGATCTCCAAAGGCCCCTTGACTTCTGAATGCTTTTCAACCTCTGATGATTTTTCTACTCCCACTACACCATCTGCCTTGTTCTTCGATTTTTTAGTCTTCTTCGCGCCCACGCCCTCGGCCTCATACACCGCCTCCAGCTCGTCCTTGTTTCCTGCGGTCTGCGCCTTCAGATATACACTCGTATCCTCATCTCTATACGCATCAATGACCGGTTTTCGTTCCTCATAAGGCCACATTTTGGGGTTCACCGGGGTATTTGGCACTATCGCCATATTTAACCTGGCATTTGGGCCCTTTCCCACCAGTTGCTCAATATTGAGCGTCTCCCCAGGCGGCACCGGCGTCGAGTGAGAAGGTGTGATGCAGTCCATGTCCACCTCCTTCCTCAACACAGTGTCGATATCAATGGCTGAAAACCACGCCACAGACAGCGGAAGCTCGTTAATTCCCATCTGCTCGCTGAACATTGCGCGTGTCCACAGATTCGCGATCTGGAGCGCCATAGCGCACCGGTACTTATCGGGCTCGGCACAGAGGTACCGTACCTCGTCATGGATGGTGAGCGCAACACGTGCGTTGATATTGAACCGATTGCAAAGGTATTCCATCGCCACGAGGAGCATATGCAGATAGTCCACACCGCTGCTCTGCATCACCCAGTTGATACGAGTGGGCATGAACTCGCGCGGCGAGAGGTGCTTGCGTAGCAGCGCTTGTGTGATGCCGGCGCCGAGCGCGGGTGTCTGTGGGGCCTCTTGCTCTGCAAAGGTCTCAAGTTTGTTGAAGACAAAGCTCTCAGTGCCGCCGCGCCAGAATGAACGCGGGTGAATAGTGGGCTTGCGTGTGCGTTCCCCTTTCGTCTTTGCGTATATATCCGCTGCAAGAAGGTTTGCCTCTTCCTCACTCAGTGCTGGGTTCAATTGCTGTAGTGTCATAGCGATAAAGTGCGCTCCAGCACCGTAGATTCGTGAGTAGTTTATGAGTTTTGCACCGTCCCGGTTGACACCGACAAGGGCGGCGGTCCGAGAGTGCATGTCGGTGCCGTCGGCCTTGATGCCTTCCAGCGTCATGAACCCCAAAGCATTTGCCCCATTAAAGCCAAATACTGAGTCGCCGAGCAACGAGGCAATCCACAGCTCCTCGCTATCGACGTCGGCCCCTACAAATACGTAACCTGGTGGAGACCTAACCATTGCCTTGATCTCACTGCCGACACGCTCGGGAGATGGGGGTGGCGTAGTGAGCCATGTCGACTCTGAAGCACGCCGAGTGACAGTTCCCATGGGTATTACCTTTGGGAGTATAATTCCAACCTCTTGACCCCCCTTAACGCTGGGGATACCAAAGTCAATTCCAGAGTCGCTTTGCCAGACAACGGTCTGCTCCATGATGCGCTCGCGCGCACTAACCCAGTATGCACACTGCGCATTCATGTCGAGTGCCTCCTTTGCGAGCGCATACCCTGAAGACAGAATCCCAGATTCGAAATGCCGCTGAAATGTCTTCGTTAATGGACTTGCGCATTTTGCATTCGGACCGAGCTTATGCGGAAGCTTGAAGTAGACATTGTCTGGATCCTCGGTGAGGGTGTTTTCGGTCAATTCCACTCTAGGAAGCGACTTTTCATACCTCTCTATCGCTTGCACGATGTCCTCCTCACTTTGATCTTTACGGGGGCGTTTGGAAATACGGAAGCACCACCCATGCTCGTCGCTCCAGAAGAGAGGGTGTCCGTCCCACGCCATCTTCAGAAGTAGTGGTGAGATGCGGGACCGCACGGTTAGCGAAATTGGAGCGTCAGAGCTGGGAAACAACTCTCTATACCATTTTGGCATCCCCGGCTTCTTGCGTGGCGTAGTTCGTGGGGGGCTGTCCGATGTTTTAGTCTTGAGCTGCTTGACCTCCTGTCCGGACCAATCAAGCTGCCGGAGCCATGGATCAGCGTTGTATATCTCGGGAGATTTGCGCAACTTCACAGCCTCTTCTGCGAGATCAACGAGGCGCTGGAGAACTGCGTCGGAAATACGGTGATAGGTGGCTTCGGCATTGGCGATATAAAGGTCCCAGCCGCGGTTGACAGGCAGAACGCATGATGAGATGTGGCGGAGGGCAGCAAACGAGATAGGGTGCGGACACACTTTCAGAAAGGCGGGCAAGAGCTCTTTGTAGACCTTATGTGTGATCGCTACGTCCTGAGCACAGTAGGTTAACAAATCGCCGAGTTGCTGTCGAACGCCTGCTGGATCCAGGATGCCAAACTGATCTCTAACGCTCTTGTCCACCTCAATCCCACAGTGGAACATTGCCACGTCCTTTAAACTATTGAGTGAGCTTTGTCCAGACCAATGTCCACCTCCCTCCAATCCCTCCTCGACCGCAAAACCTTCTTCATTATGTTGGGTCCCGTGGCTATTCTTCTTGAGCAGCCCTTTCTTCTGCTTCCCGGTGGCCCCGTTCGTAGCAACATGCAAGCTCATTGTATCCAGGAACATTGTCTGTGTTCCATTTATACTGTATTCTTCCTTCACCCGTGCCCTATCATAACCGACGTTGTGTCCGACCAGAATTCTAGCTTTTTGGGGGTCCCCCAAGGGTATCAACTGCCGGTCATTCTTTGTCTCCCCAAGTACCCACGGTGATAGCCATGCATACCACGCATTTGGGCTCACTGCGGTCGCCATGACCGCGAACGCTGATATCTTGTACAGGGTCTCCACATCGAACACTAGACACTCCTCCTCTGGCGCTTCGACTGCCTCCGTGCGTCCATCTGGATGATACTTGGTCCACCCTGACCTGCGCACCCACTCCTTTGGTACCGGCAAGAGGTCTATACTAGCGAACGACTTTGCGAGTTGCTGGTACGGGGAGGCTGCCTCCATCCCGAGCTTGTAGAAGTGCTCATCAAGGGTCTTTCCAACCAGTGGTGGAACCTTGAGTTCGACGGGGTTTGCTATGTGCGGAGGTTTTGAAAGGAGATCATGGCGCTGGAGGTGATCTTTGGAGAGTTTGAGCAGTTCGGAGGTTGGCTGTTTAGAGGGATTGGAGAAAACAGCTTGGTGTACCTGTTGCGGGAGGAGTTGAATTCCAAGTGGATTTGTTCGGACTAGCGAGATAAGGTTGTTTGTTAGTTCTTTTCCTCTTTCCGAATGCTTTCGTTTTGGGTAACTGTAAGATTGTTATATGGCCTACCGGGGGTGCTTGTAGATGATTTGTAGCGGCTGTAGAGAAATTGCAGATGCAAGTGCGATTTTGATTGGCCACGAGCACGGACTCGGAGATAGGTGGAGAGCATTGCGAGAGATGCCTCAATGTCAATTGTACATTGACGATGTTGTTTGGGCGGGCTGTAGTGGGGTGTTTGTGTGTTAGAGGGGCTAGCGATTTTTTTTTACTGATGATGTCAGGGAATCCTGGTTGCCGCCAAGGCCCCGGAAAAATAAAGGTGTGTAGTCAATCATTGACTTTAATTCATCTAGGTGGTAAATACATGTACGTACAAATATGCCTTTCTTGGGTTTTCTCGATTAATGCTAGAGTAATCTCGGTATCTTCTGATAACATATTTCAGCCAATGAGTCCTACGTATAGTGGTGGGTAATAAGTCATCGGACGGCCTAGTCACAATTTTGCCTGCAAACGCATATTTTGGTGGCGTTTCGTCTGATGACTTATTACCCACCGCTGTATACTTTTGATGGAAAAGGCTATATATCCTTGATCCCCATAGGAACGGTGGACTTTTAATCTCTAGGGTATTTTTATTAACGGTCTGGTATATTGTGCCCTATAAAGGGAGAGCAATTGTCGCCTCAAAACGCATGGCTTAGAGTATGGTGGAAGAAGCTTTGTAGGGATAGGATGTCAACCCTGCACGCACCTCTCACTTTTGGCCTACCAAACAGAATAAAAGTTCGTTAATACTATGAAAAGGATGGGTTATTCACGGTTGACACGCTACCTGTACAGAGCTTCTTCCACTATAACGCATTAATTCGAATAAATGATCAACCACACACGACGCCAGAACCTCCACCTCCGGCGGCTTTGCCTCAATTGTCCGCCTAACCTCAGCTGAAATAAAGATTTTAAACTTTTAAACGCCTCTTGTAACAAGCCTGGCATTCTGATTGATACAATATATGTCTTGTCTCACTCAGTCCATGGTCCCTATAGCCAAAGGTGTGCAGTAAAATCGAGATGTCGGCAGGTGGTATAGCTGCAACAAAGCCACGCTCTGCCCCCACAAAGAGACCACAGTATCATGAAAGGAAAAGAAACTAAGTCGAGAGGAGAATACTCTGAGGACCTCAGGATGGAAAATATAAATGTGAAGCGTCGTACGAGTGATGAGTTATGACGGACAAAGAAACACTGATCTTCAGCCCCTCGCTCCAGCTACTACCAGTTGACTGACGCTAGAACCACAGAGTGCCTTCTCAGCGATTTCATATATCAAGCGTGGGCGCGGAAAATTGTTTAGCGCCCGCTGGTAGCGGGGCCAATAGCAATCCTTGGATTTTTATCCTCCTCCATAGTCAATACCCGTAGTATTATGCAATAGTTCCTCACATATTGTAGCGAGAACGTTGTAAATGGAGTGGAAACATGCCGCTTAGGTATATTAATATTCACCTATGACTTGAAGGTCCGTCACATCTCTTTTGAAGTGACTGCCTCTAGTTAAGATGAATATCGCCAGTATGACTGGATCTGATATAGGTGTAATTGATAAAACACTTCCCTGGTTCTCCTCGGCCTATGGTCATGGCTTGGCTTAGGAGGATGCCCCCCTCCTGGTTGGAAGCCTGAGCGAAAGTAAGATATCGGTCAGTGCCCATAGGAAATCATCAGCTCATCAACAAAGGCTCTGGTTTAGCGTACTATCTCTAGTGTTATCATTGAGTGACAACTGTTTTGGGACTTTCATGGTGAAGTGTTTCGTCGAATAGACAGGGTGCTATCGCCTAATTCTGGCGACTGTATTTTTCCGGCTCTTTAGAATCGGATACATCTCCTCCCACATACTCATGAATTCCCAGATAAAAATTAAACCTGGGAGGGGTAGTGGCCCTGTTGATTTGCGCTGATTCTTGATAGACGTACGGAATATTTTATACTTCCTTGTGCTGATGTTTTGGGTGTTTAGTGAGTACCTGTTCCGAGTGCAACCTGAACATCTGGAGGGAGATGTTGCAAGTACATACAACATACATATGCAGTGATGCATGACGCCCCAGCCTGTGGTGCCCAATCCTCTAAGGGACAGTCTTGTCGGAACCTTTCCCCACTTCAGTCCTCAAAGTCAGAAAGGGCTCCATCAAGTTGCTAAAGATATATCAATTGTCCGAAATAGGGTCTAGGTTTATACATGTATGTAGGCACAAATACATGTAATATAGACGCTTTCCCGGGGCTACTAGGACACTCTCCTCACCAGGACAGTTAACTGAATATCTCCGTTGAAACTGTTTATATACCACCTCTTTACCAATCATGATCGACTGTCCTGGTGTCCTGGTGGCTCATGAAGGAATCTACATGTATGGTTGACTCACTGTTTCGTTTCATGCGGCGCAAACGGAGAAAGCCGCGCGAGCCTCGCCTAGTCAACAAATTCCAGGTTCCAGCCACACACTCTCTTTCAACCTCCAAACCAGCCACGAAAACAACGCCATCCCCCAGGCTCCAGTTTCTCTTGAGAACATATTTAGACCTCACAGCGCGCGACGGTCTAGCTGAAAACCACCATTTTCTGCTCACACACGTGCCGTGGTCCTTCGAAATGGCGCAATCAACAGCATCATCGTTTGACGACTTTAAAAGACTGCACGATATACTCATAGATCACCGCGGCCCAAATTTAGCGGTGCTGGCGGAAGAGCTGGAATCACGCACGGCAGAACTAAAGAAGTTGCTTGAGGTGCCAACCAAGAATGAGGCCAGTCGAACGAAAATCAAATCTGGTAAGCTGGATGCTGTCCCCACGCGTTTCCCGGGCAGAAGTTCTGTATTGACAACCTTGTGTAGGAAAACTGGAGATTGATGAAGGAGAATATAAAATTAATGAGCAGTTTATCCAGGAAGCGACACAGCTATCAGATGACTTCTACATGGATGAAGTGGAGGCAGCAAGGCTATTATTCCGGGGGTCACAGGAGATGCAAAAGCTAGATCGATCGGCTTTCCAGAGCGCCGTCTTTCTCTACCACACCCGTCGACAAAACCTCCTACAATGCTTACGGCTAATACTCTCCTACGCGTTCAACGATCATACAGATCCCGATTTACGAGAGTTGGCTAAACAGACTGTTGACGAGCTGTCCCCGCCAAAGTCATCATGTGGGCCAACGTTTACCGAGAGGTGTATTTTGACGATGGGATCAGTGCGGCAATCTGTGGAGCAGCTAAGAGCGAAGGAGAAACATAATCATACACTTGGACTGCAGAGTTCCCCGAGTCACAAAGAAGACTTGGAGCTGCATATTCGATTCCTGATAAATCAACATGAGGCGCTTGCATCGAGCGTTTACTATCTGGTTAAATTGAAGCGAGCCACAGTCTCGGATTTTAGGGTCCTGCTAAACACAGTCAAGACCTTTGAGAAACATGACACCTTCACCTTTCACCACGTGCTCCCATTGTACACTTTCATCACCATGCTATGCGACACTGATTCACCGTTGAGCTTTGAGGAGACGATCCAACTTCACAAAGAGATTCTGAGTAATTATAAATCATCACCATGGCCGTTAAAATATATCCAGGCATCTGTTACTATATTTTGGATAAGCGAATTTAATGGGCTCTGCAATGACCCCCCAACTACCGACGCCCCAAGTCTGTCAAGATTGGACTATATGACGGATATTTTTAACCCATCGAAAGAGGCCCTGGATGAGGGTGCGTTCGAATTTTTGCTTGCGGTGAGCGCGGATGTTAGTTGTGAATGTCCCCTCAATTCAGCAAAAGAGGATTTGCACCGCTTTTTGCAGGCTCGGGTCCTGTCAATCGATAACCGCGGCCACATATCAGTGCCCTTCAGGTCTTTAATCATCAATCAGATGGAGGTCTTTGCAGAAAGTTTCATCTCGAACATGGCAGATGTACTAAAAGATATCAAGACACAGGAAGAGGAGGACGTCTTGTTAGGGCGGAAGACTATGGCGTATGAGCTAGAGAGATTTTTCCTTATCATTCATTATACATATTTGGGGCGCCGGGACGCCGGAATGGTGTTTTGGAGCGACCCAGAAAGTAATCTACACGGATTCCTCGCTTGGGCATCGACAAGGCAAACACCTTTCATGGCAGCGACCTTCAGCTATATGCTAGCATCGTTGTCTTTGGGCAAGGTTGCCGCTGAACACGCCCACAGCTTCCTTCTTGACGAGATCAATCCCGGTGCCGCGAAAAGAAGAACAACATACCTATCTTGGGACTATATCTTCAAACAGTTTCAACTGTATATTGCTCAGTTAGAAAAGAGATCGCAGCAATTAGTCCCAGCGAATGCTTTCAGACCGCCCCTTCCGCCACCCGTTGAAAATGCGGAGCCTGCGCCGGAATTGAGCATGATGTTAGACGGGTTCATGCGCTTGATCTCCCAAATTGTACAAGAATGCCCAGAGGCCAAATTCTGGCTTCTTCATGAGAGCCCTTACAGAATTATCCCCGCCTTATTTGAACTCCTCGGGCGCCAAGCGTCTATTCAGTTGTGGGATTCTATTTTTTCAACCATCACTGCATTCTTGACTGAGAAGACTGAGACCATCAACTGTGAAATATGGAAGGCAATTGATGATTGGGCCCTTGGAACTGCGCCTCCGACAACTGCCTTACAACTAGGCGCCAACCCTGCAAGAGCTTTCGCTCAGGCTGGATCTGAGAAGCTTGACGCAATAGTTACTTCAGTCCATCCTGCGGAAGCCTTTGTGACCCTACTTGCTACTCTAGTCTCGCCGACTCCTGATGATCGACTGAAAGATGCTTTGCCATTCCCTGAAGGTCTCGGTAGCATGAACCGACAATCCGGGATCGATCCATACGTCGATTTTGTTTTAAGCACAATATTCTCAAACACTACAATACAAAATCTTCCACCCGACCTTACACTACCGGCAGAGAAGCAAGACATACCAACTGAAAGGTTGACCCGTTCTCAGTACAGAAATTTCCGCCCAGCACTCCAATCTAGCTGCTTGACTTTTATCTACACTTGTCTCTCAACATTTAACGAAGATCTTCTTAATATTTCAGCTTCTAATATTGCCATTGATTCTGCTATGAAATCGTCTTCTTTCGAAACCTACGCAAAGCTGCATCCATTTGGCAGAGTCATGGAGCACATTCTTACTGAGAAATGCTTTAACGTTTTCTATGAGATCCTGAAGCTCGGCGTTGAGGACTTACAGGCTGCAGATATACCGTTGCCTATTCTTGAATCGGTCTTGACTGTAATCGCCATTTTGGATCTTGCATTACAAATGCAGCCAACATTTTTTAATACCGTTCGTCCCATAGTCAAGCGTGACGACGGAATGCGCAAGGCGAACGTCAACTCGAACGGGTACGGATCGATTGAAGAAGCTATTCTTCACCATTTGGATATTGCAGTGTTTCTAGGGCTGTTTGTTGGGAGTGCACACCAAGATATCACTATGGTTTCTTTGAGTCTCCTCGAAAAGCTTTCGGGGGCGCCAAAGTTGATATCAACGGCAGGACCACCGCATACATTTGGGCGGAAGATAGGCAGGAATCGTCTCCTGGGAATTATTGAGTCAAGTCCAGAATCTCGTCGAATTTTGTTTAACTTCATTCACCAATGGGAGGCGGATGTTGACGAGAGCCCGGATGTGAGGTACCCACTTAAATCCGGTATATTGAAGTTGCTCAACAGCAGTTTATCAGCACAACCAAATGAGTATACTCTCGCTCATTTCTTACTCGGGTTTGGATACGATGAACAAGAAGGTATTAGTCTCAGTGTTGAAGATGGAGGCATTGGATCTGGAATTGCCCTTCTCCACAGTATCTTGGCAGATGTAGATGAAGCGGTTGTCTCGGATGATGAAGGCATGTCTTTTGATGGAGGCCTCTGCCAATTGAAGAACAATTGTTTTACCGTGTTCAAGCGACTATGGAAAGCATCTTCTACATCAAGCGAAATGCTTTATGTCCTTCGAGCCAACAAATTATTATTCAGTCAATTTATGGGGGAACAAATTCTTAGAACAAATAGCACCTGGGATGGCATCCCATTTGGTTGCCTTGAGTTCTTTGAACATGGTAAGGCTTTAGGCCTTTGCGATTACATTGAAAGACGAGCCTCTCTATTTAATTATATCGCACTGGAAATCCGGCAACTGGCCGCTCAGGGCGCCTCGACTATGGTCTCCAAGTATCTTTCAACACTATTAGGAGTAACAAATCTCGACGGAGATGTGATGCAAAATATCCACATACTTGACCTCCTCGACTTTTTGGAACTTGAAGCACCTGAAGCCCTGCCAGTCCCAACAATTACCTGCTTTCACGACCTCAACCTTGCAGCATTCCAACAAAATGATCAGTTTGGTAATCCATCATATCACTTACCGAATATTGAACAAATCCTGCTCCTAAGGAAGCAAGAATTATTGGGGACTGCAAATCCTCCGGACGAAGACACGGTCCAGGCTGAAGTCACAAAAATTATGAATTATCTGTATGGAGAGAACCAGCTTCGTTACTTTAGAGGTGCAAGACTCGAGTGTTTGAAGTCCTGGGCGACCTTAGTAGCTGTTATGCTGGAAGATTGTGAATTCGAGTCGGCAGCGAAAACTTCCTTTTTGCTGCAGGCATTACAGGCGATCATGCCAAAGGTCGAATCATATAGCAGTGGCGATATTCAGAGTGCTCAGGTACTCAGCTCGTTGACACACTCCCTGATCATTCACCTCAGATTCGACATCAAAACCTTTGGTAAAGGACGGTCGAGCGACTTGGCAAGCGACCGAATTTACGAACTTTTCCGAGTTTCTTTAAGGTGTATCCAATCGCCAATGGCGACTGCAAGGCTGCGTGAAGACTTTTACAACATCGCATATCGGTCTCTACAAGGTACATCGGACCTACTGCAGCAAGGAGGCACTACCCGCAGCCACAATATCCAAACGATAAAGGCATCTGGTGATCGCTTGTTGGAGGTTTTGTGTAACGATGCCTACTCAGGTGAGGGACAGTGTAAGATAGTTGCACTCTTACTTCTAGAGGCCCTTGTTGCGCTTGCTGCAAGCGAGTCATCGCATTATGTTGTCGATGCTTTGATGCGACAGAATTTCTTGGTGGTGCTTGTAGATTCAATGAAACAAATCCGTACGGATTTAGTAACCACCAACCCTAACGGTAAATCCTTTAATTTAGATATCACTTCCCCATGTCTGACAGAATGTAGATATCCCGTACCTGATGCGCTCCTTCAAGACAACCACTGGTTTTCTTGTCCGAATTGCTCAAACTAGAGTCGGTGCGGGCCATATCATCAACGCCGGTCTCTTCAGAGCCCTTCGTGAGAGCAAGCTCTTTTCTGTTGATCCCGACCTTGGTGTGGGAATCAATGATCCCAAAGCTCTCGAGAAATACTATGAGCTTCTTACACACGCTACGCGTGTCGTTGTTGCTTGCATTCTTTCTAGAGGCCAGGCTAACCGCCAAGCGATAACGGCGGGAAAACAATTTTTGGCTGAAAACAGACCTGTCGTTCTATCTGTGTTCAAGAGGCACGCCAATATCGGAGGTCCTAGAATGGACAATATCAAAGATCTGAAGGAGTTGGTGGGAATGTTTGTGTTGTTGATTGCGTTGACGGATTTTGTTGAGGTTTGTTTGCCCTCTCCCTCAGTATTAGGCAACGCCTTCGCTAATGAAAAAACAGTACGAGGAGAGCCTGCCATTACATGCCTGAAGAGGGTCTAAAGGGTTCGATAAGTTAATCAGTTGTATGTTACGACTTTAAGGGGAAAATTGGGTTTGTGCTTTCTTGTTTTTGCTTCTCCACGGATATCATATGGGAGGATCTGTTCTTGTGATGCCAACCGTTTATGTCTTGAACAACCCAGTAGAGTTCTAGTTTCCTTATCTCTTCAACGAGTGTTGTGTAAATGTAATGTTCTACAAAATATTGTTTCTTTTTGGTGTCTGTCTGTGTAAGCGGAGCGGAGTATTCGGGTTTCAATATAGGATGAGCCTCTGTGTGCATATTTTTTGTGATCCTTGTCTAGTGGTCAATATGGCGAGTGATAGTTGGTGAACTAGCGCCAAGGAAATAACACCAGTGAAATAACACCAGTCAAGTATAACGGAGGACATAGGCCTTCTCAGTCAGCTTCCTGCTGGATAACGTTCAAGAACTTCCTTCACTCCCTGTTATGTATGGCCATCCTGAATTTGTCTTGTCGGGCCAGTCAAATTAGGAGGGAGGTAAGGACGCACTGACACCACTATTCGCATGGAAGCTAGAAGTCTAGTCTGAATTGGTAGGCTGACTGCCTTTCCCTTCTGGTACAGAGCGCTGTGGGACCTATGGTGCTAGATCGATTGTGTAAAGTGAGGTGTCCTGGGTTGTGTGGGTGATTACTTCTGACGGACAGACAGAGGTACTGGATGAGAGGCAAGAGGGAGAATGATAGAAGGGCATTTGGTTACCGATAAAGGGCGTTAAAATTTTGGCGGTTATCCCTTAGGCTGTTACTTAAGTGCTACCAACATTGAAACACGGTAGCACAGGGCAATTCTCGAACGCAAGCCACAGAACTGAGACAAGAAACATGGCAAAGTTGGCAGCTTTAACAACCTAAGGGATAACCAGCGGCATAGAACTCGGATGAGGTTAAGCGGATGGAATGTCAGGTGAAGTCGCAAAAGAGTGGAGCGTTTGGTGCTACTACATGCCAGTGTATGCCAAGCACTGCATCACTTGTTTGAGATATTGGGGCACGCAGATTAGATCGGAGCCTGGTGGAGACGGTAAAAAAAGTGAATTTAGTGAGATCCGAACGTCCTACCTCCCGGGAACAAAAAACCACATTATTACAAGAGTTCAAGGGGAGCCTTGTGGATAACAGCACAGTAGAATCCGCTTTTACCAAACCGGTGCGCCATTTTCTGTTTTAAGGACTTACGAGGGAACAACCGCGAGCGGGCTATTTAAAGGGATGGGGAAATAATTCATCCACACAATGAATATACCCTAACCCTCCACCAAAACTTTAATCTCGACACTCAACATCAACTTTGAAAAGACACTGCCTGATTAAAAGAGATCTACCAACTAATCTTTCATGAAGCATCAAACAAAAACCTTCAAGAAACCATCATCACCACCATCATCACCACCACCATCATCACCACCACCATCATCACCACCACCATCATCACCACCACCATCATCACCACCATCATCATCACCACCACCATCACCACCGCCACGCAACGTTCCCTCTCAAAAGGTATGGATTAAATTGACCGGTGAAGTACGCGCCTAGGGTATCGGAAGCTGATGCACACCCGTCAAATTCTCAATAATCAACAAACGTGCAAGGTTTAACGCCACGGGTCGTAGTGGTGTGCACGAGTCTCGGACAAAACTGATAGCCAGGGAGAAACCCAGGGCTCAACTGCAGAGCCTCCAGCCAGTATCACTTACGGTCCCACCATAGCCCGTATCACCAAGTTCCCATGGCGCAATAACCGTTGTTTCGGATCATCCAGAATTTCTCTTGGGCCAAATTGTTCGCAGGAGGTATATAAATGGATAGCCGTTACCGACAAAAACCTGTCTTCTCAAAACTAATAATCAAGACTCAAAAGAGCCCGCACATTGGTCTCGGTGCATCATAATATACTCTTCCTGCTAACGAACAGGCCAACTACTCTCTACAGGCGTCTCTCTGATCTTCACAAGCCGCCCCCTCCATTCATTCCTTGACCCATCCATCCACCAACCCGCCTAACCAACCTCCACATCCACGTCCTCTACCCTGCACCTCTCCACATGTGTAAACACATCAACTATGCAGCCACCCACCCCCTTGTCAGCATCCTCAAACCCAACCAGCCGAACCACCCAACAATATGACCAAAAACATCAAGAAGGACATTACTATGAGAGGGGATTTTAAACAAGAGGTTGATGCCAATGACGCAGTCGATGGTGAGTGATATCTGCATACAGAGCTGTTAGTTGGCTAGATGTCTCGTGAGGGAGAGGGTAGGGATGTAAGAAAGGGAGCAGACAAATCCGTAGTGGTTCATTGTCATTATTTGTAATGTGTGAGGTCTATTTATGTCTGAACGGGGTGATTGTAGTGGGAGCTCATGTTTTAAGGAGGGGAGGAAAGAGAGAGAGGCGGGGAGGGGTTTGGGATTGTGTGCTGGGTTTTTGGACGGTATATGTGGAGTTATGAAAATGATATGGCTTTTTTTTATGTTGTTCTTTCAAGCGCTCCTGTGGGATATAATCTCTACCATTATTGGACAACACCGATAGCTATAACGCCAGCTCCCAAGTCACCATGATGCATGTAGTAAAGTCGACAACGGACACGAGTGATATCATATGATCACACTATTTTCGTCTAACTACATATTTGGTTCTTGTCTTCCCCATAACAACCTCATAAAGAAAGCACATTTACTTGTTCCTTACCACCTCCACAGCTCTCCTTATAATAAACGAACATGTCCGAAACACCAGCATCACAAGCCATCACCCGTCCCGACCCTAGCCGAAATTCCGCATCCTGGAACCGATCACTGTCTCGCCAAGACCCCGCCTCCCCTCGACCTGCAGGTCAGCACTGACACTGACACTCGTGATAACAACTCCACGGCTAACCACGGTCCACTCTACAAATACATACATAGATACCCCGAGGAAGCTTCAACTTGTAGGGAGCTCAATTGCACTTTGCTCTCCTGGAAGAAGACTAAAGCAGGTACCTACTTGGCAATTCTAATCCACACACCCAACCTCCGAAGACCGAGGTTCGGGGAATATATATATAGCTACATCTTGTGTAAGGGCTTACAGTCTTCATAACAAGTGCCTATCTTCTAGAGCTACATCCTACAACTCCATCAAACAAACCCCTTAAAGCTCTACTAAATAATATACAATCCCAAATTATGAGCCCCGAAGCCACCACTCCCGAAGCCGTCCCTGGTCGCAAGCTCTGGGAGCACCCCAGCCCAGAGAGCACACAACTACACGCATTCAAGACCCACATCTCGTCAAAGTACTCACTCACCTTCGGCCCCGAGACCTCCAAAGATGATTCCCTCTGGCGCTGGTCTGTGGACCACCCATCATCCTTCTGGGGCGAAGTCTGGGACTACACGGTTATCATCGCGTCCCGGCGCTTCGACACCGTGGTCGACGAGAATACCGGGATCTATCCACGCCCTGCTTGGTTCGCCGGGGCAAAGCTTAATTTTGCTGAGAATTTGTTATTTCCCAGGGCGGTGACCGATGATGCGAAGGCGGCCGTCATTGAGGCGACGGAGAGGGAGGAGAGGGTGCGTGTTACGTGGAGAGAGTTGAGGGAGAGGGTTAGAGCGTGTGCAGCGGCGATGAGGGGGAGAGTTAAGGTTGGAGATAGGGTTACGGGTGAGTTTAATTTGGTGTGATTTTTTTTGTTTTGGTTATGGGAATTGGGGGTGTTTTTGAGGAGGGTTGGTTCAATTGGGTTGACTGATAATTGACTGGGGGAAGGGGCGTAGGATATGTTGCAAATCATGTGGACGCACTCGTAGCCATGCTTGCAGCAACGTCTCTCGGGTGTGTGTGGTCTGGGATCAGGTATGTTCACCGCCTAATGTTCACTGCCTAATGTTCACCGCCCAATGTTCACCCTATTTCACATCTCACCTCACCTCACCTCACCTCACCTCACCTCTATATGTGATTACAAGATACTGACCCAGATGTGCTGAAAATAAAGCCCTGATCACGGATCCACAGCTGTTCTGGATCGACTCGTACAGCTCTCCCCCACCATCCTGTTCGCCGACAGCGCCGTCCTCTACAATGGCAAAGTCCACGACGTTATGGCGAAGCTCAAAACCGTCGTCGAATCACTACCTACCCTCAAAGTCGTTGTAGTAGTCGACAAGTTCAACCAATACCCTGACCTACCGTCAGTAAAGCCCACAAACGGGAGTTCTTACCTCTATGCAGACTTCCTCGCCATGGCAGAAGATAAAGATGCACCTCTTGAGTTTTTGCAGCTTGACCCAGAGCACCCGGTATATATCCTCTTCTCATCTGGGACTACAGGAAGTAGGTATTTCTACCTTATATCTAGATAGCCATTTTGTTAATAGCCTGCACAGAGCCCAAATGCATCTGCCACGGCGCCATCGGCACCCTCATCCAGCATAAAAAGGAGCACATCCTCCACTGTGACATGACTCCCTCCTCAGTCTTCTTCCAGTTCACAACCGTCACCTGGATGATGTGGCACTGGCTCGTCTCCGGCCTCTCCGTCGGCGCCACCATCGTCCTCTACGACGGCTCGCCCTTCAAGCCATCCGGAAACCTCTCCATGCCCAACCTCCTCCGTGAACTCTCTGTCACCCACTTTGGCACCTCCGCAAAGTACCTCTCAATCCTAGAACAACACGCCGTTGTGCTCCCACCTCTCCCCAATCTCCGTGCAATCTATTCCACCGCAGCCGTCCTCGCGCCATCAACATTCGAATATATCTACCGTGCCTTCGGGCCCGTCAATCTTGCTTCAATCACCGGTGGCACCGACATAATCTCGCTCTTTGGCGCGCCATCGCCACTGGTCCCCGTCTATAGTGGGGAAATCCAGTGTCTGGGCCTCGGCATGAACGTACAGTCCTGGTCTCCTGATGGTGTTCCAACACCTGACGATACGGCGGGTGACTTGATCTGCGCGACACCGTTTCCGTGCATGCCGGTGGCGTTCTGGGGGCCGGAGGGTGAGAACCTATATAAGAAGAGCTACTTCACCGAGTTCCCCGGCGTCTGGCATCACGGTGATTTCGTAAAGATTGTGGGGGCCACTAGAGGCCTCGTTATGCTCGGTCGTAGCGACGGCATCTTGAAGCCCGCCGGTGTACGATTTGGGTCTGCTGAGATAGTAGGATCCCCTTCTCCCTCTTCCCCTACATTCTACTATATTCACCGCTAACATAAAAACTAGTACAACGTCCTCCTCGCCCACTTCCCCACACAGCTCGACGATGCACTTTGCATCGGCCGCCGCCGCGTAACCGATACCGACGAGACCGTAGTCTTGTTTGTCAAGCTGACGCCAGGCCACCACCTGACGCCCGAGCTCGTTGCGCAGATCAAGGAGGCGATACGTTTTGAGCTCAGCGCGCGCCATGTGCCGGCCGTGATTGACGCGTGCCCTGAGATACCGGTCACAACGAATGGGAAGAAGGTGGAGGTGGCGGTGAAGCAGATATTGTGTGGGCTGGATATTAAGATCTCGGCGAGCGTGGCGAATAAGGAGTGTTTGGAGTGGTTCAGGGAGTGGTCTGCTAGGAATTAATGTAGACTAGACTTAAAAGTAGAGTCTTGGATAGAGGGCTATAGTTGAGATGCTATAGCATAAGTATAGATAGTGTGCTAAGGGTCAATGATCGTAGGGTAAGCAGTAATGGAATTAACTAGGCTAGTAGATTATGGATAATGTGATCATTGATAACCCCCAACATTTCTTTTCTCCCATCGCTTATATAATTATGTAATTATACCTTATCAAAACTGAATCCCATTCTTCATAATCACGGTGCTCATTATTTCTTCCTTTTCTGCTCAGCGGCGGGTATCAATAGCTACATCTACTAGATCTATTATCCTTATCCCAACAGCCCTATTCTTGTCATATCATACTCGTCGCACGTCCCATCACATAAACAATGACAAAATAATAGGCAAATCATAGAAAAAAAAATAAAAGAGGAAATATTACTCATACTCGCTCTACTGGTAATACTCATCACTACCCTTCCTCCAGCCGTCGAGGAGGACAAGGACCTCTTGTCTGGCATCCTCGATGATGGCATCGATCTTGATGTCGTTCTTGTCGTATCCGAAGGGGTCTTCGAGTTCTTCGCCGATTCTGATGGGGTAAATATCGTTTGTTAGTCTAGAAAATAATATAATCATTGGGGGGGGGGGGTAGTAATGAGGACTCACCCCTCGATACCATAGAGCGTGAAGCAGATGAGCGAAAGGACGGGCACCGTCCACCAGCCCATTTCGTCCACTAGGCAGAAGGGTAGAATGCAGCAGTATAGCGCCAGTACTTGCTTCTGGTGGATCTGCTGGCATATGGGGATTGGTGTCAACCTGTTCATTCACAGCTCTGTATTAGCGCCGTATTCTCACTACTCCTATGTATAGAGTCAGGTTGAGGTAGACTCACTTGATGGTTTCCATATGTCCATACGCATCCATAATGCCATTCAACTGCCCATTCAGCATCGCCGACTGCGGTGCATTAAATGCGCCCTTCCTGGCACCCCTCTTGATATACCTCTCCACCACATACCCCAACTCCAGCGCCATGCCCACACCCTCACCTTCATGTCCTTCCAACCCTTCCGGCACCAGCATCTTATACTCTGGCTGGAACTCCATGGCGCCCCAATTACCCCTCAGGTGGTTCTTGACCGCATACATTATTGCTACCAGGGTCTTTACCACCTTCTCTGTCTCCATGCGGTCCGTGTCGTTTTCCAGGGGCCCACACACTAAGAACGAGCGCGTGAGGTTTCGAACAGAGTTGACGATTGACTGGAGGAGGTTACGGCCGCCCCAGTAGCGGTCGTAGGAGGAGCTGTTGCGGAAGACGAGCATGAGGCCGACAACGATAGAGAGGGAGGGGACGATGGACGCGGGGATGCCGAGGGAGTAGGCGCTGTGCTGGTCGATGGAGACGATGAGAAGGGTGAAGAGGGTGTGGGTCGTCACGGGGATGATGATGGCGTGGTGGATGGCACCTTTGATGAAGCGGAAGGCGAGGGGCCATCTGGTGTTTATTAGTTTAGGACTTTTGTTTTGGGGGGGGGGGTTTATCGATATATGGGAAGTGATATATGGGAAGGGGATAGATATATGGGGGAGTCACTTTCGGGGCTTCTGGCGTGAGGAGTTACTCAGTGGGAAAGTATTCCGGCGTTCGGCCATACTGAGATGACCATGTGTAGGGAGAGTAGGGCCCATCGTAAAGTTTGATATGGGGATGAGCTGACGTTGAGGACCTTAACGATATGAGGGGAGGTGGTGAGGGGGAGCTCAAGACAGGCAAAACTGATAAAGATCAAGATAATAGCACCTTCCAGTACTACTCCACCCAGCCATTCGGAAAGATCAAGCAGCGAGGAGAGGAGGGGGCGTGGTCGAGTATAATATACCACCATATATCCCTCTCTCTATCTCTACTCGTTCTACCTCCTCATCCACTAGTCAAGTCCCAACAAGGAGCTCCAAAAAAATTCTCAGCCAAAAAGCAAATAATCCCTGGTATCTGCAAGGGTACGCGCTCGCTTATGCGCCCTCGGAGCTCTCGCATGACACAGAAATACGTGGTTGGGTTTTCGGCGCGTCATTTCTACATTTCTACACATGTGGAGTGTTATCGTTTCCCGAAGGGGTAGACATAGTGGGGAGCTATCGAGGGTGGGGGAAGGGAGTTGGAAGAGGATTTTCGAGAGTGGGTTTGGTGTTAGGTAAAATGCGGAGCTTCCAGGTAATAGTGCGGAGTCCCCCTCTATGAGTGGGCTTCTTGGAAGAGTAGGTACCTAAAAGACTCATGGATTGTCACTCGGGTGATTTTCGTAGCGGGTTTGGCTCTAGATGGTGAGTATGGTAAATATTCGGATCTTTGGAGTGAGTTTCATACCATCTCCAACAGCTATTATGGTTGTAGCCCCTCAGCCCTGTTCCTTACTAATCTATAATAATCAGAGGCGGGCAAGGGAATCAAGGGTTTAAACACCAGATGAGTTACAGCGTTGTCGTGATAACCAAGGCCTAGCATATGCCTGGCACCACCTTATGATTTCTCGGGACTGTGCGGTCAGCATGCAACGCCCGCAATCATTGCATTATACGTATATTATTCCGTATATAATACCATTTTAAGTACTTTACTGAAATTGTTACATCTCGGTCCCCTTGGTTTTACAAATTTCACGAATCCTTTGGACAATCTGGACTTGGTGTCTCCGAGAAACTGGTAAGATGGGGCCAAAATACCGTTAGGGCCTTCCTCTGATAAAGAACACCCTGATGTTTTCTAGCTCCCCATGCACTTGATCTCTCGATTTAGGTACTTGTCGTGTCGGTCCTCCACACCTCTAATGCCCATGAGGGGACCTCGAGAAGATGACCAAGATTCTCCGGTGCTATTTCTCCTCCATTGCGGCATATAGTCTCTGGCGCAATAGTTGGCCATCCATGCAAAGTAGATGGCCTGTCAACTATTGTACGCCCCCCCCCCCAGCCCCCTTCTGCTCAATAGCTTCAATTTCATGGAGGCCATGTCATGTCAAGGACAGCGATGTCACGAGCTGTTCGGATCATACACATTGAAATTTGAGATCCACTAATGGGCGGGATAAGTATCAAGTGTTCATTCGTCCAAGATGCAGTCTACCACCTGGATTCATATAGTTACTAATACACAGCTCGGGACAACTAGAAAGGAATCTTCGAGCATGCCTATCTTGTAGACGCCCATTCTTTGACTTTCCTAAAGACCCAATACCTTGAGGTTAGTCCTTGATATTGAGAATGTCTTGTGGACAACGCTATTATCGTCCAGGACAGAACAGGAGGTGGAAGATAATTTGGAGAAGGGGGGTGCGGGGTGCGGGGTGCCCTTCTTTGCAAATGACACATCGAAAGCAATTTCTTTCGAGTTCTTGCTGGTGATTCCTTTTTCTAATGATGATGGTGATGGTGGTGGTAATGGTCATTGGTGGAGGGAACGATGATGATGGTCGTCGTGGTTTTTCTTGGTGACGGTTTTGTAGTGGTGGATTTCTAGCAGGATTTCGTAGGAGTCCTGGTGAATATTTTATTTTGGTGATAGTAGACTAGCTCACGTGCAGACCACTTGCACTACTATCCCTTTGATGTTTTTGTGAATTTCGTGGTGATGGTTCCGTGGAGGTTATCGTGAATTTTGTGGGCTTCGGTGGAGGCTCTGGTGGTGGTGGGTTTGTTCACGGGTGGATTATTTGCACTATTCCTTACAAAACCCTGTTATGCCTAGCGTGCGTCCCGAGCTTAACTACATGTAACTGCCAATTTTTGGCGGGAGATACTGAATATGACAATACATCGAGTGATAACCTATGATTCATAAGTCCACCCAGGAACCTGATTTTGCGTACCAAGTGCCCCTCCGACCTATTATACAAAAGAAAATTTCTTCGTTGTTGTTCCCATAATCGCTATGAGAGCTTTACTCTGTAAAGAACTCTAGCACTAGTTAATATGAAGAGTAGGACTTTCACACAAGCCGTAAACTGCTGCAGGACTAGGGCTTGTTGCAGCGAGACAGGTCATGATTACTGGGCCGGAGGGGGTAGTATACGCGAATTCCGTGTCAGGTGGTTGGGGTAGGGGTGACGGCATCGCATCTGTAACTATATAGGCTCGTGTTGGGTTTAGGTTTGAAGTCTAGATACCCTCGCAATATACTCTATCTGTTCACATTCCACACCGACAGCTACAATCACCGGATGAAACTTCAAATATGGGATAGATGGTGATCTCTGTGGTGATTGGCTTCTGTGCTTGCAAAGTTACAGGTAGAAAGTTCTTGTCCTTCTAGTGCCCAATACATGAGGTGGGGATTCCAGATCCCTTTCTAGTACATAATATGGGATGATACCATCCATCGTGGCAAACGAGGCCGCCGGCCCATAGGCGCACTTAACTCTCGAGAGCTCCAAATAGATAGCTAGCTATCCAACTGCAGTAGCTACGCGTGGCAGCTACTTACATGCCCACCTTCATCTACCAGACCAACGTCTACAGCTAGCCACCTTGTGGCTAGAAGTCCTAAAATCTAGTCCAAAGTCCCAGCCCTAAACCCATACTAAAAAGCGTATAAAAAAATACGATACAAAACACGCATAACCAAATAAACAAAAGGAAAGGAAAACTCAACAAATCAAAAATCACCCCCCATTCTGAACAACCACCTTCCTCCGGTGCAGCCCAATTGGATCATCAAACCTTGAGACCCTCTCCTTCTTCTTCTCCGGTGGAGGCGGTGGTGGGGGCGTAACTGGCCTCACAGGCACAAGATCCACCATATCCATCTCCATGTCCTCCTCCTCCTCCACTGTCTTCTCCGCCACCTGTTCAACCTGTTCCGTCTGTGGCGGCGCCGGCGGTGGGGGCGCCGGAGGGTGAAGTTGTGGTGCCTCGATCTCCTCAACCCCACATTCCCTCATAATCCCCCTCACTCTCTCCTCAATCTCGCACCTCCGTTCCTTCAGCACCCTATCCACCTCTTTCTCCGCCTCAGTCCAGCTAACGAGACCCTCCAGTAGCTCCGCGGCACTGCCCTTATCCCGCACTAGAAGTGTGCTGTCGCGCGCGATCTCGGAGGTTGTGGTCTGCTCGATGCGGAGGGTGAAGGTGCGGCCAGCTTCCTGTTTCTGCGTTAGCTGAACTGAACCATTGGAGCTAATATCCCCTCATTTCACAGCGCCCCCGGGCTCAACGTTGCGAGGATGAGTGGTACGGGGGTGAAGGGAGCATACGGAATCGGCAAAGTTCTGATAAATGTCCTTGCGCAGGGCGTCAAAGTGCCCACGCTTTTTGTAGGTGGTTTTGAGATCTGTGATGGTAGCTTTTGCTGCAGCGGAGAGGGGGGGCGGTGGTGGGGGCCGAGGGGTAGAGTGCTGGTGGGAGTGGGATTGGGATTGGGATTGGGATTGGGAGTGGGAGTGGGATTGGGAGTGGGAGTGAGAGTGGTGGTGGTGGTGATGGCGTGGCGGAGAGGTGGAAGATGGGCGGTAGGAGTCGTAGGAGTCGTGGGAGGCCATTGTCGTGTGCTGAAATTGGGGGGATGGGGGGGAGAGAGGTTTGGGAATTGGGGGGGTGAGAGTTAGTGAGGGGGGGTGGGTTGGGGGATCAACGGTGACGTGAATGCTGGCGCTGGCACGTTAGGTGGGTTTGAGATCGACGGTTGCGGCTCTGGTGCTGACTGGGCTGGGCGCCAAGTGATAAGAGTTAGTGTCAATATCACAAACGTTTGGACTCGGGGAGTTTAGACAAGAAGATTTAGACACATGTAATAATATATATACGGAGAAAAGGCGAAAATTGAGAATAGAAAACGGGGAAAGAGAAATGGAGACTTACCATAGAATAATAAACCTAATTCCCACTTTTCTATGACACTCAATTCCTACTCAAATAATTAGTTGTATTCCAGATCATTCACCCTACTCAACAAATCCCCCCCCCCACCCTCCTGCCGCTTATCAGATTCTTGAAATTTTCTCGGCCCGCCCCCACATCACACGCTCATTACCAGCACAACTGTGTGCCATTGCTCGATAAACACTGTCAGCACGAGCTTATCCTAGGATCATAGAGCTCTCACCTAGTCAGCACTTTAGAAAACTCATACCTACGTCTGCACACATAGCGGCGGGTAACACTCCATATGAATGGCCTACAGCCTGCTCTCCGTGCCCGCCTCCCCCTCCGCCTCCTTTCACACCCTAGACCACCCCTTCCCCGCCGCCGCCGCTGCTACGCCGATGGGCCCCTCCACCATCACCCCCTCCACCCGCATCCACCACCATCCCTACCCCCCCAACCTCTCGACCCATCCATAACGGGCCTCACCCCCCTCCCCCTAAATTCCCGTGAGGCCTCCATACGCCGTCTTCTAGTCGCCATCTCGGCCCGTCGGGATACAGCAATATGGCATCACTTTACCGCAATCGCAGTAGCAAACTTGACACCGCGACTCACGGCGGCTGACTTCTCGAGTATACTGCTGTCCTTGAGGCCAGCACGATATGTCTCCCTCAAGGCAAGGCATTATCTGAACGATTATGGGGCGCCGAGGTTGATGCCGTTGAGGATATCCTATGATGAGTTTAGGAGGAGACTCCATGCTGTCAGCGTCCAGATGGAAGCAAACGGGTACCAGATGGGTGTGCATGAGTACACTCACCTTCTTGACTGTGCCCGAGCTGGGGGTGATGGGAGGCTGGCAGAGCAGCTCTGGAGGCGTATGGCGAGGTCGGGGGTCCAACCGGATACATGGGCGTATAACTCGTATATGGCGGCCCTCTGTGGGACAGCGGCGTCAGAGCGAGAGCGCAGAGTCACGGAGAGGGTGCTGAAGATGAGGTCTAGGAGTAACGTGAATGTAAGGACGAGGGCGCTCACGATATATAGGGCTATGATTGAAAGAGGGGTCACGCCGAATAGTATGACCTTCGACCTTTTGATGCTCGCCATGTCGAGAATGGGGGACATGGCCGGTGTGACGAAAACGCTGAAGGATGTGTGGGATGTGGATATCGGCGGCGATACCGACGCCGCTGAGCTGCCTCCAGTAGTACCAAAGGACTCACCATTGGCGCCGACGGAGCACACCATCGTTGCTGTTGCGGCGGCCTTCGGAACCAATGGAGATGTTGAGGGCGCCGTACGCACAGTCGACCATCTAGCCCGACGCTACAAACTCACAATCAGGACACCCTCTTGGGTAATGCTCCTGAACTGGACCTACGTCGCGACCCGCCCGCCACTCAAGGTCCTCCCCAAGTACTCCCCCGTCAACCTGTGGGACATCATGACCTCCCCACCCTACAGCATACAGCCCACGATCGAAATGTATGACTACCTTGTGCGCTCGCTCATTGCACGTAAGATGCACCCCGAGGCCAGCGAGGTTATCAACCAAGCTTTAAAAGAGTATGAGCGCCAGCTTATAGACGCCGAGAGTGCCCACGAGAGCGCCCAGGATACCGAGATCGAGATAGCCTGGAGACGGAGGAGTGAGTTTAGGAGCAGAAGTATGATTAGGAGATGGGCGGAGCTTCTGTGTCTTGGGAAAGGCATGAGGGTGAATCATGCGAGGGTGGTGGTGCCGAATGTGGTGAGACGGCTGGGGTGGTTTCTAGGAGATAGGGTCACGTATGTGACGGCGACGGGGTATGTGGATCTCCACAGAGGGAAGGAGACGTCATGGAGGCCGATGAGTGTGAGGAGGAGAAAGAGGGTATGGACGCCGTTGGGGACGGGGTCAAAGGAGATGGATTACCTCGATTAGGTGAGTGTTTCCTTTTTTACCTGTAAATAAATACATATAGTTAGCTAGCTGTACGTATTTCAAGTTTTTTTTTCTTCTTACTGTAGTTTTTCTTCTTCTTTTCTTCTTTTCTTCTTTTCTTCTTTTCTTCTTTTCTTCTTTTCTTCTTTTCTTCTTTTCTTCTTTTCTTCTTTTCTTCTTCTTCTGGTTTTTTAGTTCTTGTTTTTACTTGTGTTTGTTGTTGATATCAAAAGAAGGAATGAGGTGCAAGTGGGGCGGTGTTGGTAGAGGGTTGTTTTAGAAATATAGAATTTAGTGGTAGGGTGTGGATATGTAAATTCTGTAACGTTAATTCCACTGTAACAGCATCGAGAACGGCCAGATCAAGCCTTTGCCCATGTATTTCGGTGCTTTACGTCTAATTGCCTGCACTACATGGTGTCTTGTGGCAGTTGTCAATAAAACCTAAAAGCGGCAGGGGTATGTGTCCGAGTGATAATTCATGAATCCCACCTTACCACCACATCTCGGGCCACATCATAGGCCATATCAACCACACATTAAACAAGCCAGTACACATCGGCATTAAAGGCCACACATCAATGTAACCAACTATGAAGCCACACATACCACTCACCTTGAGCCCATATATGCCCCCCTCTACGCCCTCTCCTCTCCCAGCTCTCCTCCACTTCATACCTCACTCCTCACCAGGCACACCAAATATATAAACATAATCCCCTCTATCCGCGCTATGGACAGCCAAAACTCCATAATCACAACCCCCCGTGCCCTGCTGTTCATTCTCTTGGGCCTCGGGTGTATCGCGGCCACAATCTACCTCAGTAATAGCCCCCCCCCCCCCCCCTCGAGTATTCTTCAGAGCTGGGTGTGTTGCTAACGTGAGATGAAAGATATAGAAACAGATGACATGATGGGGGGCGAGCTACCGGAAATTACTACTAGTGCGACAGCGACGGCGGTAAGGATGGAGAGGCCGGTCCCCAATAGGTATAGGAAAAGACGCGTTGTTGTGTTGAATGAATAGATGGAGTATGTGGAGCTAGTGAAACTACGAATGTGTGGGTGTATGTGGGTTTGATTATGCTGCGAGTATGCAGTGAGTGAAATGGATATTGTGGAACAAGGAGGCCCTGTAAAAGAAGGGATGGTAATCCCCTTTCAGCTGTAATAAACGGGAATAAGACCTGAGAATTGTTGATGTGATTTTTTGGTTTTGCTTTGTCTATCCTGTAGCCATTAGGCAATGCACACCCTGCACATATCCACCTCTCCTTGACCGTGGAGCAATAAGTGAATACATGTCGGCCTGGCGATATCTACATGTACCTGCAAGTGTAGACGTTCTGCCCAGCTAGGCAGGAATCGATTACCAGATTATATCTTGGCACACGCCCAGCTACAGGAGGTTAGCCTAGCCACCACTCCCATAAAGAGCGCAAAATCAAAGCAAGAGCCATAAGACGCCCGGATGGTGGTCTAGTGGTTGTTGTTCTGACATTTGGTCATACAAGGGCACACCTCTACACTACTTGTGGTGCAAAGAGTTCGATTCTCGGACTCACCTTTTTGATTTTTTTTTTCAAAATTGATTTTTGGTTTGCAGGACTGGTCCGTGCTAGTAAAGTATACCTTAGAAATATATATATATATATTAAAAAGAAAAGAGGATAAAAGGGGGAGAGAGATTGGGAAATTTAAATCCTGTCTCCTGTTTTTTTGGAGGGGTTGGGGTGGAGGGGAGCGGTCATGAGCGGCGGTCATGGATTATCACTCGGATCTCCAACCTAAACACTACCGCATTAATTCACTCAAGGCATCGTAATTGCCTTTTCAAGCGAGTATGAGGGAGAGTATGAGGCGTACGCTTTAGATAATAACCAAATACGGAACCCCGACGTCCTGTGCACCAGCTGAATTAACGAAGTAATGCAGTATATGTTAACATAAAGCCCACTAGAAGATCACTAGTGTTTGGAGAGGGTTGGGGTCAGAGGGAGGGTGATGGGGAGATGGAAGGACGGTGCGTACACGTAAGACGCGCCCGATCTTGAAGGTGACAGTAGGTGGCATTGCTAATAACTTTTCAACTAAGATATCAAAAATCTGTCTGATAAAGTCTGTTCCTATATGTTTTCTAGAAGTTGTCTAGACAGATCTTTTTTATCTATTCATTCGGTGGAGTTTTTTGCATGTAAAAAGCGCCAAGGTCTGTCAAGGTGGGACCCTATTATACCCGTTTATTTTATACCCGACATAATTTCTAGCAATCAGTAGCCACTTTTATGACACTCTGATCGGCCCACAGTGGCCAAGACTGTTCCAACAGGCTCCAGCCGCAACGCTGCCGTGTTACCTTCAAGACCGGGCGTACCATACTCTGCGTTTCTACCTCTTTGTCGTGGTGTGGGTTGGGGGCGTGTATCTTATCTATGTGTAGAACGTAGGCAGGAATCGAGTATCAGATTATATCTTGGCACACGCCCATCAGCAGGTTAGCTTAGCCACCACAACCATAAAGAGCGCAAAGCCAAAGCCAGAGCCATAAGACGCCCGGATGGTGGTCTAGTGGTTATTGTTCTGACATTTGGTCATACAAGGGCATGCCTCTACACTACTTGCGGCGCAAAGAGTTCGATCCTCGAACTCACCTTTTTGATTTTTGATTTTTAGACTTGGTTTTTGGTTTTTGGTTCGCAGGCTTGGTCTCGTGCGAGTGAAGTATAAACGTAAACCACCTATACAAGATCAAGAAGGGGTAGGATTCGCTACCATATTCCCTGGAATACGGTAGGAATACGGTAGGAATACGGCATTTAACTTGTAATGCTCGGTATTCTAGACTAATTACCGCAGTGCTATGGGAGTGACTGCAGCCCGTTTTTTCGCACTGTATGTATACTCAGCGTTAACACGAGATCTACCTAGAGATCCTTGATACACATATTGCTGGTTCTGGCCGTATCCTTATCGTATATGCAGAGGGTGTGCGCCGCACCGTGGGTCATATCATATATTTAGCACTGTTTTCCAGGCTCAGGCTCGAAATTCTGGAGACTTAGTTTTTGTATCGGGACTCCCTTCCACCTCCTTATTCCTTTGATTCTAACCTCGACCAAGGTTCTTCTAGTAGATCTTTTGTTTAACGTTAACTATACATATAGGTGGAGGTTGGATATTCGAGTGATAATCTATGACCGCCCTCATGGCCCCTTCCCTCCACACCCAGCCCCCAAAAACTGGAGGGGAGGGGAGTGTCTAAATTCTCCTGATCTCTCTCTCCTCCCCCTCCCTCCTTTCAAAAAAATACTTCTCTAAGACACACTTCATTCGCACGAGACCAAGCCTGCAAAACCAAAAATCAAATTCCTAAAAAAAAAAATCAAAAAGGTGAGTCCGAGAATCGAACTCTTTGCACCACAAGTAGTGTAGAGGTGTGCCCTTGTATGACCAAATGTCAGAACAACAACCACTAGACCACCATCCGGGCGTCTTATGGCTCTTGCTTTGATTTTGCGCTGTTTATGGTAGTGGTGGCTAAGCTAACCCGCTGATGGGCGTGTGCCAAGATATAATCTGATAATCGATTCCTGCCTACATGTACAGCGGTAGGTAAAAAGTCATGGAACGCGGTTGGAAATATTTGCGGTTGGATGTTTCAGTTGCGTTCCATGACTTTTATCTACCGCTATAGTTGGACAGAACATCTACACTTACAGGCACACATTTCCAGGTTGCTCCGTGGCCAGGGAGAGATCTATAGGCGGATATTCGGATGGTGTGTAGCGTACTGAGGACCGGATTATATCGTTTTGAGATATATAGTCATGGAGTCTTGCAAATCCGAAAATTTTGAGACCAACTTTCTATATTAAATCCCCTCTTGCCCCTCATATTACCCCCGGTCCCTTAGAATACAGGGTCTTTGTAGTAGATCCTCGCGCTGACTATGGATATATGATGGCGAAACCCACCTGTAAGGGTCCTCTTGTTGCAAGCACCAAAATCAATCGGCAGGACTGATTCTACCCGTAATTTAGTTCCAGTAAGGTTGATTCTCCCCCGCAAAATTGGCAGTTTTGGTGCTTGTAACAAGGGCACCCGTACACCTGGTTCTGCTTACAAATTGTTGGAATCCGAGTGATATTCCATGACCGTTCAGTACAACCCCGCCCCCTAGGCCAAACCCCCTCAAAAAAATGCAGGAAAATAAATTTTCCTATTATCCCTCTCATTCCTCTTCTCAAATACACTACTCTAGGATATTTCACTTGCACGGGGTCGATTAAGCTACGAACCAAAAATCAAATTAATGAAAAATCAAAATTAAAAAAGAAAATCAAAAAGGTGAGTTCGAGAATCGAACTCTTTGCACCACAAGTAGTGTAGAGGTGTGCCCTTGTATGTCAGAACAACAGCCACTAGACCACCATCCGGGCGTCTTATGGCTGTTGCTTTGATTTTGCGCTCTTTATGGTTGTGGTGGCTAAGCTAACGTACCTGCTGATGGGCGTATGCCAAGATATAATCAGATAATCAATTCCTGCCTACATAAGTACTAGCTAGACACATTCCAAGGTTGCACCAAGGCCAGGGAGAAGTGAATGCAGCAGATTCTCGATATAAAGAATATTCGATATAAGGATGCTCTCGTTATGAGGATACGATTTGCCGGTCTGCAAATGCCATCATTTTGCTAGTATCCTCGCATTCCGCATAATATAAGGATAGTTCGCTATAAGGATCGAAATAGGCTTGGGGTCAGAGGTGCGGGTAATATGAAGTGAAAGTAAGTCTCGAGACTTTCGAGCCTGAAAAAAAGTGCTCGATATATCATAAGTTATGCTCCGCTGTGCGGTGCACACCCTCTGCATATCCACTTCTGTCCGAGCTCGGCGCAACCTCGGAATATGTATCTTATCTATGTGTAGAACGTAGGCAGGAATCGATTGTTAGATTATATCTTGGCACACGCCCATCAGCGGGTTAGCTTAGCCACCACTACCATAAAGAGCGCAAAATCAAAGCAAGAGCCATAAGACGCCCGGATGGTGGTCTAGTGGTTGTTGTTCTGACATTTGGTCATACAAGGGCACACCTCTACACTACTTGTGGTGCAAAGAGTTCGATTCTCGGACTCACCTTTTTGACCTTTTTTCTTTTAAATTTGATTTGGTTCGCAGGCCCGACCCTGTGCGAGTGAAGTGTCCTGGAGCGATAGACTTTTTAGAAAAGGAAGGAGGGGATAGTCGGACGTTTTTTTTCTTTTTTGAGAAGTCTGGGGTGGGGTGAAAAGGGGGGGGGGGGAGGGCAGGAAGAATCACTCAGGACTCAAAGCATATTATTACTGCCAACGCAAGGATCCACTGCAAAGATAACTTCTTGAAGATCCGAACACCTACCCATACATCTGTTCCACGCAGTTTTGAGGTATTGACTTGGTCTCGTCTGCGGCGGTTCCTGGGGGTGCTGGCGGGTGAGCCAGCTCAGATCTCCTATTAAGAGAGTGGTTCTCCCAAAGAATTCGCTGGTTGATGTCCTTTCACCATCTCCTGGGCCACACATTGGGCTCTCTGGCCAGTAAAAGGGACACGCACCGGGCTCGAGTGATATCCCGTGAAGCACCGTCCTACCTCACCATCTGGGCCACATCAACCGTCAACAAGCCACACAGCATATCAGCGGTCAAGTCTACACTCAAGAAGTATGTGTAGATACCACATTCACAGCATCTATAAGACCACATTCCACTCACCTCTGCCCATATAACCCCCACCCCTCCACTACTTCCTATCTCCCTCCTTCCTCACCACCAGCCAGAAGGACAAGATCCCACCTCATACACAGACAATCCCACCTCATATTGCACATACCAACCAACCTCTATTCTAAAGCCCAAACACACAATGGAAGTCTTCAACACCGACATCGTCAAAACCAGCGACATGGCGCCCAGTTGGCTCAGGAACTGCAAAATCCCCATGCCCAGCAGGAAGACATGCATGGGTATCGTCGCCGCCGCCGTGGCGCTCGGTGTTATCATCGGGATTGGTAAGAATGCACCCCACGCCTTTCCGTTCTGGTGCTGAGTGCATGCTGATTGTGTATTCTTGGATTGGTAGTTCAAATCGTTAAGAAGGGGCTGGAGCCCCTGCCGGACCGCGTAAAGGGGAAGCCGATGGATTATTAGTGGGTGGGAAAGTGCGGACGGCGAGGAAGGATTGGTATGTATGTATATGTGCGGACATGATGTATGTGGAGTGTAGATGTAGACCCCGGGGTAGTGGGTGTTGGTGTTGGGTGTAAAAAGGAAACTCGTCCTTCTCAAGATATAGTCATGAGGGGCTTTGAGAGTGTATTTTGTAGGAGTTGAGTGATGGAGATAGCAATTGTACACATTTCTCTAAGCTGAGGGGGTTTGAGCAATGCATGTAGGATTGTTTCGTTGAGTCTTACAAACGTGAGTATTCTTTACACGCATTTGGGTAGTTTGAATCTGGCCAAGAGGCTCTAATGAGAGGTAGATGAGAAAATAAAAGTGAATTCAATGAGATCCAAACGTCCTACCTCCCGGGAACAAAAAACCACGTTATTACGAGTGTTCAAGGGGAGCCTTGGGGAGCCTTGTGGATAACAGCACAGTAGAATCTGCTTTTCTTTTACCAAACCAGTGTGCCATTTTCTGTTTTGAGGACTTATGAGAGAATTACCGCGCGGGGGCTATTTAAAGGGATAGTGCAAATAATCCACACGTGAACAAACCCACCACCACCAGAGCCTCCACCGAAGCCCACAAAATCCACGATAACCTCCACGGAACCATCGCCACGAAATCCACAAAAACATCCATAGAAACCTCTACAAAAACTTCTAAAAGCCTTCACCATGATATTTATCGCCACAAACAGAGATTGAAGGATAGTTTCTCGACCAATGTGATTTATTGACCTAAGTCCCCCCAGTTCTTGAATTTTTTCTCTCACTTTTCTCCTGACCTGAGCTTTCACGTTTGTCGTGATGTTAGGCATTAACCAGGCTTAACCTTAGATACGACCAAAGCCCGCTCGGGTTCACCTGAATCAAGCCTTGATATCGTCTCGCCCAATAATGGCCAACTCGGGCTCCTCGATTTCTCGAGTAGGATGAAGTATGTCACTCAGGAGGCAGATATTGTGATGCATGAATCTTTATTCATCTGGAGTAGCCTCAGCTGTTGATGTTCTTGATGGTAGTGTTACGTTCCCTGACTGAATAAGACTATCACTAGCGGTGGTTTCGGTGAAGCCCATGTCGATCTTATCCTCCTCCTATGCGTTGTGGTGAGAGACCAAAAAGCAAGCCTGTTCTTGAGATATGAAGTTGGACGTAGCCTGAAAGATACATGGCAGTGTTGTATCTTTACGTACCTTCTGAAGGGTTGTTCTGGGGTGCGGAGATCTAATCGAATCGAATCCTGGAAGCTCTGGTCTGGAGGCCAAATACCGTTTTTGCAACAAAAACAGCATAAAGTCCGGCCTCATGATGGTTCAACACCTGGATTCTGTGCGGGACAATTACCGTCCGACTTCCCTGGATCTGGATTTTGTTGGCCAGCCCCTAAAATCGGGTTGGGGCAGAGTACTCGCTGTTGCAGCCGGTGAGACGTTGCAGTTAGGAACTATTTTGCTTCATTCTTGCTCTTTACGTTCATTCGTTTAGTGCACATGAGGACATAATAGTTGTAACTGCCCGGCGCTGGGGGCGGTGACTTTCCGCGCCGTAACTATCACTGATTTCATCCCTTCTATCCCATTTTTTTCCTTTACCCCATCCCGCTGACTACAAAGTTACTCTGCGCTGTGTATGGGGATGTGAGCGGAAGCTATTTCCATCAAAACGGCCATGGTCAGAATATCACTTGTGGATAAAGATATCACACGTTAAGCATCGAGTCAAGCTCATTTTGAGCGGCTTCATGCCCAATACCAAATGTAAGTACATACGTTTATCACTTATACCCTAGAACTCAGTGAATGTGCTTCTCATTGCGGGGTCCAGAGTGATTGCTGTCCAAGGCGACCAAACAAGGATTGAAAGTTTGGGATATCAGATCCTATTGGTATTTATTATGATATGCCGTGGACAATTCTAATGATTTGCGTTTAGATATGGAATAAAGGACAAAGAGCCTATGTGGATCCGCTCAGCAGGTCATGTAGTCATGATCAACGTATTCAACAGTTCCCAAGCAGGCACTCCAGATAGAAAAGACGTAGCCTTCCTTAAGCCTACTTACGTATGCCCTGAATCACCCCAACCTAATAGAAGACCGCTTCAAAAGATGCCGCACACTCGGTGTATATGTTCGCAGCCTTGTACCATCACGGCGAACCGCCGTGGCTGAAACCGCAGATGCATGAAAGCGTTGTGTCCATCGAGTGATATTTCATGTCTGAAACTCCCATGATTTCGGCACAAAGTTGCCGGCCGTCTCCTAGGGAGGAGAAGTACGCCTTGTACAGAACGGTTGGCTACAACGCTAGTAGTACATTGGAGTAGGAGTTGGCGGAACGTCACGTTGGATATAGCGACGTAATCATGGAGTGAGGAGTGAAACAGAGGATCCGTCCTATGCATGCAACAAAGTTTCAACCGTCTACTCTATCCCAAATACCCCGAGTATCCGTTGTTTCCCTCCCTCGCCAACAGAGCGGTTCATCGGTTCTTATCAAGCATGCACTGGGGACTCCTGGAGCTGTGGAGAGGCTACAGATGCAGCTTGGAGAGACATACTCGCTTGTTGATATTAGCACTGGGGGGAGTTTGGTAACAGCTATATGTCTATATACGGGGTAATATCAGGCTGTCTCTTGGCCTCGCCTCCAGTTTGCTTCTCCGGTTATTGTTGTGCAATCTCTGGGCTCTCTTGCAGATTTATTGACTACCATAGATCACATCATTACAACTCACATCATGGAATCACAAGGGCCATTCTCTCTAGAAATCCCTTCTACCTCTGGCGGGAGGGGAACCTACATATCTACATTCGTACTCTTGTTTTAGGGGGTGTGCGTGTTGATATTGCAAGGTATAGATAGCCGTACCAGTATAATCCCTGGCTAGTCAACAAGGTTCATCCAACTGCGCAGTTCGCGTCGGGCTGAATAAACTATAAGGATAAGAATAAGAATAAACATCAATAAACAGAACCAAAGCCTTTTCTTTGATTACCACGGGCTAGGGATTCTGCAGGCAGAAGCTTGGCCTGCAACGCCTCTAATTGTGGCCTGGATACCTACCTACTCTGGAACTCTGGATATAGACATCTACTTGTACATGTTCTTTGCGAGCGAATCGGCCACTTGCCAGGTGCCCGCCCCCCCCCCCCCCCCCACTTGCATACATACATCCACAGGCAAGGCGTCCTCCTCTACTTGTGCCTGTTGGTGATCGACGTCTAGAGAAAGTACCTTACAGTGTCCTGTCGCAAACAAAAGGGCACATACGTCAACCGTCCGAAACCTTCTGCGAGATCGAGGCAACTCAAGCCTTGACGTGCACAATTGCCCGATCTCTGTAGTTTCAGACAGCACGCGGGAAGGGTAACTCGAGACGTCGGGGATATGTACGTATGCCCGTCGGAAAGATGTGAGTGGCGCTTCGTGAGGTTCGGGGGTTTGTACTTACATACTTTGTAGCCGCTGGAATTATCGGGCACCTAATATACACAACACCCCGGCCCGGGGGAGAAAAAAATAAACTCTTTGTCAAATAGAAGCGACCAGGCTGCGGCGTTTCGGAGTGTCTTTGGCTATTATTTGGGAATGAGTCTTTGGGGAGTGCTTGGTGTGATTATCCTACTGAGAAGCTTATTGGCCAATTGGTTGGCCTAGCTACATGTAGTACTAGAGTAAGCTTTTGGTATGTTTACTGTCAAGTGGGATTTGGTTCGATGTGAATGTTTCTTGTGGTGAGGGAAAGAAGGACGTAAAAGAGCTGAGGACATAATTAGATGCAGAGCATTTCCTATCTACAGCTAGTGCAGACAACTAAACCGTCTACTCTTACTCTTCATCGGCGTTCCAATGCCCAATTATCTACCACCATTCAGCTCCTTGGCAAAAAAACTACAAGATCAGATCTGCTTTGATCCCTGATATGATTAGCTCGGCTCCATCCGAGTGAGGTTGAGGCCATCCTGGCGACAAAGGTCCTTTAACGAAATTTAATCCCAATCTATTCGATGTATGTAGGGGTGGATATCCTCGTTCCTCGTCATGTCCAGGCTCCACTCAACGGCTGTACCACTCGTGTAGAATGCCGAAGTCGTTTTTGGGGATGGCAATTTCTCGCTAGAGTTTGTTTGGTGAGGAATAAATTTAAACTGGGAGCTGGAAAGCAAATGATGCTGGTAAAGGGGCGTATTGTGGGAGGCGGTTTTTGTTGTTATTGGTTAGCAACGCCGTGGCAAGTAGCAACGGGTTATCCCCCCAACCCCCCAACCCCCCAACCCAAACCCCCCAACCCTCCCCCTCTTTCAACCTCAGCAAGTCCAGACTACCACTTTCATAATATCAGGCACCACCGTACTAAGTTACATGTAATTCTCTACTAGACTAAAGAGAATCTAACTCTTTGCATAATTCGGAACCTTCCGAGTAAGCCCTCGCCTCGCTAACTAGACACTTGTACTTTGTTTTTTTTATTTTTCCTCTTTACCCCGATTTCCTTTTGCGTTGAAGGTTGATGTGAGACAGATATGGTTTCATGCCCGTTTTAGGGGGAGCCATTCCTAACCCCGACAAGTTGAAATGATCGTCTTGTGGGCGGCTTCATGCACAAATCAAAATGTACCTACACACAGTGGGTAGTGGATCACTAAGTATAGGACGCCCCTGTTTACGCGCTACGGAAACAGTTCTAGCTTGTATACTGCGCGAGAGAGTTATATACATTGGTGGGTGACTTCCTTACGAGTTTTGGACTTGTGACTGAACGGGCTTCATCCTCTTTTTTTCATACACTCTTCTCGTTCATTTTCTTTCTTTCTTTTCTTTTACAGTTACGTTCCTCGGCGAGTGAACTCTTCTTATTCTTTTTTCTTCTTCTTTTTTTTTTCTTCCCCTTTCCTTTTATTCCCTTCTTCGACTCAATTCTCGACAGGCTCGATTCTAGCTTCTTAGGCCGTGCCTTGAATACTTTTTGGTTGATCCAGTAGAAATAAATATTCTGCCAGATCTTTATATCTCCCCCAGAATAGTCTACGTCCGGCACGTACTTACGATAACAATCTCTCTCCCCCGAATCGCGACCGCTTCATTGCTCCCTCGCATTCACAAAATATCCTATTCACAACCAAAAATCTATATATTACCAAGATGCCAAACAACAATCTCCGCCTCAGACGTGCATTGTTTCTCGGCGCCGCTGCGGCAGTCTCCGCAATTCCACTCGAACGTCGAGAGGAGAACTCGGATTCTCTGAACCAGGTGATTGAGGATGCAGTGCATCTGGATAACGATATCAAAGCCGGCCAAGAAGAGGTAGAAAGCGATGACGAGAGTGATGATGAGGATGAGAATGAGAACGATGTAAGTATTTCATACTCTCACCTATCCCAAGACGTCATTCTTTTATATACATATATATATACACATAAAATACTTATACTTATATTTCCCCTTCAGTCCTCAAGAAACGATTCCCGCAACCGTCCCCCATTAAGCTCCACCGTCTCCGCCTCCGTCTCCGCCTCCGCCTCCGCCTCCGCCTCCGCCTCCACCTCCGCCTCCGCCTCTACCTCTCTCACTCTCCCCACCGCAACCACCACCGCCCTCGCCGACACAATCACTCTCACCCCCACCATCTCCGCCCTTCCCGTCGCCGTCCCCAACAACACAAACACACACTCCCGCGACGCCGCCATCGCCGGCGGCACCATCGGCGGTCTCCTCTTCCTCGCCATCATCGCCTTCCTCCTCTACCGCTTCCGCAAGGCCCGTTCCTCACCCGAAACCTACCCCTCCGAAAAAGTCCCCTACTCCTACCCCGCCGCTCCCCCCAGCACCCTCTTTGGTGGCGGCAGCAGCCAACGCACCGCCGCCTCCGTCGCCCCCGTTCCAGGAATCCCAAAACCCCCACCCCTAGTATTCATCAACCCACCATCACACAACGTCGATGCCGGCGCCTTCCACCGCCCAGAGACGGCCAACGAACCCCTCCCTCCAGTGTACGAGGAGATGCGCTCGCCCGGTATGGAGTCGTCAATCAGCCAGACATCACCATACCCCGAGAAGGCCGCAGCGAGGAGGCTGTATGCGAGCTTTGGGCCGCCACCGGAGCCCCCGGCCCCACAGGTGTCGAGGTTCTCGTGGACGACAAGAAGGACGAGCGTCGAGAGTGAGGAGCCGAGGTTTAGGGAGGTGAATAGTTGGGTCTCGAACCAGGCGGGACGTGACATGGTGAAGGAGAGATTGGCACAGATGGGGGTGGGGAGGGAAGGAAGGAGTGAGGTCCCAGAGACCCCGGTGGAGTGTAGGTTCCATCCAGGGGCGCCGGTGGAGTTTGGAGCAGCGCATAGAAGGATGGAGAGTGAGGATTTGGATAGGCAGTTGCAGTTGAACCTGAGGAGGTAAGTACATGTACATGTATATGAAAGCTTTGTGATATTTGTACGGTCGTTTCTCTTTTTTTTTTTTTTTATTTTTTATTTTTTAAGCACGTTTCTTTTGTTGGTGGGAGCCTTTATTTTATTTTTACTCTTTGTTTTGGATGTGGGATGATGGCATGGTTGGGGGGGTTTTATTTAGCAGCATTAGTTGGTTATTGCAAAGGGGTGGGGAGTTTGTTGTATATTTGGTGGGTAGATATATTTTAGTTTAATATTCAGTATAAATAAATTATACTCAAAAAAAAAAAAATCATTACCATTGTCGTCGTCGTCGTTGGGTGTCAATGATCGAAACGTGCACTATTTCTTACACGCCTAATCTTGGCAGGGCAGTGACGTCCTACTAATTATTCTAAACATTTATTCCGCATCCGGAAGAGCTACTATTCGATCACCACATACATACCCAAAGGCCAAACTCAACATATTATAAAAAAACTAAAGAAACAGAAATGGTATTAACTACTTCTACTACTACTACTACTACTACTACTACTACTACCCCCCCCCCCCCCGCAGCTCCTTCATCTACATCTATAATTACACATCAAGATATAGCTACAAGAAGCCATACCCCATCCACCACGTATACGCCCCAACGGCCATTGAGCTCACCACCACTGGCCCCAGCGTCATCTCCACCGCTGCCCAAATCCACAGCGTCCCAACGGCCGGTGCCCTCTTCATCACCTTCCAGTACCCATACCTATTCACCGCATGGACGACCCAGCATCCAGCCACCACACTGACCACAAAGAAGAACAACTGGACACTCGCCCAGTGCCGCCGCGGGTGGAAGACGTACATGAGTATATACATTGCTGTTTCACCCCCCAATTAGCTTTCCTTCCTTCAGGCCTACGCAAAAGGGGGACCCTACCAGGCACAGCCTTCAAGACGCGCCACAAAACCTCGCCCATCACAACCTCCTGGACATACTGCTGGTGGACCAGCACATCAAACGCAAACAGGAGCATGGTCAGCGGCACCGTCCAGGTGAGTGCCGTCATGGCTGGACCAAAGACGACCTCTTCGGTGTCGGTTGGGAGGATTGGAGTGCCGTCGGGGTTACGGGGACGTTTCTCGTCGATGAGGTCTACCAGGGTCTTTGTGCGTGGGGCGCTGGAGTCCTTCGGGGGTGGGCGAGAGAGAGGCATCTCGGTGATGGTGATGGGGTCGGATTTGGGGGCAGATTTTTTGGCCATGGTGAGTTGAGGGAGATGTGCTTTGGGATTGAATTGTGTGGGTATTGACGGGTGAATGAATGGTGGTGTGAAGAGTTTGTGTGGAAATGTGGAAATGTGGAAATGTGGAAATGTAGCTGATTGACTTGAACTCGAGAACAGGACACGACGGGAACGGGAGTTGCCGTGGGAAGATGGCCGCCCCTGAGCTGTGGATTACATAAGACAGCTATGCATCGAGAGTCTGTCTGCATACAAAGACAGCTCCAGCTCCTAATAACTACAGTACCATTCATTGCTGTACATGTGCTGAATACAAGATATCGCCACTTTTACGCCACCTACAAACCTCACATCTTAGAAGTTGACACCAAAAAAAGAATACCGAGTGCTACTCTATGACCCACATCACTTCACTGCCAAGTCCCATCCCTAGCAGCCATAATTGGAGTTAACAACCATCTGTCTGCTCGTCTGCGAGTCGTCTGCTCCGTCTTCACCGTCTTGACCGTCTTGACCGTCCCTGAAACAGCCATCAACGACAGCAATTAATCCGGCGGGAAAAAAAAAAAGAATTGAAAGTCGTGATACCAGTGACGTGGTTATCGAGATTGCGTATACACCTATTCTGCTTGGTGTAGAGTAGGGAAGTGTAGGTACGGCCCCTGCAGCGCTGAAACCAATATACATACAGACACATTGAGGAGCTTGATTGAGGTCGAGTAAACTGTAAAACTGACCTAGAGGACATAGCATCAAGCACTGTACCCTCACTTTACTCGGCACAGCTGATCTCTAGTTCATACTTGCCTCTACTACTACATACCTACCTACTTTTACCGCCTACATACATAGAGTACCTACATACTTCACTCAACCCTGCACCGCCATGAACCTCCTGCACGCACTCCTATTCCCCCTCACGCTCACACTCACCTGGCTCTACGCCCTCACCACGCGCACGGCGCCCCCGCGCAACAAGCGCATCACGCTCCTCATCGCGCACCCCGACGACGAAGCCATGTTCTTCTCCCCCACACTGCTAAGCCTCACCAAGCCCGCGCTCAACAACACCCTTTCTGTGCTCTGCCTCTCCACCGGTAATGCCGACGGGATTGGGCATATCCGGAAGGGGGAGCTCGTAGACTCATGCACGCGCCTCGGCGTGGCCGCTGAGCGTGTCAAGAGCCTCGATCACCCGTTTGTTTCCCCCTCTAGCTTGCTAGCTAGATAATAGGCAGCTAACGACCGCACAGCGACCTCCAAGACCAACAACACACCACATGGCCGTCCACCACCATTGCCCACGCGCTCCGCAGCTTCCATGAGAGCCAGAAACCGGATATCCTAATCACCTTTGACGAGCACGGCGTCTCTAGCCACGCAAACCACGTCTCGTGTCTTAGGGGCGCACAGGAATGGCTGCCGGACGGCGTGGAGCTGTGGACGCTGACGACGGTGGGGATCATGCGAAAGTACCTGTTTGTGCTGGATGGGCTGGTGCAGGCGCTGGTCGGAGGCGGCGCGGGAAGGGCTTGGTTTGTCAGTACGGTGGGTGAGGTTGCGATTGCGAGAGAGGCAATGGTGAAGAGCCACGAGAGCCAGATGAGGTGGTTTAGGTGGGGATGGATTGGGATCAGTAGGTATATGGTTGTGAATGGGCTGGAGAGGGCAGTGTAGGTATTGTGGGGGGTATATAGTGGTAAATAGGTAGATAGTAATAAACATTCAGGCGGCGGGATGGGGGACGGATATGGTAGTGGGCCAATCATTGCCCCAGTGGTGGATATAACTACCTACCCAAGAATCGAGCCTGAACCAAATACTTGCCCCTGGATACAGCAATCCATCCATCAAATCAACTACGTCCAATCCAATCCAAACCAATCCAAACCAACCTCGCAGATACCGCCGTGGGGAACTGCAGTAGCAATTCACCCTTAGAAATCCACCCCACTTTACAATCGAACCTTCTTCTTCCTCCACGGCGTACAAAGCTCTCGATCAATGATCCAGGATATCAGAGCTTATAGAGAATCCCGGGAGCCAGACAGAGGTCATCTTGTCTGTGTGGGGGCACTTGCCGCAATCAAAGGTCAAGAGATGGAGGGGGGAGGGAAGGCCGTACTCATAAAGAAGCTTCTTCTCCTTACAGCCAACCAAAGCGAACCCGCGATCGCTCGACTCGTTGTAGTTAGTTTCTGTCGAAAAGCCTCACAGGGAGCTAGATCCCACTGTAGTACTCTAAACTATAGCAGAAACAACCATGATCCCCCTAGCCTTTTATTTATGCCGTTCCCACGGCATTGTGCTGTGTGATAAAAAAAAAACCAGGGCTACGCAATTTGGTTGGTGGACATGGCTCTTTTTTTTTTTTTTTATTCATTAGTGGAGTGGGCGTGGCTTAAATACCGTCTACAACAGCAATGTGCACCGCAATCGGTACAGTTGGCCTAGTTGGTATAACCATAGATAGGCCGCCGATTGACATGGCGTGGTTCGACACTGTTAGAATGGCAGAAGTTCGAATCCTGGCATGGGGGATTATGGGGGGGGCGGCCCTCTGATCCTTTTGGTTTTTTGCTCTAGAGAAAAGTCTCTTGGCAGCTTGGCTTTGCATGCTAAGGAAAAGAATTGTGTGGTCTTAGGGGGAGGGGAGAGGGAGGGGGAGGGGGAGGGGGGGGGGCAATGTACAGAGGCGGAGAGGGAGCGAGTGAGAGTTCATGACTCCATCCCCACACAAAATGATTTTTTTTTCTTTTATTCATTATGTGCATGCAACCTCACGGTTATGGCACTACTACAACTACCTACATCTCATCGCCTCCGCCCCTCAATCCCCTCTTCCGCGTCAACAAAAGAAAAGCGTAGTGAAAAGACAAATTTATTCCTCCTCATCTTCATCCCCAACATCCAGGCTACCCCATCCTCTTACCAAGTCCTTGCTCCCGGTCTCCTCTTCTCCTCCTCTTGCCACACAAAATGATTAGAAATGGTGGCGAGACTAGAGTGTCACTCATGCTGTAAGTAGATGTATGATGCAAATTATTGTAGACGTATGAGCTATCTCAGGGCCGTGAGAGCATGGAATCGAACGTATATCCAGCCCGCGTTTTTTTTTTCTTTCTTCTTTCTTTCTTTGATTCATACTCGCATGCAACTTCACGGTTATGGCGGCCCCGGCCCGTGTTGACCACTGGCAAATTCGTCATTACCACCTTGGGGTGACCGTCCATGATTCGGAGCCCGAGAATGTATCCTCTGAATTTTTGGCTGACCCGTTGTTCCTCACCATAGCCTCATCGGGCTAGGAGTAGGTAGTGTGGTCCATGAGCCGACCCGGCTCGAGCTTGATCTCAGACCCAGCCCACCCACCCTAGACTGCACTCTAGAAGCCATAAAGGAAGCAAACGGGAGATTTATACCTACAAGAATGTTCATTTGAATAATTAATTTTTCTCGCGGTATCCTTCCACGAAACGAAGCCTATATCTGCTATTTTACTAAACTTGGTGTAAGGACAGCCTGTTTTTGTATCATTGGCCACTAGCTCGAGCCAGTTTACGAGCCTGCCCCCAAAGCTCGAGCCTTGCGAGCCTCTGCCTCCCACGAGCCGAGCCAGCTCGAGCCGGCTCATGGACCACACTAGCTAGGAGTAAGTAAGCTTTCGCCCGTACCACGCCTGAGGGACATATATTTTCGGTTGTGTAGCGTGATGTAGGCGCATCAAAATCAGGGGCATTGTGCTGTGTGATAAAAAAAACTAGGGCTACGTAATTTGGTTGGTGGACATGGCTCTTTTTTTTTTTTCTTTTATTCGTTGGTGGGCGTGGTTTAAATACCGCATACAACAGCAGTGTGCACCGCAATCGGTACAGTTGGCCTAGTTGGTATAACCATAGATAGGCCGCCGATTGACATGGGGTGGTTCGACACTGTTAGAATAGCAGAAGTTCGAATCCTGGCATGGGGGAATGTGGGGGGGGCGGCCCTCACATCCTTTTGTTTTTTTGCTCTAGAGGAAAAAAGTTTCTTGGTTTAGTTTCTTTTATACTAAGGAAAAAAATTGTGTGGCTTTGGGGGAGGGAGGGGAGGGGGGAGCAAAGCACAGAGGCGATGAGGGAGCGAGTGAGATTTCATGACTCCATCCCCACACAAAATGATCAGAAATGGCGGAGATCGTCATTACCACCCTAGGGCGGCCATCCATGGTTCGGAGTTTGAGATCGTATCCTCTGAATTTTTGCTGAACCGTTGTTCCCCGCCACACCCTCATCGAGCTAGGAGTAAGTTTTTCACCCGTACCACGCGTGTTTTCGGTTGTTCAGCGTGATGTAGGCTCAAAGCCAGCAGAGGTTCTTTATATCTGGTGCTTTATATCATCACAAGGAACAGCGAGCTTCCAACACAAAAGAAAGAAAGAAAGAAATCTATATTACTACCGCTACAATGCACATCTATTCATCCATTTTATCCTCCGCCATTTCCAGCAGATACGACAGGACCTTTCCTGCCATCCGTCCAATCTCGCCACCGTCCTTTTTCAGACTTGATAGTCCCATGTTCAGGAGCGAGAAGACGGCCTTCCCTTGCCCGCTGATCAGGTATCTCTTCCTGGCATCCACGTCCTCGGGCTCGCCTGTCGCCAGCTCACCGCCCGCGGTACTCGACGGTGGCGCCCCAAATAGGTTTAGATATGCATATGCATTCGACCTATCTGGGATATCATACGCATCTGCGTCGCCCCAGAGCCCTCTTACTCTCATGTCTTCCCTCTCGTCTTCGCCGTCTCCGGCACCGACGTCCTCTAGTCCCTTCTCAAGGACATACTTGAGGACCTCCAGATGAGCCATCGTTGTCTTTGTCTCTTTCCCCTTTGGCACAACGGCCTTCACGCCCGTGCCATTCCAGCCCATGCAGCCCGCAATACCCCTCAAGCTGTTTCCCCACCCGCCGCTACCCAGCGCACCCTCCGGGTCCACCCCAATCGCCCACTGAAGGAACTTTGTCGAGTCGGCGCGGATCTCCTCGGTGATGTGGGTTGTTGCCGAGTGGACGAACAGTAGGATCTTGGGGATGTACATTGCGACCTGGTCTGTTGGGAGCTGGCGGAATAGCGCTAGGAGCTGCGTGCGCACGCTCTGGCTGGTGTCGAGCATGAGTGGTGTTAGTGCGGTGATGACTGTCGATATGGGGGGGACGCCGTTGGAAGCGCTTGAGGTCGAGGAGGAGGAGGAGGAGGAGACATGAGCAAGGGCGTTGGGAAGGTGCGTGCTGAGGTAGGAGAGGGATTCTCGGCGGGTGGCGGAGGAGTGATGCCTGAGGAGGGTGAGGTGGTGAGTGAAGAGGTATGAAACGCTTGGGGCGGAGGTGTGTAGCGATTGGGTTGCGACCACAATTGCTGTCGAGCTGTTAGCTTTTGCCCTTCATCTCCTTCGTAACGTTGGTGCTTGTGGGCGGACTACTACTACCACTACTGACCTTTAGACTTGAAGGATGTGTTTGTGAAGTTTGAGGCTTTGGGCTTGGTCTTTCCGACCTTGAGCTTGGGCTTCTGAAAGTCCTTGAGCTTCTCCTTCTTTTTCCTGTTGCTGGAACCCATTTTTCCGTCGTAGTTGCTGAGGTGAAAGGTTCTGAGAATTATTTAGTGATAGACAGGGTAACAGCCTCCCCGATAGCTTGATAAGCTTATCGATAAACCAGCCGCATTGAGCAAAAAGCCTAGGAGTACCCACATAGAACGAAACTCTCATCAACCGCTAGTTACAGTTTCTAATCAAGCAATGGCTAGCAAAGGTTTAGAATATTTGTTTTAGCCCATTGTATATCCAGGCTTCCTGTTTCACTAGTAGTGTCTTTAGAGCCGTCGGATTTTGATGATTCAATTTTCTTCTTTAGGGGGTATACCATTCAGACCGTGGAAATTACTATAAATACCGTCAAGTGCTGAAACAATGAGTACCCAAGCTAGATAATGCTAAAAAGCTCGAATGCATATATTCTCTTCTATATTTATCCTAGGCAGTACTAGTACTCCGGCAGATAGGAGCCGAATATGGCATGGTAGAGGTCAGCCTGCTCCGACAAACAAGAGCTTTCAACAAATCGACAATCTATAAACAAGCTCCCAGTGCGAATTGTATTGTAAGGGCTTAATGTCGCTGTGTATACGAAGCAGCGATCGAAGTAGGATCACTATATTTATTCATACCCAGCCCCGTGAATCTCATTGGTTTGACTGGAAGGAGTATATAGTGTTGTATGGCACACCAAGTTATCGATGATAGTACAGTACTGAATTGAGGGGGGAGGGGACATGTACTAGTACGTGCCTGTTGGTTTGGATTCATGTATAGGTAACTTGGATTTCATGAACTGTAAATTTTTCACTCAAGTACTACAATGTCCAGGCAGTCACTTATCAACTAACGAATTTGAACTGTTAGCCCTAGATTATCGATATTTATTCTCCCTAAACCCTTCTAAAGGAGGAAAGAAGAAAAATGAAGAAAAATGAAGAAAAATGTAAGTTTACTATAGACCGGCCGCCACAAATATGCATACAAGAATTTCTAACTCAGAAGAGTTACAAAAAAGGCAGCAAGAAATGAGAATCAATAGTATAGTAAGATATAGGGAACGAAAACCATCTTCAAACTCGAAAAGGGGAAGAAGAAATACGACCCCCACGGACCCAAAGATGCGTGTTTATTCCTCGCTGGTTGGTGTACCAGGCTTTTCGAGTAACCAATGTACCCTGAGAATATGCATCGGAAAGACTTTCTTCCGAAGTTCGCGGAAGACCATCGTCCCTGGCACCCCTCCCAAAGTGAGTTCGCACTCGGGACTTAGTTTCTTGAGGGCCTCGGGAAGTCCCGAAATATACTCCATATCATTAAGCCCTCTGATGGATACCTTCTCAAGATTGTTCCCGGCCAGAATCAGTCCGTGCCAAAACGTTCTCTCCATAGAACTCCTCCAGCCCTTCTCGCAGAGGTTGAGTGGTCGCAGACTCACAGTCAGCTCTCGGAGACTCTCGACCCTTAAGGCAAACTCATTGATCTCGTGGGCTTCGAGCCCGGCCAAGACTAAACTTCTGAGCGGCGGCGGAGATGACTTGAATTTACGGACTTCGAAGCCTACGGGTTGACAGATTCTGCGTTTGATTACATGACGATCGGGTAGCTGGTTTCTGTCCTCATCGACATGAATGAAGAGCTTAGTGGTATAGAATCTGTGAGTCAAAGTTTTGATTTCCTGGTGTGTTGCAAGCTTTCCACGGTTTCTGACTGGAGGGGATATAACTCTGAGCTCTTCGCAGAAGATTGGTGTCTTCGTTATAGACATAATCTGGCAAACGCGATCCAAGTCGGTATGCACAATTGTGACGGTTCGCAGTCCATTAAATTTCGATTTCAATATGAACTCTATAATTTTACCAAAATAAGGCAATGTTAGTCGATCATCGGCCTGTTAATATCAATCTCTCTCCTGACGGATTGATTACCTGCTGAATGATGATTGAGCCCCGTGATATAGAGGTCCCTGATTTCCAGTTCCGCGCGTCTCAATCTGCGGTTGTCCATGCTGAAATCAAATATTTCCCTTGATCCTCCGGCAAATACAGCAATTAACAGAGAGTTCACATTATATGTCTCTGAGACTTTGGATACAGTCTTCGGAGTCGTATAGAGAAGGTCGGCTCCATCTCCTTCAGGACTTTTGCTCCTGCGGTCATCAAAGAGGCAACTGAGCATCTATTTCATAAGGTACGATATTAGTCTGAATTCTTGAAAGCAAAAACTAGAAATAAAAAGAGTAGTGACATACCAATAGCGGCGGGCAGTTAATCATTATGTTCCTCCATGTCCGACAAACGTGGCTCAGAGACAATACTGACTCGACTGACGGGGCGAGCGGAGAATGAGAATCTTGATACAACTTTTGGGTTTCTTGGAATATAGAAATCAATATCTCTTTCGGCATCCGGTTAATATAGCACCTTTCAATGCTGATGTCATCAAACCCAATAATACTATCGCTCTTTTCAACATTGGTATTGAGTTGGCCGGCCATCGCAGCGCTGGAGTTTTCCGCTGCAGTATTGTTATCGTCCATTTCACGATTGATATTACCCGCTGTAGTGTTGATATTTCCCATTGCAGTCGCGGTAGGGTCGTTATCCTTATTGGTCTGATTAACGTCAGTGTTAACGTTGATGCGACTGGTTTCAGATGCAGAAGGAACGGTCCGGTCCCTCAATCTCTGTGACCGACGTATACCCTCAGTCCCAGATGTACGCTGCCGTTTTGTGGCTCGGCGAGATCCTTCTGGCTGGTTTGCGGCAGGGGCCTCTCCCCCCATATTACTAGCGCTGCGTTTCGCCATTGTGTTGTATCAGTGCAAAGTTTATTTGGATCCACGCAAAGGCAACCAAGTAAATGTTATGGTAAGGAATAATTGTGGAGAGATCCAAAGGTTACGTACTCAAATCCGACCTGGATAGAAGAAAAGAGAAGGATGAAAAAGGTAATGTTGGAGGTATAAAAGTAGAGTTAGATGGTGAAGGCCCAAGGTAAATTATCGACTCCTAACTGTGGGTGAATGCGAATTTTTATTGGTGGGGTAAACGGTCGAACGGTGGGGTAAATTTCGAAAGAAAAAAAAGAAGGAAGGTGTAGATATTGCACCGCAAATCCCGATTATTCAAGACCTTTCTCGAAAAAAATGGCGTCTTGAAGATCAACTGTTGGGATGGAGAATCGATCAGGTTTGATTGTAAATTTGCGCTAGTTCTCGGTCTTGGGCACCAAAGTAAGCTTCTTTGGTATTTGAAGATGCCGCGGAAAATAAAACAATGTCGAAGTACGGAAGAGTAGGAGTGATCAGAGAAGGGAGAGGGAATAAGTGAGGAAGCGTACATGTATGTAGGTTGTAGTTGAGTTTCCTTGTTAGTAAGACAATAAATGTACATACATATATATAAGAGACACCTAGCGCCGGAAACATGCAGTGCACTCAACTAAAAGCCCCCCACCTTCAAATCGTGTGCCATAAGGGACTTGATATGCGCTACCAAGTACGCTAAAACCATATTTGATACATGTACCCTACATAAGATCGATCAGTAACATGTATACGCCTTCTTGAAACGCGCACAGAGTTACGAGATTCAGATGCCATCTTGGCACCGGCTGCCCAATTGTATAATATCGTATGTAGTTCCAATGCTTTCCGATATCAGTCAGACAGTCGTATAATATTTCTTGAACATAACGATTGATTTTACATATTGGGATCTTGCGAAACTATAAATCTAGAGCCAGTTAGCCCACTTGAAATTTCTATTGCTATTAAATCACGTGTACACTACATGTATGTATTGCGCCCTCTTGATCAGCCGACTATTTTCAAAATTTCCACTCCGGGCTCGCACCTTTGATTTAGACCCGGAGATTGGTAGGTTCGGAACCGGGGATGAACTGGGAGGCGAGGGCGAGCATTTCTTTTTATTCCTGGCCCTCTTCATCCCCACTCCTTTATCTTCCTACCTATTGATTTGTCCTATTCATTTCCCACTGTAACTATTAAAAATCCGGTTTGAATAGTACTCCGAAGTCGGGTATGAGATTCGACAGTGGTGATGTAAATTAACGATTTCGATGCACCTTGATAACTAATGTAACCATGTGACGATCAGTTTCGAGATTTTGCGGTATCAAACCGCTCCGTCGAATACTGAATACACACTCTCTGCCTAAATCCCTGAAATACGTGGTTGAGGGAGGGTTCGTTCTTGCACTCGGCTCCGGGACCCCGAACACCGTTACGTGAGTTTAAATGCACTTGAACAGCGCTCGAGAGCATCACTCTCTGCATGTTCTTGGACCTGTCTGCCCCTTAATACCACCAAGGTTATCTCTTTTATTATCCCCTTCACATGTACTCCTCAATCAGTCAATCAGTACCTCCACCCGTACACAAAACTATCGAGTGATCGCTGATGACGCACAAACCTCTTATAGTTCTACATATTCCGTTTCGCCTACAAACGTGACCGACATATACAGGGCGCCTTACTTGCCTTCATAACATTGGGATCGATCTTAGGTGTTTGGTGCCTCTTATGCCTCGAAATCCTACCAAGGTCTATCTTATGAGCGGACCGCACTGATGTCCCCAAAGTATGCACAACGTGTATGAATCGCACGTTCACAAACCATATTTTTTTTTATGCAAACCAACGGCAAGCGTAAATTTCTAGATTTATGTGCGGAGTCATCACCCCAGAACAAGTAGCGATTATGTCTCGGTGCTTTCGAGGCAAACATATACTGACAACATGTGTACATGTAAGTACATGTAGTTATGATAAGAAGAATCGTATGCATGACCACAAGTATAATACCACTGGTATCACAGCAGCGTAGATACATACTTTTGTGAAGGTCACCTTTGAAGGGGCTTCGCACAATGCACTGGAACCAAGCAAATAATATAATTGTAATGACTCAAAATAAACATAAACAAGAGGAAAGGTGGTAGCCGACATGAGATTTTAGATGAGGTAAGCGATAAAGGTTCTTTTAACCCTTCAAAGACACACCTCTGATGACACTCTTTATGGGTAAGATCTTTCACCTTTAGAAATTCGGAAATCTAGTTCCTTTAACCTCGTCTTATATCTCCGGATCCGGTTGCCACGAACAGATCAGCAGATTACGTACTTTCATGTAATATCACCATTGCCCCATACGGAAACCGTAATAATTGACATAAGCAACCAAGCCACTTATCCATCGTTCAAATATGCACTTGTACCTACATGTTCACGGAGACTGCTCCCTCATGGACTCAATACACCCCCCTTCCCCCCCCCCCCCTCTCTCTTCATCCAATATAAAATGTAGTCGACTCCATTCTATTATACACCCACATTCCTTACCCACGCTCCTTAACGCCTGGTACTTTTATTTTTATACACATAATGCCCAACTATTTGATTACCACTGAGGTCGCCCGCGCATCTCAGCGATATACCGATGATGTGGGGATGTTGCCAGCGAAGAAGGGGCAGCAGCAAGAGCAGCAGCAGCAACAGCAGCAGGAACAACCGAAGCAAAAACGAAAGCCTAGAAAAGAGCATTATATAGAAAAGCATAAAGAGTTCCAAGAAGTCACCATAATCAATGAATACATGACCACCGACGTATGTATACACCACAACCATAACCACCCCAACCGAAACATCATGAAAAAAAAAAAAAAAAAAAATACTGACAACCCCACCAGGAAATGGGTCATGTGGTCCCTCCTCCGCCCTACCTCCCCCGTAAAAGCTGTGGCGTCAGCATGAGCGTAAGTCCCCTCCCTAGGTACACATATACACAACTGTAACATCTACAGATCCAAAATTGACTTTGCCGGCCTACAGACGGCCCATTGGTATCCCAACTACATTGATCAAGCCCATCTCGTCAGCGACTGCGGCTCCGATCCTTGGGATCTCGTTCTGAACCTCACTCCTGTGGTAGATTGCCTTTCCTTGATACTCCATACCCATATCCCTTTCCCACACGCCACCCTATATCCGATATTTTAAATCTCTAGACCCTCACAATCCATAACCCATTCCACAGCCCCCCACTCTCACCTCGCACCAACCTCATTTCATAACCAACACATCTAATCCACCAAACTTTGCATCCAGGAACGCGCCATGCACCTTGCCTACCAAGCCAGCGGCACCATCTCGCGCCTCCGCCATACCGGTGAGGAGGACGGCCTCTTTGTGGAACTGACTGAATGGTCTGAGGTTTCCTGGAATGAGTCGGGGGAAGACCTCTTGCTCCAGGATGTAATTGAAAACCCAGATGAGGACGGATATGTTCTCCTGTAGCTACTATCGGATGGGAGTACTCTCCACATTTTGTTACATCTTTGGCTCCATAGGGCTCTAGATACATGGGTTAAGGGGGGGGATTATGAGTCATTTGGTCATTGTGCTTGCTTTTCGGGGGTACATGGCCGCCGTAGACCTGCATCTCCCTAGATTAAGAAATATAGACCCGGCGCAGGCGCTCCATAGAAACCTACATAACTGTTCGTGTGCACTGCAAAGTGTGCGCCAATATCCCATGGTTTGAAGTACCATCCTAATTCCCACATTTCATTTATACAGTATTGTGTCCAAACAGATCACCCCTTCTTTACTACTAAAAAGGTGATTGAACCCCGTTAAAACTATGCCTCTTATGTTCTACAAAACCACCTCACAACCGGCCAAACAATTTATTCTTCCTCACTACTACATACATCCCCACAGCCGGGCCAAAAACCATATCCAGGAACCTACCAATAAAACCCCAAACTACGCATACCTTATCCACCACAACCCCGTCCCAAACACAAGAACCAGACATGCACACATACACATACACATACACACCTCACACGTACAATAATAGCTTCCCCCCATCTAGCTCGCCACCGTACATTCCCTCGTTACACTCTTCGGTGCGGAAAAATAGGTAATAGCGGCTTGGCAGAGGCGAGTGATGCGTCATGATTATTGCGCCAAGTCATCACAATCACAACAATTCATTATGCCTCCGGGTTTCGAATACGGGGGTTCAAGCGCTGGTAGATGTTTGTGAGCTTCACACTTTTCCCGGCGATTTTATCAGGAATCAAGGGGTAGGCAGCTACCTCACATCACGAACAGATTACACACTGATTAGTTCATGTCCATTCATGTCCATTGCGCTATCCGTGCCATTAGTCCCTACCCCGTCGCTCTACTTGCACCAATCTCTAGTACCTACATGCTTTTTGCTACCTAGTGTACAGATATAAATAAAAAGAAAAAAAAAAGAAAAAAAAAACATTACCAAATCATAAGCCATCACTCGCTGACACCTCACTGCTCAACTACAGCCTCATCACTCAATGGCAGCTTCGCTTTTTATAATCGGCCGTAGCCTTTTCTCGGCTATCTCCCCGCTGTCTTTTTAGGCCGTCGTCTCGTTGACTTGCGCGGCAGTCGCCGCGTCTCTCTGGCTCGGCCGTCCTCGCTGGTTACTCGACACCTCACTACTCAGTAGCAGCAGGCGCACCCTGTCCTTTCGGCATCTTCTTGTTGGTACCCAGTGTCTCGAGGTCCTTCTTCTTATGATAATGGGGCGCCACCTCGACCAACCATTCAGGCTGTAGGGGCATAACGTTACGCATAAACTCCTTGCCTGTACACATACACTCGTTAGTATTGACAGCAAAACTTCCTTTGGTAGAAAGTAGGATAGAAGGCATTGGGGAATAAACTCACTAGTCAACACCAACTCATAATACACCAACCACTTCGGGTTCACCTCAAACAAGCAGCTACTCGGATGGACATGCACCGTCTGCCCATTCTTAACAGTCCTGTACGTATCCCCCCCCCTCTGCAACCTCGCCGCGTTCGGGAAGAACCCCGCCGTCACCGCCTTCAGCACGGGTATTATATTCCCGCTCCCGCAGGAACTCATCTCGACCTCGACTCTCTCACATAGCCGTGCCAACTGGTCCCGAACATCCCGCGCCCGTCCCAGCGCCCGGAACTGCAGAAAGTTCTCCCTGGCCCAGACATACGAGAAGTTGGTGTCAACCCACTGGTTCCAGATATTGAGCAGCGTGCAGTGGTCGCCGCCCTCCTTGCTCGTGAAACGTGCGCGGGCTTGGTCTGCGTGGAATTTTTTGTCTTTGGGGCGGTAGAAGAGGGAGCTGGACTCGCCGAGCATAGCAATGACGGAGAGGATCTCTTCAGTACATCCATATGTGGCGCTTGCCAGGATCGTCTTAGCTAACATCGGGTCTGTGGGGAACTCGGCCATTTGTCTTCCTACTTTCGTAAGTTCGCCCTTATCGTTTAGTGCCCCTAGAGCATATAGATTCTCCAGCGCCCTGATCAAGGTTTCCGCAGGAGGCGGATCCATAAAGTCGAACTCAATGAGGTCGTTGATTCCCAGTGATTTGAGTAAAAGGACGACGCTGTTGAGGTTGGTCCGTTGGATTTCGGGGGTTGTGTTTTCGTCGAGCTCGTTCTGGTATGCCCATTTGGTGTACAACCTGAAACACTTTCCGGGGCCTACACGTCCAGCTCTTCCCATCCTCTGCTTCGCCGCCGCTCTTGAACACGGCGTCACGATGAGCGACTCCATTCCCGTCCGTGGGTTGTAGACATTCTCTTTGACAAAGCCAGGGTCAATCACATACACGATGCCATCAATCGTTAGACTCGTCTCCGCGATATTAGTTGCCAGCACGACTTTTCTAGCTCCCGGCGGTGTTGGCTCAAAGATCTTGGCCTGGAGCTCAGACGGCAGGTTCGCATAGATGGGACAAATGATCATTTCCCTAATCTTATTCCCGAGCTTACGGCACGTCTCCTGTAGATTCTGCTCAGCGGCGTCAATCTCGTCCTGACCCGTCAGGAACACCAATATATCGCCCTGCGGCGGCGTTGTGGTATGAATCTGGAATATCGTCGTGATAGCCGCGTTAAGGTAGTTTGCCTCTGGCTGCTGCGTGTAGTGCACATCGACCGGGTATCGTCGTCCCGGAATATTGAAGATTGGGGCATCATCAAAGTACTGGCTAAACTTCTGCGCGTCCATTGTAGCAGACGAGATCAATAGCTTGAGCTCGGGCCTAAAGCGCGCAATATCCTTCACCAGCCCAAACAGAATATCCGTCGACAGCGTCCTCTCGTGCGCCTCATCAATCATGAGCGCCGAATACCCCCCTAGATCTGGCTCCGTCAGGAACTCACGTAGCAGCATACCGTCCGTCATGTATTTGAGCACCGTCTTATCCGACGTGGCATCCTCGAAACGAATGGAGTACCCAACCTCGTTTCCGACCTTGACGCCCATTTCCTCGGCGACACGGGCGGCCACGGACATGGCTGCCACTCGTCGGGGCTGCGTACACCCCACCTTGATACCGCCTTTAGTGTAGCCTGCCTCATGTAGATACTGCGGGAGCTGCGTTGTCTTTCCGGACCCAGTCTCGCCGACGATGATGAGCACCTGATACTGCTCGACGGCGTCCAGAAAGCGCTGGCGCCACTCGTAGATTGGTAGACTCTTCCGCGTCTCCTCGATGCTCTTTGCCTTATTCTCGGCGGCCTTGAGCTGCTGCTCCATAGCCTGCTGCTCGCGGCTGGAAAACACAGAGTTGCTGTCAAAGTCCGTGTTCTCCAGTACAAACTTGAGCTGCTGCGAGTCGTCAAACACATACTCGTACTCTCCCTCATCGACACGCTCCTTCCTGTTGACCTGGGCGCGGGCCTTCTCGGCCTGATGCTGCTCCCACTCCTCTTGCTCCGTGACGAACTTTTCCTGCCCATCGTCGCCGCGCTCAACATACCGCTCATACAGCGCCTTCTCCTTCTTCTTGACGTCAATCTTGCCCTTCTCCGTGATGTAGTCCTCGGGCAGCATGTACCCGTCAAGGTGATCATCGACCCTTAACCTTTCCTCTGCGAGACGTAGAATCTCCTTGTTCTTTGCAAACTCCTCCTTCTCCTTCCGCGTCAGATCGGGGTTGGTGCGGAGCTCGTGCTGCTCCTCGGCCACTTCTTTACGAAGCAGTGCCAGCCGCTCCAGCTCTCGCTTCTTGAGATACTCCTGCCGTGACCTTTCCCTCAGGTCCGGTAGCGCGGCGCTGCGCGCCTCAGCGTCATCTGCTAGTGCCCTTCGTTGCGCTAATAACTTTCCATCCTTTGTAGACGATCGGTCCTCGACGAGCTTCTTGGTCTTGGCGTCGTCCTTGTCTTTCAGGCGCTTCGCAAACTCGTCGCGCTCCTTGATGTCTCTGAGACGGTTCAGCTCCGCCAATTCTTCCTCGTCGAGAGCTTCATCGGCGTCAGTGGCGTCCTCTACCTTTGTGCGTTTCCTAGCAGGTGATCTGTCGCCATCTGCATAGTGATCTTCGTCGGCAGATGGATGATCGGAGAGCTCCTCGTCGCCCCAGCGGTCATCATCGGAGTCTTTGCGGCGGATGCGTTTGGTGCGGCGGTCTTTGTCGTCTCTCCTATCTCTATCCCAATCCTTATCCCTCTCTCTATCCCTGCCTGAACTTTCTTTGTCTTTATCTCGACCAGACTCCCTCCTTTCCTCTTTTCTTGCTTCCCTTCTCTTTTCCTTACTGCTCTTCTCCCTTACTGACGTTGGCGGCGGCATGACAACCGCGTCATCGTCGTCTTCCATGGCGAGGAGCGCATACTTCTTCTTCCTCTCTACCGGTGCCTTCTTTACATTAGAGCTTGAGGAGGACTTGCGCCCAACGCGATCATACAGGTCGGAGGTGAAGCGGCGAACGTCTGTGGGAGCGCCGTCGAGGAAGGGGGCGAGTGTTTCATTGAGGGCTGTTGCTGATTTTGAGGAGGATGCTGAGGCGAGCACGAATTCGACGATGGTGGGGTCGGCGGCGCCAGAGAACTGTGTAGGTAGGAGTTGTTGTTAGTAAGTGAGGACAGACATTGTGGGGGAGAAGGGGGGAGAGAAGGGGGGAGAGAGAGACGTGCTTTGATGATGTTGTCAGAGACCCAGTTGCGGAGGTCGGACATTGTTGTGAATTATGAGGAGGGTTTATTTTTTTTTTTTGCTTATAGGTGAGATTTATAGAAAGTGGGTATATCATGAATGAGTGGTGAGAATTTGAAAAATGAAGGTTTGAGCTCCCTACATGGAGGTGGATGAGAATGAATCAATGAGAAGTTGCGAGTGAGTGAGTTGCGACTTCTCTTCTCGAATGATGAGAGTTTGGCGTATGTTTGCTTTTTCTCTCTCTAAAGCTTGGCGGGGGGGGGCCAGAACAGGGGTTTGTCTTGTGCTACAATCTGAAGGGTGAGGCGTGTCTCAGTCTCAGAGATCTTGATCAGAAGAGAAAATGTGAGGAACATTCTGTAGATATATGAGGGGTGATATGTTTTCTTTCTCCCCACTTCCCCCCTAAGCCATGCAAGGACCATTTTTTTTTTTGGGGGGGGGTGGGGTTAATAGTCAGTCTCATATAATAATAATATCAATTGGAACAACAGAGGCCTGAGTAGTCTACGTGACAGTTTGAGGCAATTGATGTGAATGAGTGCCTGAATGATTCGACCAGCAATACTCGTTTTTTCCGATTCCCATAAAGAGTGCTCTATTGTGTAAATGTTTCTATCAAGTGGATTAGATATAGACAGGTAAACAAATGATTATAAGTCCTGCATTGTAACCTTGTGGTGGAGCTCTCTCTAAGCTTTGGAGGTGGGGGGAAGGGGTCTCGGAAACGAGGTTGCAAGGTAAGCTAACTTAAAGTCCTTGTTATCTCCGCACTCGGTCTCTCAACGACAAGATTCTTTCAATACATCATCTGCACGCAAAGAAGACACACAAGGCACACAAGACACACAAGACACACAAGACACACAAGACACACAAGACACACAAGACACACAAGACACACAAGACACACAAGACACACAAGACACACAAGACACACAAGACACACAAGACACACAAGACACACAAGACGCTGAGAATAAAACCAGACAAGTAGGACCCCCCCCCCCCCTCTCTCTCCCCTCCCTCTCCTCTCCCCACCCCCCCCTCTCTTCCCCTTCCCCACAATCTACAAGTTACAACTACAACTGCATGTACCTACATCTATCTAACTATATACATAGATACGTACATACATTACCACACCCACCCATAAACCACACTCTAATTCAGTAGAGTATAGATATTGATATATTATATTATATATATACCACCGGTACCCTCCTCCAAACCACAATCTACAATCTCCCTACGTCACCATATCGGTCCTCGCATGCCTGAGAAGGCACCCACTCCCTCGCCGGCGCCCCCAACCAGCAAAAAGCGAAAACAATCTCCCTCGCACCTGCCCAGCTCCCCGCTCTCCCCCTACCATAGCCAATCCACCATCCCAACCCTCTTCTTCAAGACCGACCGTCCTACCGCCAAGCGCCCTCGCTCAAAGTCCAGCACTCCCGCCGCCACCCCACCCCCACCCCCACCAATCACCCAAGCCACCATGCTCAACTTTCCCACCATATCCACCAGCACCACAACCACCATCGACCTGACCGGCAGTCCGCCGGCGCGCCGTCCACCACCATTCCAGCCCCATACCGGGGCAAGGAAGCTTCAGATCAAGAACCTACGGAAGACGACGAGGGGAGACCCCGAGGCGTACTTCAATGCGACATGGGGGGCGCTGGAGACGGCGCTGGAGGCCGTGTTTGCGGGTGGGAAGGTGAAGGGTAGTTTGGAGGAGCTGTATAGAGGCGCCGAGAACGTGTGTAGGGGTGAGAGGGGCCCACAGTTGGCAGAGAGACTGAAGGGGAAGATGGAAGAGTATGTGAGGGGGTCATTGAAGGAGGGGGTCGCGAAGGCTGATGGCCCGAGCCCGGAGGAGATGGTCAAGGCGATTGAGGCGGCGTGGACAAAGTGGAATGAGCAGTTGGTGAGTCTCTACTATATGTATATTGGGGGGTTTGGGCTCTGGGGGGGTTGGACTCTAGGGAGAGAAGATTACTGATGTTTCAAGTGCCTCTGATTACAGGGAATGATTCGGTCTATATTTCTATATCTGGATAGATCGTACCTGCTCCCATCCTCCAAGGAGAAGCCCATAGAAGCCGCGGGCCTTGATCTCTTCCGTCAACACATTGTCACCGACCCCGCCATCATGCCTCATTTCCTTACCGGTATCTTTGCCCTCTTCGAGCACGACCGCCGTAATGAGGGCCAGACTACAAACCTCCCACTCCTCCTCAGCTGCATCAAGATGATCTCGAGCCTGGGCATGTACACTTCTTCCTTCGAGCCGCAATTCATCGTCTTCTCTCGCTCCTACTTTGCCCGCCTAGGTTCCGAGGACTCGGCCACACAGTCACTGCCCGCCTACCTCCACAACACCATAACCCAACTCGAGAACGAGACTGCCCGCTGCGACCGCTTCCACCTCGAGCACTCTACCAAGCGCGACCTCATCGCGGTGATTGAGGATGAGCTCATAGGGAAGCGTCTACTAGTCATCACGGACAAAGCCTCTGTTGGGGCGCTCCTTAAAGCCCGCGATACAACCTCCCTGACCCGCCTCTACACACTCCTATCCCGCGTCTGCGCCGCCAGCAACGCTCTGCGCCCAGCATGGGAGTCTTACATCTCGACGGCCGGAACAGAAATCGTCCATGATGAAGAGCGGTCAGAGGAGATGGTACCGCGCCTACTTCAGTTCAAGCACACGCTGGACTCAACCCACGCCACTGCCTTCAAGCGCGACGAGACACTGGGTTATGCACTCAGAGAGGCCTTCTCGGCATTCATCAATTCACGGCGCCCCGGCGCGGGCTCAGCATCCAACAGTAAGCCCGCAGAGATGGTGGCCAAGTTTGTCGACCACCTTCTGCGCACGGGTACCAAGGGACTGCCGGCAACGACCAGTCCCGAGCTATGCAGTATGGCCGCCAAAGCCGGTGACGATGACGCCCAACTCGCCATCATGCTCGAGTGGGTGCTTGACCTCTTCCGCTTCATCCAGGGCAAAGACGTGTTCGAAGCCTTCTATAAGAAAGACCTTGCCCGGCGCCTCCTCATGGGCCGTTCTGCCTCCGCAGATGCAGAGCGCATGATGATCTCCAAGCTCAAGACCGAGTGCGGCGCCGGCTTTACACACAACCTCGAGTCCATGTTCAAAGATGTGGATCTCTCGCGCGAGGCCGTGTCCTCGTTCAAGAGCTCCTCGCGAGTCCCTGCAGGGTCAAAGCAGCTCGACCTGTATGTCAACGTGCTCAGTGCTGCGGCGTGGCCAACGTACCCAGAAGTGGTGGTCAATGTCCCTCAGTATATCGCGGACCACACGCAGCGCTTCCAGGAGTTTTACGTGGCGAAGCACTCGGGAAGAAAGCTGGTGTGGCGGCATAATCTTGCTCACTGCACACTGCGTGCACGGTTCGACAAGGGCGATAAGGAGCTGGTGCTCTCGGCATTCCAGGCTGTTGTGCTCCTGCTGTTTAATGATGTTGCTGCTGGGACGCCGCTATCATTTGGGGTGCTGCTGGAACAGACGGGATTGCCGGTGGAGCAGTTGCAGCGCACGCTTCAGTCCCTCGCATGTGCAAAGCATAAGGTGCTGTTGAAGAGTCCCCGAGGAAGGGAGGTCGCCGCCACGGATCGGTTTGTGGTGAATGCGGCGTTCACGGATCCGAAATATAGGGTCAAGGTGAACCAGATACAGCTGAAGGAGACGAAGGAGGAGAATCGAGAGACGCTGGAGGGAGTGGTCAGGGATAGGCAGTATGAGACGCAGGCGGCGGTGATTAGGGTTATGAAGGGGAAGAAGAAGGTGAGGCATGCGGAGCTTGTCGCGGCGGTGATTGAGGGCACCAGGAGTAGGGGGATGCTAGATGTGGCGGATATCAAGAAGAATATTGAGAGGTATGTTGTCTTTTTGTGATTTCAGGCTTTCCTTAGAAAGATGTGGAAGTGGGCTTACTGACAATCTGATAGACTCATTGATAAAGAGTATATGGAGCGCGTGGAGGATAATGTGTATGTCTACCTTGCGTAGACGGCATTAGTCCCTACCTCCAACCTCGACATCCCATATCCAATCCTCCGACACACCTTGATTCACCCTCCCAGAGACAACCACCAGAACCCCAGACGCAGTTTAACACAATCCCGCAGGTACCTCTTTGATAAAATACCGGAATCGTCTGTCCTTTTCTTCTTCTCCCTGTGGCTTATTTTTTTACCCTGTTTGTAGGCTCTTCTCTGCTGTATGTTTTTTTTTTTTTTTTTCCTTTTTTTTCTTTTTTTTTACATTTTTTCCTGCTGGTTTTTTTCTCTTTTTTTCCCTCTTCTTTTTATTGATAGGTTTTTACATATCTTATAGGTGGGTTTGTGGCGTACAATGAATGCCTTTTTCAACATTTGGCTTGTTCTCTGTGGTTTTCTACGTGATGCGCGATGATCTAGGCTATATGATGGGATAATGTAGGGCGAGGCATGAACTATCGCTCGCCCAAACCCCACCAACTCACACCCCGTTCATCCTCGTTGATCCCCGTTTGGCCTACCATAGCATCACCGGTAGATATGACAAACACGAAATAATAGCGAGAAAAAAGCACACGCCTCCTATCCTACCAAGCCTGAATACCAGGATGGTAAATCATGAAGTATCACTCGATGCCGCGCCCAACTTAAATGAGGGGCACTTCATAGACGTTGTTGAAGGGGAGATGGGAGATGGGCGGTGTTGATTGGTGTTGAGTAGATGTGTCGTGTGTGGGCTTTAGGTCTATCACGTAAGGGTCGGTTGGACGGTGGTGCATAAATCAATCAACCTCTCCGGATAAGGCTTTTGTCTAGGTGGGCTGCATCATCATCCCCCAATTCCATCACATCACATCCTCCAACTCCATCACATCACCATTCCCCAACTCCATCACCATCCCCTAACTTCATCATCCCTCAACTCCATCACCATCCCTCAACTTCATCACCATCCCCCAACTTTATCACATTCCCCAACTCCCTCATCATCCCCCAACTCCACCACATCTCCCAACTCCATCACCATCATTACAACTAGAGATAAAAAGCTTGTCTCAATCCCTTTCATCCATAGACCCAAGCTTTTTTACTTCTTGCATTTATTAAATCCCTTTTCCTCTTTACCCCACAGAACCTAGTCTCTCACGTTTGCACGAGCCCAAAACCCCCTCAAATGCCCCAATCCCTCTTGATGGCCGCTCAACCTGGTTTTTCTTAAGTAAGTCCATGCTCCGCGAACCCCATCCATCTCCACCCCCCCCCCCCCACCCTGCTCGATTGACGCTTGAGACACTTCCGGGAAAAGCCCTAGATCATGCTCAAGCATGTCTTTGCCCTTGAACACTCCATGTTTTTGTCTCCAGTTCGAATCTAGTTGTAGGCACTGGATGGTACTTCACGAATGAGAGCAGATTTAGCTCACCAGAGGAGGGCCAGTGATGTTCATTGGATGAGCAGCATCGCTCCCTACGGGACATGGGCTCGGCTGGTGAACACAACTGGCTCTGCTTGGCTGATAATAGGGGATGGGCTCATGGGGTGTGAGGAGAGCGAGTTATGTCCATCATAAGCTTCTTCGGCGTCCTTAATTCCGATGTGCTGATGGTGGACATGGCTTGCTCTGCCTAACTATTTTGATTCCAAGTAAGGACGGCTAGTGATATTCACCATTATCACGTCTGGATCAGGAACTAAATCGCATCTATAAACTATATTCTGTTGGTGATAGAGAAACAACATGTCGTCCCTGTCCACAAAAAAACAATTTCAGATGCCATTAACTACCAGATTGAGGTTCTAGAGTCTTAATGACTAAAAAAACCCGGTTCAAGGACTCGAGAATATATCCCTCTCCAAATATGAAAGCCTCCTAAAGAATTGGGTCCAAACCGAGAGGTATAAGACACAAGAGTTTCAGAAGACAGACTCCCACATCTAGGCCCCTCACTCTAGGATCAAACACACAATCTTCTGTCACCAATCAGCTCATTATAGCGGTGGTTGCTCCAGGTTCTAGGGGGTGATAGGCAATCACAGACCGTGCAGCCTTAACTACAATGTCAGCTCCTCGTGCAACACCACCCCCCGATTTCCGCCATCACCCAGACACGTACACGCATTATTCGAACTGTGGAAAATGACAAGGCTCCCCACCCATAAAGCAAGATACTTGGCCCCCCCTGGGTTCAGTTCTCGGTGCCTGTTCTCGTGCTGCCAAGCGCGTCACAGAATCTCACTCGACGACGATGTTGTGTTATTTGGAGGTTTAAATATTCATAACCACAAGGAAGAAGACGCAATCAATACTGCGTCCATTGTGAACTTACGTTGAAGAGCAACTACCAACTCATGGCTGGCACTACTAGCCGCATACAGCGATACACGAACGAACAAAGAAACCGAAACGCCCCCCCCCCCCCTACTTGTACTGACTGATACGTACCTTTACCACCACAAAAACCTGCAATACATAACCTTCTTACCATCTACATCACAACCACAGCTCTCACATCTATAATAGCTCGTCAAAATGGCCGACTTTACATTCACCGCGCCGGCCCCCGCTGGCAAAAACCCTCCTCCGCCGGTAAAGACATTCACCTTCGGCACCGGTTTCGCCAAGAAGCCTGTTCCGGCTGCGAACCGGGCTGGTACGCCGTTGTTTGACTTTAACGCTGGATTTACGGCCAAGTTTGGAAGTACTGATGTTGGTAAGAGTAAGGAGGGTATGTGATTAGTATTCTTTCTATCTGCTGTGTTATGGATTAGAGTTGGTTGGTTCTTTCTTTGATAGTGGATATTGAGGGATGATATTGTCAGATCGACCTCCCACGCCTGTCTTCAGCGCTGGCGGCCTCTTCAACCCACACAAGCCCAAGACTCAAACCGCCGAACCCAAGCCCTTCGACCGCAAATCCTCTATCCCCGTCTCCTCCACCACCCCATCACAGTTCTACGGCCCCAAGGTCCGCACAAAGCCCACAACACCCACAGGCAAAAGTAAAGTCGAGAACTCATCTACACCTAAGCCTAAATCCATCTTTGATAATGCACTCCCCACCTCAACCACTACCACCGCCGTTCCCCCGGCGGACCGTCCCATCCGCAAGCCCTTCTCCAGGTTCAAGGTCCCAAAGGTCCCAGACGCGCCCCAAAACGCGCCAAAAGGGAAGGCGCCCCCAAAATCCCAGATCGTTGACATCTCCTCGCCGCCCTCCTCCCCACCACTCATGCTCAGCCCGGGCACGCCCTCGCCGCCTCCGCAAAAGACACGAAGGGCGTTTAAGGTAAATGAGAAGGAGCAGGGAGATGATAAGGAGGTGGGGACGTATGGAAAGGAGACGACAGTGTCGATGGCAGACCTGAGCGCCATTATGCAGCGGGTGAGGGATAATAACCCTCTCCCGCCCCCTACGGCGGCGATGCTAAGGAACCAGGAGGCGCAGAGGAATCTTAGGGCAGGGCGGCAGTCTATCGATACGACGAGCACGGGTAGGAAACTTGGAAAGGCCCCGAAAAAGAAGACGCAGGAAGAAGAAGAGGAGGAGGAGGCCGAGGGATTTTCGGAGGAGGAGGGTGTCTGGGACTTTCTCAAGGAGAAGGAGAAGGAGAAGGGTAAGAGTAAGAGTGTGATCAAGGAGAGGCCGAGGCCTACTCCAACATGGGCTTTGACGCCTCCACCACCGGCGCCTGTACTGAGTAATTTTGACTTTCATAGACGTAACAAGAAACCTGCGGAAGGTATTAAGGGGTCTATGTTCAAGTCGACCACTCCATCAGCACCGAGTCCGCCGCCAAAACCATTAGTGTTTAAGCCCTTGAAACTGAACCGGGAGCCTACGCAGGCCAGTACGGGCTTTAACTTCACAACCAAAAAACAGACTCAGACTCAGAGTCAGAGTCAGTCGTCTATTTCTACTCCTCCGCCAGCTTCGTCGGTGGAGTCTGACTTTATGAGCACAGATAAGAAACCAGCAGAGAGTACAAAGCTTACATCAAAAGCTGCCAATACAACTGCGCATACATTCATGCCCTCTGTTGCGCCGAAAACTACAAACATATTTGGCTCCCCAAGTATAAAACAAAAACTTACGAGGCTCACATCTATTTCCGCCACTCCCAGTCCCACTCACAGTCCCAGTCCCAGTCCCAGTCCCAGTCCCAGTCCCAGTCCCAGTCCCAGTCCTAGTCCTAGTCCTAGTCCTAGTTCCAATCATAGCCCCAACCCCAACCCCAGTCCCAGTCCCAGTCCCAGTCCCAGCCGCAGTCCGAGTCCTAGTCCCACTCCACCGCCGCAGACTACTGCTCCGAGAGCTTCAAGTGTCTTTGACTCCCCCGCCCAGAAACCTGCGGAGCACATCTATGGGACTGGTGCCCCATCTCCAGCTCCAGAAACATCCACTCCCCCTCGGGCAGCAAGTATCTTTTCCTTTCTGAACCGCCCAGCTGAGCCCACCACAACCCCAACCGCTTCAGTGGGGCCCACCTCTGGAGCGCCCTTATTCTCAATACCCCAGCAGGCCGAGAGGCAGAGCTATACGCCGCCTTCTTTCCTCACCCAGGATGCCCCACAGCCATTTCATCCCCCGGCTCAGGAGCAGTTACGGGAGGAGCAGGCACGGGGACAGCGAATACAGGAGAAGCAGGCACAAGAGCTACGGCTACGGGCACAAGTAATGCAGGCACGGGAACAGCAGGCAAAGGCACAGCAAGAACAAGCGCAGAAACAAAATGAACCTACAATGGCCGCCGAACTCGCCTCGATAATTGCGGCGTTGGAAGTTCTCCCTGCGAGCATTAGGTCATCAGAAGGGTCAATGATCAATGTGCAGGAAATGCCGGGTCTACTGTCAATGATTACGCCGCAGACAACGGGCAGTCCATGGCTACAATCGGTGTCTAGACAGCAATCAATATTTACTCCTCAGCCTGCGGCCATCTCACGGCAACCGCAATCACTATTCAGTTCCTGGCCGCCAACAGCAACGCCTACTCCCCGCCCACAACTACAACAACCCCCCACTCCCGCGCCCACACCTTTACCAATCCCCCTCTCAAACCTCACCTCCCACCTCCCCCCCTTCCCCCTCCGCCCCCACCTCACCCCCACCACCTCTCTCTCCACCCTCACAACCTGCTGGACCGACTCCCTCGAGACACACACCGCCCTCTTCATGTCCCACGCCGCGTCCATACGCTCCCTCGACATCACCCTGCAGTCCCACTGCTCCACCATCGACGCACTAACATCGTCCACCGCCACCGCCGAGCACCTTTCTGACACCATCGCCAGGGGCGTGGAGAAGCTCATGATCGACCAGACACATTTGGAAGAGGTGCTGGGATGGTATGAGGAGTTCTTCGGGGATGTATGGGCCAAGTATGGGGTGCTAGAGAGGCAGCCAGTGGATGTCGAGCGGGAGGTGGTGGTGGCTGCTCTGATGAGGGTGGACGTGGGCGTAGAGGACCTGGAAAGGGCAATGGGGGATATGGTGAGAGGGATGAATGGTATAGGGAGACGGATGGATGGTGGGGGAGGAGAGGGGGATGGTGAGGTAGGTCCCTCTTTCCCCTTTCCTATGCTCTTGGGTTCATTTTGTTTTTGGTGATGTGAGGATCATGCTGATTGAGTGTGTAGTTTTCGGCGATAGTAGAGATCCTGAATGATCATCTATCGACCCTACAGTGGCTTGATGAGCAGGCTACAATATTGGTGAGTATATCCTCCCCTCCCCTTCCTCCTCCTCCCTTCCCTTACCCCCCATATATATATACCAACCTCTATTCTACACGCCAATAGCACGAAAACGTCAGCCACGCAATTCAAAACGCGGCACAGGCCATCCCCGACCTTGACGGCGACGCCGAGATGTTCCGGTCCCGCGCCGAGCATCCTCCCAGTCCGAGTGATAGTTGGTGAGGATAACTATCCCCCGATCCCAAACCATGATGACCTCCTCAACTCCTTGACTCCCAATCCAGGTTTGAGTCGGGGAGTGATGATTCTTTTTATCATTATTATTACTATTATTATTATTGACCATCTCCATATAATGGACACCCACTGTATCAACTACATGTACAGTCTATATTACTTATTAATTTAATTGTTTATTAATAAATAAATATATTAACTTGATTATTAATGACTATCAACAGCTGCTTACTTTCAAAACGGTCTACGTACAGATACAAGTAATCAACCCATCACCATAACGTATGTAGATAGGCAGTCACCCCACCCAACCTTTGACTCCACCTCCACCCCCACCCACACACACACACACCCACCCAAAGACCATACCATAAATCGACAAACCCCGGTCCCACAAAGCCCTCCCTAACGGCCTGCCCAGTCACCTCCATCCACAACCCCCTCCCACCGCTCCACCCCCACCCCCCAAACTGCACCACCATCCAATCACCGAGTGACCACCCATGACCGGACCGTACCCAACCTCCCCTGCACAACTGCGCAACTGCACAACTGCACAACACAACGTGTCTGCCTGCACATGCACAGTGTCGAAACCTGAGGCGCCACCCAGCACCTGGCATCTAGAACAGAGTAATCAATCAATCAACCGGCCGGATGCCTGTACTCAGGTTGCGCTGTACTCTACTCCTGCCAAAATATCCAGGCCCTGAATATATGCTCCCCCTCCCTCTTCGAAAAACGACTCTTCGAACCGCCAAATTCCAAAGTATCCAATGCAGCCAAAATAAATCTCATATTTTCTCTAGACATTACTCCCCTAGTAAATACCTACCTACTATTTTCCTTCCCTTCCTTCCCTTCCTTCCCTTCCTTCCCTTCCTTCCCTTCCTTCCTTCCCTTCCTTCCTTCCCTTCCTTCCTTCCCTTCCTTCTTTCCCATCCATCCCTGGCCATATGACATTTTCCATATAATAACATAACTAGACATACACGTTACTTCGCTATTGATATCATACCCTTTAAGCCCATCCATCAAACTCAAATCAAAACATAAAAACAAACATCAGGGCTCATCCAGGAATCTATGTAACTATCTCAATCGAACTCGAAAAAAAAATATAAAAAATGGGGGGAACATGAAGGAACAAGAAGGGTTTAGAGTATATAAAGCGAATTCCCCAAAGTGTACAAACTCCCAATCTTCCCCACAAGCCAGCCAGCGAACCCGCCTACCCCTACGTAATTATTTTTCTTCTCCCAAACACAGACCCCCGGTGAAAGCGGGGAGCGCAAGCCCGAGAAAACAGGTGAAATATACATTAATCGGCCTCGCTGAATGCGCAAACGAAACACAAACATGCGGCTGGGAAATGTACAAAAAAAGAGAAAGGAAAAAACAAAAAACGATAAACACCCACACCTCCCAAACATGCAAGAATTAGTCCGAGACGAACGGTACTCAGAGTTCCTCCGAGCCCTCTTCCCCCCCATCGCATGAACCATTATCTTAATGGAGACTGAACGTCTTTGACACCTCGCTTAATAATCTCCTCCAGAGGCCATCTAGGCGGTGATACAATTCCTTTCTTCCTCATCTCCTTCTCGTCTTCACGGGTAACACCAGGCGGTAGTGGAACAGCGCCACCAGCAAGGCCACTGGAGAACTTGAGTTGCAAAACATCACCGATTTCATCACAAGCTGTCAAAAATCTATCCAGATCGTCCTTAGTATGCGCAGCAGAGACGCAGAAACGAGCTCTCGAGCTGACAAGCGGGGTAGCAGGGTATCCAACAACTACAACGGCGATCTTTCGTCGCAACATCTCATGTGAAAAGGCCGGAATCTTGGCAGGGTTGTACAACATGACAGGAATAATAGGCGAATCGTCTTGACCGTAAACGATGAACCCAAGGCGTTTCAAGCCTAGGCGGAGATATCGAGAGTTGAAGGCCAGACGCTGCAAACGCTCTTCACCTTGACCAGGAACGAGTTCTCCAGAGATGATACGGAGTGATGACGAAATTTGCATCAAGACTGGAGGTGCTGGTGATTCGCCATAAACACTACCCGCATGAGAAGTCCGAAGCTTATCAATGACGTGTTTATCTGCGGCAATGTATCCACCGTTGGCACCAAAAGACTTGGTAAGGGTTCCCATGAGAATGTCAACCTCGGATGGATCAATACCAAAGTAATCACAGATACCGCGGCCCCTCGGTCCCAATGCACCAATGGAGTGTGCCTCATCGATGAACAAGTTGAACTTATAGATGCGTTTGAGTTCCAACACTCCCGGAAGATTGCACATGGTGCCCTCCATCGAGTAAAGGCCTTCAACGACAACAAGAATCTTTTTCCACGGACGATGTGTCCTTGGTTGGCCCTGAGAAATCTGCTCCCTCAAAAGACGCTCCAAATCGTTCATATCATTGTGCTTAAACATCCCAATCACGGCACCAGAAAGACGGGCTCCAAAACGAATAGAGGCGTGGTTTAATTCATCAGAAATGATCAAACACCCCTTTCCAACCAAGGCAGAGAAAGCAGTCGAGTTTGTAACATAACCCATAGAGAAAATGATCGCAGAGGGCTTTCCAACAAAATCGGCAACCAGTTTTTCAACGTCGGTATGGAGATCCGAGGTACCCGCATCGACACGAGAACTTGCAGAGGACATTCCATAACGCCTGATGGTATCTTCAACAGCATCTGCACAGGGACCTACTGATTGGGCAAACCCGAGGTAATTGTATGAGCTCATATTGAGGGCCTCAGTTTGTGTACCAGTAAGTTTGAATGTAAGGTTGAAATCATCCGACACACGGTCCAAGAGAGTAATGAAACGGCCTGGGACACCAGTAATGGGACGGGCGAAACAATCACTGATTCGCATCTTCAGTCGTCGGACATAGAAGTTGTCAAAATCACTGTTCAAGGCTGCATAGCCCTAGTAAAAAGCAAAAGAGGTGCGTCAGCTTCGTCATCAACCGTTGCACTGCCAACGACAACATTGACCACCTACATTTTGAGCCTTCAGATGCTTGTAGTTCTGATCCTTGAACCTCTTGCCGAAGAAATCCCGAACGTGCCCGAATACAATCAATATGAGATACGAGATGTATGTCGTAAGCAAAAAGTAATACGGCGGTTCATCTTCGACAGGGTCCTCCACTGGTGCCCCTTTGGGGTGCTGTGAGATACATCTATGACTTGCGTGGCCCAAGGGACCAAATTGCGCATGCTCTCTCGCCAGCTTCCTCGCAGCTTCCGGGGAAGGAGGTGAAAACAACATCGTAGGGGTATCTGACAATTTGTCTGCGGTAGCAGTTGAAAGAGAGATAGTTGGCAAGGACACCGAAGGGGAGAGGCTACGGGCGTTGTTCTGCTCCTGGGCAGCTAGGAGAGAAGCAGAGGCCGAAAGGTGGGCCGGAAGGGAGTATGCAGCTTTCGGTGATGAAGAGAAGAACTGGGCCACCTTAGCAGCAGTGTTGCGAGAGGAAGAAGGTGAGCGTTTGCGCGGAGTGTCGATAGGGATAGGAGCCGTCGCGGACGAGGACGAGAACGGATTACGAGGCATCCCGTGTCAAATTGGGTAACTGTCTTAAGAAATTGAGGCTGCAGATAGAATGTTATCTTGTAGTACTAGCGTCGATGATGTTGATTTTTTTATTTCAGCCAACACATTAGTGTGGTTGAAAGATTAAAAGGGGTGGTTTTGCGTTGACACAACTCTCTCGCTCTCTCTCTCTCTCTCTCTGGGGGGGGGGGGGGGCCTGTTCCTGAAGATCTCTCCCAACAACACACGCAAGTGCCAACCAACGTGTAGTGGAAACACAAGGAAGCTTGAGCGTGACCAGTGGTAGTAAAAGGGTTAGAGGATTGGCAATAGCAGATAGAACGCGTTGATGGGAGAGCAACAATGAGATCCAAGATCAGGAACGAGGGGGGAGAGAGTGGAAGGAGGTTGGGTTTGGGGGGAGGCAAGAAGAGGGAAAGGAAGTAAGCGAAATAAGAACACAAGCCTGGAACAGGAGTTTATTTAGTTAAAGAATGAGTCTACACAAGAAAGAAAAAAAGGGAGACATGAAAAAAGCCTCGGAACAGAAACAGCCAGACATCCTTTGCCTGCATGCGTCAGTCAATTACATCCTAACAATCAACAACGGCTACCATGGTTTCCGAGAAACTGTAACCTACAAACAATTCCTCTAACAGCTTTCCAATTGGCCTTGTCTGAAAATCAGTGTGTAGCAACCATATCCTAAAAGAGTAAAGAAAAAATATTAAGCACAAAATTAAAGGGTGGACCTGGCGGACCTGGGTGGGACAGCTCAACCATTATCCCCTTGCTATTCCCGAACGGTGAGATGAACGAATGAATGGGGCTAACCCATCCGGCCCGGTCTCGGTCCCGGCATATCATGCAATTTCCGAAAGTGCTGACCCCGTCCTCTTGGGAATTTACGCTTCTCCTTAGTGGGATGATGTTGAAGAGCAATGAACAGAGGATAAAACCACTCGTCATCCCTCCCCCCACGGATAACTAATATTCAGCTAATAAATCATAACTTTCCTACTTTATTTCGCAGCATATTAATTTTCAGAGCTGCTGGCCCAAAATCACTCTCCTTCTACTTCGTTTAAGCATACACGATACTACTTACACCCTATCGCTAAAGCGAGACTCAAGCCGCATGGTAAGAAGATCTGCACTTTATTAAAGGTCCAAGAAATATCAAGTTCGCTTATGGAACTCCATCGGTTTTTGACGCCGAATATGGGATATGAAGCGAAAAGCCCTACAACGGAGAGCACGGACGGACACAACCCGAGAGTGGTTAATCCAAATCTCAATGTTTATGCAAAACGCCACCCTAAAGTAGGTACTCTATCAGGGGCCTACTACTCTATAGATCTATCTACTTGTATTTCAAAACTATATAAGCAGGCGTCTATGAGTTGTTACCATGAGGGTATGCTTGCGAAGGGGAGCTCGCTCTGGAATATTAGCGCAGTGCCTATCTATGGCTTTGTAGCAGAATTTTACAGTGCTCCCCAGCAAAAAAAAAAAAAATATGTTCCCGTCAAAATGGGATGTCTGTCATCTTGGTGTGACCGGGAATGCGAGGTACATCCCTAGTAGATCAACATTTAAATAAAGTACAAATCCTCACTTCACCACTAGAGTAGAAAACCATCGAAAGAGGTAATGAGGGGTAGATATCAATATTTCCTTTTTATCTTATCGATCAGAGAAACGCGGGACCGGCAACGATAAGAGGAACGTTGGAATCATAAGATCTGTCACAAGATGACATCATGATATCATGCGTTATTGGACTTGCCCTGAACTTGTCTCGGTTCGGTGCCGGAGGAAGGGAAAAACCTTGAGACTCTTTTTTTCAAGCGAGTGATTCCCTATGATACTAGCTAACAATACCAGAGAAAATATGTTGTGGCGCCAGCCAGCGCCAATCCTTGCGTACTGTGTACGATCGGGTCTCTCGGGCTGCATGCACATGGATGGTGGATACCACGGGTTCTCGCGTGGTTGTTTAGCTCTGGTGAAAGGAATGCATCCACTTCGAAGGTCTAGAAGAATGTTCTACAAAGAGGATGAAATAACCAGATATCTAAGCACATGGGACAGTGCCTGGACTCGATATCACTTCTCCTTGTTCTGGTAGCGCTGCACCTATACATAGTTGAAGATGAAGTGGTTTAATAGGTACATGTAACTTTGGCTGGGTAAGAGACTCATAGCTTACTAATTTTTGCAAAGGCGTGGGATCTGTGGCAAAATCAGACTGGAGCACAAACTTGGTACTGTAGTGCGTATCTCACGTAAAAGTAAACGGGAGGCATGTATCTTACGCTTGAGGAAGAAGGAGGGCGGGGGAGGAGAGGAGGATGGGAGAAGCGGTGAGAAGGGGGAGCAGGGAAGCTAAATAATGGCGTTTCTGACAACTTCATGTAACCTTAAAAGTCTGGATGTGGAAGAATAGAGATCACACGATCTTTCTACAAAGGGTCACCTGGAAATGAAAGAGGAGGAGGGGAAAGAGTGGGTGGGAAATGGTGGATAGAAGCCTCAAAGTGAGAGAAAATGCCAATCTTAACCAGCTTGGTACGTGGCAGCGGTACATGCCTTTGGCTTTGTTAGCAGGTTTAACAAACTGGGGCAATACCCAACCCAAAGTCCCAGAGTCGGCGATACAACTGATATTAGGAGACTTCAGGTAAGTAGTTTGTAGGGCAACTAGAGGTTCACTCCCTGGACCTCCAGCCCCTTTCCAGCCTTGCGTTCTTTACGCCTCCCAAGACCTTAACGCAAGGCCTGCCTGTCTCTTGGATAGCGTCTGTTCACGGCAGTGGCCTTGATTGGGCGATTCCTGCCCCCCAAGTACATACCAACTACATACATAATCCCTAGAGTGCACAGATCTGCTGTGTGGGAAACTCAAACAAAAATCTTTTCTCTGCATCATCGCGAAAAACATCGATACCTCCTCCGGATCCTTTGTATCCTCTCGTCGCCTTAATCGCCGGATCTATCAAAGGTATTGCGCATTGTGCAGAACACCACAGAACACCACACTCTCTGCGCAATACATCAGAAGTGCTATATGCTATAATATTGTGAGGTTCTTGTATGTTCGTCTGATTCTATTCCCGGTATATCCAACAGGGAGAGAGGACGAAGGTATACAGATTCAACGCGAAAGCTCGGTCTTTATCTTTTTATCTCTCATCTCCTGCATTCGGTGTCTGCAACAATAACAAAACAGACGTTTCCCTGCAAGTTGAGCAGCAGCAGTAACAACAAGCAACAACTCAACCTCAACTCCCCCACTACAATACCCCAGCAACCCCTTCAACAGCCCCATCGTTATTCACGGCGGTCGGACAGGCTTACCTCTGATAGATGCTACCAATAAACATGTCTACAACAGCATCGTCAACAGTTGTGCCTCCATCTGGCACTCCACAATCACCACGAACAGGTCGCCTTCGTGGTCTTTCTTACCTCCGCCACTACGCCCATGGTCATAATCACTCGACGTCGCCCGCGGCTCCCACTGTAACCCCCGCGAATGCTAGCTCAAATTCAACCAACAACCATAATAGTAGCATGAACAACCATACTCCCACTTCCCCCTCACCTTCACCATCTCAACCGGCGACGACTGTTCCACGACAGCGATCAACCTCGCCGTTAAACAATACAGCTTCAAATGCGTGGCTACCAACCGTTAGTGGGATCAGCGGGCTTTCTCGTGTAGCTTCACAGCCTTCGGCGGAGCTCTCAAATACGCCTGGCGTTGTTTCCAACGGCTCGTCTGGTGTTCGTGCCTCTACCGATCCCGAGGCGGTGCGGTCCATTGATGAAACAATCTCTAATCCTCTTGACCCCACATTACCTACTACACAAGGGCACCCAAATTCCCCACTCGTTCGTAGCCCTAGCAATACTGCTAGAGCTGCTCAGGCCAACGAACCTGCAGCATCGATCCGTTTTATCCCACATATCGATAATCGGGCATCCCGTGAATCTCTAATTTTTCCACCTGTCGAACGCACACTAAGATTCAAAGATGAGCGGATTAGAGTGGGTCGCTACAGTGACAGAGATTCCTCCAATCCATCCGCACCAGTTGGATTTAAATCAAAAGTTGTTTCTCGACGGCATTGTGAGTTTTGGTGTGACGCAGGCCAATGGTATGTTAGGGATGTAAAGAGTTCTAGCGGGACCTTCTTGAATCATATCAGGCTTTCTGCGCCAGGAAATGAAAGCAAAGCCTACCCGCTATACGATGGAGATATTCTACAACTTGGGATCGACTTCAAGGGTGGGGAGGAGCAAATATTTAGATGTGTGAAAATAAGGGTAGAGCTGAACAGGGCTTGGCAAAAGTCATTAAATAATTTTAAGTATGAAATCCCTATCAAAGGAAGTGGAAAGAGCATTTTAGCTTACCTAGACGTGACAGTATGTCTGCGCATCGACGAATAAGGAATCTTGCAAAGGGTACCTCCGGTGGAGCAGCCAAGGGGAAAGATGGAGATGCAATGTCAACGCACACCTCAGAATGCTCTATATGCCTCATGCCTGTGGCTGTAAGTTTTGATTTTTTTAATAGCAAACCCAGGTTCTGGGCGGAATGGTCTTTACTAATAATATTCATTTATAATAGCCATGCCAATCACTTTTTGTAGCGCCTTGCTCTCACGTCTGGCACTATAAGTGTATTCGCCCCCTAGTTGAGAAGGATTACCCTTCGTTTCTATGCCCCAACTGCCGAGCAATCGCAGATTTGGATCGTGATATCGAGGAGGATGAACTAGGCGAAGGATGGGAAAACTTTGATGATATAGAAGAAAATGTGATCGAGGGGAATGCTATCACTACAACTGAAGAAGAGCCTCTCCAGGTGGTGGAGGCCAGACAAGCCCCGGAACCGGTTCCCTCCCCTGCCAACCCAATCGTTGAACAAGAATCTCCAGAAGCGATCATTTCTCCGGAACCAATGCAGGCCATCACTTCACCGGTAGAAATTAGGCAGACATCTTCATCCAGAGCGTCAGGATCATGGAGACGACGTAAGGATGGTGTCCATGATCTAGAAATCCGGCAAGAAAGCGGCGTAGTGGGAGATAGCGGCAGCGGAAGTGGGAGTACTAGCAGTATAGAAGGCGGGCACGAAGGGCCCATGACGCCGATGAATGATGCGGGTCCATTTGTGTTTGATGGTGGGGCATTCGCGAACCTTGCCGAGAGCCCGACTTTAGAGCCCCTAGCAGCAGCGGTGACCTTTGTCACTGAACAGCAGCCTAGAGGCAACGAAGGAGGAGAGAGGTGAGGGAATCGATTCCACAGGCATGAGATGGCAATGTTTACGGGGCCGAACGATAATGACTTGGCAACCAATCCCAAAACCATGCTCTAATAAGATATTCTATGCCAAGTCTGTTGCCTCGTCGCCCTCGCGCTCGTTGCCCCCGATTTCCCGGTAAAAGTTTATAACTTTTGTTTCTGCGAGGGCAGTGCGTTTTTTTTTTTTTTTCTCTTCTTGTTTTTTATACCTTGATTGTTTCTAGTTTCTTTTCCTTTGAAATGTTGGCATTTTGTCTTTGGTCTGTAGCATGGCGCGCGGGAGGGTATAGGTCATGCAGGGTCAGATTTGGGGATGAACTAATGATATATACGGATTATGACAGAAAGTTTTTAGTCCTCGTTTGTACTCCTACAAATTCCATTGTCCCTTCTTCCTCCTTTTCATTCTGGCTTTATCGCCTTCAGTTCCCTCACCCACTTCGTCTCGATTGCATTCTCTGTATTAGCTCTACATTGCATTGCATTTTTCTAGGTGCTATTATTTTTGCCTTCGTTTTAGGGTTTTTATGATCCCGATCTCTCACTTTACTTTCATTATGATATCTGCTTCGAATTCATTTCATGAATGGCCTAGGTTGGTTGGATATGTAATTAGTGAAAGCTTGTATAAGTAGTATATACTAGGTTCACCTTGTTACTACGATCTGGGGGACTTACTGTAGATTCGATTAGTTTCTATACGACCAGAGATGGAAGCTGTATGTGTACCTAAGTCTGAATCAATAATATGATTGGTAGATCACTAGTTGTTCTTTGTTAGCTTGAGGCGGAAGTTGAAATTTGTGGCATTTTAGGGAGGAAGCATAGATATTTAAATCTATACTGGAAGACATCCCGTGGATATTCTGAAGGGTCTAAATTTGAAAAATTGGTGATAAATTACAGATTGTGCATAGCAACGGCCCGCCTTGATTTTTGTAGACCCCCTTGGGAGGTGCCTACAGACTATATCTGAACGCCTACAAACCCTTGAAAATATCCATGGGATGTCTTCCACTATAGGGAATAACATAAATCGGATATCTATTGACGGATGTATATATGCGTAGTTTATAAAGGAATTAATATTAGATAATATACTTGACGTGGGAAAGAGTCCTCGGCCGGGATCGTTGTCACTTGGGCGTCGATCTGACCGAGGACTTTTTCTCACGTCAAGTATAGCCAAGGCTCGCTCCTGCGCCGTGCGATAGCTTTACAAGGGCGTTGTACACACATGTAGGTACGATATATACAAGGATAGTGACTAAGTCTTAGTGATACTATATATGTTTTTTTCAAGTTGTGGGCTTTGTGTGTCCTAGCTGGAGCCATAGTAAAGGGGTAATGATCTTTTTTCTTTCTTTCTTTCTTTTATTCATTATGTGCATAAGGGGTAATGATCGATTTTACATGTATTTTTCACCGCCATTCATATTGAAACATGAGTATATGTATCTACTAATGAAGCACACCAGTGTAGATATAGTTTATGTATCTAGAGCCTGGATAATTGTAGCAGTTAAGCAACCAGGAAGGTAGTAGATTAATCCTATAGGGTGATAAAGGTAATTGCGTAATCTAGACATAAACGAAAAATACAATCAACGAGACTGGTGTTGTTTTAACCTCCGGAGTAGTAAAGGCCTGCTATTAGGACCCTAATGTAGTATGCAGTGCATAATGGCGATTCCTATACCCCGGTAAAAATGTTTCATAAGTACAGATGAGTAATGTGCTATGGCGAGCCCAATACTTGATCTTGTGCGCCTTGGTACCCAAAGGACTCGAGGAATAAAGCTTTACATATACATGCATATATATATGACAAGTATCAAGTGATACTGTGGGTTGGGGACTGGATGAAGGCCTTATAATTGGAGGAGCACGTATTTAGATTTTACAACGACTCGGCGAAAATATCAGATGCCCTACCCTAGATCTAGGTGCGTTTACGTTTCATATATGTGCGCATATGTGCGCGCGTTCCCTCTCCTGCATGAGAGTACTTGGCCAGATGCATTCCTTGACAGCAGTTTGGTAGAGAGCAGTACCAACATGTACATAAAAGTGCAAGTGCAATTTTATGTCACGGGCATGGATGCTTGCCTGGAGGCGTAACTCAGTTGTTTTTTGAGTGCTTGATCTTCGTTGGGTTAGGCTTTGAGGGATTTGCCAATGAAGCCTTGGTGAGATTTTTCCATAGGCCGAACCACCTCAACGGCCGAAACAGCAAGGAGTATGCATCTACCACTATACCTCCAATAAAGACAGGAAAATGATTTTTCACCTGTAAATATCAAACATTGAAGCATGTCTTAGAACCCAGGGATAATTAGTTGCGTGTTGTATGTATTATGTAGGCACAATTAATACCTTCCTCCGTCAATATTGGCATTAACTGCCTACTGACTATGATGTCGACATGAAGCGCATGCCGTATATATTGTAATTCTATACAATGAGGATGTTCAGAGCTTTTTGGCGGCTGGAGGATGATTGTTCATTGACACCGGGCCGAGGTGTGGAAAAAATTAGGGCTGGTAGGCTGTCCCCCAAAATTACTCCTAGAAGATGGGTACCCGAGCGGAAATCCTGGACCTTGATGTCGGGATATCGGGGAATAACCTAGTTTATCTTCTTGAATATTCAATAAGATGGTAGGGCTGGAGGTGATTTATGGATCCGTAGATATGCGAGTGATAAATCATGATCCAGTCCAATTTTAGGGGTAACAGCGTGCTTTGCATCTCGTAGGTACATCGCGCCATGTGAATTATACAGCGGCAAGCCAGGCAACCTATGATTTCTTCTTACCAGGTACCACATATGTAGGGCTGAACGAGTGGTTCTACACACGCAAGTCAAGTCAAGAGTAGATCTAGACTCATAGAAGCGTCCCAGAATAGATGCAGGATGGGCGAGTATGAGTTGCAGATTTACACTTGACAGGATTTATGATACATTATTCCTTTCTAGTAAATCTTCTTCCCTTGATGGAATAGTTTAAATTTCCTTGCATTTCTGGGCTGCATTACTATCCCGATGTCTCCCGCACCATGGTCACGAGCTGATTTCGAGGGATATGTATATACGTAGTTTCTCCCCGGTCCATCTAGCTTTCCGGGACATGAAGGGGAAGAGCATCTGATAATTCCTTTGGTTTTATCCGTTCCAATGTTGTTGAGAAGGGGTGATTTCATACGAGAATCTGTGCAGATAAACGCCAGGTCTGAAATTGATATTCTCGGAAGGGCCGGGAAGGGATGTTATTCGGGGCTAGTTAGGCCCAGTCTCATCTGTGAAATCAAATGTTTTGGGCCATTCGGAGTTTGAGCATTGAAATGTTCGAGGCAGTAGACCTATAGAAATCAGAATATGCTCGGTAGAAAGTGTTATTTTTTTGGGTTAAATGTTTACCAATAGCTATGGCGATCGATTGTAAATCGATCTGTAATGCACACCACTGTAAGTATGAGTAAACCCTTTCATACCATAGCAATAGTCGAATAGATTAAAACACCACCCAAGGTTGAGCCTTCACCCAGCAGAGGTCCTGGGGCTTGTTGCGTTGGCGGTGCGTGCAGCTGTGGTGGTCTTTGAAGCCACTTCGTCACTCTGCAGCGCTGTCGAGAAGCAATTTGGGGGGGGGGGGGGGTATGTTTACTCCCAATTACTAGTACCTCCTACCTATTGGTAATTGAAATAATCAGTAGCTGATTATCTTGCTCAGACACTTGCCCCTACTTTCGAATCCTCTACTCTGGGCAGGTACGTTACTTTACAGTACTTACATGGGCATTTGGTTTTCCGGTCTCGAATTTGCTGGCATGAACCATACGTGTAGGTACATCTGTGTGTCTCTTCCAGAAGTCATTCGGGGAAGAAGGTAGTTATACTTGTGGTGGTGGTGGTGTGGAGTCTCTGCGACTAGAGCTAGCTGCACAGCATTCGTGCCGATTCCATCTGCGGCCTAGTCACACACAACCCACAACTCTGTGCAGCTCTCGCCCAACCACCTTCCACAGCGACGTTTTATTATCATTTGACAGGTCTATATACAAGTACTTGTAGCCTGCCAAATACTTCTTCACCGCTCTTTCTATTTTGATATCACCAAACGAACACACGCTGCAGGCAGACAGAAGAATGTGCCTGCTGTCCACTAGAAAATGGTTCTCGGGGAGGGAGAAAACGAATTTGAAATAATTCGCCATATTTGTTTTCTTGCCTTTATCTCTACGAACCATTCCGTTTCCTTTTTTCCCCCCCCGCTGTGATATCCTGACTGGTTAATGTTTTTTTTTTTTTTTTTTTCTTCTTGGAAAAAAAAAAAAAAAAAAATGTTTATGCCTTGGTAGAGTAGGCCCCGCGGCCGGAGAGGAGGATTGAGGGGAGGAGTCATGTCAACTTGACGACCCCAGCGACTGTAGGATCTGAAGGGTCGATGGTAAAAAAGAATAAAATAAACAAGAGTTGATTTTCTCGGGAACACTGTACACGAGAATCGATCGATGAGGGACGCCGGCATAGGGAGGGGGGGGGGGATAATTAGTTCCTGGAGATGTAGTCTTTGTGTAGAGATGAGCGAGCAGAGTCAACTCTACAAGGTGCGTCAGCTCGTATGTACTGTGTAGGAGGTGTGGTGTCGTTCTCCAGTTTACCCTTAGCGACGGAGCGCGTGGTCAGGGCAGCAGACAAATCAGAGAGTCGAATATTGATTAATTAGGCAGACGGTAACCCATTTTACGATCTACGGCTCGTTGACGAAAACATGGCCGTGGATCATTGGATACATCCTGAAGAAGCCTTTCTATTTGCAACGACTGGCGCTTCAACCCGACTCTGCTTATGGTTGACCGATCCGATCCGAGCTTTCGATTGAGCTTCGGCATTTATTGAGCTTTCCTCAAAGCAAAGGTGTGCCGAATTCCAAAAGTGAAGACATACCTAGGACCCTCCAAGCGCAACTTATCTTTCGACTTGCAGTGGTGAGCTCAGGGCGAACCTCGACGTTGTCGTTGTCGTTGTCGTTGTCGTTGTCCTTGTCCTTGTCCTTGTCCTTGTCCTGTCTTGGTACTGTACTTGAAGGCGCCGGTTCGCCTTGCTTGTTCGTAACTGCTATAACCTCCACTTGGTAGGTTGCAGCTGCAATCCCTTTTTACTTTTTATCGATAAGGTGTGGGGACGGTTCCTACAACGGGGAATTAGACGAGACGAACACCCTGAACTATGATTATTCTATATAAGGAGGATTTCCGCCAAATATCTGGGGATAGCGGCATAGCTGCTTGCAGTTGGAACTTGCATGGCCCATTGGTTGGGATTCGTGTAGGAGCATATGCAGCCAACCAACAGTTGGCTGGACTTCTGGCAGGAGGAAATTCTTATGCAGTATTTAATCAGAATCCTTTTATGAGCTCGAGCGGGAATTCTTGGAGAGTGTATTATCACTTATGGACCTTTTTTTTTTTGCAGTGCCTAGGTCTTAATTGAGGCAGGAACCATCCCTATCCTGTGGAGAACGCCTTATGCTATCTATGCATAGCCTTGATCACTCAAATAGGCCCTAAAAGTGACGAGGCTGAAAAAAAAAAATACCATTTTATCAGGTTTTGTGAAACGGTTTTGGCTGTGATCCTATCGGCCCTAGCGCCCAACGTGCAGGACCTTATGATAGGTACCAGCGATTTCGTTCTGCAGCTGGGTGGGTGTGATGCAGGACGATAGGATTGTACTTATAAAGATTGTGCTGGCCTCTATCCGCCCCCATTGCAGTCCGCCTTTCGTTGAATTCATACAGCCTCACGTTTTTCGGGGCCGGTGCACGAGAGAGTTTGACAGAGATACCTAGCGGGCTTCGTCCTGACATCGGGCTTTTATCTGCGATACCCCGTCTACATATATACATACATACATACTTACTTACATACATCCCTCATCGTCATCTAATCAATTAATCAATCAGACTTACTTCCACCGATCCCGTGTTGTTGCTTTTCAGTGGGTCCCAGGGCTTGTTGATGATCAATCGATCGATCTTTACCCACAAAATCTTCCATTGCATTATACAAACCCTTCTATAAGCTTCTCAAGAGCTACTATCATTTGAGAAATGTCTATTCCTCGTCCTCCCATGACTACAGCTCCACTGGGGCGATACTCCACCTCGAGTAACAGGCCCACCTTTGAGGATCTAAACCCCCGCCACTCCTTCCAAGCTACCCCTCATTACGAGTCTGATATGGACTACCGCCGCTCCAGCTTTGGCCCGGCACCCCGTCCCCATAGCTATCATCCGCAGGTTCACCAAGACTTCCCACGACACCCAGTGGTTGTTCAAGGCGCTCCACCACCGGTCACTCGTTATGTTTGCTTCCAGAAGAGGCCTAGCGGCCGTCCGTGGAAGAATGAGTGGGAAACTTGCGATCACATAACCATGAGCATTTCTCCAGAAGAGACGGAAAAACAGATTAGGAAGCACGACGAACCTGGAAGGGATATTGGCACCTGTATATCAAAGCTTGGGAAATACCAACTCAGACATCTGAGGAAACAAGAAGATAAGCTGAACAAGAGTGAGAAGGACACTAAGAACTACAAGTGGGTTATTTCTGCTGTAGGTAAGGAGAAGAAGCAAGGCGGTGGGACATCGCAGACATTTTGGGCTATTTACTCTAGGCAGCCGAAATATCGTCCCACTACCGCCACGACATCAGGAAGGCCTCCATTACCGGGAAGGTCGCAAACCTACACACATCACTCCACAGCGCCAATCCGCCGTGAAGAACAGCCCTATGACGGCCCTATTGTGGTTCAATCCGTTGAGATCCCCGCACCTCCCCGTTCAAGCAGCTTCATCGGAGGCCGTCCAGCAAGCTTTTCAGGCGGGCGGCCAGCGACATCAGGTGGCTACTACGGGGGTGAGTTCATGACATCCACGGGCCCCCCCCAAGTACAAGATGTCAACCCAGTACGTCAGGGGTTTCCAACATTCTCAGCTCCCGGCCCACAGCTACGAGAGGTAGATGGAAGGTCTTCTTCATTCACCCGCGCCCAGCTACTTAGTCAAGCTGCAGATGCGTTTCCTAAGGCGGCCACGAGGCCACCGTTAGGAGTCGAGGCACAAGGTTTTGGTTATCAGCAGCCCCATAGTGCGGAGCCAAGGGCTTCGATGCCCCCTATCACCAGAACCCAGAGTACCAGAGTTGATCAGCCCTTCCAGGCCGAACAGCCATCGAAGCGCTCACCGCGCCACGGTGAAGCCAGGCAAAGTCGACGGACACATCAGACTCCGCCGCAGGAACGTCACCGAAGAAGCAGTAGTATGGCAGCACCTAGGGTCCGTCAGACTGAACATTACCAAGACCGTACATCCCCACCTGAAGAGAACCGGAAGAGCATGAATCGTCGATCGCCAGCACTTGATCTACCGGAGGTTTATCCAGAGGAAAAGATGAACCGTACCGATCGCTGGGTTGAGTCGAGTATTAGTGGTAGTAGTGGGCTGGGAACGTCGACTGTTGGAAGTGGTGACGGCGGGAGCGTGGTCGGGGAGTATGTACTCAACCCCCCTCCAATGGGGAAGAGGAGGAATAGTGTGTCTACCTATGCAGGAAAGGATTATTACCAAAACACCAGTGGCAATAGAAGGAGCATGGCAGCAGAGTATTATTTAGACTCTAAGCCAGCGCTTGAGATTCAGATGCAGTATGAGACCACACCACAGCACAGAGGAAGAGCGGAACCAAAATATGTGGGGTATCATGGGATGGGGAGGAAGAGAAGTCCCAGTCGTAGAAGAAGTCGATATGGAGGCCCAGAAGACGGTGATTATGAGTATGAGAGCGCAGATGAGTCAATGCAGGAGCAAATGAGGAATCTGAGAGTGGATAGTAGCCCAAGTACTAGGAGAGGGCCTTCGAGACCTCAGTACAGAAGGTATAGGGGTCTGGTTGAGTATGGGAGATCCTAGAAGGGATCGGATGCCCTGTTTGGGACTTTATTCCTGTTTACTGTCTCATAATGTTTATACTCATATCGGAGGGTTTGTTCCTGATTCTTGTAATTAGTTTTTTTCTTTTCTTTCTTTTTTTCTTTTTTTTCTTTTTCTATTTATTTATTTTACATTTAGTTAACTAACTATAGGGTATGCTTCTAGCAGGATCACGTGGTGGTTTCTATTTCGTTCGCTTTTGGTACAGTAACATTGCTACTTGTTTATTTGTCTTTCTCTTGATATTTTTTATTTTTATTTTGTTTATTTGGGAGTTGATATATCTTCAAGGCCTGGATTTTTGCCGCCTTGTATTTTTTGGTTAAGTTTTGTAGGGTATTGGTCCCTTCTGTAAAATTTATAATTATTCGAATTAAATATTGGATTATCTTCAACTGACAAACACTCTATTTGCCATTTGTTTCAGAACGGAAAAGGCGGATTTGAGGTCTTTCTCTTCGTAATACCCTCCCACTCTGTAGGTGACGTCACAACCTATCACTCGGATATTACGCTGTACTACGGGGGTAAGGGTAAGTCTGGCGGCACCTGGTAGTGGTGTTGAGGTTTAGGTGTCACTAGACTTACCCCTACCTCCGTAGTACTTTGGACCAGGCTGAGATGAAATTAAATCGTTTATAACCGAATTGTTGTAGTATGTCTACGCGACTTTGGGCCGGGCGGATATACAGTCACCCTCCAGAAGTGCTCGTGACTCACTCCTAACTTGATCAATGCGTTATGTGGCTTTGAGGTCGATTTCGGGAACTGAAATGTATCTGTATCTAAATAATTTTATAAAATCGGCAGGCAAAAACATCAATATCATACAGCGGTGGGTAATAGGTCATCGGGCGACCCAGCCACAATTTTGCCTGCAAACGCATATTCTGGTGGTGTTCCGTCTGATAACTTATTAACCACCGCTGTACAAGTCTAATATCAATTTTGGGCACCATTGGCTGATTTATGGTTGATATTTTGAACATCTCAGCGTGCACTTTTATTCTTAGTTTGAGCCGGATATGCCACACTAAATCCGAATCACGAACACTTTTGCAGAGTGGCTGTACATGCATACCTTGCGTTATTTAGAGGCAAAAAATACGAACAGAAATTATATATGCGTGCACCGAAAACTAGTTGGGTCATCAGAATTCATAATTTGGCGGGTTCTCCTAATACTCAGACTTACGTATTAGAGGGCAGGGCCCATCAAAGTTTCTCTATCAATAAATTAGAGTTCTTAGTGGTTTCAAGATACCCCGAGACAAAATCGAACAAGGACCTTGGCAAATCTCTGGCCCTAGCCTTATACGTCCAACTTCATGGGTCCACTGTTTATAAACTCTACTTCTAAAAACTGAAAGTCATGCAGCAAAAATAGTTTTCATAACATCGAATGAAATAGATCTGTACCCCCCCCCCAAAAAAAAAAAAAAAAATACTGTTTTTATGAACCCCTCAGACCCTGAAGAAAGCGAAAGAGAGAAATGGATTATTCCTACGCTTATAGTGTTGGTGGAGGGGCGATTAACACGTGCAAGGGTGTGGGATTTAGTGAGTGAACAGATCCTCCTCACCTGTCAACATCCTTATCAGTTCACTCACTTAATGCCAGAGCCTTGTACCCACACCTAGCTAGAAAGAGCCTCAACAGGCGGCTAGGGCTACGGCAGGCCCAAAGTCTGTTACCTAAGGGGATGAATACACTTTTACAATCATTACGTCATCAGAGTACCCCGCCTAAATTACTCTTGACTTGCGGTCGAATTTACAGAAAAGGCCGTTGTGATTCAATCAAAGCACCTACCAGACAAGCACTACAAAATACAATGTCTCTAGAGGCGCAGAAAAAACAGGTTCAGAACATCCTTTTATCTTTCTCGAGGCTGCAAAAACTATAACTTGGCTCACAGATTCGCGTGACATCGGGCAACTAAATAACCCACCGGATTCTAGGTTCAGCCCAGATATACGTGAAAGACCCGCATAGTAGATACATGGAAATCAGAGTAAAACCAATTTCATTTCATGATATCGATTAAATCGTTTTTGAGGTTATCTGACTACCTGCTCCGCTTGGGGAATATATAAATAAGTTTAGGACCGCCTAACTATCTCATACCGAGCTGCATGCATGTAATGAATAAAACAAAAAAACACATCGGGCCAGCCAGTAAAGAACCAGACCACACTCTCCCGGCTCGTGCAGAAAAGAAAGTTATCAAAGTGTTCCTCATAGTGAAGGGTTCTAAAACTTAAAGAAATTTCCACCTTAGACACCATTTCAGCGATAAAGAACATGAGGATTTCCACGATTTGCTATGGCACTAAGAATGGAAAGCAGATCGGGCAGGGGCAGTCATTCCCGCGAGATATATAACAATAACAGGAGATATCGAAGAGTTTCATGAGATAGGGACGATTAGGATCAAGACAGAGGTCGGAACAGTGGATAGGGCATGGTATAGGGAAAGACTAGTAAACGTAACACTAGGGAAACTATTAGAAATTACAAAGGGCACATCGGGATAGAAAGATTGTCTAGCTAGGCTCGGTTATTTATTTCTTTTTGGCTGGAGAAGAGGGGGAGAGAGGATGAGAGTTGAATGTAGGTAGTTGTATTGCTATAACTGTGAGGTTGCATACATTATGAATAAAAGAAAAGAAAAAACCGAGCCAGCCGCCAAGACGAGTGATGTTTCATGATTGGATACGTACACCCAGTAATCTAGTAATTAGTGACCGGTCTACAAACTCCGATCGCTATTATCAAATCGTATCGTTAGTTTCATCCAAGATGTCTCATGTCTGTTCCCACTTTGGGGCTAAATATCGCTTGAATAGGCGCCGTATCCCTTAGTCTGGCGATGCTGCCCACCCTATAATAGAGGGCTAGAATTTTGGTGTGAAATCAATTAATTGATGACAAAGCTCCTCCAACTTTAGGTGGGCAGCATTTTTCGCCAGCATAAGGGATACTGGTGTAACCCCGAGGGCCCTTGAAGTGATGCAACGACCTCAATACTCTAGTGTCACAACTCCCCCGAAAACACCCCCCACAACCCAGAATTCAGGACTAAATGTTTATATTTTTTATATAATTGGATTTAGTTCCTTCTGGTCTCACTTGGTCTATATATTTGCCCCTCAATGTTTGCTTGTTGCTGTGGTTTGCATGATTATAAGGACCCCCGGGGTACATGTACATGTAGTTACCAACCACTCAAAAGGCACATATAAATGGTCGGTGTTTGCCAATGCTCATGCATGGGGTGTTAGTCTTAATCCCTTTCATAGTCAGGCTCCTTGGCCTTACTGCTGATCTGCCCTGTTTGACCTTTGGGTTTTATAAAACTTAATGCAACGTTACCTAGAGTTCGAGGTTCATAGATTAGTGTTTTACGATTGTCAGATTATCCCTTAGTCAGATGCTAACCCACCCAGAAACAGTGGCTTTACTAACAGAGATTTCTATCTCTCTTATCAAATAATAGATCTCCTGTACGAATCCAAACCCTCTAATATAGAGGGGTCAGCATTGGCAGACTAAGGAATAGTTCAAATCTTTGGATTTCTAACCTAGGAAGTTGTGCGTGTAAGGAAGGATTTTATGTCATACATTAAGCCCCTAGGACAACCCGCTGACTAATAATCCAATCAAGATATTGCACAAGCTTCTTGTATACAATCTCGGCCGTAAACATACATTCAGTGGGCGCTTATAGATCCAAGTAGTAAACAACGCACAACTACTGCCGCAGACAAATCCACGGGCCCACTATAATGGCTTCCAAAACCCATAGAGCTTTGAGCTATCCACATCATGAGCCACATTATGCCTCTGCCCCCGCTCCGCCTCCAACTTCTGCTGTCTCTTCTCTGTGCCACAGCCATTCAGGGTCAGGGCCGCGGCGGAGTTAAATTAAGCAACAGCACCACTGACGCAGGAGAGACGACCTCACGGGGGGTATGGTCAACCCCGGGGTGTGGTCAATCTCAAACATACGCCAGAGTGATATATGATACGCAGGTGATCAATCAATAGCTTCTTTGGGCACTCCTCAAAACCTTGGAATTGACCAAACCTCGGGGTTGACCACACCCCCGTAAAGTTGTCGACCCATCGATCCAGATCTAGATCAAGCCTTTTGTTCCTTGACCCTGTACATCAGACTGCGTTCCAGATAGAGCTTGAACCTCCGATTAACCTCACTCTGGGAATTACACATCCAAAATCTAGAGATGTCTACCAGAATCCCGGCCAACGGCCATGATACAATTCGATGTAAGTTCCTGCTTGCTGCACAAAGATTAAAAAAGAAAAGAAAAGAAAAGAAAAGTTAGATAGAGCTGTCTTACTAATAGTTGGGATGAGGAAAATAATACCCCAAGTGCTCTGTTCAGGGGAAACGCAAGGCAAGTGCGAGGTGGAGCAGCGGTTTTAAGGCAAGGGATAGGCTTGTGTGAGAGGCGGATAAAACATCGTGGCCGAGCTAATAAGCATACCATACCAGTCCAAGTCCGGAGGCGCATCATTTCCATACGAACCTGCTGTACCTGCTCTCTTGTGCTGAGCCGCTTTATGCGTTGAGCCTCGTGTGTGCACAATCTTATTCTCCTCTACTATGATCAGGAGATGATAATAGAGACTTTGCGCAAATGGAGCCGGCTCTATATTCTGATTATCTGATTGGTAGGTGGTGGTATCGGCACCAATCATGTTACCGGAAAATGGAGTTGGCTCCATTTACGCAAAGTCTCCAATAAGATGGATATGACGGCACCTGGGTCTGAGTAATTGGAATCAATGATTTGGGTTTTCGGCTCTCGGAAAGGCCAAAACCGAGTACCATCTTATTCCACTGGAAGAGACCGGTCTCTTCTGATGGATGCAGTGAAAATTACGGCGTGAGCCACTCAAATGAACGCTAGATTCTGTGGCTTACGCCGTGAAGCGAGTGGTCTCTTCCAGTGGAATAAGACGGTAAGTAACAAAATGAAATCACCAGATTTGCGCACGGAGATGTGCAGTTAAAAGCAGAAATATGCAAAAAATGCATACTTCACAAATAAAGTATATACAACAATTGAAGAGAAAGAAAATAAAAGACTCCTGCGGGATCCAGATCGCCCACATAGGCTGCACATACAACAGTGGATATATATGAACAATAAATGAGAAGGAAAAAGTGAGAAAGATCGACAAAAGAAACTAACCAGACATCCATAGCAAATTTCATGACACCAACTTAAACAATTCATCCCCAAACTAACGACCCAATTTTAAGCCCAGAAAGCCGAACCAATTTATATGTAATCCATAGAGAAAAATGAAAAAGTCCGTGAGGACTGTAGACCCATCTTGGTAGAAGTTTTAAGAAAAACACAGAAGTAACACCTAAAACCCAAAAGAAAAGTTCGTAAAATCATCTATCAAAACAAAACAAAAAGAAAGCCCAGTCCTATAGATTTCAGCAAAAATACTTTCTAGTGTCCTTGAAGGCCGATTGGCATCCAGCTTCTCCTTTCATCCATACTCCTCGCAATTCTCCCTCCAGGCGTCAATGGGGGCATCAATCTCCTCTGCATAACTTGTCCACTCTCGTCTTCTTCATCCGAGACATCTCCAGACGTTTCATCTGCAAGTCTTTGGAAATAATCGGCAAGTCCCCCGTTCGAAACCACAGAATCATACCGCGGTGGAGGGGTTATGAGTGGTGGCGGCGCAACATCGTGGTCAAATGGAGGTGGCTGATATGAAGGCACTCTAATGAGATGCATGGGCCTTGATGCACCACTAGTCGGGTCAAAGGATGGCGGGCCGTCATTTGTAGACCCAACCAACGTCGAACTTGAGCTCCTCAGTGAGGAAACTGTAGGTGTTGCCTCCCGAGGCGAGTTGCGGCGACTAAGAGGTGGGCATGAACAAGTGCCACCAGTATTTTGACCTAGGTTATTGCTATCGTATGCCGGAAGGTCGGTGTTTGCTCCGGATGCGCGGCAGGAGAGAATATGGAATGGGGAATCGATAGATATTTCGAAATGGCGGCGCTTTGTGGGATCATTAGGGTCTGTTTTGCTAAGACGCATTACAATCTACGAATCCCACGTTAGCTCATAAAGTAAACCAAATTATAACGGCCAAAAGAACATACCTTGATCCAGTGATGGACCTGAATGTTTTGATATGTTGTATCAAAATGTATTCGGTCCTTCTCTTTTGCATTACAGCCAGGTAGCTGAATCGAAAACTCCATCTCAGTAGGCCCAATATTCTGTTCCCCGTTTAGATCGCCGAGCAAGCTATCAGTTCCATTCCCGACATCGATGTTCTGTCCTTCTCCGGCGGTCTCCCTTGGATGAAACCCGCCTCCGGCAATAACCCTGGCATGAGATCCAGTAAACGCTGATGATGCCGGGCCATCAGCTCTTTTCTCGTACAATTGAACCTTCTTCGTCGGGTCTAACCGGTGCACTTTCTTATTTTTACAAGAATATTCGATATTCTCTGTGATGAAAACTTTGATCCGATGACATCGTACCTTGGCGAGCGGTGTCAACTTAAATGCGATGGGTATTTTCGATCCTAGCGGGAAGGACTTCCCGGAAATAACGATGTCATAATGGAGTTGATCCTCCCACGTGCGACTGATCGCAATAGGTTCCGAACACTCCAAACTCGATTCTGCCGGACATCTGATGAGTGTCACATCCTTCTTCCCCACCAGATTTGGTCGGAATGCTCCTGGCCTCTCAATAACCCCCTCCAGCTCATATTTCACGGATCCCATATCCACATCGATCGTCTCTGGCAGACAACTTTCGAGCGGCAGCTCAAAGTTGTAAATGTAATCACCTGGCTGAAATACTCGATAGCCACGCTGCGCCACGGAGACACCATTTGGTGATTCGCCTTTGCTGAAACTTCGAGACTGAGAGAGCTGCAGTGATAGGCGGCGTTCTGATGCGGATCCTGCCATTGCAGGTGTAATGCCAAGGGGAGCCGCAGAACGTGCCAAGTTACCAATAGCGGAGGTAAGTGACGAAGTGCTATCGCTGGAGCTCTTGTAAAGACGACAAGAGTCCGCGCAGTGGCCGATCTCGGCAGTTGCAAACTGTGCGTTGAAGAACGGCCATGTATGTTTCATGATCTCCTTCTCCTCCCGATACTCGGCCTTCTTTGGCGGGATGCCTAGAATTTTCCAGAATGTCAGTCAGTCTCTGCATCGTCATTATTACGGCATCCAGGGTCTCAGTTTCGGCAAATGCAATTATGTACCTTCTGGCCACTCGGTCGTTGCCTTTCCCTGGAACGTCAAACTTATAACCTTGATCTTTGTCGGCTTCGTTATTCTCAACACCAGACATCCCCGCAACATCGCCGGCGTCCTATTCGAGTGATCATTCTGGTCGAACCCCTGCAAGAACAACATCGGTTCGGCGAGTTGGATCGTCATTGTAACCGCCCCTCCACTCGTCGCAGCCTGCGGCTTTTCTGACGTCAGCATTCCCGCCGGACCGCAATCTTGCGAGTTACTGCTGCCGCTTGACCATGCTGGTGAGAGATTTCTCGTTCTGGTGTTGCAGTTGTTGATTGGCTGCGGCAGCGAAAGATGCCGGGAATGTGAACTCGTACGGTGCGCAGGAATGCCAGACATTCCACCACCCATTGTTCTCGAAACTCGCATTCTAGAAGATGAGGACTGTGAAGGGCCCTGGGACTTTCGACTTGAAAACGAAGACGTTGTCGAAACGGCGTGGGCAAACAGTCGTTTTGCGACCGCTGAGGGTGTCCTCTGTATTCGTCTAGCAATCGACTCTGCCGAGCTGTAGAATTGCTGTGAGGACGACGACGCTGAGGATGGGCTTTCTGTGGGGAGTTGTGCGTGGCTTCTTCGTCGCGAAGCTCTTCGAGCGCTGCAGGCAGTATTAGAAGCAGAGATAGAAGCTCGGGTGTTTGGTCGGCCCGGATGCGTGGCGGAACCGGTATTTGTAAATGCGGGGGGGTTCTGGGCGGTGTGAATAACTGTAGATGTCATCATGTCGGTAAACGGATAGTCTTTCAGATATGGAATGATATGATGTCTATCAAGTTGTATAGTATGGCATATATAAATAGGTATCAGGCTTGGTGTGTGATGTGATGGTAAAATATGCGGGAATATGCCAGCGTCTACAGAAACAAGTATAACGAAGGTATTGTAGACAATGAGGCAACGGTATGAACAACCTGAATGACAGGAGGATAGGACGAATTTTTAAGAAGTGAGGAGGGGGGGTAGGAGGGAGGGGAGAGGTGGAGTTAATATGTATATTATGTGGATTGGGAGTGGGATACTGAATGTGGATTATGGATATATGCAAACACCGTGACAAAGTCCTATGAATGCGGCGGAAAGGGCAAGCTTACTACCACTTGATAATCCTCGTCGGCACAGACACAAGAAGGCACGAACAATAATACTGGCCGGAGGTGTCTCAATACGAGCCGATTCGGTCTTTTTCGTCTTTCCCTGCGAAGTGTGGGGGAGCAGGTGTGAGGGATTCTTTAATATAATATCAAAAAGGTCTGCCTAGAAAATTGTAGGCGGTGCTAAGTAAGGCAAGGTGTAGAGTTTTCTAATGAATGTAGTTAGTGGATAAGTGGATATAGGGACGGGTGAATGCAGCGAGTGATTGAGTGAGTGAAAGGTATTGAAAATTGGATGGGGGTGTATCGTGAACTATGTGTTTGAGTGCTGGGGACGAGAGGCAAGTCAATGTAAATTTGTTGCTTGCCCATGGCCTCAATCTTCCTAGCCAAAAATCAGGATTACCTGTGTGCCAGACATGATGGGCCCTGACAGGCCCTAACCTATGCGTATACAGGGTTGAGTGGTGGTTGTTTGAGGCAAGGCGGCCGGGCCTTTCTCACCAACATGTAGCAATTAACCTCTCCGAAACCCATCATCTAGAACGCTCACAACCTAGGCGCCCATAGATAGCCTTGTGTTATTTTGTTATTATTTGGACACCTGCAATGAGGACTAGGCTAGATGCCCCGGCAAACCGTTGATTCACCAAGCCGGTATTATTTACAAAAACTACGGCAAAGTCATCCATCATGACGAAGGGGCGCATTGCAATATGTTATGTTGTTTGCCCCCCCCAGGAGACATGGCAATTACGTTTACTACCAGCTTCCTGCATATATATGAGGATAAGATCTGGATTGGGCACATAGGCCTTTCATAATACTCTGACCTGCCCACTTTCGCGTCGACCTTCAACGGCCACCACCGCACCACATCCTGTCACTCACCTTTTTTTCTCTTTCCCACACCCCCCCCCCCACCTCTCCCTCCAGACAAGCGGCCTGGAAGAAAAGCGTTTAAAAACATAATGGCTTTCCCGTTCCATTTGGAGGCGTTTGGGGTGCCATTTCAAACCTTACTGCCCTCTTATCTCCTCCCCGTGCCGAGCGCTTTCATGATCATCTCATCCAGATGACAAAAAAAATTAACCCACCAGCAGATTTGGAATCCTACCTTCCTACCTTTGGTGGTGGCCCTTCCAGCAATACGGGCTGTCCCTGGTTCCCGGATGCATCCCCGTGTGCGTGCATGACATCAGGATAAAAAATTCATCAACAGTTGTGCTGCATGAATTTGTGCTCTGCACCACCACCTGCAGCCACACTCAATGCTGCCACATCTGGGGTTCGAATCCTCATATGCCCTGCTCAAGGAGGTAGTATGATACTTACTTTTATTATTTTATTATTTTCAGCCAGGAAGCGATTCGATCCGTTCTGCGAGATATGACACCTCCCCGCCGAGATGCGCTGGTCGTCCCTTTCATTTGTCGTTAAACAAGCACTTCCTTGCCCCTTCGCTCGCGACACATTATCGGTAGGGCGGGCTTTAATCAGGACAGGGACACCGAGTCACTGGTCCGGAGGTTAACTACCTCAATAAACAAGGAAACCATCACCGAAATAACAAGACAAGGACGACACAACGTGCGTGGTCGAGTCAAGTTTTGCCAAGAAACCCCACAAGACTGTTGACAAATCTTTCGATGCCCTATCAGCAGGTAAGGTCTCCACCCTCACGCTTCACTCCATGACGCGGTTTACTTCTATCTTGCTATTCCTGAAAAATACAGTTGAAAATAACAGTAATACGCTGCGGTGCAGTATTTTTGTTGCTACAGGATAGAGAAGAGAAGACCCTGTGAAAGGACCCCGGTATCCTGGGCTTGTTAAACCCACAAATCTTCGGTGGATCTTTGGTTCCATACAAGCCCATTCCGTATTGGTTAAGGACAACCCTGCCAAGTAAAAGAAGATCCTTTCTTTGCCCCTACCGACAGACGCCCCACATACCAACACCATTATGTAGGCGGGCTTTAGTGCGTGTGGCTTAAAATGCTACTCTTTTTTTAGGTTCCCCGTGCCTCCCCCCAAAGCCTAATTGATCACTCGCTAAAGTTTTGTCGAAGTATGGCGGATCTCATTATAGAGGGTGAGTGGGAGTAACATATCCGTAATAGTATCGGTCTAATCCTATCTAAGGAACTACGAGTCCTTTCTCGGTTGCCATCCCTTCGATTTAGTCAGGTTTACTGGCCTTCAGCCAATAGCATTTTGGGGGTGGGAGTACTCCGCTCACCCTCTATAAGGAGATCCGCCGTATGTTGGTAGGTACCTAACTACAATCAGTCTATCATATCGATATCTAAGCCCTATGGCTATGAGAGAGGATAAACGGAGGAAACTCCATCAGCGCTTGGGACAAGTAAGCATGTACCTACTTTATGCGCCACCCATACGAATTACCCGTTTCCCTCGAAAAGAACCAAAAAATGCAAGTGAGGAAGGCAGGGATAATTTGTATGGAGTGGCGGCGATCTCTCATACAAATCTTCCTCATTTAGTTACTCGCATTTTCTGGTTCTTTTCGGGGTAACGGGTACAAACTGGGGGCGATGCAATAACATGTGAAGAAGAGGTAACTTTATCCAACAAACAATAAACGCGCGTAACCCAAGCCAGTTTCCTCCTCCACTAGGCACACACAGAACTTTGCCTACGCCTTCAAGCACATGGTCACTCCTCCCGGCTTACATATGCTGTCAACCTGTATATTAATATATGCCTCTTGCTGACACACCACACAAAAAAGATCGCGGACTATGGCGCGAGAAGGCATAGAGGGTGGGTGTGTCAACTTCAGAGCAACCTTTTTTGTATGGGAATTAGAGAAAACACCCCCGTTAGGCTAGGTACTAGTACCATTATAGGAGTAGATCTCCCAAATTCTGTAGACTGATTGGCTGCAAATGCCGAAGTTTACACACCTACCCTCCATAGCTTCTCGAGCCATATCCCCCACGCTTGCAGAGGCCCACATACCCCGACCCGATAATGGCGCTCCCCGGGGTATGTATCCGAAGCCGAACTGGTGAGAGGTTAGTGTTCCTGTAGGTCGATCGATTGAGGCGCGGTGGTGGGGAAGTCTCGGCTAGAAGCCTTGCATTGGGAATGTGGGTAGTGAAGTTATATTGTGTGGGAGAGAAGAAGAGCGAAGTGATTTGAGTGAGGTTTGAACACGTGACCTTTTGTGGAGGTAGTGATGTTACTTGAAAGTGAAGAGTTTTTCCAATTGTGCCGCTGAATAGTTCAGGGTGAGAGGGGATTTTAGCCGCCCTATATATACAGATATTTTACTAGCACGTGATCTCTGATTACATAACCATATCCTTGTTCCATCTATGACTCATTCCACATTACGCATTATTATTCCACATAACCGATGTCGCAATGCCAGCCAATTTTAACACACCCGCCACATCATCATATCCTTGTGCGGGTTTGGAAGGCGCTAGTCGTGGCGTCTGCTTCGTTGTCGCCGGTAGGAAGCGTAGAGGAGTTCGAAGGTTCGACTTCAAGTTCTTTCGCGTGTAGTGATAGTCTTGGCGTCGATGTGTTTCGATCGTCGTGGATCCTGGGGTTTATTTCGGTCTATTGATCGCATGTATTGTCGGCGTGTAGGAGTATTGGTAGGTTTGTTGAAGTTCCGTTAGAGGCGTTCTTTAACCATACTTAGTTGACGAGCTGCAGTGTGGTATATATTAAACTTACTGTTGTTGAGGCTATGACGATTTCTGCTTCCTCGACTTATTCTTGATTTCACTGGTCTGAAGGCGTGTCAGGAAAGGATTTCCGATCGTGAGGTTTGAAGTGTAGGAGCTGTCGAGAATCCGTCGAGTGTTCTAGAGTTCCTTTGGGTAAACGATGTCAGGTTCTTGGTTCCGTTGAGTGTCGGAGGAATTTCATTTTATTCTTCGCATATATTCTCCAGTTAGACGTGAGGAGAAGCGGAGAGAAGCGATAACGGTATGGGTGATATCTGGTCTTGTAGCTATCTTTGGCATACGTGAGTGATCACAATATCGATTGGTATTGGGTTTGGTTCTCGATGATGTCGCCGAGGTTCTCCTTTCTGAAGGGTGAGGTTAGGTTGAGTGGAGTGCCGACTGGTTTAGAGTCTGCTGTCCCAAAACTTCTCTGGGATTTGTTGATGTATCGTGTTGTGATAGGCTCAATACCAACCTGTTACCTTTATTCCAATTAGTATGAATTTCGAGTTCTGAGATCCGTCGTTCGAAGTCTGCTTAAGCAGTTGTTGTCTTCTTTTCTGAATAGAGTCGGGTCGAATAGAATATCGTGATGTCGTCTACTGCGATATGTATAGTCGTTGTTTAGTATGTATGAGCACGCGTGGGTCGAATTTGGCTGGGACAAATCCTTTCCGTTGAAGAGTCTGCTGAAAAGCATACCATTCACGGGGTGATTGTTTTAGTCCGTATATGCATTTCGAAGTTCTGGCACCTTGTTGTCCTGCCTGTAGCCATCGGTAGTTCCAGTATAAATCTCTCTTTGAGTATCCCGTATAGGAAGGCTGACTTGAGCGTCCGTTTGTTGTGGTATCCAACCATTGTGAGCAGCTAGTGCTAGGAGTAGTCTGAGTGAATCATGTCGGGTGACTGGGCGAAAGGTTTAACGTAGTCTTGGTATTGTCTTGGGTGAAGCGCTTTGGCAACGTCTTTAAACTTTATACCGTTCGATGGTTCCGTCAGGAGTTGTGTTTGATTTTGAATACCCACTTTCCTTTTACTACCATGGCGATTTGTTGGTCTGTTGACAATGTCCCAGGTATGGGCCTTGTCTAGGCGTCTTTTCAGTCTGTATAGCGCTTTTTAGGAGAACGATCTTCGTTTCATAGCGATTGTAGGTTGAAGGTTCAGTGACTAGGTATATCGTTCACTTGGTGTGTTGAGAGTCGTATTCTGTTTGTAATGCACTTCTGGCCCTTTTATGGTCATCCGTTAGTCTTCCATTTCGAGTCGTTCTCATCCTCTTCCAATGTCGTCATTAATTAGCGCTTTGACATTCTTGGTCATATTCTTTGCCGAGTTCCTTCATCTTTTTCTGTATTTCTACTTTCCTACTCTCATTTTCTAGCTCTGATTGTTTTCCGTTCTTTGGCGGATCTTGAGTTGATCTTCGTTGAGGAGGCTGGAGGTGGTGCTATCTCAGGTTGCTTCACTTGTTAGGTGTTACCGGTGGAGATTGTTTAGGTCTCTCAGGTGTTTTGGGGAGATCTGGATAGTTCCTCGTTATGTGTGGTTTTTCGGTGGTAGATTCTGGTTCGTCTTCAGACCTGTCTTCTGATTAAAGCCGTCATCTGTTGGTGCTGTCGTATTAGGTGTTAGGATAGGGATAGATCCGGTTTCACAGTTACTTCCCTGATTCAGGAGGAAGCGTGGCGTCTCGTGATTCAATTACCCTATGTTTTGATCCGACCCATATATATACGATATATTTTGTTACTGTCTGTGTCCCAACTATCATTCCTTCTACCGCTCGAGGCTAGTTTGCTTCCTGGAGGCCTAGTTTCTTCGGGATGTGGGACGTAGCATTTTCGAATGGTTGTAGGTGTTGAATACTTGGTCGTCTTTCCTTTCAGAGCCGTAGGGTGTTATCCCTTTTAGCGTGCTGTGTTGGAGTCGATTTTTAAGGTAAACAGCTGTTGCGTAAAAGCTTCTCCCCATGTAACGCCCGGATAGTCCATGATCGTACACTGGCCATGGTTGTTATCGTCTGATTAAAATTCTGCAATCCCATTTGATTCATGGTTGTAGGGGGGTGTTAGCTCGTGTACTATTCCTTGTTGTTGGAAGTACTTGGTTATGTCTTTGTTGACATACTCGCCGCCGTTGTCAGTCCGGAATCTTAGTATGGTGGTGTCATACTGTTTTTCTATTCTGGTGACGAATTCTCGTATGGTATCTTCGCGTCATCCTTTCGTTTGAGGAAGTATATCAGGAGAACCGAGTGTAGTCATCAATGAAGGACATATAGTACCTAGATTTACCTAGCGATTCAATACCGAATTGTCCAGACAGATCTGAGTGGATTAACTCGAATGGTCGTTGGGATCTAGTACTTGTTGGTCTTTGGTTTCTGATCGTCTTTCTTGGAGGCACAGTCTTGCAGTGGAAGTTATCTGGTTTGGGAGGCAGTTTCTGGATGTTGTCGTATAGGTTTTCGAGTGTGGCTGGATGTCCTAATGCTTGATGCCAATCATAGTAGGAAACCAATCGAATTGTATTACTAGCTAACTGTACATTCAGAGACCCTTTTCCAATTTTGCCCAGATTATCTTTTTACCGCTTTTGTGATGAATTTATTTCCTCCTCCTGACTCAGTTCTAAACCCCTTTTATCGAGGGTAGGTTCTGAGACCAATCGCGTTCCCAGTGTGGGGACCAATTATGCGTCGGTGAGGATGATGGAGGATCTAGTTCCATCGGGAAGGTAGCAGTCGAAACTAAGCGCTTCCCAGTCCAGTGATCCTATGCCTGGTTCCATCAGCTGTGTGGACAGTTCCAGAGTAGGGTCTGACGTTGTGTAATTGGTCTTCAAAGGCGTAACATGAGAGGTTGCTCCAGAGTCAAAGATCCGCGGGAAGGAGTGGGGGTAGCGTCTGCAGATTGTAGTGGCTGAATCGTTTATGACTGCCGATGCTGATTCCTTATTTTTTCCCTTTTTTGTTTTGCTCTTGGAGCCTCCGACAGTTGGTGTAGTCGTGGCCTTTGTAGGGAAGTTCGCTTTTTATGTCATTCCTTCTCGCTCGATGGTGGTGGTGGTGGGGGCGTCTTGGTGTAGAACGCTTCCATTTTGTGGGTTCGGGTTCATCCTCGTGTAAGGCGAGTCTCCGGTCTTGCGTCTTCGTGAGGTCATGCTTTGTCTGAAGATTGTCTCGACGTTGTCCATCGATTTTGGTAGCGAGGATAGGGCATTACTGCCATGGTTTCATCGGAGTTGGTAAGCGATTGGAATGTTTTGCTACCCGTTGTCGGCCTGGCCTTTGGGCCAGTTGTTTCGGATATTCATCGAAGGTGTCCAGGAAGAGGACAGGTTGTCTCCTTCCTCCATCTGAATCTTCGTGAAGCGGACCAAGTTCACTAATGTGGAGGGCTAACTCGGTCGAATTTGGTCTTCAGTACCGTCCATGCTTCATGAAAGCATTTTCGGCGTGAGCTATCGGTCTTGGAGGTCTTGATTCTGGCGGTGGTGAGGAGGATTCTGACGGTGTCATCGATCCTCTGCCATTCGCTGTAGTCTTCGTCTTCGTCTTGGTTGGGGATTTTGCCGTCTATTGCTTCCCACCATGACTCTTAATCTTCTTCTCCAGGATCTGGCCAGGTTTGATAGTTTGTTTGACCCGTAGTTTGGGCAAACCATCAAATTTATTTGGGTTTACAGATGTCTTGGTGACCTTCTTTTCTGAGGTTTCAATCTCAGCTGGCAGTTCTGGGAAGGTCTTAGAAGATTCTGCAATTGGAGAGGTGGGACGTGATGTTGTATGAAGTGTATAGAGTTAGCGATAGAGTGTAGAGTATCTTGGATTTATTGTGCAGAAGCAGAACCATAACCTGAAGTTATATTGTGTGGGAGAGAAGAAGCGAAGTGATTTGAGTGAGGTTTGAACACGTGATCTTTTGTGGAGGTAGTGATGTTCTTGAAAGTGAAGAGTTTTTCCAATTGTGCCGCTGAATAGTTCAGGGTGAGAGGGGATTTTAGCCGCCCTATATATACAGATATTTTACTAGCACGTGATCTCTGATTACATAACCATATCCTTGTTCCATCTATGACTCATTCCACATTACATGATTATTATTCCACATAACCGATGTCGCAATGCCAAGCCCTAATTTTAACAGGTAGTAGAGTCTGCTATAGGGGTAGTAGAAGTACCTAGGTGCAAGTGGTTGAAGTTTTATGACTTTCTATGATTGAAACTTGACTCATAATGGGAATGTAGCTGATGTATTCAAATAAATGAATTAAAAGGAAGGGACACGCTAAAGAAGTACAAACAACTAATAATTCCAATGATACACCAACGTAAGGGAGGGTACACACCTAATGTATGTACTTATTGTTCATTGGATTTGTTATAAAACAAGGGATGGGAATTTTCAATTGTCGAATAAACGGCGTAAGACATGTAGGTACTGTCATTCACGGACACTGGGTGTTGACGGACAAGCCAAAGGAGAGACAGCCAAGCATAGCTTTGCCTTTAATTATTGGTCAAAAGGCCCATGTCCGTCAACACCCAGTGTCCGTCAATACCCCGTGAATGACAGTACCTTCAGTCTTTTATAGTCACTTGACGAATACCGTCTCTCAGCGAATAGCCCGGAAGTGTGGGCCAGTAGAATTCAAGAGAATCTGGATATTGCATATCATTAAAAACAAACTACCCTGTAACGGCGTCATTCGGATCCTCGAACTGAATCTTGGTCCACGGCGATCGTGGAAGACGAGACACTTGGGGAATGTTATCTCCAAGGCTTTCGAAGCCTCGGATCCCCTATCTTCAATCCGCAGACAGTGCGCAAGACATTAATCGGGAGATGTAGAACAACGCATCATCGCCAAATTGAGGCATTGCCTGTTGGTCCACAATATAGTCTTGACATCATCCGTCAGTACATACTCGAGTATGTACTAGCCCGCAGGGATTTAAAAAAGCTTGGTTCATTCGGTGGCTAGGTTTTTGGCTCCACGCGTACAAACAATCAAAAAAAAAAAAAAAAAAAAAAAAAAAAAACGATCCCTTTATCTCTTCTCGAATTTTACGACTTCTTGGCGCTGATCTGGCGCAGAGATATTCGAGAGACTATGGAGCTATGATTGGAGTTGTAAAGAGAAAAATATTCATTGTAGAGGAGGTGACGAGCGCGACTCTACTTACTGGAAAAGTATGATCTCAAGGTGAGCTAGACAGCACAACTGGAGGGCATTCGGGTTTTTGGATTTAATGATGATTACTTCAACTAAGAAAAAATAAATAAATAAATTATGGCCAGCCTTTCAGTTGTTCCCATGTTGCCAAACGCCCCCGGTTTGCTGTCTGGATCACCTTGAAATCATATTTTATTTTCCAGCAAGTACCGGGTGTTAACGGTAAATACGAAGAATCTGATAAAGGAATCTTGCTGTGAAATAGGTGCGTTTATCTTATCTGATTCTCGGTATTTATGGTTAACCCCCGGTACAGTACATAAATGTAGACACCAAGAATAAGGGTTAGGTCTACTTAGCTGCCTGACCGGTTGGCCCGTGTGCGGTTTGACAGGCTACCCTAGACAACTTACGCCACCCTGGGTTCCTAGGGTAACCGTGGATCACACCAAACGGCAGGCTTGGGAGATTGACGGAGCTTGGGCGGGCCTGGGAAATCCTTGCTTGTAATTAATGGTTGGGTCATGTTTCGTCACTCGGAATGCGATTTGGTTTGGGTAGTGAAACTTCCGCCGTGACGACTATGGTTTTTGACATCCCATATCGAGTATTAAAGAGGTACATGGCCCTCAGGATGGGGAAGGATTTGATCTTTTGTGTCTTACACTCTAGATGTAGCTTTTACCCGCCAGCTTAGGGTCCTGAAGGACACGATACCAGACAAACCCTAACAACCTCCTAAAATTTCTCTTAGATCCAAATCACCACCATTTAGCATAGATGCCGGGAATCAGAATTGGGCTCCGGTATCGGTGGTAACGGTACGATCTTCTTTCCGTTTGACCCTTGCGGTATAGGATAATATCCTGGGGGATTTTTTTTAGAATACCATACTAAACAAACAGTTAGCAGGTTTTCCAAAGCGAGTCCATAAAAGCCATATGGCATCCGGCGTATCTCCCGTTATAACCCGTCAAGCCCTCTCCTGTACCTCTACATGCATCTGCCTGTTGTCCAGGAATCCCTGCCAAACGGCTATCTCTCGGGTACGGCAGTTTTCAAAGCATAAATCCCTCCCTCTCAACCTCACCCTCCACGAATCCGTCAAATAAATAGCTTCTAGAATCTCTGGGGTATCCTCCTATATAACAGGGGCTCCCGTACTCATACCAAAGATGGTAACTCGAGCTGCACCATACCGAACATCTAACCCAAATCGACATACATGATATATCTTTTGATGCCAAAAGCCAGGGATGGGGCATGTAAAGTCACTTAAACATTCCCTAATTCTATGGATCGGTTAGAGCTGTACTGATAATTTTATCGAAGGTAGAGTCGTGAGAAGTAAAATCACTTGGTCATGAGATTTATCCAAACTCATCTCTTGCTGGCACGCACGAGTTAGCATGTTTATTGAACAAGTGGGATCAATTCCGCGCAATAACTCGTGCGTATTGATCCAAAACCAGCTGTTGGCACGGAGGAGCTCAACCTCAGCAAAAGACCCTGATTTGTTGGAGGTATGTTTCTGAAAATTTTTGTCAGATTAGAGAATATAAATTAAGAAATGGGAAAGATCCAAAGATCTAACGGTGAATAAATTCAGCAAAACTATTTTTAAGGACATTGAAGATTACAAAGGTCTAAACCGGGATATTGCAGTGCTCTAGGTTGATAGCTTTGAACTCAACTGACTCTATCCTAAGATAGCTGTCGCACTTTCAGCTGGCTGGTCTTTTTTCTTGTATATAATATTACCCTTTGAGGAGTTTTCGCAGATAAACTATTCTCGTATACAATCAACACAATTATGATAGTTAATCCATACAGATGGCGTTGGGTGTGCTAAGGGATAAGGAGATTGCTTGGTTTTTATATTAGATCACAGAGAATTGGATATAGTAAACCGATCACCGCCGTTAGTAAAACCTATATGATACATTTGCCTCCCCATACCTACCGCTCACATTTACTGTCCCATATATTTCAGGTAAGACGCTTCGTATTCAATACTAAATTCTTTCTCTTGATGTAAGGCTGAATATCACAAGAAATACCTTTGACCAATCCGGACCTCTTGTGACAATTCACGTTTATGCACTAGCATGGACATTTTAATAAAGCTTTGGTTTTCTAAACTGGACCGATAATATGGGAGATTCTAGACTTGAGTCGAAATGTTCGACGGATGTTTCTTTTACGTGACTAAATATCGCCTCCCCAGGGGATACTGGTCATATTATCCTTTCGACCATCATTTGTAATAATAAGCACCTCCTACCTCAGACGAAAATCGACGGTTCTGTAAGGCCTGGGGAGCAAGAACTCTTCCGAGTTAGATTAATTTGAGACCGCAAATGGATTTCTAAACTTCTAAAGTTCATATCTGGAGGCTTAGTTTAGTTTTGGCTAGCGGTATCGAGAGGCGGAGAACATATGTATACTAGTATCGACAGGGAGGAGATGGCGATACGAATTTGGAACGAGTCCTGTAAGGAACAATAAGCAAGGAGAGGAGAAGCTGAGGAACAATATAAAGAAAGGATCCTGGATAGAGGTTTGGGAAATCCCAGAGCGGGGGAGGAAGAAGAATAGAGAGGATAAAAGGAGGAGCAGGAAACCGTGTGAATAACAGACTATTCAGAGTATTTCATTGTTTTATTCTATGTTATTTCCTTTATTTATTTGACGAGAAGAGACGAGGGAAGCGAGGGGAGAGAAGGTACAGGTACATGTAGTTAGATTTAGTGCCATAACTGTGAGGTTGCATACACATATTGAATAAAAAAATGTATATTACATGTACTCTACATGTAGTATCAAGTGATTACCGAGTGATAATTGATGATTTAGGGCGTGAAAATAAACGCAATCTAGAAGAGATCAGTGCATACAAACCCCGATGCAAACAACCCGCGCTAATAAAATCCGTCTGCCATACTACAGTGATCTCTCACTGAAGGTTTTACTTTTCCCGATAACACAAACAGTTCAAGTGTGGGGCAACCGAGAGACAGGTACTCCTCAAAATTTTACTCGGTTGCTACGAAGCATTGGGCGTATCAGCCGACTACCAGACTGGACAGACTTAAAATTTTGAGAAGTAGAGTAGGCACATCTACTTACTTGCATATCCGATATGTATTGGCGCAACTAACAAAACACATCAAAGGGCACAGATTTCCAAGAGTTGTCCCATTCCCCCTCATATTATGTATCTTCCATCTAGATTTCAGGAGGAGTCTACATGCCAATTATAGGCCTTTTTTACATGGGGGAAGTCCTCAGGCAAATGGTGTTCAAAGGTGTTTTTCTACGGCTTTTCTGTACAACTTTACCCCCATTCCAATTAGACTAGGAATTTTATATATCGATATCCTGCATTGAACTTATATTGTACTTGGTTAGTCTAGCTTTGGCATATCTGTGGGAATTTTTATGTCCTGTTCAAAACCTCAATTTTCCGTATGTTTTGAAGGTTGCGCCAATACATATTGGATATGCGAGTACATATACCTTTACCCCACATGTAGTGCACTCGCCACAGTGCCACATTGCATAATTTAGGTTTAAAACTCTAGGTAAATCGGGAATCGGCAAAACGCTATTCACAAGTCATCACTCGTTATAGTAATTACTGACATAGTTGATCTGATGCTTCCCCTGCTTGGGATGGGTGCAAAGCTGCTGACTCCGGGAAATTTCGGTGTACGAACTCTGCAGTGAAAATCACGCATTGAACCTATAGAAAGAGCCGTCCAAAGCTGAAGATCGGGGAGCGATGGGAGGCTATACCCCCAGTCCCCTGAAAATCCGTGGTTTCTATCATTAGTCTTTATAGCGTAACTCCACATAGCCAATACCACGACGTTAACTACATCCAGCTGATATTGGGACTATGACAAATTTGGCCGGTTTGGTTGATGTAAGAATCTTTAGGCCTAATTATAATCGAATTCATAATATGCAATCAATTCTGTGTCAAGCCCTAAGATAGTCACGGAATCCACAATATGCTAATTACTAGAAAAATGCCACAGCGTGTATTAAATATGTAATATCTACTTCAATGTAAATGGCACATCCACTGACCTAATCACTGTTATTATTTACTCGTAAATATTCTTTCAGAGGAGATAGGCCTGCTCTCCTCAACAGGAAAAAAGAAAGCAATAAATAAATAAGTAAGCAAAGGAAAAGGGGGAAAGGAAAAGGGGGGGAAGGAAAAGGGGGGGAAGAAAGAAAGAGGGGGGGGGGGAGGCCAAAAGAAGCCCTTTTATATATGAATTTATCGAGATCATAACTATTTAGCCCTTCTCCCTCTCCGCAGGCCGCCCTCTAGATCAACCGCCGTCTTGACTCTCTTAATTGCCAACCTCTGATTCTTGGGTGAATGTAGTCCAGCTATATCGCCGCTGAGTTTTGCCCGCACATTATTTCTCTCCTTCTCGGCTTCTGGATCCTCATATCTGATGGACTGACTTGGCGCAAGGATCTCTGAGACAGGGGAGTGTCCGATGTCATTTTGAGGGCGCAACGTAGCCTGAGTTTTTATCGCTTCGGACGCTGCTGCTTCAGCATACCCTCCAATGGAAGATTCCCGGGGAGGGTTGTTATAGGATGACAGATTTGAGGTGGCCCTCCCCTGAAGCTTTCCTCGTGGTGGCCTGCGTTCTATTGCATCGGTGATTTCACCTTTATCGAGTTTACCTAGGATGTCACTGATACCACCGCTGGATTTTCCACTAGCAGGGTCGAGTGCCTCCTGATTGTCGCTGGAAGGCTTTTTTAATATGTTGAGCACGCTTGTCTGGGGTGCTGGGAAGGATATTGATGCTGATGGAGTCGGTTCTTTTGTAATATTACGATCGATTTCATTAAGGCTGCCAGAGCTACCTTGAAGATCTTGTCCATTTTCGGCATCATTTATGGCATATTCATCTTGCTTTACCTCGAATGTTGTTTTCATTGGGGTATGTAATTCCGATGTGGGCACCGGTGACAAGCTGCTTGAACTACCTTTGGCAAAATCCATCTCTAAACCTTTAGTAGGCGCGATAATGGGAGGGTACGCCTTTTCGTCAACCTTTTTACCAGACTCTTGGCATTTGTACAACCAATCTGGTGATACTATATGGCAGCCAGAAATTGCATTTGCCACTTTGAAGTCTTTAGTTGTGTCCCGAAGGGTTTTTGATGAATGTATCATGTGTGTAATGGGTTCATCTGGGTGAATGGAATCTTCGATAATGGCGCCAAGTCTTTTAGCTACTGAACCCAATTCGACACCACGAGCCTAAGTTCCGTACCCTAAGCCGAGTATTCTTCAAGAGGTTGTCATTAAAGGGTAGTTACCTTCAGACTTTTGCTGATATAGATAGTGCATTTTTCTAAAATACCTTCACTTCCCCGCGGAACGTGTTGCTTTTCTAGGTAGTCCATGGTATCGCTCTTGGCGGGTATCGGGTCCACAGTCTTCCCTCCAAAATCAGCTGCATTCGCTTCGACTGGCTTCTTCCCCCGTATCCTATCGCTGAAAGACTGCAGGTTCTCACCAAGCTTCCTCATATCCTGTGGATCAAGCCGAGGTCTCTTATATACATTCCCTGTACGTTCACCATCTGCTATTCGCTCTTGATTACTTTCTGTTTCATCTGGTTCCTTTGGTTTTCGCTTATTGGGGAGCGTCAGGAAATCTGTGAATGGTACTGCTTTGGACTCCTTTAAACACCGTTTGAACCATTCATCTGTGACGACAGGTATATCGTTTTGGACTGCGAACTCAAACTTGTCGCCTCTGGCCGGTAAGCTTGTGACCAGCAGGTTTCTTTTCTTTGTTAACCACTCCTGGAAAGAAGCGCCTATAGAAATATTAGAATCGGTTGATACTTAAGATCTCAGAGTTATAATTGAAGATAACCTAGTAAATCTATCAGTTTTCGCATGTGTAACAACTCAACACCGGTAAAACCTGTTAAGCAGATTTCCATGCCATTGAATCCTATTCCCAATATTAGAACTGTATTAACAGGAAACGAATTGATGGAAAATACCTTCTAAAGGAAATTCTTTGAAGGGTGAATATGTAAACCCGTCGGAGGGCTCAAGAAGCTTTTCTTTGTGCATACAAGCCTCGAGCCACCAATCGGTGACGAGAGCAGCGTTCTCAATGCCAGAAAGACCAGGACAGTCACGTTTGCGCATAGTAACTGGAACCAGGACAAACAGTCGATATGTGGCTTGTAGATCTTTGAGTACCTGAATTGAAGAAGCTATATCCGCACCGAAGGACAGTAGAATATTGCGCACAACCCCAGCCTGCAAAGGTAAGTATGGATGCCTCAAGATAGAGTATATGTATGGAGAATTTGACGAACCCGTTTTGCATTAAACCCGTGAATGTAGAAACTACATTGCGCCATAAGCCCCGTATTAGGAGATACAGTCAACTTCTCTGAACCTTTATTGTTTTCTAAAACGTCTTTGGGCGATTTCTTTGCACCATCTACGTGTGAATTTTCCTCCCATTCATCTCTTCTCTTTGGCTTCGGGTTGGATGACTGTCCCAGGATATCTCCCCACATCTGCTGACTCTGGCTCCCTAGTAGATCGCCAGCTCGCTTCCGGATCTTCCGTTTGCCACTGACTTCAGGCAACGATTCTACAGATACAGCAGCTGGAGGCGCTGGCTTAGCCCCTACACCCAGTTCCCCCTTTGGCAAACGTGGATCATAGCATGACTCTTCCAACGCCATGCCTCTCTCTAAACTTTCATGAAGCCATTCCACTGTCACGACATTAATACTATTGTTCATGGCGAACTCGTATTTCTTTCCTGTGGGAGCTGCGGCGATAAGGTGGGTCACATGTCTCGTAAGGTCAGGATGATAAGAAGCCCCATGGCTGCCCACTAGTTCTTCAATTTTCTTACGATCGGCCACTAGAACAGTCATTAGTATCAATTTCAGAATGTCATCAGCCAATTACTCACAATCCAAAATGCCAGTGACGGATACCGATAACTTGTAAAGAATAGGCAGCTGGTATTTATCTTCAAAATCACGGGGGTTTATGTCTTCGCCATCAATCCAGGCATCATACATGGAATCCACCCATCCCACCATCATTACTTTAACATCTGTTCGCATCTTTGCAACATATCTGTATTTCGGCGTAGTGATGTCCTCGCACACCAAATGAGTTACATCCGAAGTAAGATCAAGGACATGCCTCGCCCCCATTTCCTGAGCTTTTTTGGCCAGTATTTGCTAGACGGATACTCATTAGTTTTGGTCTCGGAAGCGAAGAAACAAGAGCTCAGATATGGAAGTTGACACTCACACGAGCATCCTGGGGAACAGATGTACAGCATATAACAATTCTGTTTAAAGGGTGAGAGTGACGTGTGATTTCTGCCTGGTCTGCCATTTTAAGTGGCAGGACGCGTATCTTTGAAGTTGTGAACTTTAGCGAGTTGAGAGCACTGGTAAAGATAATGGATGGGGTTTCGCGTTGAGAGTTGCATCACATTCCATGGCGCATCTGGCACACTTCACGCTAAGTAAGGGCTAGGTTTACGGCCAGAATCCCTCTCTTTCTAATTTGACTATATGCGTGGCACGTAAGTACAGTAGGTTCATGTAGGAACTTACTACATTCGATAAATTCGCTAGCGTTGTTGCCCTTTATCACACTAAAAAAACAGCACTTTGGGTACTTTTTGGTGCGAACGGCGCTAGCGAATTTATCGAGTGTTTACGGTATACTCTATTTTTTTTTTTTGATTCATTTCAATTCTTGTTTCTAGGTACAAAATGATCGCATGAAGTCTAAACTATGGTGTAAACAAACCTTTCCCTAATGGCGTACCAACTGTCCCCCAAATAACATAAGGAACAAGAAAAATAAAAGCAAATACTGAACATAGGAAAATTGAGTAACTGTTGAACTATACGCATTCGAGGAGTGATTCCCCTTATTTATGTGAGTTCGAGCGAGTCTGAACATGGAGCCCAATATAGAGTCTTTCAGGAGATGTAAATGACAAGTATTATGTCAGCCAGTGAGTATGAGGTGGTGAATTATTGAGGTTTAGCTCCGAAAAGATGATTGAGCCTGTGAGTATAAGAAAGAGTTTGTTGTTTTGGAGGAAGTTGATTTTGGCATTAGTGATGAATGCACTTGGCCATATGATGTCCAATACTGAGCAGGAGGAAAGTATATCGTGTTCAAAGGTTTCTTTCTCGAGACCACATAGGTCACATATTGTATCGTTGTGTATCTTGATCTACGATTTGTATGCGCGTAGGTAGTTCTTTCAAATAAATGAAGTTAGAACTAGTTAGAAGGAGCAATTTGTGATACGCTTCGTAGGAGTCAGGGACATGGAAATGAGCTGTATACCGCCAGAGGTTCGAGATACTAGCTACTAGAGGGTCGGGCTTGATACCAAGGAGGAGTAGAAACTAAAGATCTAAATATATTCAAACTAAATACTAACAAACAACAAGAATACCTTGTGTGAAAAAGGAAGGAAAGAGAGAGAGAGGAGATAGTGACGACTATATATACAGAAGAACCCCGATGATTCTTTTGATTAGTATTTGGAGTATAAGTGGTTTTTGCCAATTTTTGTGGCTTCTTCAGATGAGAGGGTGGCTACAATAATTGAGGTATTCTTGAAGTTGTGAGAGAAATCATCTTTGTTGAAGAAGTGGGTAGTGATAATGGTTATATCAGTCACAGAGTTGATGATTTCTGTGAAGTTGATGTGGAGGAAGTTTCTGTCTGGGAAATCATAGAGGGAAATTCTATAGATTGCAATGTCAATGTCTGTTGGAACAGAGCGAAAGGTGCTATATGTATTGTCTGAAGTATTGATTCTGTCGTTGACAATGATTGTCATGGTTTCAAAGCAGATAGAGTAGTCTAGTGAGGGGGCACTAGGGTGGGGGGGGACAGTAACTGATCCTTTAGGATTGGTTGTGACTGAGATTGTGTTACGTCTTAAAGTTGGAGGAAGAGAAGCTGAAGATAGGCATTCTGTATTTGTCTTAGAGTTCTTTGGCGAAGCGAAGTAGTCATAGAGTTCAAGGACGATAGCGTAGATAACTTCGCGTATGAAGTAATGGACAACGAGATACCAATAGAGGACTCGTTCAACAGTCATAAACTAATACCAAGAGACACAATTGGATAACGTACTTGGGAAGGTCGGGCTATAACCGACGGTAGAATTCTGGAAGGATCGGGCTTGATACCGATCGACGAGATTTCAGGAACTTGGACACATTACATGAAGCAAGCAATGTTTAGAGAATTTAATATAAAATATTCAAATATCCAAAGCCGAAAGAAATAACTTGTAGAGAAATAAAACCCAAACAAAAAAATCTCCAATACAACAGGAAGATTGCATGAGGAAGAAGGAAAGAAAGACAAAGAGAAGGTAGAGCCATATATAAACAAGTGATACCAAGATGCCGAGATATGATTAATAATCCGTACGATGGAAACTCATGGAAGCACGTTAAGGAATATTACAGGGAAGAGAGAGGACCGTCACATGAGAACCCGAAAGAAAATCCAAACAGGAAACGATAATTCAAAAATAATGTAACAAAGACCCAAAGCGATAATCTTCCTCCGCAATCCAAACAAAGACGTGAAACACCAATTGAATAGTGGTCTTACGGAAGCGGGGTCAGTATTAGAAATTGAAACTCGGGAAACGAAACACCAAGAGACACAACACGACAAACTATATTCGAGGGGGTCGGGCAATGATCGATGGAGAGGATCTAAGAAGGACCAAGCTTGATATCGATCGGAAAGATTCTTGGAACTTGGGAACATTACGCAAAATGAACGATTGTTGAAGAATATAACATAATATATTCTAATACACAAAGCAGAAAGAAACAACCCGTAGAGAAATAAAATCAAAACGAAAAAAATACAATACAATCAGAAGATTGCGTCAGGAAGAAAGGAAAGTAAGACAAAGGGAAGGTAGAGTCATATATATACAGAAGTGAGGCCGAGACACTCAGATACGATTACTAACCTGTGTCATGGAAACCCACGGAAGTACGTCAAGGGAAATTACAGGAAAGAGAAATAACAGTCATATGAGAACCTAAGGAAAAACACAAGCTGGAAATGATAATCCAAAAGTTAATGCAACGAAGATCCAGTAATCTGGATCAAGACGTGAAACACTGTTAGTGTTACGGAGGTCTTGGCGTTACTTGGCGGAGAGCGGGGAAGCTCTCTATAGTTCGGGAACGAGGAGATAGATGATCTCGCGTACGAAGTAGTGGATTCGAAGATACCTGAGAAAGACTCGCTCTGGTCATGGGTTATGATCATGGACGAAGAAACCAAGGAGCACAACCGAGGTTCGGGATCTATGGGCGTAGGAATTACAGTATAAGTTCGAACGACTATGGGTTCGAGGGGCGTGGAAGGAACTATAATGAGCGATATATATATTCCAAACTACTAATATGACTATGATAACCGTAGAGAACTAAAGACAAACAATAGAACACCCTAAAGAACAGGAAGGTTGCGTAGAGAAGAAAGGAAGAGAGACAAGGAGAGACAGGTATATATATACCCATCGCCGAGAACCGATTACTAACCCGCAGACGGAAACCCATAGAACCCAAAGCGAAACTCGATTACAAATGAAAACCCGAGAATCTTACTTAAGTGTTTGACACATTCGCCTGTTAGAGATTGAGGTTCTTGATCTTTTGATTCATTTTGGTTATGTCTTAGTACTAGAGTGACTGGCAATTTCATAATTTCTACTATCCGAACTTTCTATTGGTGCGGGTTTGGCTCTGATAGCGAAAAGGTGCTGTTGGGAGGCGGAGAGGATAGGGGGGGGGTTGTGGTTCTCCAAATGTTTTTTCTCTTTTTGGCGTTGCTGACTTTTGTTCATTGTCCTTTTCGGGATCTGATAGCGGCTGTCTATGATTTGGAGTTGTGAGTGGGTGATGGGTTGCTCTTGTTTCCATTAGTAGGACGGTGGCTTTCCTTGCTAAGAAGTTGAGGGAGGGGCAGGGGATTTGTTCAGGAGGGTTTCGATCTTTACTAGTCAGTTGTTTGTTTCAGAGTTGGAGAGGCATGGTAGGTGTTCTAATAGATAGCAACTTAGTCTCCAAGTCTTCAATATTTTGCGCTAGTTTAGTGACAGTTCCTGCGAGAATGTTGTTCTACTTGCTTATAACAGAGCTATACCAGTGGTCAGGAGACTAGTTCTCACTGGGCCTGTTATAGGTTCAGAGTCATCGATAGAATTTAGTGGTTACAGTGATAGGAAATTAGCTGTAGATGAGGACCACAACCTACTGTAAGCGTACCTACCTTCTGGCTACTAAAGAGGATATCTATTCATGAAAGATCAAATTGACGAGTTTAAGCCCTGTCAGTGAATAGTAGACTGGCTAGAGAAAGGTTTCTAAGCACCGGGCATATCCATTAACCTTCTGAGCAAAGATAACTCTGCCGCAGGTGGCAGTGGTTATCTTGAAATAATCTGATGAGTTACATTTCTGCTGCATCTAGAGTAGAACCTTTGGCGGAGACTTTTTAATGCAGGCCGGAGCTGTGTGACAGCGAGCTGCCATCAGCAAGGGTTGGCGAACGAAGTCTCGTTCAGCAGATTTGTTCGTCTGAAACTTCATTTAGTATTTGGGGCGTCCAGGAAAGTGACTGGTTCGTTTTAATTTCCGTTTGGGGACGTCCGAAATATGATAGGTCATATTAAATTTCGTTTAGGACGTCCCAGAGGTGATAGATCGTATTTTGGCTCGTTTGGGACGTCCAAAAGGCGATAGGTCATATTTGGCTCATCTTTGGCGTCACGAGTGTCTTAAGTGGCGACGTTGATCTACTGCGGCGTCGAGAACTGGCATGATTTCCAGATGTATGCGGCTCACGGTCGCCTCCACCTCACTTCCACCTCCAACTCCACCTCCACCTCTACATCTACATCTACATCTCGCCCATCGCGACCTGCTCTCTCCTCTCTGCTCTCTCCTCCTCCGATTAGCGTCTGCTCCCTCTTGAGATTCTGCCTCCTATCTTGCATCTATATAGACTTTCAAACCTTTAAATCAAGCGCGAATCGGCCTCTTCAGGCACCGAATCGGCCTCTTGAGCGAATCGGCCTCTCCAGGAACTCTCAGGCCTCTCCAGGCACCTCTCAGGGTACGGAATCAAGCGCTCTTGAGCGCACCGAATCGGCGCTTTCAGGCGCGAATCGACGCCTCTGCGAGCAAATCGACACCTCTTCAGGCATCTCCAGAGCACGAATCAGGCACCTCGAGGCCGAATCAACACTCTCAAGGCGCATCTTGAGGCACTCTCAGGGCGTCTCTTGGTCTCTCAGAAGCCGGATCGGCCTTTCGTCGTCAAATCACACCTCTCAGGCGTCGAATCGGCCTCTCCAGGCCGAATCAGGCGCAGAATCAGCGCAGAATCGGTGGCGAATCAGGCGCTGAATCTGGGCTCCAAATCTGGCTCCGTCTGGCTCAAATCGAACAGATCAGCGGCGATTACTGGCTGCAAGGTGGTAGAATGGCGTGTGGCAGGCGTGGGGCGGATGGTGGGCAAGTAGAGGTGTGGGTGGGGGATTCTGTGTAAATAGTATTATATAGCGAGGCGGACTATAAAAATAAAATAACTTTTCTTGGGTTGGCCTCGTTTCTTGGGACTACGAGGTCTTAAGGACTTTGTCTAACAGACTGACGTCGTGTTAGGCAGGAGAACGGCTGGTCTGCAACCGTAGGGATAGAGATATTGGGACGGGCGATACCGTCGGAGGCAGGGAACCAAGGCTGGAGGGTCGGGTGATTACCGGCGAGGATAAGAAACGAATATATTCAATAAAAACTTAACTAACGAAAAAGAATATGTTGCGTGAAGAAGAAAAGAAAGAAATAGGAAAGATTATATCTGAAGACCCATTATGCAAGCACGAAAAGAAAATAGAAACCCCATGGGTTATCGTCACACCGAATAGCAAATTACAGGGAAGAGAAAATATCTGAGGAAGAAATGTCTTGTAGCCGACGCAAGTGACGACCGAATAGGAAAAGCCTAACAATAATTCTTCATACAAGCCTGTTCGTAGCTGCTAGCTTCTTGTAGCGAACTGAACTTAGCGCCGATTCTGTCGTGATAGTCTGATAGCAAAAAGTCTTCAGATGAAAAGATGATGAAATGGACAATGGGACCTTTTGATAATGAAAGAGCCTTATCTGAGCTCATCTGTAGGGCATGATATCCTCGTCACAGGACGTCGAGGCGATCTTATGGTGCGTGGGTGTAGTGTATGAAACCAATTAGGCTATTTCAGTAATATAGAGGCGCCGTGTATAATCTGAACGATTTTTTGCTGATGGCGGTGATCATGTGCGCGACTAAAGGTGTTTACTCTAGGACTGGAAACACCTGCTAGTGCTTAGGGAGAAGCGGGGTAGCGGAGGAATTGTTTCCGCTCCAAGTCTGAGTTTTCACCGGAATTTAGTTTGAGTGGTAGAATATCACGGACCGTAGCCGGCAGGCTAGGTCTAGGCCTGTACTGTTACCAGGAAGGCAGCTGCGAAACAGGGTTATATGAGTAATGGGTTGTTGGGATATTTTATTTACTCCTCAACTACATTAGGCGTTGCTGCGGCACAGTTCTTCCTTGTACATTTTCTCTCTTCCCTGTAATTTTCTATTCAAAATAGTGTGATAGTAAATCGGTGAGATTTCTCTGGGTTTTTTCGGGGCTCGGTTGCGTGAAGGGTCTTTGTATATGTAGTCGATGATGTCTTCCCTTTCTTCCTTTCCTTTCCTCTTCACGCAACGTCTTCTTTTCACTAGTTAGTTTTTAGTTTGTATATATTCTAGTATTTTGGTTTCTCGCCCGTCATATATCACGACCTCCTGGATTATAGTGGTTAATTCTTACGGTGTATCAGCGTTTCTATGTCGTATTTCGCGAATAAATCTTGCAGTCCTTCTTCCTCTGGTCGCGGACGTAAATCTGTTAGATGGAAGCGAGAGCGAGAGAGATTTGGAGTATAAACAGCATTTAAGTTCCATACCAGTTTTAGTTTTCCTCATCATCAGTTGTAACAAGCAGAAGAAGACTCTTAAGATTATTCTAAGTCTAGCCAGAAAAATCTTTACTTTCTAAACCTAATTCTTTCTTTCACTGGTCCTCTCACTTCCTACACTCTTGTTTAGTAAAGGCAGAACCCCATCACATTGGTGATGCCCATAAGGAGAATGAGGAAGAGCTTGGTTTCCTCTGAAGTGTTCTTATTTAGGAAGATAGACTACATAGCGATAGTGATAGTGTCTGGATCCTGCTGTCAGATTAGGACAGAATCAATATGAGTGACTCTTATCCTGTTCTAGGTCTGGTTTTAGTTGAAGGATAGAATAGGCATTTCAGGGGGTGGTGATGTTGCTATGAAACTTAATTTTTAAAGATTTTTTGTCCTATATAACATGGTTGCAACACAGATTTTGATGGCGAATTTCAAAAACTCGAATATTTCTACGTTATACTCTATACTCTGCTTTGGTATCTATAGTACAGTCGGACTCAACAAGTTCTGGCTGATTCCCTCGAGGCAATACAACCATTACCAAGCTTAGAGCAATCTCCCCCACTACAACGACACCCTAGCTTTCAAGATACAATAGGAGACAAGCTGTTACTACCCTCCATAAATCGGGCCTAAATGCTGTACAAATATCAAGAGATAGAAGATATTTAGTTAGGACTATTCTAAAGAACATCATCAATCAGGCTCAGAGAGGTCATACCCATGAACTCTTTAGGTCTGGAAGACCATCTTCTTTAACAATTTAGCAGAAAAAATCGATATTGAATGTTGTTGATAATGATCCAAACTCCCTTTTGGTCAAGATTAAAAATCTTATGGAAGTCAATTGCAATTGCAATACTATCAGCAAGTTTCTCAAGCAAAAGAAATTAATCCTTTAAATTAAAAGACTCAAACCTAAACTCAAAAAAGGACATCTTCATCGGAGAAAGGAATGGTATAATAGGGGATGTCATTGGAAAAAGGAAGAATAGAGGAAACAAGTTTGGGTAAATGGGTACAAGATTGAGTTTGACTCAAACCCAACTGGTCAAAAAGTCAAATATAGACCAGGAGAACTCCATGAAAAACACTTTAAATCTATCTTCAAAAGCGGCGGAACCTCAATTCAAGTTTGGTGTGCATTCCAGCATAAACTAGTACAAATTCGAAAAAGGACACCTGAAGAAAGGACTTCAGAAAAAGACAGGTTGGTGATGGATACAAAACAGTATTGTGAGGAGATTATTGAGAACAATTTGGCCCCATATTGGATTTTTTGGGGGATCCTACAAGATTTTATTTAATTGAAGATAACTTAAGGGTTCATCAGCCAAAATTGGCAAAGGAGTATAGGGAGGCATATGGGATTGTTAAGGATGATTGGCCCTCAGGATCACCAGATTTCAATGCTATAGAAAATGCATGGAAAATCCTTGAAGCAGCTCTAAGAAAGAGATGGAGTTATAGTCAGAGAAGGCCCCATAGTGAAGATGAACTTTTTATAGCAGCTCAAGAGGAGTGGGAGGCAATTCCTCAGTCAAAGCTAGATAAGTTGGTAGATTCCTTACCAAAAAGAATTGAGGCATGTTTGGCAGCAGATGGAGGGCACACTAAGTGGTAGTCACATATTTAGTTTCCTTATATTCTATTAAACACTACTATGTATTTTCTATCAATTATTTTGTCAATTGATTTTTTCGTTGATATTTGGGGTGTGTCGGGGGTGGTTGCCTCGAGCGAATCGGCCAAAACTTGTTGAGCGCGACTGTACCGGGGGTTAACCATAAATACCGAGAATCAGATAAGATAAACGCACCTATTTCACAGCAAGATTCCTTTATCAGATTCTTCGTATTTACCGTTAACACCCGGTACATGTAGCTGATGCGTAGTGCAGGACAAAATTTTCAATCACCAATCATCACTGATTCTTCGAGTGAGGGGGTGTCTGAGTCTCCATGTATGCGTACCTACATGTACCTACACTAAGAGTCTTAGCACGAAATATTCTTATGACTACATGTATGACTAGCATACCAGATTCATGATATTCAAAAGAATCAAACGTATTTTGATCTCGACATATAACGCAGGATCGAGGTCCCAGCTGAAGGTTTATCACCATGTATGTACCTACCAACTGGCCGCGACTTTGGTCGAGTGAGGTCTCCCTCCTTTTAATCAAAAGACTAGTTAACTTTTACATGGGGAAGATTATGCATTCAAGAGTGCGTTCTATTTGGCCACCACTTATATTGTGGCCTGAACCCGAATTTCGGCTTGGGGCGTGTTTGAAGTTCCAGGTAATCGATAGGCCTTTGGATTACTCATTAAGCTAAAAGACCGAAATCGAGTGAATGTTCAAACGCGGACAAGCAGATTTTGTGTGAGAACCACACAAAATACCGCAGGTTCACAGTAAAGTAAAGTACATACATCGTGTTGATCGATTCTGAACCAGTATTAGGCGTCGTTTCAGAAGAGAACCGGACATAAAGCACCATTATAAACGTTGTCTAAAGTTTAGGATACATGTATGATGTGCACAATATATATCTTTCTTATTTAGAAATTCAGAGACTGATGTGCCACATCAAAACTTGCGGAAGTGTTTGAGTATTGAAGATTAGATTGTTTTGGGGATCCATCTATACTATATTCATTTTCGCCAATTTTATCTAGCTATCTTCATGCAAAGATATTTGATCCCACAAATTTACTTGTTGAGCAGCTGTTTCCCGAGTCCATATAGAATCTACTCTAGAACTCATCCTCGCCACTACCTGAAATGATAACGTTGTTCACCTTTAGGACCATTCTGCAAAGCTGAGTGGCTAACAGAAGTTGCTGACGCTTTCCAATCAATGGATCGATCACAAAGTGTTCCTTCATGTCATTACTGCCACTCTGCATACAATCCACTCCTAGTTTTGAGTTGTTCTCTCGAGCCTGGCGAGACTTAACGTAGGCTAAAGTTTCAATGGGCGACAAACCGGAATTCTCGGCGAGCGCCATAGGAATAGCGTCAAGGGCTTGAGCAAACGCGCGGATAGCATATTGTTCCAACCCAGGAGTCTAAAAAAAGAGAGTAGTCAATTTAGCATTACATCTATATGAACCGCAGGGGGAGTCGCATACTTTATCGGCCTCTTCGGCAACCGCCAGCGAACAAGAGATTTCCGCAGCACCCCCGCCATAAACTACACGGTTATCACGAACCAAATTCCGGACGACACAAAGAGCGTCGTGCAGAGCCCGCTTGGCCTCATCGATGATCTAAGAGGGACCCTATTAGCGTTGCAATTGACCGTGGAAGAGTAAACTCTGCTGTGCTCACCATTTTGTTGCTCCCTCGGACAAAGACGGTAACCGCCCGTGTATTAGCACAGTCCTCGATGACCAACATCCGATCCCTGGTAGTTCCGAATGACAATTCTCTAACCAACCCAGCATTTCCAAGCTTCTCTGGCGTCAGGTCTTCGAACCGTGGAACAATCCGAGCATTTGTCGCAATGGCAATTAGCTCAATCTCTGGTCCACCTACCCATCGAACAGCAGGCAACTTATTCTGAAGTAATAAATGATTGGCCTCGTCATCAAACCCCCACTGGCATATAACCAAGTTCGCGCCGGTATCCTTGATCTGTTTGATCATTTCCTCAAACTTGTTCTTCTCATAGGCCTGAAGACGCTTAAACTCATCGACAGAGGTGATATCAAGCTTATGCTTAGTCTTAGGCTTAGGTGGCTCAAACGCACAGGTCAGGATGGCAAGTTTTGCGTCATGAATGACCCTAGGCATCTGAGGATGTGACATATCCTTATCGATAATAACGCCCTTTACTAGCATCGAGTCCTCGAGAGAACCGCCAACTTTACCATCAACCTTGATTAGCTCAAAGTCAACATCTTTACGGTCCAAGTCCGCAACGGAAAGAACCGCATCAACAGCAATCCTAGTAAACTGATCATGGGCTTTAGAAACGATCTTAGATCCAAGGGATGTTTTTGCAGCCTTCAACAAATTGTCCATATTGTCCTTTGAGAACTCCACCATATCCGAAATTTTGTCAAGGTGCGCCACAGCAACGTCGCAAGCCTGGTCGAAACCATCTGCAACCCTTATGGGATGGATGCCTTTATCAATCAGGTCACTTGCAGCCTCTAAAAGAGCTCCAGCAAGAACAACGACACCAGTTGTACCATCCCCTATTTCGTCGTCCTGAGATTTTGACAGCTCAACAAGAAGCTTGGCTACGTGGTTTTCAATCTCCATCTACGAATATGATTCTACATCAGTACAGTTAGAAGATGATGGGAGTTATAGGGGGTAGAGACCTGTCCTAAGATCGTCGCACCGTCGTTTGTGACTGTAATGTCGCCATCTGGTGATATTAAAATCTTATCGAGCCCTCTTGGTCCCTAAAGATATAGGCGTCTCATATCAGCCATTACCCTTTCTTAACTCAATTTCATCTAGATGCATACCAAAGAAGACTTGACAATGTTTGCTACGGTTTTTGCGGCCAAGATGTGAGACTTGACAGCTTCAGTTCCGTGTTGCCGTTTCTTCTTCCCCTGACTATCACAAATAAGATTCATTAACCCAAATCCCTAGGAGAAAGTTGTCCAAACTCACTCTCGAACAATGATGAACGGCCGTCCATTCTCGTCCCGTACCATTTGAGCATTGCTCATGTCGAGTTGCATCTGCCCAGCCATGTCCAAGGAGCGGGGATGGATGTTAAGGTGAGGGACAGCTAGTTTCGCAAATTAATCTGTTCCCGATGATTATGCACAAAATTCAAGGAGAGGTCGTCGGATTTGTTCAGAGCGGGGAGATAATGGAGGGAAGGGATGCGGCTCGAAGAGAGTTGATGCTTCCCGTTGCTGGCTGGTGTTCACCTTACTAACACCTAAAAAAATATCGAGGTGGGGTGAGGCCTTAGAGGTTGTGTGGCTTTAGTGGGGCCGTGGCGGTGCATAATAAACATGTTCTATGCTAATAAAACGCCCGGGTCAGGCAGGTCACGTGCCTGAGATAATTGATAAACTTGGCGTTGTGATACACCTAAGCCGAATTTGGTCCGGTTCGAGACAAAGTTCTGTCGATAGGATGTTATTCCAAATATTATATTCGCCGTGCAAACAGAACAAAAAAGTTAAACACAATAACGGTCATGAATACCACCCCAGAGCATTACAAATCACGAAAATGTTTCCACCCCCAAAACAAAGGCCTCTCCAACATTGATTTTTTGCCTTAAGTCTCCGCCGCTAAACTAAACATCTTGACAACTGGTAGAAACGTAAGTAACAAGCCATTACTTTACATGCATGTCGTTTTTGTCTAAGATACTACTTATGCAACTCATTTCTACGTATTATTGACCTGTCTCATTGCATCAGCAGCAGAAATTAACATATAATCTATACAGTGAATTCATATAAATATCATACCTTTTCTCTCATCTGTGCCAGGAATTGTCCTAATCCAACACTTTGATCCGCCCTATCCTCGATCAACATGGTCTGTGCCCACAGTCTAAGGGCAGGTTCTCCGTCTCCACGAACAACGTAAAGATGTGGAACCGTGATTGATCCAACATGCTTCGATTTACTGTGATCTCTGCTCTTTGCAATGACGTTTCTAACACGCTCATTGAACTCGGACCCAGGGCCCTCCAAGATCGGGAGAGAGGTTTTGCCAACTTTGACATGCTCAACAGAGGGGAGACCAAATACATCTTGGATTAGCTGCGGTACAGCTTGCGGACCGATCCACAAGAACTGTACTTGAGAGTCATCGATCAAATAACAGCCATAAGGAGCCAAGCGTTCTGAAGAAAGATTCATCCCTGGGGGAAGAACGATCTCACCGGTCGTTGAATCTGGGAGGCCACAATTATCGGGCATGTCATGGAGGGAGTAAAATTTGGGATGGATGTATTGCACCAAGAGCGGAGCTGGAAGTGTTGAGAGGAGACAGAGAGCGGCCGAACGGAGGTCAGATGGGATTTGAGCAGACTTTCGAAGCCCAACCTTACCAAAAGTTAATATACCACTCCTGAAAGAATGCACAGAAAGATATGTACTTACATGTTTCATCAATCCTAAAAATAGGACCACGAGTCCTCTCAAATTGGCAGGAAATGACAGTGGTGTTGCAGCACCAACGTGGCTAGAGGTGAGTTCCTTCTTGAAAGTGATCAAGAGCTCTGTCAATTTTGCCTGAAGGGCATCTCTCGCTTGCTCTAGTCCACCGCTTAGCGCCTTCTCTACTGCTTTATGGCTGAAATAAGTCGTTACAGCTACCTGGTCAGCCGAAGCGTAAACATCCGCCAGGTTCTGAGTAGTAGGGAGAGCCAAGGTCATGACTCGAATTCTTCGCTCTCCGTTACAGGTAGTGTGAAGTACTGCAGTCTGCATGCAAACAAACTGTTTACCAAGAGTCTCGTCGATTGCGACCTCAACTACATACCCTTGATCACGGGGGAAAGCAGGGAATGCGCAAAGATCCGAAGAGCGATTGAAAAAGTTTCCGTAAAATGTCTGCATTCGCAGCCCAGTGGTCGCCCGGACTCTCATGACAGCCTCGAGAGCGATTTCCGCGGACAAGTGATCAGAAAACTCTCTCGCAAACTTAATGGCATCCTCACTTCTAGATGCATTCCATCCTGGGTAGAACCAAGTTTGTCCACCAGTATACCTTGGCAAGTTGCTCAAAGAAGCAACATCCTGATAGCTGTTCGAAAAGAGGAACATATCGACAGACACTTGATTTTTGGAGCACTCTACAGCGAATGATTTGTAGAAGCTGTTGCCAGTTTGTAACAATTGGCTCTCTTTGCTTGTCCCAAGAACTTTCTTATCCTCTCTGCTTTCAAGTTTTCCAGCTCCTAGGTTTGGCAAAGATGCTGTTAAGACGACGATTTTACCGCCGATAGCTGAGATTAACTTGTGCCCAGCTTGTAATGCACTGCCCATTGCGCTTGCCCCGTTCTGGGTGTTCACGAACATATCTTGCAGCTTGCCCAACAAGCTTTCAATCCCCTCCCTACAGTCTGCCAAGGGCACGAGCAAATCGCCAGGGATTGGTAAAAACGGTTCTTCCAAATCTGATACAACAAGCATGCTCGGCTCCGAACTGTCTCTAGGGACTGAAAAGTAATGCAACGAGCTATCCACGGCAATAAATCCTAGACGTGTCCGTTTATCTGCATTCGGGATCCTGTCAAGGCTCTCGAGGATAGTTCTGGCAGCAGTTGCCAAAAGACCACATTGTACTGCGCCATAGCTAACATCGAGGAGGAAAAGATAGACCAAGGGTTGAGGTGGTCGAACCATATATTCCTGAGGGGCGATAAATTCTACAACACTGTAATTAAGTTCTGGGCGCTGCCACCGATCCAGGTTCTTTTGCGCGGCCTGGTCCCAATCGAAAGCCTGAGGGACATCATTGGTAAGATTGCACATATTGCATCGCCAACGGTGCCCGTGGTCAAGGAAAGTTGCATACGGGTTGATGTAAGATCTACAGCGACGGCAACGCGAAATAACAGTGTCCGATACTAGTGGGATGGGATCCTCAGCGTCGTGGAGAGATGTGTAGGGTTGAATGATCAGTGCAAAGGGGAGTTTTGATTTTTTGAGCAAGCCATGTGTGGTCGGAACAGCGTTTAGAGTGGAGCGCATATATTGTGGAGGACAATTGGCATGAGGGGAGGGTGTCAAGGACGCCTAGATTTTGAATTAGCTGGGGGAAGGTATGAATAAAGAATTATTCCATACATTGGGAGGTAGAATAATCTCCGGCGGCGGAAATTCTAATTCAGCGACATTGAATGGCTGTTGCATCAAATCAACCGTGTACAGATGATTGAGTGCCGCAGGCTTCTGAATACCACCTTGTGGTCCCAAACCCAACTGCCCAAACTGCTGTGTTACTCCTCCGATCCCCGGAGCTCCCCCAGGTGGCTCATACCCGCCAGCAGCAATATTCCCTGCGCCAACACCGGAATTACCTTGAGGCATGCCATAACCTGGTTGTGCTCCCATGGAAGGTGGGGGGGCCCCCATAGGAGAAAACAACTGTGGTGTTTGGTCATGCGCAGGATACCCCCCCATCACAACCCCAGCCCCCAAGGCGGGGCCGTGGGAGCCGGGAGTACCAGCGGCATTGGCTCCAGCGCCGAACTCGTACTGTTCTTCGGCGTAACCACGCCTTCTACCTCGGCCACCATGGCCACTCGTTGTACCAGGAGGGGGTGGAGGAATAGAACCGCCCTGAGGCGGCGTAGGAACTCCAGTTGGGGGCAGTTGGTATCCATGAGGTTGCCCATATTGCTGCTGCTGCGCATATGGGTCTGGCATCTGGCCATATTGTTGGGGAGGTGGTGGCTGAGATTGGTATTGTTGATTTGGGTCTCCGTAGTAAGGACCGGAACCTTGTTTCGGGGGAGGTGATGCCATATCTGTTCGATTAGTTCGGCCCGCAGAGAGAAACAACTAAAGCAGAACGCAGGGTAGGTGAAATAAGGGAAAGATATGAATATCGTAAAGTGAGGTTACAATGATGCTGTTAGTAACTCTAGAGGACACCTGTAGAGTTCCAAGGTATCTCTAATACAGGAGGGTGATGTGTGAAGAAGCCAGATGGTTTGTGCGTGGCTGGTGGGGTTGGGAGGGGCGTCATTTGTTTTTATGGCACAGTCACTCAGCCATTGCCAAGGTAACTTCTAGCCCTTCTAGCCACGTATAGCTTGCTATGTCCTCAAAACTTTTGGATGAATCCCATTTGGAGAAATAACAATTGTCCTGAAACAACTTGACGGTCTTTTGATGCACTTACTCCTGGAAACCAAGTTTGCTTTATATCGCCAATTAAATGCAGTAAAAAGTTTTCTCCTTCACCAGGTCTCACTCGACAATTAGTCACAGCTAAACATCCCACAGAAGTTGAATTTAATAATAAATTACATACTATATGCGACAATTTGTCCCTAGGAACAAAATTGGCGTGACCTCAGGGAAGAAAAAAATAAACCTTACCCTCGCGGATCTAATATAACCCCCTTTAGTAATAACTTAAAACATCACCTACATGAACGAAGAAGTTAAATTTCGATTCTATAATTTTGCATTTCTCAAGTTACCCGAGTTCTTCACCTCGCGTGTCTATACCCATTTCTTGAAGTCTGATATTTAATTAAATTAAACGTAAGTTTTCGGTGATCCAACGCCTAATTTCATCTTTAACTCGTCCTTTTTCGAAGTTGGAGTGGTCGGGCAGCTTCATAGGACGCTATGTCAAAGCCCAAAGAAGCCTGTGCCCTCTGCACCAATTATACTAACATGTACCCTTACTCTCTTTACCTTCTTCCAGACAACCACTTGTCAGCTGCCAAAAATGCGTTCGCTTCCTCCCCAAGAACACCTTCCTCCCGAAGAACCTTGACTCCAGCCACCATCTAACACCGAATTTCTTAGTCACATGCTACGGAATGTTTCTTGGGTTTTCTTACCGCATCCCAAACTTTGAAGGCCAGCGCAACATCTGCAACAATATCCTCAGCTTGTGCAAACATCTTTGGTAATTTTTCCTTTTGCCTCTGCTTTGCTTCTTCTGTAGTAGGTTCGTGCTCATTTGAGAGCTCATCCAAGTAGGTTTTGACTGCGATACCCAATCCCGCACTGACTTCATCAATAAACGGGAGTCTAAGACCCAACTCCGTCAAATCATCCCTGTCCCTTTCTGTATCTCCATTCATCAAGAGACTGGCCAAAACCATTTCGACCATATTTCTCAAGTTCCTTGTAAGTGTCCTGATGAACGAATTGAAGCCCAAGAGATTCCTGCTTAGTGGCCCTGTATATCCAATCGACTTGTGATTGATGGGCACAATGCTTGCCACACGTGATATAAGTGTTGTGTGTGCTTTGTCCACTTCTTGTTAAGGTTAGTAATAGGTCCTCAGTATGATGTCTTCAGTGGTAATGGGAGAAACAAAAATTTACCTGTACCTCTAGATGGCGCCCCAGACAATTTAGGCGCAAAGTTGACTTCTTTGAGAACTTTGAAGCGGAGCAGCTCCACCCCTATGTAGATTGACTCATCCAGTTCAGGGGTATCGAGTTCAGCCATCGCAGCCTGCAGACCACGACCCCAGGGGGTCAGTTTGTGCTCTTCACCGTCAATAAATTCTCGCAGCTGGAGCATATTCCAGAGAGTGTTCAACTTGATTTCGTCCTGTGTTTTTAAGAACTGTGGTACAATTAGAAATTAGAAATGTTTTAGGGGGTGTTTTTGCAGTACCTTAATCTCGTCTTTCTTTGCATCATCCTTCTTAGTATCAATTCTTTTTCCATCATCCTTCTTCACATTTTTAATGATGGTTTTGGCAGCGAAGACAGGGTCAGTGAGAGAAGTAAGGGCAAATGAAAGGCCAACGGATTTCTATTTGAGTTAGCTAATAATGTTGATAAGCAAAATAGACGAGAGTTTAGGAATAGCTTACGTGGGTCCTTTCTAACTCAGGCCTAAAGAAACTCTCTTTAACATTCCAAGATTTAGTCGCATAGTAGGGTATGGGGACAACATCTTTGGGGACCAATTTCTTCGTTGCTTTCTTATCAAACCAGTAGTGTACAGATACAGAGACAGCACTACTGGTCCACCATCTATGTAGTGGTTGAGCAAGCAAACTCAAAGTTTGCAATCTCAGCGGGTCCAGGGCGTCTAAAAACCTCCTATACTCCTCCGCATCACCATTGTCGAATGGTGCAACTACTACGAGCTCCTGAGTGGCCAACATATCTACAACCTGGGGTCCGATAACACCACGAGAAAGGTAGAAGTAGAGCTCTTCCGGTAATCGTTGCCCAATAAACTCGTGAATATCGACTGGAGCCTCTTTTGAACGAAGAGGCTCGGCAACCCCATCTTCAGTAAATATAACATGGTGCTTTACGGAAGCCCGCGCCTTTCTGTATCTGTCGATATAGACCGTCGTGCCTGTACCCGCGCCGGTAGTCAATACAGTTGATATATTGCGGTAACGCTTTATTAAGTCAATGGAGGTCAAAAATGCATGCGTTGGGGCTGCAGCCTGGCTCTCGACCCCCGGAAACGGGCGACATAGTTCGGAGCCAGATAACAAGCAAGCGTCTACGAATATATCGTTTCCGAGCGACATGTCTTGAAGAATTCTTTGGCGATTGACCCAAGTAAATGTACGCCCGGGAGCAATATTCATGTTGGTGATTACTCTTTCAACATCGAACATTAACAGCTCAGAGTTTCCCCAAATAGCGTCGACAAATCCCTTATTTTGGAGATATTGCATCTGTGATTGAAATGTTAGAGCGCCATACTAAAAACAGGTTTGCCTATTATCGCTGCGTACGGTACAGTACCTGAGGCCAGGCCGCATAAGGTGCGACCTGAAAATCAACGTCATTTTCCAGTAAAATTCGCTGGAAATACCGATATATTTCCCACGGCTCTAAGGTCCCTGTATATAAGCGTAGCTTAGTTTCGGATCGCAGTGGCTGCCTGCCATGTGCTTCGGGACCAACCTGCCATGCCGAAAGCTTCCACAGCTTCATTCGCCATTCCCCGATCGTAGAGATCCCATGCCCTAGATCTTTGCGCTAAGCCCTCGTCATTTCTACTGAACGGCGCCTCGATAGGCACAGTCTTGAACCCTTTAAAGATGAAGATAGGCTTGATTCCTTCCTTGCGCAGATCCTCGATATCGCCCTCAACGGTGTATCTCAGGTTAAATGGAAACCCCCCCAGAGCTACAACCAATGGTTCTTTGGAAGGTGTGCTGTTGAGAATCTTTTGAAGGTAATGGTCGGCCTCGATACCGAGAACGGAATCCTTCAGTGCTGAGAGGGGAAGCGTCTCAGCTTTATTCTGGGCAATTATCCAGGCATCCAAGCTTTTGACTGAAGTTTACAAGCGTCAGTAAGTAAGTTATATGACCGAGGAGGGGTTCATCAACTGCGTACCGGGCATTTCTGGGATTATGCAGCTGCAACCAATGAGTATTATTTAGAGCAAAAGGTGATGGAATAAATGAGGGTTTCGGGGAAATAAGATATAAGGAGAATGAAGAAAGGATTCCACAAGTGAATTGCTCTGGGCTGCAGGCGATGGCGGAACAATTGGCTCTGAAGAAGTGGTGGATGACTTCTCTGCTGTAAAGGTGGTGTTTGTTGCACACAATGAGAACTAACAGAAGATGTGACCCCTGTATATTATACACTTGGCTGCGGGGCGATTGGGTTAGCTCCGTTCTGATCAGATATGTAGGTGACAGTGTTGCCTTTATGAGATGGACCTTTAGACAAGTTATTAAATACATAAATTTTGTGAGGTCTTTCAGGACTTATTAACGCGCGAGTAGGTGCTAGGACAAAAGTTCCAAAACAGCCATGTTCAGCGAACCATTAAACATTCGAAACTTGGACTTCTACAGTGTTATTGTCGAGTATCATAAATAAGCGAACATTCGCATTGCAACCAAAATTTGTATGGGAACGCAACTTCAAATAATTATTACTCCACAACCACCAGGAAATTGAGGATGAAAACTTTATATATAGATTCCCTGGTGGTGATAATATGTTTTGCTCAAGTCTCACATCAACAGCGCTACTTTGAAATTTTCGACTTACTAGGTGGTTTTGGTGGTTGCTCTCCAATGTTCACTTACTTACTTGTGACACCCGACAATACATGTACTATTATGTATAGCCGTGTCCCCAAAGTTTTGGCACCCTAGTCTCGAGGTTGGTGTGTTCAAATCGTTATACCAACAGCTAGATAAGAATGATTGCAAAGAGGAATTTGTTGTTAGATATTTCTCTACCGCTGTATATCATAACACTTAGTATGATAACCTTTCGAGGTGGAGGACCAAAATGTTTTGTTGCAATCATGGATGTTTTTGCAGGGTGCCAAAGCTTTGCGGACGCGGCTGTATATGGGAGTATATTTTGATTTCTCCAACGCACCAATATTCCGTTTAAATTCTAGAACTCAATTATAACGATCTCGAAATAACTTTTGATCCGCTTAAAGGCGGGCAACGTTGAGCGGTTTGTTGAAATCACTACTTTTGATTGTACAGTCAACCCAGTATCGTTGGCGGCGCTAGTGAGTCAATATCCTAAATATCAATAATAACTAACAGTATTATAGGTGCTCCTATAAGACTCTGCTTTCTATTCCCGTCTATGCTACAGCTACTCTTGCGCCCGGAACTATTACTGGCTACTATACTGCTCGCTCTCCTTTGAACGGCTTGAAACTGGCTGCAGGAGTATCCCATAGTCTGCCTATGAGTTTCCTTATGATAGGCAACATTCAAACAACGGACTATGGGATAGGGTCGAAATGGACGATTCTTCTTTTGTATCGCTACGATAGGATTTTGGTTCTCCCCTACACTACACTATTTATATAGAGTCAAAATGGATGGTTCCTCTTCTATATCGCTACTTTTTTTTTTTTTTAAATCATTTCTATTCTTGTATCTAGGTACAGAAAGATCACATGCAGTATAAACTATGGCGTAAACAGACCTATCCCCAACGTATCCTTCGCACGTCCCCTAAAGAAAACACAAAAACGAAATCAAAGACAAAAAAAAGATATATGACACGAAATGAACAGCGAAAGAGTGACTGAGCCATAAATAGCTGCGCGCCATGCGACTTTTTCATCATATGATAGTGACTGAGCAGTTATCACGGCGTAGCACGATATTGTATGCAGCGCTGAAGGAAAAGAGCTTTAGTGCTTTCATTTGTCATCGAAAGTTCTATGGCTTCTTTCTTTCTGGAGAAGACAGTGATTAACGAACACTCGCCAGAATACATTCCCCATGTCTTTCTATCAAAGTTTCACATGAATAATGTCGAGCTATCGGGATATATATAGAGGCCTTGCCTCTCGCCTGTACTAGTTTCTCTTCCTTTCCTTTTCTCTTCACGCAACCTTCTTTATCTTTAGGAGAATACTATTGTCTCGGCACTTCGGTATGTTTACGACCTTCGAACTATTCCATAACCCTCACAGACTTGAGTGCTCCCATAGGGCCTCGAATACTAGCCGATCGCTCATCCTCGATTCGTTACATGGTAGAGTCTTCTGCCTCAGATTTCGGCCTCCCGCCTCCCGATTGCCACGTAGGATATCGAGGCGCCTAGATCAATCCGCGATAAGAAGATTTCAAGCGGAGCCGGTCGAAAAGGCAGAGTTGAGTGAGGATGATTCTCTGTTTGTTTGGGGGAAAGAACTTTTTACGGAGAAGTTTGATTCTTACCGGTGAGATGAGCCTGGCCTATATCGTGACATCATTCCATATTTCGAATTCTATATGGTAGAGGAGTGGCGGAGAGCGGCTGTAGCTGTGAAGACGTTAATATTGCACAGAGGCTTCATCTTCTTCTTGTCACTTTTAAGAAATTGAGTGAGTGTTGATTTAGATTTTTGCTCGATGAAATTTTATTTACCTCATCCGATGGATTTTGAAGGCCATGAATTTGTATGCAGTGAAGAGGGCTTTTAGAATAGTGCTTGTAATATTCAGGTGGATATACCGCCATCAAGATATTAGTGAGCCTGTTGTTTACGCACAGAACATTCATAGGAGGACTTCATCGATCGAAGTTTGGATGAGCGAAGAAAGAATTGAATGAGAGGGAGACACTTTTCATGGAGTTCCATTTTTGCATGGATTTGCCTTTCGAAAGAAAGAGATATGAAGAGAATCTCCCCAGAGAGGGTAAGGATGCATTGTTTCTCCCTGCATGAATGAGGAGGATGCATATCGCTTGTTTGCATTTCAGGTAGTGGCAGTAGAGGCCGAGTGGAGGGGTGTTTGCTTCTGTCCAGAGGATTTTTTTGTTGGTAGATCTGAAATACTCAAATGCCCAAATACAGGACTGACCGTATGCCATTATACTTAGTGAGGCTTTTGGGGAGTGACGCCCATACATGAACACGGCCTAATTAAGAAGGCGATTTTCACGCAGCTTGACCGGTAATAAGCCTTTACCTGCTAACGAAGTTGAATGATACCAAAGACGGTTCCTACCGTCGCTGCCTTTTAAGATTTGTCGCATTGAGGTTGAGGGAGAGCCAGAAGCCAATCCAGCACACTTGGTTACTTGGGTTGAAAGCCTACCATTCAGCATGATGCGCGACAAGTGGCTCTACAGATTTCAAGACGCCCATTGTACGAAATTTCTGGCCTTGTTTCACTTTATATATGATATTGTGAGAGGTGGTGAGGGCTATTAGTCTTTAGAAATGTTTTTCTAGGGTGTTGATGTTGTGGGTATGGGAGTGTGAGGCGACTGTTATCGCAAAATCGTCGATGTATGATATAGTAAGCGCAGATCGAATTTGGAGAAAGTTTACATGTATTTACGAAGAGATATTAGAGGAGACGCCCTTTAGACTACAGTAGAGATTTTAGAGATTCTTTCAGATAACGGCGAATCTATCTGTCTGATAGTAACAGAGCTTTGATCAGTATTTGGGGTGATTTCGCGCCAAAGATAAAAAGAAGAGATTATTTGGCGACACGATCAAAGTTCTCCTTCGACATCCGGAAGAGTGTGAAAGACTTGAGTTTGGCAGTTTATAGCGCCAAATTTCGCGTGGAGCAGATTGACAAGGCATCGGCGGTGGGAAGCGTATAACGGCGTGCCAAGACTTCTTACGTTATTAGGTTTATCACGCATGAAGGCCACGACTTAAGTAAGATTCTGCCATTTGTAATCGCGTTTCCTTTTCTACGCTTCCATCACACGGGTTAGTAATCTGCCTCAGCGATGGATATATATATTGCCTGTCCTCTCCTCTCTTCCTTTCTTCTACGCAACCTTCCTATTCTTGCGCTTTCTATTGTTTGTTTTTAGTTCTCATCATATTATAATATGTTACTAGTTTGGAATATATATCGCTCACAAGCATTATAGTTCCTCCCCACGCCCCTCAAACCCATAATGTCTGAACTCATACCGTGAGCTTCTTACGCTTTCATACCAACCCTGCTATGCCTTTGCCTCTCGTCTCAGATTATAGCTTTACGACCGCAGAAATGATTTACCCAGATCTTCGCTCACTACTTCAGACGTAGATCATCTACCTCCTCGCTCCTCGAACTATAGAGAGTTCCCGCTTCTTCGCCAAGTAACGCCAAGACTTCAGAACACTAAGCGTTGCTGTCAACACCAACCAAAGACAACACCGCTACTCCTGTCTCGCTTTGTCAAGAACGACCGACCAGTCCCCTCATACGCTTCGTCACTCAGAATTCTACCACCCACGGCCCTCCCGGCTGACGAAGACGCCGGTCACAAAATCACCGGCGCCCACAAATTTCATCACTGAACGCTGGAGGTCTTAACCTCCTCCCCGACCTGCATTTAGCCCCCCCCCCTGGCACCTACAGCGACTATGAGGTCATCAAGACTCAACTCCTAACTCGGTTCGCCACGCTGAGAACCAAGACCTTCCTAAGAAAGAATGTCGGAGGAACGAAGAGACTACTCATTGAGGACCTGGACCGACAGATCGGCGCTCAAGAAGACTCACCCAAGATAATTCTCCCTCAGATCGAGAAAGAACTTATGCTTCCGATGGTGACTACAGTTCGAATGAATCCAAAGAGTCATCGCAGAAAGAAGAATGCGCCTATATTGCTGACCTCACCACCACCTTAACTCGTCCCCCACTCGCCTCTATCACCGCCTGCCTCAGATTCCCATCGCCTACCCAGTTCTCGCCACTCATTTCGCCCTGTGACCATCAAGACTAAGCGACAACTGGCGAAAACCAGCTTGAACCTGCCTCCAGACTTCGAAATGCTTTTAAAAGTGACGCTTATAACGGCGCTACAAGACTTCACAAGACGTTTATCATCACGCATGCCACACTTAAGTAAGATTCTTGAGCTTTTCATTTGTAATCGTGCTTCCTTCGGTTTATAGGTTTCACACACGGTTAGTAATCGGTTCTCGGCGATGGATATATATATACCGTCCTCTCGCTTTCTTTCCTTTCTTCTACGCAACCTTCCTCGTTTGCGTTATATTGTTTTTTTGGGCTTTCTACTTATTATAATTATGTTACTTTGGAATATATATATATAGTTCAAGCATTATAGTTCCTTCCCACGCCCCTCGAACCCATAATGTTCAAACTCATACTAGTAGCTTCCTTACGCTTCATACCGAACCTCGGCTATGCTTCCTTTGCCTCTTCGTCCCATGATCATAAATTACGACCGCAGAAATGAAATATTTACCCAGATCTTCGAAGCTTCACTACTCAGACGCGAGATCATCTATCTCCTCGTTCTCAACTATAGGAGTTTTCCGCTTTTCGCCAAGAACGCCAAGACTTCAGAATAACGCCTTTAGAACACTCCAAGAACCAGCGCTTAGCGCCACCCACACCAAGTCTCACCGCTCCGCTGTCTCAGTTCTGAGACAAGATGTCCAAGATCAACTGGTCACCACCGCTCTGTCTCCCAGTAACCTGGCCTCCTTCGCGCTAACTCGCCTTCATTGACACGCATCGCATGATTCATCGACCAAGACTTCAAGACTTAAGATAACATCACCACGGTTCCTCAAGAAGAACGGCTGCTTGAAGTCATACAGGCGCAGATCTTCGTGAAGATCACGACATACCAAGCTCGCCTGACATCCACGCGACATCGCGAGTGAAGACCTTCTTTATTACAAAGCCAGCCACTATCCGATCACATGAAATCTCTGACGCGCCACCACGACGTCACCCTCCGGCCCAAGAAAAATCATGGTTTTGACTCAGACACTGCCTCCGTCACTGCTCTCCTCCCTGAACCCTCACTGCACAAGGAATTCGACACTCACAGACAAATTTCGCTTATCCACATCATTATCGCGTCTGTTATTAGGTGCCTTTCATATTTTACGAAGAATGGTTTCTATAGTTCGTGACGAGGTAGATGATCTCAGCGACGAAGGAACTCGGCTGCATTCAAGAGAAAGACTTCCGCTGACATTGACTACGATCTACGGGACGAAGTGAAAGACAACCGGCGTCGGATTACTAACGAAGGAACTACTAAGATGAAGCCCGAACGACTACGGGTTCGATGGACGTAGGAAGGAACTATAGTAACGCCGAACGATATATATTCCAAAACTAAGAATACAACTATAATAACCGTAGAGAACTAAAGACAAAACAATACAGCGAAAGAGAGACAAGCGAGTGACAGGCCCATATATATACCCATCGCCGAGAACCGATTACTAACCCGCGCGACGGAAACCCATAACCCAAAGCGAAACTCGACATAAACGAAACCCAAGCAACGTTTAATCGAAATGACACCTTTCCCAGCCGTAAACCTAGTAACGTAACGCTCTTGCAGACGCCGTTAAGAGGACAGTTCGCCGCCAGCCTGCCAGGCAGGCCATGCAGAACGGTCGCGAAGTCCTCGACCACCAAAAGATGGCGCTCACGCTGCTAAGAGGGTCGCCGAGTCAGCAGATCAACCAAGTATTGTAACTGTCCTCGTAGCTCAGCCCAGAAGGCCGACCTCCCACTCCTGCTTCACCTCCGACTTCGACCGTGAGGAGGAGGTTGTTTCGACGACGGGGTTGAGAAGAGATAGCAGGAACGCGAAGACGTGTACTCTTCATCGCATGTGAGGTCCAACTCATAAGTCAGAGGACTAACCATTCGCTTGATCCTCAGAGGCCGATACGCTTTCAATCCAGCTTTTGGATGGTCGCCGGCTCGATGTTTTGCTGATAACCATACTGTCATCAACTGCGAATGGGGCGGTTTGCATTTGCCGCCTTTTTCTTGGATCTTCTGACCGGAACATCTCGTCACAGAGAACTCATATACTTTGGCCATGTCTCTGCCATCCCGCTTGCTTTCCTCATTCGCGGTCTTACCACGGTGGGGGCAAGGTCACGCGTTGCGTGTCCATAGTTAGCCTGAATGGCGACAGGTGGTTTCGGAGACGCTGGTTCGTCATAACTCTGCCATTGGTAGGAACCCTGGCCCACCATCTTGTTGATACGCAGACGTAGGCACGGAGGTATTGTTCCACGACGGCATTGATCCTTTCCGTCTGACCATCCGTCGCGCGAAGGCTGTGGAAAATCGCAATCTCGAGGCGTTCGATAGTGACCTCCAGAACTCTGCTGTGAACTGAGTGCCACGGTCGGAGACTATGGTTTCGGTAGTCCGTGGAGTTTCCAGACGTTGTCGAAGATACTAGTTACAAAGACGCCGGCGCTTCTTCGCGGGATGAAGGCGTCGATCTTGGCCTATCCACTACAACCAGGATTGCGTTATACCCATTGCTTTCCGAGCCAGTGACAAAATCCATTGACACATCGGACTGCGACCTTTTGAGACAGGGAGGGTCAGAGAACACTTGCGGCAAGATTATGCGCTGGACGTAACAGGTGTTGCAGTTCAAGTTCAAGACGGCCCATCGCATTTCCTCATCTTTGGCCAAGAGATGTACGGCTGAGGAGTTCCAGTGTCTTGGCTCTTCCTGACCTGCCGAGGCTTTGTCACAGATTCCTGTAGAAGGGACAGCTGGAGTTCAGGTGACGACGTAGATGGTTGACAGGAGCAGCCCTGCTGCTGCAAGACACTCGCCAAGGAGATTTTCTTCGAGTGCTTGGTGCCGTTGTTAAGCATCGTCAGACCCTGGAGGAAACTATCTGCCTTGTAAGTTCTTCTTGAATAACCCTATCAACTTGGACATTCTTCACGGCTCATTTGCGAAAGAACCCGTCAACAAACTTAACTTATCCTTCGATTGCACATTCTCCCGCTTCAGGACCACCTGAGCTTGGTGCAGTAGTCGTTCATCCCCTCCCAGTGAGATCTCCAGATTTCGAAATAACGCGTCGGGTTTCCTCCTTGTTTGTCGGGCCTGAAGACGATTCTATACGAACCGTGATAAAATTCAGACCAGCGGACTTGTCGCCGACGAGGATCTTCGACATAAAGTACTCCAGGTTGCGGTGGCCTGGATAGACTTTGATCGAACCGCGCTGACTCCGCGAGTGGCCATTCTTCAGCGCCGAACGACCGCCAACAATTCCTTGTCAGATCTCATAGTTGCATTCGGTCGTGTGTTTTATAAGAACGCGACGGGTGCAGGATTCGGTCGTCATCCGGGACAAGACGGCAGCAGAGACATAATCGGAGCGCCGGTTTCAACTATGATTTCCTATCGGGTCAAAGATGAGGATGAGATGAAGGCTGTTTTGAGGTTTTCAAAAGCCTGATTCGCCTGACCATTTCCACAGACGCCTTCTTATTAACGCCAGAGAGGAGACAACCTCGAGTACTCGTATGAACGACGGTAAAATTGCAAAGCCCGTGAAGGTCTGGATATCCTCGACGTCCTGAGGGTTTCCCATTCCTGACGACCTGAACCTTCTTGGGGTCCATCTTGATACCTTCTGACCCAGAATCATTCCGAGATACTTGGTTCCTGACGTAGAATTCGTGACTTCAAGTGACGCCGTTCTTTTGCAGGATTCTCGGACCTTCTGACATGTTCCTTTGCGCTTCCACGCCATCGGAGTAGATAAGGATGTCATCACGGTAGGCTAAGAAAGTCATCGGCGAGGGCCGGAGGACGTTATTGATCCATCTCTGAAACGCAAGAGATTGAGGCCGAAGGCATGACTTAGATTCGTGAGTGTCCTGGGTTCTGAAGGCCGTTTTCCATTCACACCTTCCTTGACTCGATTTGATTGGTAACCCCACCCAGCCCAGCTTCAGATAATACTTAAATTTCTTACCTACCTGGTTCAGCGCTTTCGGGGAACAGGGGGATGCCTATCCTGACCGCGATTTCGCTTCAACTCATGGTAATACGCAGACGAGTGAGCCATCCTGATTTCTTGACAAACAGGACTCAAAGACCGGCGGACTTGGAGTGACGAATAAAACCCTTGGTCAGGTTCTCCGAGATGTATCATGGAGCCTGTAGTTCACCTCATATTGTACAGGCCAAAGGTTCCTTACCTTCCTGAAGCTTGATATCGGTGTCATCGTGACGGTGGACAGAAGCATTTGACTCGGAGAACACATGGGCAGGAACCGGTGGAGATCACGACTATGGCACTTGGGTCAAGGGCCTTTCTCTTATCCAACACATCGTCTATAGCCTGAGGATGACAGAACAACCGAGCCACGGGTCAATCTCTTGAAGGGGCCGCCCGATAGCCGCGATGGATAATCGCATTGTCTGGGTGAGCGACGAGATTCTCAAGCAGTGACCGGGTTCAGGAGGGGAGGCAGTGACGGAGGCAAGACGGAGTCAAAGACCACATGATTTCTCTTGGGCGGAGGGTGACATCACGATGGCAAGATCCAGTGATTCTATAACGACGGATAGTGTCCCAACTTTGTAACAAAGAAGTGCTTCTCGCGATGTCCGTGACGTCTGCGCTGAAATTTGGCGACGCGTGATGCTTCCTGAAGATACTAACCTGCCATCAATGACTTCAAGCAGGCGTTGTTTCTTCAGGGAACCATTGCGACAAGGCCGGGCAGAAGTCATTAACGAACATAACCTGACGCCTCAGATCAATGAGGGCCTGCGCTGGCACGAAGGAGGCCGGATTCTCAAGACAGGAGCAGAGGGTGAAGACAAGTTGAGGCGCTGAGATCAGAATACAGATTGCCCTTTCACGACCTGCTGGATTTCCAAATGGCATGGAGGTCCTCTCATCGAGAACGCTAATTGCTCGTAGAGCCAGGTGAGACTATGCTAAAGTGAGCGCTTCTTCGAGCCTCGATCTGTTTGGCCCTGCGCCCTCAACGACCAAGGGTTGTTTCTTCGCTTCCTCCGACATTCTTTTTGCCAGAGGTCTTTATTTCAGCCACACATGGCTGAAGTTGGGAGTTGAGGTCTTCAACGACCTCCTCATGGTATTAATCGTAGGTGCCGTGACGTGACTTGCCTGGATCGGGGAGGAGGAGGACCTCCAAGATTCAATGATGAGATCATGAAATTTCAATGATCTCAAAGGACCGACATCTTCACTGGATGAAGAGTGGCCAGGATTTGAGAGGCTTAGAAATATGAAGTGACTCATGTCGGTCATTATGACCGAAATATGACAGGAAATTATGATATATTGGCTATGTGAACACAACCCAATATACATTTGCCTTTTACATTTAAGAAGAGAAGTTTCTATAGTTCGTGACGAGGAGATGATCTCACAGACGTAAGTGAACTCGGGCATTAAGAGAAAGACTTCGCTCACGGACACGCGATCTATGACGGGACGAAACCATGAAAGACAACCGGCGTCGACTATGAACGAAGCGAATCATTAAGATGAGCCCGAACGACTACTCGATGACGTAGGAAGGAACTATAGTAACGCGAATCTATATATATTCCAAAACTAAGAACACAACTATAATAACCGTAGAACTAAAGACAAACAATATAACACCCTAAAGAATGCGAAGCAGGTAAGAAAGCGAAAGAGAGACAAGCGAGAGTGACAGGCCCATATATATACCCATCGCCGAGAACCGATTACTAACCCGCGCGACGGAAACCCATAGAACCCAAAGGAAACCTCGACATAAACGAAAACCCAAGCATCGCGAACTGAAATGGCCGACATCTTCCCCAGCAGGTAAACCTAAGAACGAACGCTAAGTCTTGACGCCGTTATAGGCCCCTTCAAGAGATTGGACCCGCCACCGCGCCTTTGTTTTCATGATCCTCCGCGCTTATAGACGACGCATGGACAAGACAGCGCCGACCCAAGCGCCATAGTCCCCGCCGACCTCCACCGTTCCTGCCCACGTTTTAATCAACGCTTGTCCCCCCCACCGTCCTGATGACCTCGATATCAAACCTGCGATGGTAAGGAACCTCCTTTTACCAGACAATATGATCCGAGGTGAACTACAGGCACTCCGCGAAGACATCTCGGAGAACCCGACTGCTTTTATTCACACTCCAAGTCACGCTTCTACCCTGTTTGTCAAAAATCCGATTCTCACGCCTCTCGCCGACTACCGCAGTTGAACGAGATCACAGGCCATGATAGACACCCACTCCCTGTTCCTCAAACCCCGAACTGCGAGGTAAGCGCTAAGATATAATGGTTTTGGACCTAAAGGCTTACCAGATCAGAGTCAAGGAAGGCGACGAATGGAAAACGGCCTTCCGAACTCCGCCAGACACTATGAATACTGGGTCATGCCTTCGTCTCAATTAACGCCCCGCCACGCTTCAGAGACGGATCAATAACATCCTCCGCCCTACCTCGACGACTTCACCACACCTACCTCGACGACATCCCCGATCTACTCCGATAACATGGAACAACATAGCGAATACGTCCAAAAGCCGCCAAATCCTGCAGAAAATTCAAGATCCACCTGAAACCCGGTGAAGTCACGAGTTCTACGTCCCAGGAAACCAAGTATCTCTGAACGATCCTAGCCCGTATGATCAAGACGACCACAAGAAGGTTCAGGTCATCCAGGAACGGAAACCCTCGCGACGCCAAAGACATTCAGACCTTCCCGCCAGAACTTTTACCGCTGCTTCATACGGCGTTATTTCTAAGGTTGTCTCCTCTCACGGCAAGATTAACCAAGCATACAGATAGTGGAAATGGCCCTCCTGCGCAAGAAAGCTTTTGAAAACCTCAAAACAGCCTTTCATCTCGGCCTCCATTCTCAGGCACTTCGACCCCGATAGTGAAATCATATTGAAACCGACGCCCGACATGCTCTGCTGCCGCCTTGTCCCAACGGGATGACGACCGAATCCTGACCCCGTCAGATTCTTCTCAAAGAAACACACTCCGGCTGAACGAACCATGAGATCTACGACAAGCGAATTGTTAGCGGTCATTCGAAATTTCAAGAATGGCGCCACTACCCTGAGTCAAGACAGTTCCCGATCAAAGTTCTATCCGACCACCGAACTCCTGGAAAGATTTTTATGCCAAAGAAGATCCTGAATCGACGACAAGTCCGCTGGTCCGAATTCCTATCCCGGTTTGACTATAGGATTGTTTTCGCGCCTGGCAAACAAGCGAGGAAACCCGATGATTAACTCAAGATCTGGAGATCTCCTAAGGAGTGGATGAACGACTACTGCATCAAGCTCAGGTGGTCCTGAAGCGGGAGAATATGCAATCTAAGCGATAAGTTAAAGTTTGTTGACTTCTTTCGCAAACGAACCCGCTGAACGCCCAAGTTGATAGTGCTTATTCAAGAAGCGCCATAAGGCGCAGATAGTTTCCTCCGAGGTCCTGACGATGCTTAGCAACGACACCAAGACTCGAAGAAAATCTCTTGGCCGAAATACAAGACGCAGCACCTGCGATCGCTCCTGTATCAAACACCATCTACGCCCCTAACCACCCCGAACTCCAGCTGTTCCTCCTACAGGAATACCACGACAAGCCCTCAAAGCAGGTCACCCAGAAGAGCTAAGACCTTTAACTCCTCAGCCGGACATACTACTGGCCAAAACGGCGAAGCACGCGACCAATACGCCCTGAATCGCAACACCTGCTCCCGGTCCAAGCGCTCACGCAACGCCCTCGCAAGGTGTCCCACGACCCTCCCCTGTACCAAAAGGCCCCTCATCCGATGTGTCAATGGATTTTGTCACTACTCCCTGAAAGCAATGGGATAACGCAATCCTGGGTAGAAGGATAGATCGACCAAGATGACTTCATCCCGACCACCGAAGCTCTACCGCGATGCAAGAACTATGCACTCGACAACGCCTGAAACTCCACGGACTACCCGAAACCATAGTCTCCGATCGCAAGACTCACCACAAAGAGAGTTCTGGAGGCCACTATGCGAACGCCGAGATTGCCCCCGGTTTTCCACAGTCTTCCACCCACTAAACGGCCAAACGGAAAGAATCAACGCCAGCATGAACAATACCTCCGCGCTTACGCCTCGTACCAGCAGGATGACGGACCAGATTCCTACCAATTAGAAGCAGAATCTAATCCACCACGCCTCCGAAACCACCGTTGTCGCCATTCCGCGCTAATCCATGACGACACCCACGATGACCTTTCCCCTACCACAGAAGACTAATGAACGGCGACCAAGAAACGGATGTCAATACGACCACGATAATTTAGCCTTACGCGACGAGATGTTCCGGTCCCAGAAGATCCAAGAAGACGCAAGAATGCAAACCGCACCCCGGTCCCCGCTTACGCAATGATGACAGCGATGTTATCAACCAAGAACATCGGTACTGCGACCATCCAAGAAACCTGATGTCAAGATCGGCCCCTACAGTGATCAAACGAATTTAGTCCCCACGCTTACGAAGTTGGACCTCTCGCCACGACGGGTGACACCCTGTCTTCCACGCTTCGCCGCCCTCGCTCGAAAAACCCTGTCCTCGGCCGAACAATCCTCCTCCCCTGGCCGGCCGGAGCGAACAGGAGGAGGTCGACGAATCCTGACTCATGAAACTACGGCGATGACAGTACAATACTTTTCGCAGACACGCGCCACGACGACCCCTCTTCAAGATTTCAATCGACCTCGAAAGACGAATCGGTGCGACTTCCACGATCATACTCCACGAAGCCTGCTCAAGAGAAATTTAGCCTTGAGGAGGACCTAATCTATAACGGCGCAAGACTTCATACATGCCATTAGGCTTTCACGCAAGCGCCACTCTAAGATTCTGCCATTTGTAATCGTGCTTCGCTTCCATGGGTTTCATCACACGGTTAGTAATCGGTTCTATGGAAGATATATATACCGTCTCTCTTTCTCTTTCCTTTCTTCTCACGCAACTTTCCTCGTTTCTTGCGCTTTCTATTGTTTTGTCTTGGGCTTTCATCATATTATAATACATTAGAATAATACATATCGCTCACAAGCATTATAGTTCCTTCCCACGCCCCTCGAACCCATAATGTTTCGAACTTATACTCAGAAGCATTACGCTCCATGATCCCGAACCTGCTATGCTTCCTTTGCCCTTCGTCCCATAGATCATACCACGACCGCAGAAATGAAATATTTACCCAGATCTTCGAAATTCCACTACTTCAGACGAGATCATCTATCTCCTCGTTCTAACTATAGAGATTTTCCCCGCTTCGCCAAGAACGAAAGACCTCCGTAATAAGAACCTTTTTTGACGGGATGAATAAAAATGGAGCGTTAAGTGACTAAGTTTAATCGGCTGTTTGCTATTGGATTATGGAGCATGATATCGCTTTTGGCTGTTGTTTGATTATCACTGCTGCCGCTTCGCATGACGATCATATTTCTTCGTAATTTTCTCATCGCTTCCAAGCTTCCGCCATGATTATTAATCGTGTCTCGGCGTCTCGGCCACTTGTATATATATAATACCTTCCTTTCGGTTTTCCTTTCCTTTCCTTTCTTCCATACGCAATCTTCCTGCCAGACCGTGTTTCTTGCTTGTGCTTTATTTTCACGTAGCTTATTTCTTCGTGTTTAGATAAAATATATTACGTTAAACCTTTCAACATCGTGCAGAACGTGTCCAAGTTCGAAATCTTCCCCATCGGTGACGTTCGATCCTTCCGTAACCTTCCGTCGGTTATAAATCAACTCTCCCGAATACCTTCCGTCGTGTTGCTTCTTTGGTTTTAGTTTATGACAGACGAGTCTCTACTGGTATTTCCACGCTGCTCACTACTTCAGACGCGAGATAATCTACCTCATCGCCCCAGCTCTGAAGGTTACTCGGCCTTCCTAAGACTCCATCTGCCCCCTCCTTCAGCCAGAATAGCAGTTTTGTTTGGGCGAGCATTTTGATCGCCTTTTCAATTTTTCAAACTGTTTGTCGGTGATAGATGGGTAGGTGGGTGTGTTGGTGGTCAGTGAGCATGTAAATGTCAACGAGAAAGTGCTGGGCTGACTCCACCCCTACCTGTGGATATAGGTATGAGACCTTGTGTAGATGACGGTCTAGTTGGTCAGCCTGAAGGGCTGGATGAAGCTTTTTCTTTCTGTTAAAACGTGGCTGATGGTGGATGGGGAAGCCACTGTAGTAGCAGGTTTTTGGTATGCTGATGTCGTTGCCACTCAGGGTTGTGGTGTTGAATTATCAAAAACCAAGCGAATAGAGTGGAAGAAGGATAGTGAGGCTGGAGTAGTTATCAACCAATCAAAACTATACTGACTCTGAGAAGAAGAAGTCCGGGCCTTTTTTTAAGCCGTGTTATGGGTATACTAGTAGTGATTTCTATGATAATAAATCACTAGAGCGAGGGTACCTAAACTGATGATATTCTACAAAGCAAGAACAGTATAAGACAAAATTACAAAGAAAACATTTAAAGAAAAAAGAAGAAGTCCACTTTCCTTTTAACCCTCTCTTCTGTGTTTTAGCCTGCAACGCTCAGATTCTTTTCTTTTTGTAAGCCTGACCTTAATATGTTCTGTATCTTGAAAAGGAAGCGGTAAATCCAGGATACCATACATTTTACTGTAACGAATATTTGAGGTTTTTCGCTTGTACCAACACCTCTGTTTAACTAAAATATAATGATCCAGTATAACAGAACCATACTAGCGGTTAGAAGACTGGATCTCATCAGACTTGTTATAGGTTCAGAGTCATTAATAGAATCCAGTAGTTACAATGATAAGGAAAGTACCGGTAGCAGTGGACCGCAATCTACTACAAGAGTACTCATCTTCTGACTATTAAGGAGGAAATCTATTCATGAAGGGGCAGACTGATGAGTCTGAGTTCTGTCAATGAATAGAAGACCGGCTAGAGAAAGGGCTCTGAGTGTCGGACATCTCCATTAACTTTCAGAGCAAAGATAGCCATGCCGCAGGTGGAAGTGGCTATGCCTGGAAATAATCCACAATCCGGCTGCAGGTGATTCTTGACTTTGGTTAAAGGTGCTTACTCTAGGACCGGAAACACCCACTAGTGCTTAGTAGAAAAGGGGTAGTGGAGGTATTGTTTCCACTACAAAATAGAGTTTTCACAGGAATTTAGTTTGAGCGGTGGAAAACAGGAAAACCGAGAGATTTGGAGTATAAGTATTCATCTTCATTTGCACCCACTAGTTTTAGTTTTCCTCATCATCAGTTGTAACAAGAGGAAAAATACCTTTAAGATTATTCTAAATCTACCCAGCAGAATCTTTACTCTCTAAACCTAACTTCTATTTTCTACCGGCCCTCTTACATCCTACACTCTTGTTTAGTACAGGTAGAGCCCTGTTACACTGACTATCACGGACCGACGCCGTCAGGCTAAGCCTAAATCTGTGCCACCACCGAGTAGGCAGCTATGAAGTAGGGTTGTATGAGTAATGAGTGATTAGGAGTTCCTATTTGGGTTCCGGTTGCTTGAGGTGTTGCTGTGACACGGTTTCTTCCTTGTATATTTTCTATTTTTCCTGTAATTTCTCTTCATGATAGTCTGATGATAAATCAGTGGGGTTTTTCATGGGTTTCTTCGAGGTTCAGTTGCGTGAAGGTCCTCCTGTATATATAGTCGCTAGTAACTCGCCCTTTCTCTCTTTCCTTTCTTCTTCACGCAACGTCTTCTTTTCGCTGGTTAGTTTTAGTTTAAATATATTTAGTATTTCAATTCTTCTCCCTCGTCGGTAATCAGCCTGACCCTCCAGTTCCTAGTAGTCCGAGTCTCCGATGGTACCAAGCCCGTCTCCGTGTCTTTAAACTCCCACAAAGCGTACCCCGAGTCGCTCCTCCTGCCTAATCACGATATCGTCCATTAGACCCGGGCTCCAACACCAACTCCTACTTAGTCTGAAAAAGTGTCTACAGATGCAACCCCTCAATCATCTCCTCCCTTCTCAACCCACTCATCGCGCTAGGCTACCAATCTCTAAGCTTCAAAAAAGCTAATGGATTCATCCAGACCAAACCCAACAAACCTGACTACTCCTTACCTTCAGCTTACAGGATAGTAGTCCTTCTCCAAACTGTCTCCAAAATCCTAGAGAAAATGATCACCCTCCACCTAAAGAAGTTAAGGAAAGTTACAAGCGCCATTGACCCTCCAGTAGCTTCCATCGCGCCTCCTGTTACGGATGCCTTTACATTTTAATAAGAGCGAAGTTTCTATAGTTCTAACGGCGAGATAGATGATCTCGCCAGACGAAGTGGACTCAAGATACCAAGAGAAGACTTCGCTCATGATCACATGCGATCTACGGATCATGACGGCGAACCACGAAGACAACCGGCGTTCGATCTATGAACGAAGAATTCACGAAAGATAAGTTCCGAACGACTATGGCTCGAGCGACGAGGAAGGAACTATAGTAACGCAAACGATATGTATTCCAAACTAAGAATATAACTATGATAAACGTGGAGAACTAAAGACAAACACTGAAGGTTACGAAGAAAGCGAAAGAGAGACAAGGAGAGGACAGGTCCATATATATATCCATCGCCAAGAACCAATTACTAACCCGTAACGGAAACCCATAACCCAAAGGAAACCTCGACATAAACGAAACCCGATCAAAGCGAATCAGCCGCTGACACCTTCCCGTGCAGCGGTAAACCTAGTAACGTAACGAGAAGTCTTGGCACGCCGTTATAGCTACGTCACGCCAAGGCTCAAAATCTTATGCAGACGCAGCCAAGACCGCAACACCCAACAACAACAATACAGTCAAGAGAAAGACAATGAAGCAACCTGCACAAATAGACACCAAGAAGGAAGTCACCTTCCCACCGCCAAATGTTGATTCTTGAAATTATATTGTGTGGGAGAAAGAAGAGCGTAGTCATTGAGCTGTGGTTTGAACATATGACCTTCGGTTGAGATAGTGATTTTACTAGAAAGTGAAGACTTTTCCAATTGTGCCGCTGAATAATTCAGGGTGAGAGAGGATTTTGGTTGCTCTATATATATAGATATTTTACTAACACGTGATCCATGATTACATAACCATATCCTTGTTCCATCTATGATTCATTCCATAATACATGATTATTATATCTAACAGACGACGTCGTAACTAGTCAGGAGGACATCCTTCTTCCCCTCTATTCACTCGGTTTTTGAAAACTCAACACCACAACCCTGAGTGGCAACACCATCACCACACCAAAATCCAGCCACCACAATGGCTTCACTACTGTAATTCTCCTTTGAATCACCAAAACAGACTTCGCAGCCCTTCGTTCGATCAAATAGACTAACGCTTCCACAAACTCACGAACCCCCATGAACCCGAGAACCCTTACTACAAACCCATCCTGAACGAAATTAAAAAACTCGGAAAGCCTCAGTCGCCCATCTTACCATGCGACACCTTCATGCTCGCCGCATCCTCAGACAAAACCATCTCATGTTTGAATACCTGAACGACATCAGTCAAATAGCAGACCACAGACACTGCCCTACAACCTCGTGCACCCATCACCCTCCCTCCCCCAACACCGACAAACAGTTTGAAAAACTGGAAGGCTTGATCAAAGCAATCCCCAAACAAACTGCCACCGTTACCACAACCGCACCCCCCCCCCCACGACCAAAAAAATCTGCCTCCCGCCAAGGCCCTAAATCCTATGCAGACGCAGCCAAGACCCCAACACCCAACAACCCCGCAGCCAAGAAAAAGACAACGAAGCAACACATCAAGGCAGACCCAAAGAAGGAGGTCGCCCTCCCAACCGCTCAACGACGTTTCTTCTGCACCCGGTCCTCCCCCGCCCCCATCCCTGAGGCAGAACGCCTCTCCTCCAGACTCCCAATCCTGCGGCCAGCTTCCAAGAAGAACGGCCTCGCCCCCAAGCACCACTTTCCTTCACTACCAACGACAGAGGCACCATTACCGCCACAGCCCCTCCTTCTGTCCCCACCACCACCCACGCCTCTTCGCCTCACCGCCATCATCAACCAAGAAGCGAGACCCCTCAATCCCCACTCCCAACTCACACCTGCCCCAATGGACTCCGACTTCGTCATCCACAGATCCCCTGTTTGATTCTTCCCAAACCGGTAGTTCTTGACACCCTCCTCCCGTGCCATCGATTAGCCACCCAAGACCTCCGTTAACTCCACACGCCTCGACATCGACAACGCGATCCGCAATCAAAAATTCTCAGCCGTCATCTCAGTCAGACAGAAGATGCCCACCGATTCAAAAACCCCATCCGCTTTTCTCCGCACCACGCCATCTGCATAGAAATGCCAAGTCCACACCATCAACCCAACGCCGCAACTGTTGCAAAGTACGGCCACAACACCAGCGCCGCAAGCAAGAACCCCTACTTGCTTCCATCTGCACACTCCCACACAGCCGCCAAGACCACAGGTGCCCCTGTCATCACCTGCAGCGCCACGCCAGCCCCATCCCCAACTGCCGCCAAGTTTCCCCAACGCGCTTAACCGCGGGTGCCCCACCATGCTCCTCCCGCCCCGCGATCCTGCCCCACCAACCGCCCCCACAAACACCCACTACCCCCGTGCCATGGACACCGCCACTAAAACACCTCCTCCTCACCCAAGAACGTGTCCTCATCAGAAAGTCTGCTGATAACGCTACGACAAGATCAAGGAAAACAAGAAAATTCCATTCCCTCCTCTCCACCCCCACCTCACGCGCCCAAAGCCGCCTCGCCTCAAACACCAACAGCCAGTCTCACCGCCCAGTTGAGACCCTCTTTAGAGTCAGATGACCCAGAGAATGGGATACAGGGCATAAAAGTAAGAAACCATGGAAATGTTTTTCTTTTTCTTTTGTTCTTTCATTACATGTGGCGCGCCGGTCGAAAGGTCTGTTTACGCCATAGTTTATACTGCATGCGAACTTTCTGTACCTAGAAACATGAATAGATATGATTTAAAAAAAAAAAAAAAAAAAACTAGTCAGGAGGAAATGACTACAGATACGGGACCGTCACTCCAAGAAAGCCTGCAGCCTGCTCCATTACCAAGTTATGGTTGCGGTTATAGGGTTGTATGAGTAAATGTATCCTTGAGATTTCCTAGTTGGGTTTTTTGCATTAAGATTATCAAGACGGTTTCTTCCTCAGATATTTTCTTCCTCAGAATTCTCTCTTTATATGATGACAAACCCAGAGGTTTCCATGGGTTTCTTCTATGAAGGCCTTCAGATATATATAGTCATCGTTATTTCCTATTTTTCCTATTTTCTTTCTTCTTCACGCAACGCCTTCTTTTCGCTAGTTAAGTTTGAATATACTGACACTTTGCTTCTTCTCCTCGGTAGTACCACCTCTAGTTCCTTAAGACTCAACCTCCAACGGTATCAAGCCCGTCCCTTTGTCCAATTAAGTTTACGGTTGCACTCGAGTTGTTCTTCTGTCTAGTCAATGACGCCATCCGTTGGGACGCGCAGACGCTTTTATAAAGTTCGATTATAAAAACAGGTTTAATACACAAGAGTCAAGATTAGAGAGGTTAGGAGGCCGGGCCAATTACCGACGAAGGTAGAAACCAAAATACTTGAATATATTCAAACTTAAAATTAATTAGCGAAAAGAATACGTTGTGTGAAGAGGAAAGGAAAAGAAAAAAGAGAAGATACCAGCGATTATATATACAAAGGATTCTTAATGCAACCGAACTCCGAAGATACCCATATATCACGGCATAGCACGAAGACACAATGCAAGCGTGAAGGAAAAGGGCCATGAAGGTTTCCATTTGTCACGAAAGTTCTGCTTTCGCTCGGTTCGTGCCTGCGATTAACGAATACCACTGCCAGAACGATCTCTCATATTCTTCTATCTGATTCTATGGATGATGAAGAAGTGCTGGGATATATATATAGCGCCTCGCCTACCAGATATTAGTTTCTCTTCCTTTCCTTTTCTCTTCACGTAACCTTCTTTGTCATTAGGAAATACTATTGTCCCGGTACTCACGTACCTCTACGAACTTCGAACTACTTGCACCCATGTGTACTCGAGGGGTCCCCACAGTCCCCGAACACTAAAGGTATTGAACCTAGCCTTCGGTTCGTATACGTGAACAAGACTGGCCTCGGTCGTGTACCTTGGCTCCTCGCCTCTCAGAACACTCCGTAAGATACAACGGAAGGCCTTAGATCCATCCGTGATACCATAGAAACCCCACCGCTTTATCATCACACCCATTCGATTGGAAAATATAGGGAAGAGAGAATATATACAAGGAAGAAACTATGCCGCAGTAGCACCTTAAGCATGCAAGACCCGAATAGGAAATCCTGACAACACATTACTCATACAACCCTATTCCGTAGTTGCCTTCTTGGTAGCGGTGCGGGCTTAGGCCTAACCTGTTGGTGTCGGTCCGTGATATTATACCACATAACCGATGTCGCAATGCCAAGTCCTAATTTTAACGATTCCTCTGCACTCATTCCTCCCCCGCACCCCTCTAAGAGGCAGAATGCCTCACCACCAAACTCTCCGTCCTATGTAGCCAATTCCTAGCAAGAAATGGCTTCAAGGTACCAGCCACCTCTCTCTCCTTCACCATCAACGATAGAGGCACTGTCACCACCACGGCTCCTCCATCTGTCCCCACCACCACCACCACCTACGCCTCCTTCTTCAAAGCCCTTACTACCATCCTCAACCAAAAAATTGACATCCCCCTCAATTCTCTCTCAACTCACACCTGCTCCAACAGACATCGACTTTGTCATACACGGCATCCTCTTATTTGATCTCCCAAACAAGGAAGTTCTAGACACTCTCCTCCCAGAAGCTATCTCACTAGCCTCTGATGCCTCTGTCAATTCAACACGCTACCTAGTTGCCGATTTACGCCATCCAGAATCGTTATTCTATTGCTAATAAGAAATGTAGTTTCTATAGTTCTAACTGTGAGTAGAGATGATTTCACAGACGTAAGTAGTGGACTCAAGATACCAAGAGAACACTCGCCTACGGTCACGACTACGATCTATGAACGGGCGAATCATGAAAGACAACCGAGTTCGGGATCTATGAACGTAGCGAACTACTAAGATGAGTTCCGAACGGCCATGCTCAAGAGACTACGGAAGGAACTATAGTAACGCGAACGATATGTATTGCAACCCAAGAACACAACTATAATAACCGTAGATAACTAAAAGACAAACAATATAGCAACGCAAGCAGGAAAGTTGCGTAGAAGAAAGAAGAGAGAGAAGGCTTATATGACAGCTCCATATATATATCCATCGCCGAGAACCGACATTACTAACCCGCATGGAAACTCATAGAACCCAAAGGAAATTTGATTACAAATGAAAACCCAAGAACGTTAACCGAAGCCGCCGACACACTTCCTGTCCAAATGCAGAAACCTAAGAACGAATACGTCTTTAAGACGCCGTTATACGTAAACAGAAAAGCGACCTCTCAGAAGTTATTCCATCTGACAAGCATTTAACACCTCTTCAAAAACATGATCCGTCTTATCTCCAAACCATACCACTGTATAGAAATGTGGAAATTCTCCCCCTCAATCCAATGCCGAAACTGTTGCAAGTTCGGTCATAACACCAAAGGCTGCACGCAAGTAACCCCTACCTGCTAGATCTGCACACTCCCACACAGCCGCATGAACTAGAAGTGTCTTGTTGTCTCCTGCAAGGGCCATTCCAGCCTCATCCCCAATTGCGGAGGTCTCCACCATGCATTCCTCCCCACATGCCTATCCTGCCCCAACATCCACCCCTCACAAGGCCTAACTAACCCTCCCGGTTCTATGGACACCGGCCACTAAACCAATCCACACCACTCACTTTGAGCGACATGTCCTCATCAGAAAATCGTAGATAGTGAACCGATGAGACTACGAAAAACATTAAATTCGGACCTCTCCGTAATAGCCCTCGCTTGTGGATCTTTGCTTTCTCTTCTCCACCTTCCCATGACAAATCCCACTGTTGACATCGGCCTATGGCCTTTAGGGAAATGTACCTCCTGTCCCCGGCTGAAAAGCACCCCCCTATTTTTTGATTGTCTCTCTTGCTTGTTGGTTTTCTTTTCATGATTCTTTATTTTTTGTTTAAGGGGATGCGTTTTGTTCAATCGGGGAAGGGTCTCTTTTTTTTTTTTTTTTTTTTTTTTTGAATCATATCTATTCATGTTTCTAGGTACAGAAAGTTCGAATGCAATATAAACTATGGCGTAAAGAGACCTATTCCCAACAAAATAACTAGCGCACGTTCTCTGAAAGTAAAATAAGGGAACCAAAATAAAAGGAAATATACAAGAACTATTTATATGAATGGATGTATTTTATCGCCTCCCTAACTGCTACAAGGAGATGGAGTCAGAGGATGACTTTGTTGTTCTGTATTGATGTGAGGAACTTTACGGTTTTGATTTCGACGGAGGAGACTACGAATGGATCTATACGTTATAATAGTTTATGTGAGTTGAGCGGAATGATTTATCTCCAACTGCCATTATAGCTACTTGTTAGCTAATCGCATAAAAAGCTTGTCGTTCTTTTTCCGACTTTTATGGAGCTGAGGGGCTGTGAGGCAGGTGTCATAATACTGATTATCGTCAAGGGAGTTTATCTTATGAAAGTAAGGTTGTTTTGCTTAACATCCATCCCCAGACTTTTAACAAAGGCAGGTAGAGCTTGAATGAGGTGCCGCTCTGACATACATGACTTTTTCATCATTTGCCGCGGCGTGATGATTATTTACTTTTGATGGTCTTCAATCAAGCGTATGGATTGGAGCGGGTTCAGAGAGGAATGAACTTGCTGGAGTGCCGCTATTTGGTATGACATGTTGCTTGAAGTTTGATTTTGAGGAGTGAGGCTTGTGATAGTTGAGCAAGATTGACGCTTGATATATGAGTTTATTGTTCATTAGATTATTGTTTATTCATGTGATCCCTCTTTCATGGGGGATCATTCAACGCAGGAGCATGGACGCTGAAAGCAGAGGAGTCAATGCGAGGTGGGATACCCCCTTCTGGCTTGACAGTTCCATTTTTTTTTCGGTGGTTGCCGCTTTGCTCTACAGAGGCGGCAAAGGTGAGTAGAATCTCTATGCCATTTTGAGGGCCCAAGGAGGCTTAGTTCTTCCTGTTATTGAGCTTGTTGAGGACGGGTATAGGTTTCTTTTCTGCACATAGTTTATACTGTGTTTATCTTTCGTCACTCCAGAATTCAGAATAGAAATCTAATTAAAAAATAAAAAAAAAAAAAAAAAAAACTACTCCGCCCCCCAATTCCCTCTGGTCTGACCTCAAATATGATATCACATCACTACCAAATTTGGCAAAGCCTGGTTGCTGTAGAGTGGCACGGACCAAGCTGCGAATTTGAGAGTTTCATCCGTCCAAGGGATAGATTATAGACAATACATTATAGATATAGAAGGCCTCTTCGCAATATGCCAAAACGGCGTTTACAGGGGTGAAAATTCCGTTTTTGCTAGGCACTGACCCTTGAAAACTCCGTTGCCGGAGTGGCGAAATGGGTATGTAAGTAGGCACATTTACTGTCGAGTAATTCAGCTCTGGTATCAAGTCAACAAGCTGACGCTTATCTCGACCTCACCCCACAATCTCTCTAGCCATCAGTAGCTTCATGTCAACGCCAGTAGTATCTCTCATCTCTCTGGAGGACACCTCAGAATGTGCTTCTAAGCTTCTAGAAGCTGCCCAGGCACTGGGCTTCGTCTACATAAACTCGCGGAGCAGCGACATCGCTGCGGAAAAGATAGACCGCATGTTCGAGCTGGTACGGTATCTTTCATTATACACGTATTTTTTATTAAATCAGTAGTTAATTCTCCATTGCCATCCGCTCCAAGTAAATTGCAGTCAAACAAATTCTTTTCGTCTCCCCGCGAGGAAAAAGAAAAATGCCCAATATCAGCAGATAATAAGGGGTGGTCTTCCATGCACTCGGAAACTCTCGATCCCCAGAATCAACGGAAGGGGGATTTTAAGGAGTAGGTTGACCTCACTAGAGCTATGTACAGAGCTTACACTAGTGCAGAGCATTCAACTTTGGCGAATTTAAGGGCGGGAAAGCTCAGCAGCCCATGCCTACAGTCCTAGTTGATTACGAAGCCGAACTCAGTGAATTTGCAGAGTTGTGCCACAGGTTTTGTTTGAGGCTTCTCCGCTTCTTCGCCATTGCTCTAAAGGTAAAGTATATGATTCCTTGTCTATCGAGTGAGCCTCCGCACATAATCGTATTCTGGCCACCCCAATACACCGGGGTCTAACGAAGCAAACATTACTTGCATGCTCACAATCCAGCCGTTGGTGGTGTATATAGATTGACCCTTCAGAAGGTGGAAAAGACTGGTTCACATCCCGTCACTCAAAAAATAGTCCATCTGGCTCCATTCTTCGTCTTCTACATTATCCTTCTCTTTCTGCCGATTCCGATTATTCCCCAACGCTCGATATTCGCGCAGGTGCGCACAGCGATTATGGCTCCATCACACTATTGTTCCAACGTGCTGGCGAGCCTGGGCTCGAGATATACCATCCTATCACTAAAGTCTGGAGTCCTGTACCCGTGGAAAAAGATGCTATATTGGTGAACATTGGTGATTTGCTATCGTACTGGACAGCAGGATTGTTACGATCCACAATACATAGAGTAACATTCCCTAACATCCCAGGAGAGGTCCCAAAGGATAGATATAGCATCGTATATTTCTGTCATCCAGAGAACAGTACCCTATTAACGCCGATACCATGTGAGATCATAAAAGGAAGAGGGGAAAGGGGGGCGAACGATACGGAAAGGACATTGACAGCGGCTGATCATTTGCGGGGGAGGTTAAGGGCTACCTACGGATGGGAGGAATAATTGGCCGATACATGTATGTAAATCTTTCACTACGCTATGTTTATTAGAGAACTACTAAAGCCGTGGGACTACTATAGTTATTCCTCTAGGATTGAGGAAAGGGGCTATATATATTTGGGATTTTTGTGCTCTTTTCTTTACTTACAGGCAGCTTAGCGTTTTTGAAAGCTGAAATCCTCAGCCCCTGTGTTCCGAATCTATTTTTGGCCCCAATTACTTTTACAGCCGAAGCTTGCTACAACTTGCGCTCTCGAGTATACCTATGGTGGAAGAGGAAGCCAGGGAGGGGGGGGGGGTGGACATTGCATATACATATCAGATAATGCGTGTAGTAAAGGTTTCAATACTACATGTATTGATGCTGTAAATATGTTCATGGCATATACCCTCTAATCATCTAAATACTTAAGGACATGCAGATATTACGAATCTAAGCCATATTGCTATTGCGATAAATAAATCCCCCGAACTATATATATCCATATCCGTCTACCCAAAGGCCCATTTTATGATAATGAAGAAGAAATATATTCCTTCCTTTTTTTCCCCCTTCAAGGGTATACCATTGTAATTCTTATTCCCCTAAATCGCAATATTCAATGGAATAGTCAACCTTGATTACGTGATTTTTACTTTAGTCGACAACCGCATTATCTAAGAACCATTTGTTCTCAATACTCCTCACCCACTTATTCGTCTGCTCTGCAAGAGTAAGTGTTAGAATGGTGTGTGGTAATATTCGTGCAAGGTGTGCAAAATATCCTTTATAAATTGCTAACACTCCTTCTGTTTTAATCGTCTTCTTCACACAATCCCAAATGCCGGAATAGAGATTCCCGGTTTGGTTGTACATGCGAGACATGACCGTATCTACGACAAAAAAAAAAGTGTCAAAAACGAATTCATCCAAATATTTGGGGAGACATACCGGGTGGGTGCATAACACAGCAGACTACGAATCCACTCACGGCACTACTCGTCAGATGTAGTCCGACTCCATCTTTGATGCCCGTCCACTGCTCAATTCTTCGCTTCGCGAAGAAGTATGTGGGCAATTGCACACTACTTCCAAATCCAGTACGTACCATTGCGGCACCTACGCCGCGGTACAGGCCCTTTACTCCCTCAGCCGTATGAATTTGACGGAATCCATCAATTGCGCCTTTATACTTGTGCTGAGTCCCTACAGGAAGAAATGGCGAGTGCGATTGCAAGCGGGTCTTCACTAGGAAGAAAGGGGAGCCGATCGCAGCACCAAGAACCCCGGATGATGCGCCGCTAAATACATTAATACCGAAAGACTGCTTGTTGGCATCGTCGTAAACAAGTATTGTCAGAGTTGTACGGATTGGTTCGTAGAATCCCAGACGACAGCCATTCAGCATAGTTTGGTAGCAGTACTAGATAACATTGTTAGCATTCTCTTAGCGCCGAGGTTTTAAGGATTCAAATGATGGTAGCTTATCTGGGACATTATTACGATTCTCCAGAAGCTTTTTATATCGGCATCGGGAAATGAGGTGGGGTAGAGGAAAATCATACTGCAGCACCCAAGCCAGCCATTAAACCCCTAATGCCTTCATTTCGCAGAATGACAGCAACTCCTTGGAAAACGCCTGTGTAGACTCTTTTTGTCTGTGATTTCGCCGAGAGCTCTCCCTGCAGTTGCAGCCTACACACTTTGTATCAGCAACAGTTTTCATATGGAAAGTAGAAGAGAATCAACCTCGTCTTCACAGTCTCAAACCCGTGTGTCACTGTTACGGCGCCGCAAGCAGCGATTCCGCCAGATAAAAACCCGCCGAGAGTTGTGGACATCCCTCGCGCACTTATGGGCTGACTGCCGTGAAGATAAATATCAATTGGGGTCGAGCGGCGATAAAGAACGGTTGCTAGGAATTCCGAAGAAAAAGAGATGGGCTAGTAAATTCTAACCGGGTAGCCAAGACCTGATCAAGATCATGCAGGGACAGAGAGGAGAAGAATATGTATGTAGACTGGTAGCGGCAGGTATTAATTAGTAGAGCGGATGATAGTCAAAGAGCTTCGGTAGTGAAGAAGGACTCCGCATTTATATACCATCTATTATTATCATTATTATTCAGCTGCAGGTACAGCTCAGAAATTTAAAAGGACACTTTTACTTTTAAAATATGGCCCCGGGGAGAGCTGGGGGCAATCCCGAATAACTCAGTGAAGGGATATGTACTTCAATTGCTCATATAACGTATGAACAAAGGTAATTTCTCATTACGCCTAAAGTGAATACATACATGCCGAATGCCACGATACGGGGCCTGTAAGTACAATCCCCCAAACGTACTGTCATGCTCTTCCTAACAGTGAGATGCCATTGCGACCCTGAGATCCGTTTATACACATGATAAAATACACGATATGAGTATGGTTTAGGGAAGATCCGGCACGAACCATAGATTTGATATCGCTCTCAGCCTTACATGTATGCGTCAATAAGCCGCATGGTTCTACTCTATGATGATTGAACCCGAGTGAGAGGAGTTACTACATATATGTAGGTGCATGTACCTACTTTACCGGTAAAGTACTTACTCGCAGCTTCATAGCGTTTCTGAACACAACCACTATTGCATATCATACAAAAATATAGTCTTGGCGATTTTTTGTGTGTATGCAGTATTAGTCGTGTTCAAAAATCCTATGAAGTTGTGAGTACAAGGCCCTTTCGCTATATTCGCCAAGGCCGGCAGATGACACAATATCTATGCCAGGGGTTAGGGCTGAAGTAACGCGACTTCCAGGTCAAAATCAACTACAGAGCCTCTCTTGACTATCGCGAGTCTATTACCCTAAACAGCATTCAAAGCTTGCCTTGACCAGTGCGCCGCGGGCCCCAGTGAGTGGTGATCCTGATATTCTTGCGATTCAGCCCCCTTGTTTGCCCGGTGGTGCTTTATCTGACAGTTCTAAAGCCCAACAGCAAGATCTCCCCCGCCAGCCTTGGGAAGGGCTTTGAGAAGAAGGAAGCGGAGAAGATGACAGCTCCCGGAAGCAGACACCCTGAAGCAGTCAAGCTCCAAGAAACAATCCATCGTTATCGGCCTTCTAAAGCATTCTCCAACTTTGCAAAAGGCGCGGAAGTAACATCACTCGATTTCGATGATACTGGTGAATTTTGCATAGCGGCTGGCGACGATGAAACACTCCAACTATACGACTGTAAGCTTGGGAAACACAGCAAAACTCTTTACAGCAAAAAGTATGGATGCCATCTAGCGAGGTTCACACATACGCAGAGCAATGTGATTTATGCTTCCACTAAAGAAAATGGTACAATCTCCCGTCCTCCCCTAGTGAAAAAGTCTGCTGAAAGGTATGTAGCTGCAATTCAGAGCTGATCACAGGCCTTCGATGGGTACAGACACGATTCGTTACCTTTCTCTCCACGATAACACATTCATTCGTTACTTTAAAGGCCATAAACGGCTTGTAACATCGCTTGAAGTTTCCCCAGTAGACGATCAATTTATATCCTGCTCCCTCGATGACACTGTCCGACTCTGGGATCTTCGAAGCCCTAACTGCAGCGGCCTCCTTAACATCTCATCCCCATCCCTTGCTGCATTCGACCCTTCTGGTATTATCTTTGCTGTCGCCTCTCATGCATCAAGCTCTATCCTGTTGTATGATTTGCGCAACTATGACAAGCAACCCTTCACAACATTCACCTTAACTGACGACGCATTCTTACATGCTTACTCATATCCAGCGCGTATGCCCGCGTGGTCGAAGCTTGAGTTTAGTAACGATGGGAAACATATGTTAGTTGGAACTAGAGGACATGCCCATTATATCATTGATTCATTTGCGGAAAACACCGAACAATTTCTATATAGGACTAAGCGGCCGAATGGGCCAACAAATCCTAAAAAGATTGAAACTTCGGGTGATGTCTGTTTGACGCCTGATGCGAGATACATCGTTGGAGGACAAGGAGAGAAAGGGGTCGTGGTTTGGGATACTTGGGTCAAGCCAGACGAGAAGAAAACCCTGAAGCCATTTGTAGAATTGGCAGAAAACAGCAAAGTTATGGCGAGTGTGGTGGCTTTCAACCCAAAAATGAACCTGTTTGCAACGGCGCACAAGGATGTGGTAAGTCTTTATCTGTTTCTTCCCCCAGTCATGGAAAATGCTGGTAGAATGGGGTTATGATCGGAATTCTCGCCCAGATTCTCGGTACCGTCTATCGAGATCTGGCAGCGATTCTCTGTATTCATTTTTTCTACTTGCCGTTCGCCCATCTGCTCTTCTCCACGGAGAAATACTATGAAAAGAAGAATAGCCCTTTTGTTGGTAGGCATCAATGCGTCTATCAAACAGCCGGCCCTTATTCTTTTCTTGTTAGGGACAGAAAAGTCCTATTCAATCACCTGCTAACCTGATACATCAGACATTCTGGCTCCCAGAACAGCATGCTCCGGATGCCCCAGCCTCCGAGACGCCGGCGGCAGCAAGATAGCGAGGGACGTTTTGTCGTCATATTTCAACCGAGTGGGCCATTCTTGGTTTGCTCTTGTTTCTGTTTCTCTTTCTTTTTCGTCTCCTTCATGGTGGGTCCATTCATTAATGTAATATCACTTTTATCCTGAGGAGTTAATTTCCGCTGCAGCTTAGCTTGAGGCCTTCTGTTCATATAGCCCAGTAATTACTTTTCCAGACAAAGTTATGTTAGAGAACTAGAAATGGGGCGTGATTCAAACTGATGATTTAATCGAAAAGATTGAAAGAACCACGATACTCCCGATCTCTACCAATTAAGCCATGTAATATCAATCATCTATCCCATCCAAGGGATATTGTATCGTTCTAGAGATTAAAGACTAGAGGATTGAAGAAATGAAGTCTGCCCGTGCTGTACTTCACTACTGCCATAGGGTAGGGTAAATACCCCTGGAGTGGGGTGTAAGTATAAAATCTGCTTATATGTAGGACCTCAAGAGCTCCTCCGAGAGCCCAACTATGGCTACTGTAGGTACATACATGTAGGTACATACATGTAAGTACATACGTATTCCCTGATGCGGCTAACAATCCAACATGCCAACCAGGTACTCTCACTTGCATTCAACAATCCAAAATTTTACTTCTTCCTCTCCCCTAAAAAAAATTTCATCTTCTACTATCCCGCCTTTCGGGACAAGTACCCAGGCACAGATACAATATTGAGTCAATCAACAAAAGATGGGTCCCATGCCGAACTCGATGTAACTCGGTCCACCCCAAACAACCCAGTTGCGACCCAAACTCAATGCTGTATGCAACCATTAAGCTACAGCATGTTGCTACAACCAGCTAAGATCAAAAGAATGAACCGCAAAATAAAAATACTAGAAAAATAAAACCGGATATCAACGTGGCTATACTAAATGAAGAAAAATATCGGAGGAAAAAGGAAACACAATGTACACTAGAAAAAAATATCAAACAGGCTGAAAAAGATACTCCTCAAAAAATTGGCATGCAACGTTCAATAGATTCGTGATCGCAGGCGTCGACTCACATGCTTATTGGAAAAAGCTCGTCACATCTTTCGCATCATGCACGACAACACTTCCCCGGACCCCATTCCGGTGGGGAAGGATCAAAGTCGCAAAAGCAAAACATCAAAAAAGTAAAACAACTCTCCAAGTGTTCATTCCGGAACCCCTCGTGAGCGAATCAGGTGACAACAACGTGAGAGAAAAATACTGAGAAGTCTTTAGGGTGCAAAGACAGAAAAAAGAAATATGACATCTTTAGTTGGGTATAGCTTGGAGAGGCACATGTTGGCCAGAGTGGAAATGATTTACGATGTAGGTCGAACACATGGATTTTTTTTTTCTCAGAGCACCGAGTTGCATCTGTGAGTTTCGCCGTGACCTGGTTAGCGGCAAATATAAATATAGGAGGGGGCGAGATGTGGAAAGGGATCGCGAGATGAGAGAAACGGTACGGTAAAGTAATGAAAAAGAAATTAGTTTCCGGAAAATAACTCACTTGACGCAAAGAAGCTTGTGTTCCCCCTTCCTCGATTGTTTTGCTTTGAATGAGGTTCCCCCGCATCTGTGTTCCGCCAGTCAGTAAAAGAACGGTACATGCTGCCGGTGGTTGGAGAAGTGCTATAATTTTAGATTTATTAGGTTCATTATTTCAATTAAACATACCTTTTACACCTCACAATTTCATTCTCACTCTCTTCATCTTCATCGCTGCTGAAGACCTCCCCGCCAGACTCATCTGAGTCAACCGCGCTTAATCTATGTCTATTACCCCCAGCTGGAGCCCCGGGCGTACGCATCCCCGAATTACGGTCATGATTCGCTTCTTGGCCCCTTAATTCATTGCTAGTCCTATTTTGCACAGTACTTCTTGGTCGTTGCCCATCAGGCAAAATCTTACCATCTGCACCTGAAGGAATACCATGCCCACGGTTTGTACCACTGGTCTGGAGAGTGTATACATTATGGCCATTGTGTATTGGGCCATCTATCACAATCGAGGTAGCTCTCGACGCCCTCGAGCGAACACTTCCAGACCTAATAAACCGATTTGTGGTACTACCAGACCCAATTGACATTGCCCCCATTGATTTTCTTGGAGATACGCTTCGGTTTGATGATCCATCCAGACCAAGACTATTCCTGTGACCACGAGTTGAGCCTTCAAGACTACCGTTAGATGCAATACTTTGTCGCCATGATTGGATTCGATCTGAACCATGATGAGAATGTGATGAATTTCTCCTCCCGTGACCATTAAACAGACTATCTCCAATCTTTTTCGAAAGAGTTGATGCAGTATCGAAACCATCACTTTTGCGCTTATTAAACGCGCAATCCTGTCGAAATACTTTAATACGACCGGTGTAGTCTGCAGTTACAATAATATTCCCATCTGGATGTGCCGATCTTTGTAAATAGGCTGGAGACTCCTCAGGAGGTTTGGAAGCATTGGGGACAGAGCTTTCTTCCGATTTGTGATCCGCCAATGATTCAGGGTGCTTTTTCGACGATATCGAGTCAGAACCTCGACTAACAAGAGTGACTGGTGGTGGATTGCACAAATCGTATAGAGGATCTCCGGAGCCTCCTAGTAGCTGCCGAGTAGCTGTTGGCGCCATGATCGCAACCGTGACAATTGCGGGATGGGCTGCAGAGACATTAAGCCAGTGCTATGATGACTATTACTATGGAAAGGATTTTACCCTCAAAATGCTCGGCAGGTCTTTTGTCTTTTCTCTCCGCCTCCCCCGATCCAACGTTCCATATGTAAACCCTCCTGTCTTCACTGCCGCTAATAACATATTGAGCATCATCGCTGAAAGTAGCGTGGATTTGACTGAATGTATTTTCGCTGCCCTTGAATTTCACTTCAAGGCTTTTATCTCTAGCATTATACATTCGCACTCTTGAGTCATTGCTGGTAATTAAAATTTTGACTTCTCCATTTGGATCATTTGGCGGAAATGTGATGGTTTCGATTCCGGTAATCTTACTGCCCTTTGCGTTCTTCCCATGAGACGATCTTACGTGAACTTGAGTGTGATATCTCAATCCCTCGGTTTCATAAAAAAGGCACAACCCGCTTAAACAGCCTGCAATTGCCATCCTTCCATCCGGAGTAAACGCTACTGCGGTTATTAAGTCGGAAAGCTCGTTCCAAAATGCCACGCTTTTATCAGGTATACTCCAAAGTCTCAACTTAGAATCAAGCGACCCCGCCAGAAAAAAACGGTCATCTCGAGGATGAAAACAAATAGAAGTGACAAAATCACTGTGCTGAAAACAGCAAAGGCATTCGTTTCTGGAGACGTGCCACAGCCGTACAGTCTTGTCCATTGATGATGAAAGTAAAAAATTATTCTATGAGATGTTAGTCAAATAACAGACCACCTACACCCGGTGATACCGGGCCCTTTCTTCGACGTCACCAACCTTGCTCCAACTTAGGTCCAGTACATCTGCCGTATGGCCAGTATATTCGTGGATAGGCTCCGAGCGAAATACAGGAGCGTTCAACCGAACCCCCCTCCCACCGGAATAAATTCCTCCTGATCTAGTTCCGGCAGCTTCTTCCTCTTTTTCGTGCATCTCCCGTTCTTCCTTTGTACTGATAACTTGCCATACCCGTACAGTCTTATCTTGCCCACCTGCTGCTATATATCGGCCATCCTTGCTCCATTTCATAGCCCATATAGCACCACTCTTATGTGTTGGTATATTACTAAGTGACGCCGTTGATAAATTGAATTTGCTAGCATTGGGCGACTTTAGATGTTCCTCGTGGCTTCTATAAAGCTCTTGGGCAAGAAATGTTTGATCGAACTCACGTCTATGTTTGTTTTGTGAACGAACCTGAAAAACAAATGTTTAGCTCCTAAACCCTTCACACCGGATTTGACGCATAACACATAACATACCCTTATATACTTCGGGGGTGCCGGGAATTGAGGTGTAAATCCATGCCCACCAATTGGCTCAGAAAAGACATGAGCATCCATCCCCTCCGTTCTCATGTCAACATCAAACCCATCTTCATTTTGAGGTGCATCCCCACCCTTTTTCTTTCCGCCCATTATCCGGCTAAGGAATGAAACACCCTTTCTGCGAGCTCGGGTCAACACTCATGTTCTAAACTAACTCGGAGAGGGCGAGCTACACGGACTTCTTTTGAGGTTGCGTATCCATATGCCTAATCGTGTCTGAAGGGTTCCTCTCGGGAATCCCCCCCATTGAACCCTCGTTTTGCACATCATCATTACTCTCCTTCCGCGCCTTTTGTCGAATCGTGTTCTCGGTTCCTGTGCGACGGAGGATCTGCATTGTTAATGGGTCCACAAGTGCTGTACCCTCACGCATGGGCACTCCTTTCCTTCTCGTAGTACTAGTTGTGGGAGACTGGAGTCTTTCAGAGTCAAGTGCTAAGGTTGAATTTGAGAACCTTGACTGAGATCCATTCGAGAATGCCGTGGATCCCCCAGTAGTCGTGGAGACTAAGGAACAGTTCAACTACCGTCAGCGTTTCGACGCCCAGCTAGCCCAGCCTTCCTTTGGTTCCTTACCATCATTGCCTGATGTCGTTGGGCGGCTGTTCTCGGAGCCGATGTCGTGAACGATAGTCCTTGGAGCGCTCGGGGAGGGCGATACAGGAGCTCCAGATTTTGATATCTTAATCGAAGGAAGTATCGATGGTAGAATTGAAGTTGTCATTGCGGTCATTAATTTGTCATGTGGAATTGTTGGTTGCAGCACAGACTTGAATCGTACACAGATCACAGACCACTGTATCGTCCCTTATCTGTTTCACGCTGCAATAATGACGATCAAAAGTAGGTACTGGAGCAACAAAGGTGGCTTAAAATTTAAAAGTACAGATGAAACTGCCCTTGAACTTCACTTCGTAGGGCAGATATATAGATAGTAAGTATGACGTTGGTTTAAGGTACTTCGCAAGCAAGTAAGCAGGTATTGCAAAGCAGGAACCCGGTGAAGACCAGATAATACATGTATGTACCTTAGTTAGCAGGGAGCGAGCGACTCATCCGATGATGAATCTCTGGATACCACGGCTTGCAGCCACCGTGGCTATTCGAACGGTTAATAGTATGTTCAATATTACATTACATCATCAGTTGCCGGACGGTCAACGTTTCCGGTTCCGAACAGGGTTGACCAAGTCGGCAAGTACATGTAGTTATGAACTTGATATCTACAACACTGTTCTTTGGCGTTGGAAGACATCCCGTGAATATTCTGAACCTGAAAGTGTGAGGATAAATTACAGATCTTGCATAGCAACCGCGCACCACATCAAATTCTGTAAAACCGAGCCCAGAGCACATAATGCTTCCTTTTTCGGGGGCTAAGAAGAAATAAAGAATATTACATGTAATTACATGTAGGCTACTAGATTTTTTTTTTAAATTTTTCGGGAGGTATTGTGGTCAATTCGGGTACGTTGGGTTGTAAGGGGATTGCGAGGTGAGTAAATCTATAGACCCCCCCCCCACCTCCCAAGGGGGTCTACAAATATCAAGGCGGGCCGTTGCTATGCAGGATGTCTTCCATGATGAATGAGATTTCCAGGCTCCGAAATCCATAACCAAATAAATTCACATTTTTCAAGACGGGATGAAAGCTAAGGCCCCTGAAAAAACGCACCATCGTTGCACAAGGTCACACCTCACTAGAGCATCGTCCAGGCAAATCTGCCAAGTAGAGCCTCATCGTCACCCGGCAAAAGTCCCTCCACCTCCCAGAACATGCCAAAAACTCAGACATTAATCTGCTATCTAATAGAGGTAGAATACCCATGATTCAATAACCAGAGCAGCACAGTAACACTGCTTTGTACTTCAGCACTTAGCGCGATCGCAAACCGGCCAAGACTGAACTTAGTTACAGCAGATAACATTACAATTACATCCCACATCTAACTTACATACATGTTCCCCCTTATCTGGATGGGCGAGCTTAGTCTATGATGTTAATACACTGTAATATCAACTAGAAACCCAATTTTGTATTAGAGTCTTCTAATACATATGGCATGAGTTGCGTTCAACGAATTGGAGGAAACCATAAAACATACCCACCTAAAATCCTTTTTCACCACTTGAAAAACAGACTTGGGGAATCGCCTCATGCATGGAAGCGGAAAGGGTTGTGCACCATATATCACTCGAGTATTGCCAAGCCTTATTGCCGTATGCGGCAGGGGTTGGTGGTACGTGGAGATGGGCTTACAGGCCATGAAAACCCCATACTTTTTATATGGCTCAAGCAAGCCAGCAAGAGATGTTGAGGCTTTCTGCCTTGACTACTCCCAAGTACCCTACCTTCCTCCCGGTCGGCAGGTCTCCGGTTCAGATAGCGACGAATGAGCGGTGGGTGTTAAGGCCTAGCCCGCCGAGACTAAGGTGGCTATCGGGCCGCCAAATATGCATCGCTAGTGATGTTTTCCGTGTAGACCAAGCGCCTATAGGACATACAGCGGTGAGAACAAAATGAATGGGCGTCAGTGCGAATGTGTATCATCGACAGCAAGGATTTAAGCCCGGGAAGGTTGCTTACCAGAAATGATTTGTGGATCCACTCCATCTAAAATACAGTGGATCTGCATGGGATTTGCTGTGTGTTGAAGAATAAACCGTTGCGATTTGGGCGGATATTGGTATGGATGTTAATTTAAAGCTCGAGTGAATTAAGTTTCTGACCATGGATGCTCGACGCCCTGGAGTAGGTGGATGTTTTATACATATCTGTTGGGATCCCCTTAAGCTATACAATTAGATTTTGGTGTTTTTGGTCCTTTTTGTACTACATAGTTCTAGGCCATGGCTACATGTAGTTAAGAAATAGGACCTCCGATGCCCGACGCGCTTTTTATTTCAGATACCGCAACTGGGTTGAAGTCATGTAGGTTGTGAGGATGCAAGTACAGTCGCCCTCCAATGTAACGAATCCCGCCATACCGAATATTTGCTGTACCGAACCTCTTGGGCCAGCTTCTTTTTTTTTTCAGCACAGAATTTAGTCTGCTATACCGAATAATACCGAATAATTTGCGGTACCGAACCAAAAATGGTCCAATATGCACGTTCGTTATAGCGGAGGGCTACTGTATGTACGTATCTACATATACTTATAGGTTCTGTTTTATTCCTGAAGAACTCTGCATATGTAGTAGGTATGTAAGTAAATACTTACATGCCCACTGAGACCTATTCGCACTACCCTCCGAACTACTGACGATTCAGTTGAAAAACTTCTAGGTCTACCTTCTTTTCCTGTATGTCTCAATTAGATTCCAAATTAGACACCATGGAACTTGATAAACGGTACGGGATTACTGTTTTTGGGCACCTCCTCGAGCACATATGTAGGGTCTCCCTACATCACTGCTTGCTCGCGCCCTGCAGCATGTGTGTACTCTAGAGCAAACTGTGTGTATCATCCGATATCCTTCTGTCGGAAATGGCCGTTTGATGTTCAAAGCTCGTCCTGTACCTATTCTTGAATACCTAGAGTGAGTACCTACCTAAGTACCTATTTACCTACGGCTACACAGTCTTCAGAACAGGAGCTGGAGCACCAAGTAACTGCATTTGGGTGGGGGAGTTCTGTCTGCGGGTAAAAAGCAAAGCATATCATAATACCTAGGAATCAATCATACAGTAATCTCCTAAACATGCCACAGGGACTCCTATGATTCGGAACATATGCAGTTTACAGTGTATCCTCCATTAGTTCTCCTAACATCAGATTTCTAGAAACAGTGGCTGACCCTTGCCATGTTCGGCAGTTCGTTTGAGCAATCCAGTTGCCCCGCCGCCAATCTTCAGCGCCAGAATTCGGATGAACTAAGATGCTCTTCGCATATCCACTCTAATATACATAACCCAGCCTGACATCTCTTTAAAGTTATTGTAGATCTAGGCCCTGGTACCATCAAACAAGTACCTACAGATTTGCCATTTGTTTCGGTTCATCGACATATATGTACGAGCTCACGCCCAAAAGAGTCCGGTAGCGCACCTAGCAACGGGAACCCTCCTCAACGTTGACCTTGATATTTCAACGGCGCATTGAGGTGTTCACCTTCTATTTAAAATGCATGATGTTTAAGAACAATTAAATACATTTATCATTTAATATTGAATTATCAGGCCCTGCCTTTTCTTTACTTCCTCCAACCTTATTGGCATACTATCAATAAATGTATTCCAATACTTTAACTCCAACCTATCCCCTTCTCATCTGATTTACAGTATTAGAAAACTTAGGCCTTGCTTTAATTCACTGTTTCAAGATCCTCCATATATTCTCTATTGGATTGAGCTCAAGAGATTGAGCGGGTTTAGAATGGAGAGGGATACCAAATATCTTTTTGACTTCCACCAATGCCTTTTTAGCTCTATGTCATGGTGTTCTATCCTCAATATATAAACTTCTTCTAGATGCATCATAATTCAATAGACCCATAAAAGCTGGTATAATAATAGGTTCTAGAACTTGTTTCATAATCCTTGGTACAGATATCATTCTCCTTTCCTGTATCTTCTAGAAACATTAATTCTAAGTTCCAATTGTAACTTATCGCTTCCCATACATGAACAGACTCTCATCAACTATCGAATGTATATTGGAGACAATCCTTATGGTATCACTTGTAACAAAGTCGTGTTACCCATGTAGAACCACAGGCAGAAGTGTCAAATGAACTCTCGTTAGAATAAATATGTGAGCGCCAAAAAGTCTATCAGTTTTCTGAGATACTCATTGGCGTAGACTCTTCTATTCTGTTGATTCTAACAATGAAGGAATCTAACGGCGTTTCGTGTCTTGGTTTGGATTGCGGAGGAAGGGTATCGCTTTGGGTTCTCGGCGCATTGTCTTTTAGGTTATCACTTCTCCTTTGGGTTTTCTTTCGGGTTCTCGTGTAACGATCGTTTCTCTTCCTTGTAATTTTTCGAGCGTCTTCCGTGAGTTTCCGTCAGCGGATTATTAATCGTGTCTCGGTGTCTCGGCGTCACTTGTATATATATATCTACCTTCCTTTGTCTTATTTTCGCTTTCTTCCTCACGCCAATCTTCCGCATTGTATTGGGGTTATAACTTCGTTTAGGTTTATTTTACGGGTTATTTCTTCGTGTATTGGGTATTAAAATATATTACGTTTAACCTTTCAAACATCGTCGCTTCAGAACGCGTGTCGAGTTCGAAATCTTCCGATCGGTGTCAGCGTCCTTCCGTAACTTTCCCCGGTTATAGTCCATTCTCGCGAATCCTTCCGTCGTGTTGTCTCTTGGTTTAGTTTATGACAAGCCGAGTCCTCTCTTGCATTCCACGTGTTATTTCTTCAGTCTGAGATAATCTACTCATCGCTCCATTTCTGAAGGATTCTGCCTCCTAAGATCTGCTCTGTCCTCCGGTTCAGCGTGTAACAAGGAATGACTTTTTGCAAATTTTACATTGGTGGTAATCTTTTCAAGCAAGTGCATATTGAATTGTACGTGGTAATACATCAAGATTGGCTTCCTTCTCCAATTTCCTTCTCTCCGAACTGCTTCTAAGAATTATAATAAGATGTCAAATATCATGTTTTCTGAGTAGGTGTAGACGGCCAGATCTATGATTGTTGCGGTGGAAATGATGTGATTTTTGACACCAGTCATTAATAGTTTGCTGTGGTACTCCAGTCCATCGGAATATTTCACTTTGGGAATGCCCATCTTCAAGTAAAGTATATACCCTCACTCTAGCAGTTCTCACCACTACTAGAGCAGTTGTGTGGAGGAGTGGAAGTCACCGTTGATATGGTTGTGTGGTATTTCTGTTGTGACGCGTGCTACCGGACTCTTTTGGGCGTGAGCTCGTACCTATGTAGAAGGTAAAATATGAAGTGCTGCAGGAACCCCGGACTTCAACATATCTAATGTTGAGAATCCAGCACCTTACCACGCGAGCGAGCGGCCGCTCGATTACACTAAATCTAGTGATCAAAACCACACAATATCATGGCATCCAACCTATGATTGCCTTACGATGTCTCTGTCATACCTGCCGCGTCTCCACACTCGAACAGCCAACAGTTGTCACCCCCAGTCAAGAGATGCAGTTCCAGGAGTTGCGCCATTCAATGCCCCTCGTTATATTTCTGTTTTGTTTTTTGTTTTTTGTTTTGGAGGGGGGATTACATTCAGAATTCTGAGGTTGTGGTAGTCCTTCTGGGTACCTCCTCTACTCTGGCAGTAGTCCAATGGACCCATTCGACTATGATGGACTCGGGACCTGACAGGCAACCCCTCCCTCCCTGTGGGAGTGCTCCTCCACCCCTCAATTCTGAGCGTTGTGGAACCTAAAAAGCAAAATTTCTGCAATCCTTAATTCCCAGGTCAGAAGTCGTCGCTCAAGAAGCCTTATGTTTTTCCTTTTTTGGGAGCGTCCAACTTGGTGGACCTTTTTTCTTTCCTGTGTCCATACCAAACCGTAAAGTAGAGTGAAAAAACAAAAGCACTCAACTAGAGCACGGATGCTGGATGTCTCAGATTCTCTATGCAGGCTGTGAATAAGCGCGAATGCCGACTGAAATTTTTTTTGACCAACGAGACAGGGTACCAAGGGGCTTGGGAGGCGATTCTCGGAGCAGGACACAGACAGACATCCTGGAAAATGTGGGCACACGACCCCCCTCTGACCCGTGTTCTCAAAGTTACCCTCGACATGTATAGGAGAAGATCTTTGGGCACTCGAAGACCCTAATAGTAGGTGAGGCTGCCGTGGGTTTGAACTTGCCGCGACCTGTTTGTCCTGCACGCAACCTTCCCCACACGCCTTGGACAGCTAGCTATCAACCATCATCGATCAAGCTTTATTATATCTGCTATTCGTACAGACAAGGAACAGCGGTACTGGAGACTGGGATTATCTTTTCTGACTTGAATGTGATAAAGAGAAAAAGATAGAAAGATAGAGCGTGAGAAAAGAACCATCAACAACAACCAACATCACTGTAATGGAGCAACAATCATCTCGTACTGACTGCGAGGCTCCTTCACAACTTCCTCGATCACTAAAAACAGCATCCCCACTACCATCAACGATCTCTAAAACAGAAACACCATATCCTTTTATTGCCTTTACCTCAGTACCCGTTCCACCAGTTGCATTCTCCTTCCCACTCCCCCCAATCACTACGGTGCGGGCACCGTATTCATGGTCAGGTTTAACACCATCTTCAACATACCCCCGAAAACGAGCTCGTCCGCTTGCCGATGTTGATGGCATCGGTAAAGACTGTCGTGACTACAACAAGAAGCGGCGGCTACGGTTAAAATTAATCACCTCCCGTTTGAGCGAACCTTTTGCCGTCCCCCCGACAAACATTCTCGATCGGGGAAACTGTTCTCGGGTAGCATTATGGGCAAAAACTCGGGCCGTTTCCAGGCATGTTCTGCGAAAGGCAGCAATTCTGAATAAAATAAAACGAGATGCGATGGCTGCAAGAGCAGCACAGGAGCGACAGGTCGAAATCGCCAGACAACAGTACAGGTACAATAGAAAAATTCTTCCAAATCCCTTGCTTAAAAACCCAATATGAACTTGCTACGTTCTTTGATTATGGCCGGTGATGAATGAATCTGACTTTTCCCCCTGTGTCATTTCCCAGAGAAAAACTGGCTGCCAACGCAAAAACCAACTCAAAAAGAAATCGTGTAGCCCAGTCAAATTCCCCAGTAGTCCAAGGGTCACATGTAATGAAGCCGTCTCGGAAATCAAAAGGTACAATCATGCAGCGAACTTGTGGAGGTGCCTCAAGTCTGATAGAGCACATTGCAGATCCATATGGTATACCAAAACATCATCGCCCCCCAACACCACCAAGCGAAACGGAGCTGGAATATCGGCGTCGTGGCATGGGGTTGGGCATATAAAAACCGAAATGCGTGTGATTGAGGAACTAACGGTTAGAAAAAAGAAAAAAAATAATAATCATGTTTGGTGGGATTTTGTCTGTGGTTACGATTTCATTTTGGAGAAGCGGAGTATTTGGAGAAATGGGTATGTGATTCTTATTGATTTTGCGGGAATGTACAATGAACTTTCATTTCTCTCTTTGGTTTTAGGAGGGGGTTTGTCGGGATGTTTTTATCTTTCTTCTTTTTCTTTATTTTTTTTATTTTTGGTAATTCTGTCATTTCTCATTGTATGTTGGCGGTCGGATTTCTATCCTTTGGTTTGGCATCAAGGTTTATGATGGAAGAAGCTTGTCGACTCTGTCCCTTGCAATATCGCACATTGCCTGTATTTTTTTCGATTTGTATGTTAGTAGGTTTATGTTACCTAGGGAGAAGAAGCTGGGCATAGTGGGGCAGGGAAAGGTATAACGAAGGCGTTGAAGAGGGAGATAGAAAGGGCGGGGAGCACGTTGATTGCTTCTGTTTTCTCGGCTTCGATATCTCCTCGAGCGATTCTTCTTTCCATATCTTCCATAATAATTGCCTTGCTACGGCCATTGACGAAAACGCTGTTATTTGTGTCGAGAGACGTTTAGCCAAGATATACCATCGGGGAGGTGATGAGGGGTAACATACACATATCGCAAACCTAAAAGAAGCAATACTCGTCAGCTTCCAATACAAATATTTCAATATAGATAGTGGGGGGCTGTAAATATGGCGGGAAAGAGCTATCTACTGACCAGGAAACGCCTCTTCGTACTGTTTATTCAAGCTCTTCAACTTGATCGCCTCCTCCTCGTTGTCCGCTGCGAGAGTGGCCTGCTCGAGCTTTGAATACTCGCTGTCAATCCTCTTTTCCCCCAACCTTGGATGTGCCGCAAGAATTTTCAGCAGCCAGGCGGTATTCGATGGCGAATCGGTGTCCTTGAGATCTATAAGTAGTTGCTTGATCAAGGTAATGACCTCGTCATAGTTATCGAACGGCCCAGTGGCCAGGTACTCCAGCGCAAGAGTGTTCAATGCATCGCAAGGCTCGAAGAGATGGGCAAGAACTTTTACTCGACCGTCAGTAGGCAGTACTGGGATAGTTGCTGCACCAGGAAGCCTGTATTTAGACATTACTTAGAGGCGATTGGTAAGTTTTGGAGGGGGAGTGGGAAGAGCGCTGTTTAAGTTGATGCGATTCTTCACGTAGAGCACGCAGCACGATGGTATGGTACGGTACTGGCAACGACGGAATGGTTACCGTCAGTAGGGGACAGCAAGCGGAATGCAAGATAAGTGCCCGCACTCGCCGGTAAATAAATAGATAAAATACCTACAACATGCACCTATTGTCTGGGTGTTATTTTATTATTATTTGTAGGTAAGAAGAAGTACAGTACTGTACTAGGAGCCACGAAGGAGACCAAGAGTAGCCGCGTTCGAGTTAAAAATTCCCGCGTCTCGACTACCTTGATCCGTCCGGCTGGCTGACTGCCAATCCACAAAAACCACAGTTCACGGCGGCCATAGAGGCAAGCAGCCCAGAGCCCAGTAAAGTACCTACATAGTACTTACTTACAGCAGCGATAGATAGCCCCAGGAATGGTATGGGTGGATGCTGGCGCTGCGATAAGAGAAAGTGGTGAAGTGAAAAACGAAACACAACGAAAAAGGGTCGCTAGCTGTCCGGCGCTCGGCTTGTCCCGCTGCCACAAACAGCCCTCCCACGCGAGCCCCTGCAGAACCGACAACCTGGGAAAGTCCCCGCCGGTCTTCCCGAGCCCTGCTTGAGGTTGACAAGTGGTCTATGTCGTAATGCGATTGGGTTTATTATTCGTATTTACATCAATATTTCAAACTCAACCCCCCCCCTGAGGATCAATTGATTTGATGGTCTGTCACACAGTGGGTCGCGTCTAGAAGGAATACATTATTTTTTCGGAATGTGGAAGTCCCTATACTGGAATTATACTGGTACTCTAACACTGGTAGCCACTTCATCCAGAACACCCTCCACGTCAACGCGTTTTAAGTACGCCTCTATCGCCTCTGCGGTGCTGCCCCAGAGGCTGCTCTTCTCGCTCTCGGGCTTCTGCACAAGCTCAATTCGGTGGTTGTACACTTTGTACAGGGCCAAACTAACCAGCGAAGGTGTTGCGAAATCCAAGCCATGCAGTGGCGAAAGACACCTAGATGGCAGTTAATATATCTTCGACCCTGCGATGCAATTGTCAGGAGGGGGTAAGGGGCAGTACCTGACAAGCAACTCAAAATCCTTAGTTGCTCTTGCCGATGCACCTGCTGCAACAGCCCTGTGGTTTCTTATAAAGATGACAATATCAATGATATGTCTCTTAATCTCGATGCTAACAGTAACGTCCTCCGCCATTACTTTGAGGCTCTCCACCACAGCTGCGGGGACCAAAACTCCATTTATAGCCAGAGGAAATCTTGAGTCTCGGCGCAATGGTGGTGTTGTAGAAAGTTTACGTATAACAACTGAAGCCAGAGAGTCACTGTCTGACCTCTCTAATTCCATCTCTGCCTCTGCTAACTCCCTCTCTACGTCCTCCGGAAACCCTTCCTCGGAAGGGTGGTAGTGCGAGATGAAGAAATAGTCACGCTTATACACAGTCAGCTTCAGCCATGTATACTTCCATAGGATGAGTGCCAAACCAAATGACTTGTTATGGCTGCAGACTCATTGGATTTTGCTAGCATGGCAATGAACAGGAATCTCTCTGGGACTTCAAAAGCACCTTTACGTGTTGAAAATTGCCTTGTCCTCATGAGCTGTGGCAGAATTAGTTAGCTCGGGCCCTAGGGTTTCAGGCTTGTGAGAGGGTAAACCTCTAACGCTTGAGCTTGCACTTGATGGTTTGCCAGATCTAAGTCCCGTGCAATAACTATATTCGCAATCTTTCGTCCATTGGTAAATTCTTCCTGGGTACCTTGAGATTGACTCCGTAGAGTGTTTGAGCGGGATCGATACCCGTAATAGGATTCCTAGAGTAATGTTAGGGCTCCGCGTGTCCAAGCCAGGCTATTGCAAACAACCTCACGGGATAAAACTGGCGATGCTCTGAACGAAGTCGACCGTGTCCTAGTCTCGTCCGGCAAAAGAAGAGCCTCTGCGAAATCGTCCAAGCTAGTCTCCGGGGTGCAATGAACCACCGCAGTTGAGAGGCCAAACACACTTGTTGCGGCCTATGTATGCCCAGGTTAAAATCAACGCAAAAAGTACCTGCAAAGAACTCTAACTCACCAGCTCTATCTGCCTCTGTAGCAGCTGCAAACAGTGTCCCTCAGTAGTCATGATACAATGTTTGTCCGCAACCAGGCAGAGTAAAATCGCCAGCTCGACATCATTGAGACGATGCACCAAACCCGAGATATGTTCTCTGTCCATGCACGGATCTGTACTCGCTGCAGTCGTCGAGTGGGAGTGTGTTTCCCGCTAAGGAGCTAGGGGAGCATCAAGGGGAAAGTTGAGGCTCAAATCCCTACTTTGTTTGTTACCCGGTTGTCACCTAAGAAGAGCTCTCGTCTACTGTTAAACTCGTGTGCGTTTCTATCTCCCCCGCACAGGAGTCAATATGAAGATTACAACCACCCCCCAAGAATTTGTGGAAGAGTCATTACTTCTCCTGGCAGCTCATCCCTCTGCCGTATGTTGACAATTCTACATCTCGCATTACTGCCCCAATTGCTGATAATAGTACAGACTATAACAACCACCTACCATGCAGCCACATCCGGCAAAGGAAGGCTCACAGTAAAGACTTATGATCCAGCGTCAGGCGCCGTCATCAAGTTTAGGACTTGCAAGATCGCCGTTGTAGGGCGGATGATCGCAGGTCTCAATCGCCTGGCAAGACAGCAGGCAAATTTGCCTGAGCCAATCGTCCCTGGTAATGCCAATATCCAATGTCATTTAGAGAGTGTTATTCTGGATCACTAATTGGGTTGTCTGGCTGAGTCTTAGATATAGCGGTAGATCCTACGCTCATTTCTACCGCCAGGTCTGCGACAGGAACACCGATTCCAGGCCAAGCCGCGCCGCTTACAGCAGATACGGGGTCAAAAAGCAAGAAGAAGAAGAAAAGAGGAAAGCCATGAAGGATCACTTATGTGATGCTAGATTTGAGGTTGTTGCGGGAAATTATGCAGGAATAAAGGCTGTTGGTTTCAAGCCCTGTGTGTCATCCGCCGGTTGGTTTCAGGTGCATAGGAGTTTGACATTTGGCACCATGAAACGTCTCCTGGTCAAGATCTGCGGAAACGATAAATGGCCGTTTTATTATACGTTCCACGGCCTATGAATCAGCAACCAACTGGGTTCTTTACCATGTATCTCAATCCACTCCGGACCTCATCTATTAGCAGGACCTACCATGACCCACTAAAGACTGCATATCTTCCTTCCGTAATTTGTTTGGAGTTTCCCCAGCTTGCTTCTACCTGTTGAGATCACAACCAACATATGAGGAGAGGTTTTGATAGTTTTATTTCAGTTTGTTGATATACAGGGGGTTGAGGGAAAGTACGAAGAATCTGATAAGAGAATCTTGCTGTAAAATAGGGATGTTTATCTTATCAGATTCTCGGTATTTATGGTGAACGTCCAGTACTACAATAGTTACACGCCAGCGATCCCCCTGTCATGTGTAATTGCTCTTGTATAGCACTTAGATCTTGAAAGGTTAAGTAAATCTTGAAAGGTTAAATATTGTGGACCAGATCCCCCTTATTCACCCTCTCTCAATTGGAGACATGGATTATCACCCATCCCCTGCAGAAGCAGTGGATGTAACACTATCTTCGAAAGGAAGGGTATACACTCAAAATCATATTTTCAACATTGGATTATGATAATATATGGGGGGGTCCTTGGCGATCATGCATACAAATAGCTTAGACGAGGTATAAGGCACTACATGTATTAACTACATGTATCTATTTATCTATCTGGCATTAATGCCACGACTTCACGCCAGCGCTAAAAGAAGTCCCATGCTTATTATAAACTTGTGTTGTTCTGGGAATGAATGAAAAAATTATATCCTCATCCCCCAGAGCGCATGATAAATCGAGCAGGGGAAAAAAACAATCGAGCACAACGAAAAAGGTTGGTGAAGCTTCAGTCACAGAATATCACTCGGCGTTTCTGCGGATGCTTATCGGATCCTGCCCTTACATGTAATCTATATGTAGCCCAAGGGCCCCGTCCCATTGGTGTACCCCAAAAACCAAACCATTGACGATAAAATCATGTATATGCACGCGGATATTCGGTGTAAATGTTTAATTTTACTGCAGCCAAATCATCTTGCAGTACGTTGCCTGGGGTCAATGATTGAAAGACGCTTACCGCGCCTCTCCCTTAACAAGGTTTAACATAAAAATACATGTATTTAATGCCTCTCTCGGGGCATTGGGGTATGCGCATGTCGTTTTCATTGCCGGGTAAGAAATACAAGTACTGGCGCAGAAGCGGGAGTTCAAAAACGTGAGTAGCGCCCTCTCGGGCCGCCCAACCTAGCTATTCAAGTACGGGAAGGAGGGCCATAGTAGGACCATACGAGCTAGCATTTCCGCTATAAAATGTCTCTGACTTTCAGTGCAGAAGTACTTGGGGTATTGCAGATAATGTATGCGCAGGTGCCATTACTCCGTGTAAGAGTAAATATCTTGCTTTATCTTCAACATAACATCTCTCTGTAGAGTATCGTAGAATGTGGGTTGAGCTATCGAAATCGAAATCATCTAAGCTCTTATATGAATTGTGCGGCAACTAATACATTTAGTTCCGTGTGTAAAAACATTCAACGGAGTAATGTTAATCCACCGCCGGCCCAGTAGCGCCGGCACAATGAAATAGTCGATATTCGGCACTGATAACACGTCCCGCCGCTAACCAGATGTAACCTTAGCTTCCCATATGGTACTAAACTTCCATCTCATCCCCTTCCATCTCATCCCATTCATTCCACCATCACCTCACAAAGAAATTCCCCGGCGTCGAAAGATCGCCAACCTCACCAGAATAAAATATTCCACCTGCTACCTGTCTCAAACCGAAAGGACTCATTAATGACTGGGTACCTTTCACCCTAGCTACATGATATGATATGAACTTTGACCACTTATCTAGTGACAATTGTCGATGGTCAATTAGCTGCAACCAAGAAAAATTGAAAGAGAAAAACCCTAGTCATCAGCTCTCCTGTTATCCTAGAGGATAGGCATATGGGAGTGTGGAAAGGAAAGAAAAGGAGAAAAATGAACTAAAACAAGCAAGGCAAACTAAGATATAACACCAACGCCAGGCACAGAAACAGGAGTAACAAATGCAGTAACGGAGCAGAAAAATACGAATAGTAAGTGAGCCAATCCCTGAAACAATAGACATGCAGAAGAAAAGAAAACAGAAGATGATTTATTACTATAGAGGCTGATTTACGAAACCAGCCCGGGAGCTATCATCTAGATGGTAGCAGTGAAGAGGGAAGTATTGTGACACGTGGGCCTGAAAAAATCACCTCCGGATGTAGGATCGCATCCATCCAGCTCTGCCCTTGCCGCTGTTTGCCGCACTCTTACGTTGGAATGTCTGTCGAGAAAGATTTAGTAACACGTACATAGAGGCCTTCAAGCTTTGGGGTGGATTGGATAGACTAACCATGTTGTTCTCCGCCTTCTCTAGGCCGCTTCGGAGATCTTTCCAAAACAATCTGATCTGGGGCGTGAGGTCCTCGGTAATTTGGTCTGCCCACCTTGTACGCTCTATTGTCTCGCGGCATTAATACTATACTCTACCCCCCCCCCCCCACAAAACAAATCAGTGACTAAAATTGGGAATACACACCCTCAGGGCTCATTTTTGCAGCCTTATTCTGCCACTTGGCGCTAAAATATCCCAAATCCGTAAGCACGGCCCTCATTGCGCCACTCAAGGACTTCTTCCAGTGCATGAAGGAATGAGCCATCTCTGCCCTGTCGAAACAATGGCGACCAAGATAAAATTTGGTATCCTCGGAAGGGATCTCGAGCCCCGCGCTATCTTCGCTGTCTTCTGCGTCGCTCTCGGTCAAATCCAGAAGCGTCTCACGGTCATACCTTGGGCCGGTAAACCATACTGCATATGTGGCCGTCCGCCCATAGACATTGCAGGCATCGCAGATGGGACGCTCGTCGCACGGCTCATAGTGGAATTCGGGGCGGGCACGCATCGCGCGGAGGAATCTGGGCTGCCAGATGGACGATTGGAGGACGCTGCCTCCCCAGCTCTCGAGGCGGCGGTCAAGAGCGGTCAGCGCAAATTGCGAGATTTCATCGTCAGTCGGAAAGGATGGGTTTAGCAGACACTGAACCATCCAGGTACAAACGATCTTGAAGTTTTCTTGAGGGCTCTGATGGGAGAAACGGGTGTACTGGAGGGGGATCTGATGGTCGGGGTGGCCGAGCGTTCCGGGATCCTCCTCGTCATTGATTATCCAGGATTCACCCTCGAGGGCATCATCTTCACGGGGGTAGTGGTTTGCCGCAGAGACTTCTTCGTCGGAGAACTCGGACTGGTCAGTATCGTAAAGGGCAGCATGAGGTTCGTCGGAAGAGTCACTCTCGGGTTCGATTGTTAGTCCCTCGCGTTTCGCCTTGAGTTGTTGGAGCTTTTTCTGGAAGGTTGTGGGCTTGCGAGCGCCACGAGTGCGTGTCGGCATAACGTGAGCTTTGGGGACAATGTATGCCATATCTTCCTTGAGATCCTTCTCTTCTTCAGAGTTCAATTCGGCCACGGCCTTTTCTTTTCTCCTCCTGCGCGCAGAGGATTCAATGCCCCCGTTCTCATCCTCTTCTTCTTCTTCGTCACTGTCAGGGCTGACTGGAGTTTCGGCCTTACTCTTCCCTTTTGCGTCTTTCCGAGCCCTCTTCCGCTGCGGCGCGGCTTTATCGTCTACATCAAGCTCTATGAAGACATAACTCTTAAGCTCCTCACGCCTTGCTGGGCCCGTCTCGACCACAACCGCGAACCTCTTTCCGCCTGGAAAGACTGGCGGTTCATCTTTATTCTTGACCTTCGCCTTCCCTTTCCCCTTCCCACTTGAAACGGCCGGCGGCTCATCCTCGAGCTTGGCCTTTCCCTTACCCCTCCCTCCTTTCTTCTTTACAACCGGGGTTGTATCGTCTTCGTCGTTGTCTGATATAGGCTCCGGCTTCACTCTTTGCGGCATTGGCTTCACTTGTTGCGGCTCTGATTTAAGCTTTGCCTGCCGCTTCGAGGCCCTTCTCGCCGCCGGGGGAGTAGTGCCATCATCAGGGACTGTCTCCTCCTTCTTGATATTGGCCGCCGCACGTGTACGTCGGCTGCCAGGGGTAGAGATAGGGGAAGGTTCGACGGGGAGGTTAAGAATTGATTGACGAGACTTTGATTTGCGCTTTGGGGGCATGTTGGGCTGCGGGGACCTGTCTAAACCGATGGGATGGGTATATGGGGGGGTGGGGGTTGGGGGGTTGGGGGGGGTTGTGGTTGTTGTGGTGGGGTGTGTGTGATTGGGGGTGGGGGGTATCAGTGGTGATGATTTTTGGGAGAAGAGCAGGTTGGACGGAACGAGTTCAGGATCCAGCTCGCTGTCTGTCTGTCTGCCTGCAAACGCCACTTGCGTCGTTGCCTATCTGTCGTCGCGAGGTTTGCACGAGGCAGAGGTGAAGAGACGCGATCGTCACGTTTGTTCGTTCCCGCTAAGCACTGCAAGCAGCAAAACAGGCCAATCAACACGCACTCAACAGCCAACCACACTGCCAAGCACTCAAAGACAGGGGGAGGGTATAAAACACATCCTAACGAAAACTCAAAACCAGCCATACCATTCAGCGGCAAGTTCCAGCCAAGCTCTGACGCACGCAACGCATCATCAAGGTAAGTAAGTAGATTATTACAATTAATATACCCCTAACCCTAGCCTTCAATCAAGCTTGGAGTGTGCAGAACACAGAGACAAGCATGATATTGATCGGCAAGCCAATGATCCCCCCCCCCCCCCCAAAAAAAAAAAAAAAAAAAAAAAGTTCATATGCATGCATACCTGCCTGCGAGCAGAGGTTTGCAAAAGACGACGAGCGAGTGAGAGGAAGTACTGGTTGATGCCGTCATGATTGCGCAGTGCAAATATATGTGATGTGTGGTGGGGAGTCACTCCCCCACCCTCCCCCAACCACATCGATGTCATGAACCCAAGCCCTCAGAGTTTCTGGTTGTGGATATGTGATGCCCTGTTTGTGGCCGTCCGGACAGGGACACGGACGCGCGGAAAACGCAATTGGGATGAAGGGCGGAGGGTATTAAATCGCCGCTGTGTCCCCCCCCCACCCCCCCGAATGGAGTGGAGTCTTTTAGAGATCATCACATACGCCAACCACGAATACTATTCACGATATCTACAATCCTACCTAGTTGATTATAGTAATTTTTTTTTTTTACTTGCAATAATACCGCCCGATTACGAAGTTAACTGCTTAATCAAATAATCCTCTCGAAATCAGTAACTATTGTACTCAAATACTCACGCTGCTGCTGAACTGCTCACCATGAACACCAAGTCCGTAAATCGTCCCGTCGACACAAAAGTAAAAGAAGCAGACATCGAGAACAAGCTCCGTCTCTTCGGCATCTTCCAAGGTCTGTCCCCTCCTCTCCCTCTTTTTTCCCCCCCTCTTTCCGCCGCAGGCCTGCACTGTATCACCAAATCTCACTCGTGTTAACCCCAACTAGGCTTCGCATCCGGCAAACTCCCAACAAACAGCCAGATAGACACAGCAATATCCTCATTTACAGCGCACGACAAGATCCGCAACCCAAATGCGAAGCTCTCAGACGAGGGCAAGTTAATCCTCAGCGATTTCCGCACGGTAGTCGAGGAGGCGAAGCGCCTACTACTCACCAAGAATCATGACCAAGCTATCCAGGAGTTTATTTACTCCACCACCCAATTGGGACAGAAGGGCGGACCAGATGCAGAAACTCCGAACGTCCCGGTGTCGAAGGATGCCGCTGTGAGGGATGCGGAGGACGCTAAGGCGGGGTTGAGGGTGTTGGGCGAATTGATGGTTACTAATGGGTATGTGTGGCCGAGCGAGTGATGGTTTATGATGACAGCCAACAACAAACCGTACTAATTACATATATTGTGCATAGGCAATTTCGAAAGCTCCTAAGTGACGCCGTAGTACTACTCAGGGATATCGCCGGCGACTCAGCAACTAAGGCCGCGCAGAAGGTACGCCCCGGTGAGGGCCAGCTAAGACAGATTGACGAGCCCGCCCCCGACCACACATGGCATGACGCCCCCAACATGTCTAAAGACAACTTGAAAGGCCAACTTCGAGACAAATTCAACAAGAACAAGCCGCTAGACCGCAACGACCTTCATGAGGTTGGGAAGACCGCTAATGCAGCGGCCGATCCCCATAACTCTCGTGACACAGGCTTGACCGCAGACCGCGTGGCGGCTGACCATCAATATGGCACTGAGAGCGGCGTTGATGCTGCTACTGGGCTGAGGGTCGGTGCATCCGAGTTGAGGGATAGAGTGTCCGGGGGCATGCCCGAGGAGCACAAGCAGCGTACGAGGGAGTATAGAGAGCGCACGAGGGGGTACATGGAGGAGAAGATGCCCAAGGAGCGCCGCGAACAGGTGATCTTTAGGCTCAAGAAGATGGTCGTCGAGATTCAGGCGCACCAGGACTATCAGCAAGCAATAGACACGCTCCTGCGTCTGGCCGAGAATTACAGTGGACATGGAAAGAGTCTTACCCGCGACGGGGCCGGGACTGTCAAGAGCGCGAGACAGGATACGCATATGGGGAGTGCCGAGAAGTATTTTAGATTGATTATTGAGCGCTTTGCAAACTATACCAGCGTTGATGATCTCTTTGAGGCGATTGATGATGTGTATAGAGATGCGGACAGAGACCCGGAGCTGAAGGATTGGTTCAGGAGTGTCAACTCGTATATCAGAACGTGCCTGAAGGAGGAAGGGTATATCCTGCGTGATGAGAGCAACACGCACTATGATAGGCTGTATGATCAGGGAAACTTTCTCCTAAGGGATCGATACAGGGATCATACGGATAGGGTGGTGAACGAGGTCCGCTTCCTTGGGGAGCAGTTCGCGGAGGACCCGGAAAACCGCCGATTCGGTGAGGCCATGCAGAAACTATTTAATGATCTAGGCAACGATGAGAATGGGAAGCCAGTGTTCAAGAAGCATTTGGTGAAGGATATCACGCAGGTTATTGTGCCGGACATTTTTGAGAATGTGAGGTATGTGCCGATTCCGAGGATCGAGTATAGTGATCCGACGATGGATGCAGTGGTGGAGAATCTGGTTATTGAAAGTGATAATTTGATGCCCAATGTTTTGGAGATTGGGAACGATAACTATATGCGCTTTGGACGAAAATCTGTGGCCAGCAAGAACACGCATACTGCTATGGTCTCTGCCTCCGGTATTCAGTGCGATCTTCGAGGTTTGTCCTACACACACACACACACACACACCCTTTTTTTTCTTCTCTTCACCCAGATATAGATCAATGATGCTAACTACATAATTTTTCACAGACGTCTCCTACTACATCAAGCGCAAGCAAGGCTTTCCCTCCATCACCGATACCGGAATCGCAGACATCTTCCTCGGCGGCGATGGCTTCTCTTTCAAGCTCGAGCTGGCGACTGCGGACAAGCACGACCGCGCTAGGTTCTTCAAGGTCGAGAACGTCCACGTGACAATCACCAACATGACCATCAAGCTCAAACAGTCCTCACACAAGATGCTCTTCAATATCTTCAAGCCTCTTCTACTAAAGGTGATGAAGCCGGCCCTCACCAAGGTCCTCGAGCAGCAAATCCGAACAACATTCGGCCAGCTCGACACACTGTGCTACAGGATCCACACGGAGCAGAAGAAGATTGAGAATGACCTCAAGAATAATCCCGACCCCGAGAATGCCAAGAATATCTATAACAGATACTACATGGCCGTACAGCGCGAGATGGTGAGGCGCAAGGAGCAGGTCAAGGCAAAGACGGAGGATAAGAAGGTCAATATGGCGGTTACAAAGCACGATAGCATCTTTAAGGATATAGCGTTACCGGGAGGCATTAGCACCAGAGCCACTCATTACAAAGAGATGGCGCATGGGGGTGACAGGTGGCAGAGTGATGTGTTTAACATCGGTTCTGCAACACCTACGACTGGTATTCCACAGCCGAAGGATATTACGAGGAAGTCGCCGCATGGGCAGAGGAGAACACTCAAGGAGAGGGATACTACAAGTCTAAGTACGTCAAGGGATAGTGGATATCACAATGGCGTAGATGCATACCTCAACGCGCCGTCGGCGGGGTCTGGAACCGGTGCCACGGGATTTGGAGATAAGTATGCAGCTGAGCAGCAGTATGACGGTGGTGCGGCGAACCAGAGGATTGGAGGCTACACCTTGAACCAGCAGCCGGGAACGCATTTGCCAGTGTTTAACAGCACTCAGGCCAACAGAGTCGTTTAGACTGCAACTTTTCTATTTTTTCTCTTTCATATCTGATAATGGAATTATGGTTAAGTGGGAGGAGAGAGGGGTTATGACTACTGACGACGATAATGTAATGTCTTTATTTTTTTTGTTTGTGTTTTTCGTTTTATTTGATCTATCTCTTATATCCGGATTGTTTGACCCTTGGATGAGTTTGGTGTGTCCTGTATAAGTCGGAACGACAACGACTTTTCTTGTGTAATTAACAGGCGGCTATTAATACAATACGCATATCGATCCCTGACGTTTTTTTTTTCTCTGTGCTCGTTACGGAATGTGATGTCTATGGAGTTGTCTTTGCTATTAGGTAAAGTCTCTGATCTCCTCGGAGGCCCAATTAAATAATTTGAAATATTTTTTAAATGCGGTGTTTACGGTAGAAAACCAAAAGATATAGAGTATGTACCCCGGGGGGTCCTCAAAATAATACAACTCACACCACAAACCAATACTACAGCCATGTCGCATAAATTCCCGGATGTCGAGCTGCAACGACGAAGCACGAACCACACTCCGAAACCCCTGGATGACAGCAAATCCCAGAATCAAACGCTACCGCAGCGAGAATAGGAGGAGAGCTACTGTAACCGACCCTTCATGGTATGTATTATCTAGCTCTATAGTCTTTTGTTGGTTCGTTCGTTGGTTCGTTGACATCTGGGAATTTATGCGGCACGGCTGTACAAACAATAGTCTCACTTGCCGAGATGGTCCAGTCGCCGTTTTTCTCGGCAGGGATATTTGGGGGGGAGGGTCCAAGGCCGCGCCCACCGGCCAAATTAGCTAGACTGATAATTCGGTCGACATAGTGAGGGGAAATCTATACTATAAAAACCAAAAGTTATATTTGAGAATTAGTTATATATATATATACGGCCTGATATAGCTACAGCTGTGGCGAAGCCTATTACTTAACCCCTAGCTCGGCTCCCCGCTCCCCAAAGCTAGTCACGGACAATCACTCGTTTTATTGATCTTGGCGTCGACTTGGCGTCTAGGATCCACCTGAGAGAAATTCAGGCGAAAATATCATTTCCCGTTTCATCTAGTGAATATTCAGGTTATTTTGCGCTTGCACGATTGGTTTTGTTAATATATGCTTTCTCTTACTAGACTAGTATTTGTGAAATCTGAGGTGACCGGACTTTCGGAGTGGTTGAAATTGCATAGATGGCAAAATGTAACCATTTTCAGGATACGTATATGCGGTATTATGGAAAGCCCTACATTTAACATCAATATCGTAGGGCCTCTATTGATTCCTTGATACCAGGGTTCCGACATGGAATTGTTCGAAAACCCATATCTCATACCTTCATACCGGTCTGCGGCTCTGAACTAGGTCCGCCGGTCCTTATGCGATCCTAGTGCCAAATGTCTATCGCATGGTATGTTTGTTTCGATATAACCGGAAACTTGGCGGGGTCAGTTGAGTTCGTTATTCTTTGAACCTAAATTTTCTTCCTCTTAGCCGTCAGGCCGTGGGGGTTGGTTACCATTGGCTAGATACCAGTTAACGTCGACTATTCACTTGTAGACACCCACGCAGGGTGTTGTGGCGGACAAGTAAAACGATGGTATTTAAATTCTGACGCCCCTAACTATGATGAGATATATATGCAAGTGATCTGTGTAGCCTATACACTAAGATGACGTAAGTGGTGAGGCGCCTCATCACGGGAGGCCAGCCATTGCGTCTGAATCGCCAGGTTTGTGGGTGTGTCCCTGTGCTCTACTGGAATAATTTTTCGGGGGTGGGAGCTCGGAACCAGTTGGGACGCGCCTCTTCAAATTTCTTCTGTCTCGGGCAAAGGAAAGACATGTTGAAACTCAAGGCCCCCTTTTGCAGACTGCGGATGAAGACATATGGGGAGTGATAGGGCTGCCTTACAAGATTATGCAAAGAAAGTTCTTTTACAAAGTGGACAGATGTAGGATTATAAATGGACTTGTGAAAATTACACAGCGTGTGACGCCTCAATATACCTGCTAGTTTAACAAGATTCCTTTTCCCGGGCCGAAGATGGAGCTAGGGGACCCCTTCCCTCCCTTTGTCAGGTTCAGTCAGAGACACCAAGGGATTACCGATAACCGTCTCGCGTGAGTTGTCTTGTTTAACCATCTCTAAGGTAAGGACTTTTCGTGATCTACATATCATGCCCCACTGGAATCGATATTCGGCCCTTGACCGTTCTGAATATTATACAGTAAATTTAAATTAGTACCTACACATCTGCCACTATAGAGGCCAGATATTCACATACCTACTATCGGTCTGCATATGGCCCCTCATGAATCGTGATGAGGGGGGTTTCCTCTAACGCGCATGATGCGGCACCTACACACTAGTGCCAGTGCTAAGTTAGAAGAGGAAGTTTTATGAGAACCTCACTGCACTAGAGAGGGCTAGGAGGGCGCAATGCGCTTTGTTGATTTCGCTCTCGAATACCGGGGGGATGTCAGGGTAATTATGGGGGTTGGTTATCAGTGGATCTCTCGATCTGATAAATACTGATCCTGGGCAATCTAGTCGAAAAGGGGCATATATTTGCAGCATTGCTGTACGGCACCCCTTGCACTCGCTGCCTTCTCTGCGCATCTAATTCGCCGGGACAGAGGTTGGTACCCCCCCCCTGCCTTTCCAGGGAAAAAAGTGGGAGGAACGAGGCGCGATATTTGGGTGAATCACCCTAAAAAAAAATTGACGCGTTGAGTACATTCATGTGGGACTCGTTGCTGATGGCGACGCGCTGGTCAATTTGGCTATGGCCGTGGATTGATTGATCTCTTGGTATCAGATGTGCTCGTATAAAAACTCTTTGTGTCTTCTCCTCTCCTTGCCCTAGATACTTACATCAACCACCAAAGCAATTCAAAGTTTGTTTGTACCCACATTGTTCAATTATAGTTTCAACTTTTAAACTATCTCAATTACTACCTCTCTTTCATCCCAATTCCAAATGGCCACTACACAGATGACCCCTTCTAAGAAGGTGTGTACACCCTCCTCCCCCCTCTTCCCCACCCCCCCAAATTACCACAGCGCTCTTAACGCGTCCGTGAGCCCAAATATTAACACTAACCCGTCTCTAGGCTGCTAACGCCATGTCAAACCTCAAAATTGACGACATCACCGCTGCAAAGAATATGGCCTCGTCCATCCAGAAGGGCAGCACAGACAGCCCTAAGAAGGACTTGAAGGTCGTTGATCCCGTCGAGCTCGAACAGGACGAGCCTATCCTCAGAGAGAACAAGCAACGCTTTGTCTTGTTCCCTATCAAGTACAATGATGTGAGTGCATTCGGCCTCTCCACTTTTGTCTTGGCCACAAACTAAACATGTTCTCTCCAATTTCAGATCTGGCAAATGTATAAGAAGGCCGAGGCCTCATTCTGGGTCGCTGAGGAGATTGATCTCTCAAAGGACTTGGCCGATTGGAACAACCGTATGAACGACGATGAGCGTTACTTCATCTCGCATGTTCTCGCTTTCTTTGCCGCTTCGGACGGTATCGTCAACGAGAACCTCGTCCAGCGCTTCAGTAACGAGGTCCAGATTCCCGAGGCTCGTTGTTTTTACGGATTCCAGATTATGATGGAGAACATTCACTCTGAAACTTACTCCCTCCTCATCGATACCTACATCAAGGATCAGAAGCAGAGGACCTACTTGTTTGATGCTGTCGACACCATTCCTTGCATCAAGAAGAAGGCCGATTGGGCTATTAGGTGGATTGAGGACAAGAATTCCACTTTCGCTCAACGCCTGGTCGCGTTTGCTGCTGTTGAGGGTATCTTCTTTAGTGGTTCTTTTGCTTCAATCTTCTGGCTCAAGAAGCGTGGATTGATGCCCGGTTTGTCATTCTCCAACGAGCTCATCTCTCGTGATGAGGGTCTCCACACAGACTTTGCCTGCCTCCTCTTCAACCACTTGAACAATCGCCCAAGCAAGCAGGCTGTTCAGGACATCATCACTGAGGCTGTTGGAATTGAGCAGGAGTTCTTGACCGAGGCTCTTCCTTGCGGCCTTCTTGGAATGAACGCCAAGCTCATGAAGCAGTACATTGAGTTCGTCGCCGACAGACTCCTTCTTGCTCTCGGAAACGAGAAGTTCTACCACTCCACCAACCCCTTCGATTTCATGGAGTCCATCTCCCTCGCTGGAAAGACAAATTTCTTTGAGAAGCGTGTCGGTGACTACCAGAAGGCTGGTGTCATGGCCTCTACAGCCAAGAAGGATTCCGGCTCTGAGGACGAGGATGATGAGACTAACGGCATCCGATTCGATGAGGACTTTTAGATTGCCCCCCTTTTCCCTTTTTTCCTTTCTGTACCACGGTTCATTTCATTTGAAGGTTTTGGGTAGGGTATTTTTTTTTTTTGAATTAGGCTGGGGGGGTTATGGGTACGAAGGTTTCTGGTTTCACCAATGTTTTTTTCTTCTTCTAGTTGCTTGGGCCCTTACACCCTTGATCCTTGATCGCACTCCGCTCCTCCTGCATCTATAAGATTCGTCTTTTAGGGTACTGTTTTATGGGAGTTTCTACTACTACTTGTGAAAGCTTCTTTTCTCTTTTGGTTACCATTAGTTGGCGGGTACGCTGTTGTTGTAACCTGTATTTGTAAATAGACCGGCAGAGTCTTGTAGGCGACATCAGCAAGGGTGAAAATTTAGGTATGGCTATCTGACTGCAGTTAGTCATGGGATTTTTGTGGGCCTTGGAGAAATAAACTCTGTCCTCATTCCCACTTTTTGGCCCTTTTTCATTTTATGCGAACTTCGTGATATTTTTCGTGGTTTACACTCGGATTTTTGAAAACGGCACGCTTCTAGAATGAGTTGAGACACGGTTGGACATCGGTACATACATAAGAACACCTGCAGATCAATTTGTGCACGGTTGTGCAAATCATGCAAAACGCCAAGCAAGTCCTGCAGCGGGCCGTGTGGTTCGGGGCGGGCGGGCCGGGATGTTGACTTCCCTAAACCTATTTCTAGGCAGGCCTGGACATCCGCAGGAATAATGTTGCCTAAGAGGAAGTGGAAATTGCGGATGATGGCACAATCATTAACCCATTGACATGAGTTGTGATATATACATCCATGTATAAATTATATTTATATCTGCGAGTCTCTAATACACGAACATAGGAGTAAGAACTTTTGAAACAGATAATGAGAATATGATGAACTTCAACAGATATTATGGAGTTGAAAGGCCTCACCGTCTAGTATCAATGATAGTTTCGACAACAAAACCCTCATCTCAACCCTCACACCCCTACCAAAACCTTAAATTTCCCCCAAGCGAGGTAAAATCCTTGGAGATCCTGCATGGATCCGAACCCCCACCCCTTCCCTTTCCCCACCCCCCTCACACCCTCCGACGGCGCCACTTACAGGTAGAGACGACCGATAGGTATCTCGACGTATGTATATGGGTCGTCCCTCCTATCAGTCGATGCGTTTCATCTAGGAGCTTCCAACTTGTACGTATAAAATCGTTACAAACCAGGAGATGAAAAGAGCGAGGCAATGAATGTGCGCTCCGCTCCCCTTCTATGTGGTGTTTGTTTTACTGGAAACCGATATTCGCAGCCCATCGGCTACCAGCAGATATGTATATACATCTCCAGAAAGATGGTACTGTGCATACATACACGTAATTACATTTCCGTATAATACAGATAAATGTACATGTAAGTAGGTTATTTACGAAATTATTCGCCAAGGAGGGTTGTGATCCCGTGAAAAAACCAAACTGGCCAGCCTTGTATTCTCGCTAGCATTCTGTGGTTAAAGGTCTCGCTCTCTGTCCGAAATAGGGCCTAGGATTCCTAGGATTTCTGGCGCCCTGGTATCCTAGTACCGATCTTCTCGGGCCATCCTGTCCCTACTGCATCGTCACTAAAACTACATGTATGTAGTACATAGTACGTGCGAGCGAGGACTGGTGATCCAACTACCACACAACCACATGGATGGAACATCCACCGAATGGATGAGTGTACTGGCAATATATAGCCGGCACTCAGTGGTTCGCTTCCTATTCATCCTCAGTACTGGACTGTAGATCCTCCTTAAAAAATAAGGTGATCATAGGCCGATTGCAACAAAAAATCACTCACTTAACAGGAGGAAGGCACAACACAATAGATACCGGGCCCGAATCTGGTCATTCCGCATGTCTATCACAAACCAGGTATTTTAACTACAGTTACCCTTTTCCCCTTTTCTTCCATTTGCCACCAGTATCAGCACCACCACCACTACTGCCGCCAAATACAGATTCTTCCCTCTGCTTATCATCGTTACCCTCCACACCTTCAGACCAACATCCTACAGACGGAAAGGAAAGAAAGAAAGGAGTATGAAAACTAATAAAATGAAGGAAATGCAAATGCCTTCCCTCCAGCAAACTTTCCCTAGATCTACAGACGAATTTGCTAGCGTAAGAAACAATATATGCGGCAGCAAAAAGGGAAAAAAAAAGGGGGGGGGGGGGGAAGAGAATGAGAATGAGAAAGAAAATCAGAGAGAAATGAGAGAGAAAGCGGGGGTGAAGTGAAAGAGGGAAGAGAAGATAGAGAAAGAAAAAAAAGGTAATGCTGGAAACGGTTCTTCCTTCAAAAATTCGAGGCAGGCTCCCATATTTTGGATTCTCCATTTGCCGCTTTTGTGAGAATATTCCTTCTACATCCCGGCTCCCATGATTATTAACAAACAATAGTAAAGGGCACACAATTTGCGAAGGGAACTTTTTGCTCTGAAACCTCGAGAGAGCAGCCCATCCCGGATAAATAAATTTTGAATATAAGAAAGTTGGGTATAAAGAGAGGGTAAGAATAGGTGAGGAAGTGGCAGGTGCGTAAAGTAGGAAGAGGAAATAACCCCGAATCCATGCCCGTAAACCCTTTCCAAAGCCTCGGAAATCAAAGTGTAAAAGAACAGCAGTCCGAATAAAGAGGATGGAATAAGAAAAATAAGGAAGGCACAGACAGGCCTATGCAACAAAAGGCAATATGTGCAATTTACACGCTAGCAAGACAATAGGATAGAAAACAGCGGAATCAAATTTATAGAAATGGGAGGGGGGGGGGGGAGGGGTTCGTAAAAATAAAAGTAAACTCCAGTGAGCCGCCTGTAAAAGCAAAAAGAGGAACAAAAGAAAACAATCTTATCATGCAACATTACAAGAATCGCCTAAACTACTGTTGCGCCGCGACGCACCAATGTCTGTGGTAAACCCAGGCACTTTTTTGGCACTCTTTGCTACAATACTTCGTACGCCTGCATCGTCTGCACTTTGCAAATTGGCGGGTAAACGCCTCCCATTTCCCACATTCGTAGTATGCGCACTGTCTAATTCCGCCACGGGAGTCATCTTTTCGACAAAGATTTCTCATTACCACACCCGCCCAGTATTGCATATCCGGAGGATGGTGGCGGACGGTGAACTTCTCAACAAGAGGGAAAATATTGTAATCATCCGGTAAAAGGTATTCTTCTTGCTCTTCCAGGGATTCCTGATCTTGTTTGACTGAGTTGGTCGAATCCTCGTCCAAAAGGTGAATCTCACCGCTGATAGAAAGCTTAGGTACCAGATGAGATTTCTGGAAGTAAGATCGCAAGCCGCAATACTTTGAAACGTAAGCAAGAAGCTGAAGTGACATTAAAACATCCTCTTCACGGGGCATCGAAGGCAAGACAATCGAGGACGAACTATCTTGGAGATAGCGAGAGTGAAACGCTGTTGGAATAGCCAAAGGGGGGTTAGGCGCTGGTGTATTTGCATTTGTTGCTGTATTAATAATGCTACCATCTATCGGCGACCGATGTGTGATATTGAATGTTTCAGGATCTTGTGTATCGGCACCATGGGGGCCAGCCAAACCAATTGGTGCATCCACCGAACCAAGAATTGTCTGGCGGTCATCTATACCTTCTATGTCCTCTCCCGTCTGAATATCTACAATCGGTTCGTTCGCGTTCTCCACTTCACCCGACGGATTGGGAATCTCATCTGCGTTCGGATCATCAGATTCCCCCGATATCGAGCGTTGGTGGCGAATGGATGGTCTACTACTGCGGCGAACTGTTCTGCTAGACGATGTCGGTGGCGGGGGGTTAGGTGTAGTGGGTGATTCAGGTTGAGAAACGTTTCCGGCTTGTAGCATTGATGGTAGTCTTTCAGTGTCCCTGATGGGCCGTAGACCAAATCCTGTAACATTGACATCCATCGCCGGGAGCGCAGCCGCCAAAGGTTGCAATCCGCTCTGTTCGCGCGCAGACGCTCCTGAATGGTATGCGTGGAAGTGGTGACGACTATCATGGGTTCGATTATTAGGGTGGGAATGTCTCATATAAGCGATCCTTTCAGCGGGGTTTGGCACTGTCAGTGTTTGGTGAGAATTGGCATGTAAGTTTTCTAAAGCCTGTGATGCGGGTATTTCAATAGATGCGGGTGGTGCTTGTCTCCTAAAGCCCCGGTCTCCCGATGGCCTCTCGTGTCTGTCGTAAAAAGAATTAGGAGGTTTATTGTCGCGGGGTCGAAGCGAGTGACTGCCAGATGCAGTACGCCTGGCATTAGCTGCGTCTGCCTTCGATTGTAGTTTGTCTATAACCTGTACATAATTGTCCAAGATTGTTGCAATGACCGGGACCATGTCTGCCTCCACCACCCGGGTTCTCACGCTTTCTGAACCCCGCACGCCTATATTCACAACACATTGAAATGCAAGATTCCATTTCCACATGCTCATCAGGTCCTTATTCCGCCCATCCTTCAATATGCATACCAGTCTTTCGATACCCCCATCAACCGTAAGAATGTCCCTGATGCGAGCTGACGAAGTAGTAAGATAGGCAAGGTGATTCAGGGAATTTATCAGAGGGAGAGTTGATGTGCAGTCCAGCGCTCGTCTGTCATAAAGGGCGGTCGTGATACCAACCGATGCTTTATTGAGATTGGGAATGCTGAAGTTGACTTCTCGCATTGTTGATATTATATTTTGGAACGGGAGGGATTTGGGGGGGGGGGGTAGGAGCTGTAATGCGGGTATATATCGTCAGCATTTTGGGATTTTCTCCACATAGAAGTAAGATCGCACAACTGAGGTTTGCAGACCTTGTATGCAAGTTCCGAGGCGATCGAATCAGATGCAGTGATAGTTCTCACCAAGCAAAGGAAGAAGGTAAACTATAGAGTGAAAGGTGTTGAATGTCGGTCTTTCTGAAGAGAGAAGTAGTTGTACCTAAGCGGTGAAAGGATAGAAAGAACAGGAGGGTTCGGAAGAAGCTATAAAGGAAGGTTTATCAAGTGCCGTGGGGTTTTGGTGGGTGGCTGTCGTCTTCGTGGTAGTAGTTGAGGAGTGAGTGCGGGTTATGAGTGGTGGTTGTGATGGCGATGGTTGTTGGCTGGGTTGGGCTGGCTGTGCTTTACAAATGGCCGGAGACAGGGAGGAGGTAAGAGAGGAGAAATGAAAACGGACGCAGCCAACCACAAGCAAGGACAACAAAAATTCTCCCCGAGGGAACAGGCAAGCACAGACAACACAACACAGCACGCAGCGAGTAACTGGCGATTCAGTCCGATCCAGTCCCACGGATACCAGCAGTAAACAAATACACTTACCAACAGCCAGATAATGGATAGAGAAGGAGGAATGTGGCGAGTGCTAAAGAGAAAGTAAGAAATTCACCCGGGAAGAGGAGTAACAAGATGCACAATAGAAGTGACAATGTTAGAGACAGTGGAGTCCACCCTCTATTTCTTTTTGTCCACCTATCTTTGACTGTGCGGATCGAGAGAATGGCCGCCGGCTTTCTTCGTGGAAGGAAGCAGTCAAGGGAGGAGGTCGGAGTCGCTGGGGTTGTGTGGTGTGTGTAGAGCAGAACAGTCTATTAGCAGCCAGGACTGTGATTGGTCAGATTAACCCAGAGGCAAGTGGTTCATGGTGTCGCGCCGTAGCAGGGGGTATACATACTCTACTAAGGCTTTGCCCACGCGAAAGGGTGATAGAGGGGATGTCAGAGAAGCCGAAATTGTACGGCCAAGGATTAACAAGCTGCACCTTTACTCGTAGTGCCGCCAGTCTCCAGAGTAAGTAACCCAGAGGAGGATCGAGCGTTTCACTCTACAGCCGTATATGTACCTACCTACAGATAGAGACGTGCTGGCGGAGTAGGAGTGGTGAGGTTCACTCAAAACGAAACTATAGTATAAAAACAAAAAATGGGAACTTAATTCATCCACCGTACTCCAAGCCCTTTCGCCAGCGATTGAGTGACAGGCCTTAGGACAATATCAGTAGGGTAATCGTTTGTTTCCTGCTGCGAAGTAATCGGACATAAGTGGCAAACAGATTGAGGGGGCGCTTGAATTCGGTCCCAAGGCTTGTTAAGTTGGAAATTCTACTTAGAGAAAACCTCGCCTCATTTCACGATGTGACAATATGATCCCCAGATGCAGGAAAGAATCGTGTCTGTAAGAAACCCGGCGGTTGCTGAGTTTCTTGGGCGCCAATCCAATTATTCCTAATTTGTTAACCCCCACCGAGCTCGTGACCACCAAAAAGAATAAGCCTTTCTGAAATCCTGCATGCCTGGTTGGTAGTGAAATTAGCAGTGTGCAGCCATCCTCGATATGATTGATATACGACTGTACATACTGTAACTACATGTACTCGATTTTCTCATTCATATGCTCGGGGTCGATAAGTAAGCGAACATTCGCATTGCAACAAAATTTGAATGGGAACGCAGCTTCAAATAATTATTACTCCACAACCACCAGGGAATTGGGGGTGAAAACTTGATAGATAGACTCCCTAGTGGTGATAATATATTTAGCTCGAGTGTCACATCAATAGAGTTACTTTGAAATTTTCGACTTACTAGGTGGTTTTGGTGGTTGCTCTTCCAATGTTCGCTTACTTGTGACACCTGACAATAAGTACATATGTAAGTGTTTACATGTCGACAGTTTTTTGCTGGTATTCAAACTCAGCTATACCGTCGTTTACAGGGTATTTATGGAGGGTATTGATGGATACATGCATTGATGGGCCTTTTGGCTAGTGGTTAAAGGCAAAACTAGGCCTGGCTGTCTCTCCTTTGGCTTGTCCGTCAATAAGGTAATATTACGGACATAGTGTGCAATACCAAAAAAAAGGTATGGATTCGCTACCATATTTCATAAAATATGCTAGGAATACGGTTGGAATGTGGTACCAAGACAATATTCAGCTTATAATGCTGGTTTAGTTCGAATTCGGTATTCTAAACTAAATACCATAGTACTATGGGAGTGATTGCAGCCCGTTGTTTCATACTATATACTAGATGTTGAGCCGGAGAAATAATACGTATAGCTCAACTCACCTTAGAGGGTGAGTGTGTCAAGTTGGATTCTCATTGGCAGAAACCGACATTTAGCTTGATAGAACCATGGTTTAGGGTTTTGACTTGAGGCTCTCCCTCCAAAATTTATTGCCACTCAACTTTACACACCCACCCACCAAGGCGAGACGAGCCATAGTAGATATGCAGCTATTGAGCCTGAGACAAATGTTTCAGTAGATGCCACTGTTTATCAGGTATCAAATGTTTATTCATAAGAAGTACAGAGCCATGAAGTTGTATGCGGTCGACACTACGTCATATACAGCCCCTATTGAGTCCTTTCATGAATTGCAGCTCACCAACAACCATTGCTCCTGCGCATACTGAACAAGTGATAGATATGACCGTAATAGAGCATATTTGGCAACCATTAATTATGTGCAATTGACAATTGGGAATCGACATCTGCGGGAGGTTGAATTGACTTTATGATGTCCTCTGGGTGCAAACCACCGCCACAACCATCCCAACTAATCTACAGTGTGTACTCGAAAAGAACCAGAAACGCAAGTGGCGGGGACTTGGATAATCTGTATGAGAGACCATCGCCGCTGCGTGAGAATTATCCCTGCCCTGAGCAGCTGTTTCTCTCCGTGCTGGACGAGTACAATTACTCTCGCTTTTGACATTTGCGGGATCCACCTTGGAGATCGGCAAAATGTCAAAAGCCTCAATTGACGGTTGCCAAATACGCTCTAATATGGAGCTCAATCCTGAGGACTAGAGATTAACGTGTAAATGCAAAATGAATGGAAGATTAGGACCCGTTCGGTTGACACGAGAGTGCTTAATAAAATAATTACCTCCAGAGGTGTTTTTAATGGGTTTGCAACCAAATCAGTGTCAACCGAACGGGCCCTTAGCCTTTTATATCTTATAATTAAGAAAGATTTCTAGTCTGGAGTGCATATCTGGATAGGTGCAGCCGCGTCTGTAAAGTTTTGCCACCAAGTCTCGAAGTTAGTGGGGTTAAATCGCGATATCAACAACTAGATAAGAATGAGTGCAGGGAGGAATTGATAGCTAGATATCTCCATACTGCTGTATATCACAACGCTTAAGCTTAGTATGACCGCCTTTTGAGAAAGAGGGCAGAAATGCGCAATCGCGCATGTTTTTGCAGGGTGTCAAAACTTTGCGGATGCGGCAACTATCCTTTGGTTGTCCCGCTGAGGTTGAACCCTTCCAGATCGGGCTTGAAGGTCATAACTGATTGCTAGTACTAGCGTACAGGGGGTGAAGTTGGAACGCCCAAGACGCTCAGCCACAGCAGTTAAGGTGTAAAGTCATGCCAACTGATAGCCTGGCTGTTCCAACTTCTCCCCCTGCACGCTAGTATATAGGATATCGATTGCTACTGGGAGTTTTAACATTGCGAGCTTTCAACACTGCGAAGCTGTACAACCTCTAAGACTCACTACTCACCGATTCCATGGTACATACAACTTAATACAAAATTTACGAGGGGAAACTTGACAATGCGTACATTGGAAATTTGTATAATGAACCATCCCTTGTGGATCATCTGTACGTTGAAAAAGAGTAGACCTATCAGGTTTCTTTGAGAGATAGTGACACATAAGGCATATCCTCTTCTTTCCATACTGTAAGGTATAATTTCCTGGTGATTTCCTTGCTGGAGAAAGTTGAAAATGCTTTCCTACATAACCATTTGTTCGGCTTTGGTTTGTTTCCTTAGGTAATGCACCTACTATCTTTGGTTTCCAACCAGGGTTGGCTTTGATTATACAGGCATTTGAATTGGAGCCGTATAATAGGGATTGATACAGTTTAAATCCTTCATATTACAGAGCGGCTCTAATTGATACGATGGGGCAGAACAAACGATTCAAGTCTAACAAACGGAACTGGACAGGATGAGCGACTCGAGGTACGCTTTGTGGGAGAACAAAAACAACAAGACAGGCTTTAGACTGTCAGAGGTGGAGGAATCTTAGGACTAAAGGATCGTGCTTGATATTGACGGAAGTGAAGAAGCAGAAACTCATACAGTCGGCTCTCGCTATAAGGGTGCCCTCTATAAGGATACTCGCCTTATAAGGTGCCCAGTCCACAGGCTACTTTTTTTGATATGCAGTGCTAAGGGTAAATACTCATATTCTTGCTATAAGAATACCCTTAGTAAATTTTCTAACTTTTTGGTGTATTACCCTTATAGTGAGAGTGACTTTGGAGTGGGTTGCGATCGTGAGTGACACTCGTATATGTAGACCATGCTCCAGCTCACACTGCTGACAGAAAAGAGAAAGTTGCGCGAACACTCCACTCTGACAACCCAACATTATGCGAACTATTTACAAAAGTTTTATTAAGACTAGCTGTATTGAAATATGCCAATATTCTCTGTTGAGGTTGTTTTCTCAACGAGCAAACTCGTATTATCACAATTACGTTCCTCATTTTCCGCAGATTCGCAATAGTAGAGTCAGGTGAACTACTTCTTGGATCGTGACAGGGATCACCTTTTTGAAAATAAAATTGCTCCAAACGTTCAAGGTAGCTAATAGCAGTGAGATGATCGATACTAGACACTTCTGGTACTTCATTTTCTTCGTCATTTCATATAAAATCAAAACTAACAGGGAAATATTTTTCGAGAATTTGGGACTAGCTAGCAGAATTAGAATGATACTATAGAGTACTGATCTTTGAGAGAATAGGTATTAATACTTATGTTTAGGGCTTCAGTGTTGTCTGAAACCTGTTCTTGAACAGGATTGAGGAATATATCAAGGTCAACCAGCTCTTCAAACTGTGTTTGTTCCTGTAGGATGTTAATATTTCTTTCCATATTCAGTCTTAACTCTATCATTTCTTCGTTCGTTTCCTCCCGTACTTCCATTTCATCCTGTAAATTTTCTGGAATAACGATGTTGTTGTCTTTGTATATTCTCGGAAAATTTACATTTGGGTTTGCTGCTTTGATTGCTTGAAAGTTTTCAGCTATCAAATGGGACATTTCAAAGTACTTGATTGTACTTTTAGGAAAACAGTTGTAAATAGTGGAAGATTTGACGTTATTATTCCAAGCTTCTCCAGTCCAATTGATTGTTTAAAAAATACCGATTTTAGGTAAATTTTCATTTTGGGGATTGATATTCGGCAAATCAATATGAATGAAGTTGAAATGAGTTTCTGTGACAAAGCTATTGATTTGTTGGACAAAATAACATATATCATAACACTGAGTATGTGCTTTTCAAGCATTGGTAATACCTTGATCAAGTGGCTGCCAAACAGAATTAGTATTACTTGGTAATCAAATAATTTTTGTATTTTGAAATGTATTCTCTCGATCAATTTCTCTGACAGCCAATTCATAGGCAGAGAAATTGTCTATTAAGAAAACAATTTTCTTTCCCTCCATTGAGTAGTCAAACCATTTCAGATATTCAATCATGATATCATGCTTCAGCAATGGCGTATTATTGTATCAATGAAATGTACCTAAAGTTGACAAATTAATATTTTTAAAACATTATAGATTATAGTATTTTCCAATAATTTATAGTTTCATCTTGTTCGTTCCAGTCTGATTTGTTGTGAACCCAACTGTAATCTGGAATTTATCCTTTTTTCTTCCTTCTAAAACTTCTGTATACAAACGTTTGTTATGTTGCATTTGGTAGTTGTAGCCAATTTCATCGAAATTGTATATATTTTCTAAGTAATATTCCGTTAAAATTTTTAAATAGTGTTTATTTGATTTGCACCAAGTGCACAATCTCTTGCGAATGCATAATCCGAGTCTCCATGCTGCACAAATTGCTTCACATCATGTCTTTTCTTTTAAATATCCAACCATCTCTTTGAAAAGCTTTAAATGTGCTCATTGGAATATAGTATGGAGAATTAACTCTTAGCTTTCTCTTTCAAAATATATTTGGCAATTGATATAACCTTTTACAAACATTTGTAACATTTAAAAAGAATGACATATAAATTCGGTCATGCAACACCTCTCCTTTTCTGCAATTCTGACGGACAAGTTAATTGATATACTAGGTTTAGAGAACGCTTTCAAACACTACTAATAATTGTTTGGGAGATTACTTTACCATCATACTTATTTTTAAATCAATTGGCTATTATTAGCCAAATTGGTTACTTCCCAGTCCTTATATATTCATTATTTAGGCATTCATAAGTTGCCTTTTTATCCCCTTCCGTGAATGTTTGTTACTTTTTCTTTAAAGTAACAACAGGGGTAATAAGAGTGATGAGAGATGACATTGTCAAAGGAGAAGAAATATGGATCGTAGTATTGAATTTTAGTGATGACAATTAAACAAACTTTAGTAGGATATTGTGACTGGAACCCTAATTCTGAACTTCTTATAAAGGTAACATCTCTATAAGGGTACAACTTCATGATATTTTTGTACCGTTATAACGAGAGTTGACTGTATATTCAAAACAAATACTTAGAATAGAATCCAGACGTTACTTGATGAAGAAAGGAAAAAGACTAAAGAAAAGATAACAATACCTATATATACAGTAATAAACCCGATGACTGATATTTCAAACAGGTGAGAGTATAACAGAGCCATACCAGCGGTTAAGAGATTAGATCTCACCGGGCCTATTATAGGCTCAGAGTCATTAATAGAATCTAGTAGTTACAGTGATAGGGAAGTACCTGTAGGTGAAGACCACTACTTGCCGCAAGTGTACCCACTTTTTGGCTACTAAGGAGGGTGTTACGCGCTGAACCGGAGGGACAGAGGAACGCTGGAGATAGCAGAGTTACGAGAGTGGGGTCAGAGTTAGGTATCGACTTTAGCGATCAAGCACCGAGAGACACAACACGACGGAACGTATTCAGAAAGGTCGGACTATAACCGACGGAGAGATTCTGGTAGGATCGGGCTTGATACCGATCGATGAGATTACGGAGACTCGGATATGTTACGCGAGACGAGCGATGTTTAGAAGATTTAACATAATATATTTGAATACCAAAGACCAAAAGAATAACCCGTAGAGAAATCAAACCCAAACGAAAAGAACCCCAAATAGAACAGGAAGATTGCGTGAGGAAGAAAGGAAAGGAAGACAAAGGGAAGGTAGAGCCATATATATACAAGTAACGCCGAGACACCGAGACATGATTAATAATCCGCGCGACGGAAACTCATGGAATCATGTTAAGGAAAATTACAGGGAAGAGAAATGATCGTCACATGAAAACCCGAAAAGAAACACAAACAGGAATCATAACCCGAAGCCTAATGCACCGAAAACCCAAAGCGATATCCTTCCTCCGCAATCCAAACACCAAGACATGAAATGCTGTTAGAGAGGGGATCTATTCATGAAGGAGGAGACTGACGAGTCTGGGCTCTGTCAGTGAATAGAGGACAGGTTAGAGAAAGGTCTCTAAGTCTAACAGACAACGTTGTGAGTAGGCAGGAGGAAGATTCAGGGTACGCTTCGTGGAAGTTCGAAGATACAGGAACGGGCTTAATACCGTCGAAGGTTTGAACTACTAGGGACTGGGAGGCCGGGCTATTTGCCGGCGAAGGTAGAACCCAAAGTACTCAAATATATTCAAAACTAAAAACTAACTTGCGAAAAGAGGACGTTGCATGAAGAGGAAAGGAAAGAAAGAGAAGACATCATTGACTATATATACAAAGACTCTTCACGCAACCAAACCCCGAAGAAACCCATAGAACTCGCACCGATTTATCATCACACCATTCCGAATAGAAAATTACAGGGAAGAGAGAAAATATACAAGGAAGAACTGTGCCGCAGCAACGCCTAACGCGAATGAGGACTGAATAGGAAATCCTAACAACCCATTACTCATACAACTCTGCCTCGCAGCTGCCTTCTTAGTAACGGTACGGGCCTAGACCTAGCCTGCTGGCTACGGTCCGTGATACTAAGTGTCGGGCATCTCCATTAACCTTCAGAGCAAAGATAGCCCTGCCGCAAGTGGTGGTAGTTATGCCCAGGAATAATCTACAATGAGTTACAGCTCTGCAGCCGTCTAAAGTAAACCACCGGAGCAGAGGCTTCTCTAATGCAGGCCCGGAGCTGTGTGACAGCCCGGCTGCAGGGGATCCTTGACTCTCGTCAACGATGCTTACTCTAGGACTAGAAACACCTGTTAGTGCTTAGGGAGAAACAGGGTAGGGGAGGAATTGTTTCCGCTCCAAAGTAGAGTTTTCACCGGAACTTAGTTTGAGTAGTGGAAGGCAGGAAAACCGAGAGATTTGGAGTATAAGTGTTACGGAGGTCTTGGCGTTACTTGGCGAAGAGCGGGGAAGCTCTCTACAGTTCGGGAACGAGGAGATAGATGATCTCGCATACGAAGTAGTGGACTCGAAGATACCAGTAGAGCACTCGCTCTGCGGTCATGGGTTATGATCTATGGACGGCGAACCAAGGAGCACAACCGAGGTCGGGATCTATGGAACGTAAGCGAACTACGAAAGTATAAGTTCAACGACTATGGTTTCGGCGACGAGGAAGGAACTATAAGTAACGCTGAACGATATATATTCCAAACTAATCATCTGACTATGATAACCGTAGTAACTAGAGACAAACAATAGAACACCCTAAGGAAGGAAGGTGCTAGAGAAGAAAGCGAAAGAGAGACAAGGAGAGACAGGCCCATATATATATCCATCGCTGAGAACCGATTATTAACCCATGCGACGGAAACCCATAACCCAAAGCGAAACTCGACATAAATGAAAACCCGAGAACCGAATCAGCCGCTGACACCTTTCGCAGCGGTAAACCTAGTAACGTAACACGAAGTCTTGGCACGCCGTTATAGATTAGGTCTCTCGCCGCCAGCTCTGCAGGCTAGCTATGCAGAACGGTCGCGAAGTTTCACCAATTCTGCAAGATGTTCGGGTCTGCTGGGGTTACAAGAGGGGTCACATATCAGATACCGAACCAAGTATTGCCGCTGTCCTCAGAAATTTTCATGGTCAGGATTGCATCGACCTCCCACTCCTGCTTCACCTCCGACTTCAACCGTGAGGAGGAGGCGAGCCGACTGACGGCCCAAGCAAGGACAGCAGCGAAACATGGAAGACAGGGTACTTCATCGCGGGGAGATCCAACTCATAGGTGTAGGGGCTAATCATTCGCTTGATCCTCAGAAGGCCGATACGCTTCCAATCCAGTTTTTGGATGGTCGCTGGTTTCGATGTTTTGGTTGACAACCATACCTTGTCATCGACCACGAATGTGCGGTTTGCATTTGCCGCTCTTCTTGGATCTTCTGGGATCGAACATCTCGTCGCAGAACTCATATATTTTATATTTCGCCATCCCATTTGCTCCTCGTTCGTGGTCTTACCACGGTAGCGAAAGTCATGCGTGCTGTCCATAGTTAGCCTGAAATGGCGACAGCGGTGGTTTCGAGACATGGTTATTCGTCGCGAACTCGCCATTGGTAGAGAACGTAGTCAGTCATCCTGCTGGTACGCAGACGAGGCGGAGGTATTGTTCCATAACGGCATTGATTCTTTCCGCTTTGGCCATCCGTCTGCGGGTGGAAGGCCGCGGAAAACCTGAGCGATCTGGCGTTCAGATAGTGACTTCCAGAACTCTGCTGTGAACTGAGTACCACGGTCGGAGACTATGGTTTCGGGTAGTCCGTGGAGTTTCCAGACGTTGTCGAGGTACATGGTTGCCACATCACGGACCGAGGCTTCTTCGGTGGTCGGGATAAAGTGCCGCATCTTGGTCAGTCTATCAACTACAACTAGGATTGCGTTATACCCATTGCTTTCCAGGAGGCCCGTGACAAAATCCATTGACACATCGGACCAGGGACTTTTTGGTACAAGGAGGGGTCGCAGGACACCTTGCAGGGCATTGCGTGAGGGCTTGGACCGGGAGCAGGTGTTGCAGTTCAAGACGTATTGGTCCATCGCATTTCATTTTTGGCCAAGAGTATGTACGGCTGAGGAGTTCCAAGGGCTTGGCTCTTCGGGTGACCTGCCGAAGGCTTGTCACAGATTCCTGTAGAAGGAACAGCTGGAGTTCGTGGTTGGGGCGTAGATAGTGTTTCGATACAGGAGCAGTCCTGGGTGCTGCGCACTCGGCCAAGGAGATTTTCTTCGAGTGCTTGGTGCCGTTGCTAAGCATTGTCAGGACCTCGAAGGGGAAACTATCTGCCTTGTAAGCCTTCTTGAATAGCCTTATCAACTTGGACATTCCTTCAGCGGGTTCATTTGCGAAAGAACCCATTAACAAACTTAACTTATCCTTCGATTGCACATTCTCCCGCTTCAGGACCACCTGAGCTTGGTGCAATAGCCTTTCATCCCCTTCCTTAGGGAGATCTCCAGATCTTCGAGTCAATGCGTCGGGTTTCCCTCCTTGTTTGCCGGGCCTGAAGACAATTCTATAGTCAAACCGGGATAAAAATTCGGACCAGCGGACTTGTCGTCGATTCAGGATCTTCTTTGACATAAAGTACTCCAGGTTACGGTGGTCGGATAGGACTTTGATCGGAAACTGTGCTGACTACAGGTAGTGACGCCACTCTTCAAGGGCTCGAATGACCGCTAACAATTCCTTGTCATAGATCTCATAGTTGCATTCAGCCGGAGTGTGTTTCTTTGAGAAGAATGCGACGGGGTGCAGGATTCGGTCGTCATCCCGTTGGGACAAGACGGCAGCAGAGACGTAATCGGAGGCGTCGGTTTCAACTATGATTTCCCTATCGGGGTCGAAGTGCCTGAGAATGGGAGCCGAGATGAAGGCTGTTTTGAGGTTTTCAAAAGCCTGGTTTGCCTGGGGGGACCATTTCCACTGTACGCCCTTCTTGGTTAATGCTGTGAGAGGGGAGACAACCTTAGAGTAACCTCGTATGAAACGACGGCAAAAGTTTGCAAAGCCCAGAAAGGTCTGAATCTCTTTGACGTCCTGAGGGGTTTCCCATTCCTGGATGACCTGAACCTTCTTGTGGTCCATCTTGATGCCTTCTGGGCCTAGGATCATTCCGAGATACTTGGTTTCCTGGACGTAGAACTCGCACTTCTCAGGTTTCAGGTGGACGCCATTTTTCTGCAGGATTTCCAAGACCTTTTGGACATGTTCCTTATGTTGTTCCATGTTATCGGAGTAGATCAGGATGTCGTCGAGGTAGGCTGTGGCAAAGTCGTCGAGGTAGGGTCGAAGGATGTTGTTGATCCATCTCTGAAACGTGGTGGGAGCATTGGTGAGACCGAAGGGCATGACCTGGTATTCGTAGTGTCCTAGGCGGGTTCTGAAGGCCGTTTTCCATTCATCGCCTTCCTTGACTCTGATCTGATGGTAACCCCACCTTAGGTCCAGCTTCGTATAATACTTAGCCTTACCTACCTGGTTCAGGGTTTCGGGGAACAGGGGGAGGGGGTGTCTATCCTTGGCTGTGATCTCGTTCAACTTGCGGTAGTCAACACAGAGACGTAGGGAGCCATCGGATTTCTTGACAAACAGGACTGGGGCACCGGCGGGGGACTTGGAGTGACGAATGAAACCCTTGGTCAGGTTCTCCGAGATGTACTCGTGGAGTGCCTGTAATTCACCTCGGGTCATGTTGTACAGGGGGCCAAAAGGAGGTTCCTTACCTTCCTGGAGCTTGATATCAAGGTCATCAGGACGGTAGGGGCCGAGGACAGAAGCATTTGACTCGGAGAACATGGGCAGGAACCAGTGGAGGTCAGCGGGGACTATGGCACTTGGGTCGAGGGCCTTTGTCTTGTCCAACACGTCGTCTATAGCCTGGAGGGATGCACAAAACAACCGGGAGCCACGGTAGCGGGTCAATCTCTTGAAGGGGGCCGCCCCGATAGCCGCGATGTGGATAAGCGGGCTGTCTGGCGGGGTGATCGAGATTCCTTGTGCAGTGACCGGGTTCAGGGAGGGGAGGCAGTGACGGAGGCAGTGTACGGAGTCAAAGACCACATGATTTCTCTTGGGCTGGAGGGTGACATCATGGTGGTGCATCCAGGGAATTCCCATAACGATCGGATGGTGGCCCGACTTTGTAACAAAGAAGGGTGCTTCCTCGCGATGTCCGTGGATGTCCAGGCAGAGCTTGGCTATGTGCGTGATGTTTCCTGAAGATACCAACCTGCCATCAATGACTTCAAGCAGGCGTTGCTTCTGCAGGGGAACTGTGGTGATGTTATGCCGAGTGCAGAAGTCTTGGTCGATGAATGCATAACCCGATGCCCCCGTATCAATGAGGGCCCAGGTTGGCACGAAGGAGGCCAGGTTCTGGGAGACAGAGCAGGTGGTGACCAGTTGATCTTCGGACATCTTGTCCTCAGACACGGAGACAGCGGAGAGTCTCTTGGTTCAACTGGTTTCCTCCAGTTGTCCTTGGTGCGGTGGTCATGGGAACGGGAGGCAAGGTAGCGGGGCTTAGACTGAGTAGTGGGAGTGTGGGGAGACAGGGCAGCGACAGGGGCAGAGCGGGGGACTGAGTTGAGGCGGCTGGTGAGGTCAGCAATGTGGGCATTGCCCTTTGTGATGACCTGCTGGATTTCCAGCTCGGCTTGGTGGAGGTCCTCATCAGAGAACGCAAGTTGCTTTCGATGCAGAGCCAGGGAGAATTGTACTTGGGTGAGGTCTTCTTCGAGAGCCTCGATCTGTTGGTCCTGCGCCTCAACGACCGGGTAGTCTCTTCGTTCGCCTCCGACATTCTTTTGCCGGGAGGTCTTGGTTCTCAGCCACATGCTTCGAGTTGGGAGTTGAGGTCTTCAACGACCTCCTCATGGTTGCACGCTGTAGGTGCCGGGATTAGGGACTTCTGTCTGGGGTCGGGAGTGAGTTAGGACCTCCAAGATTCCGTGATGAAAGGCGCCGGTGATTTCGTGACCGACATCTTCGTCAGGGAGGGAGGCCGTGGGTGGCCAGGAATTCTGAGAGGCGCTGAGCAGCGAATGGGACTTAGTCGGTCATGGTTGCGACCGAAGAAGACAGGAGCCTAAACGGTGTTGTCTTTGGTTGGTGTTGGGGGACGAACATTAGTGTTCTGGAGGTCTTGGCGTTACTTGGCGAAGAGCTCTCTACAGTTCTAACGAGGAGATAGATGATCTCGCGTCGAAGTAGTGGACTCGAAGATACCAAGAGAAAGACTCGTTCTGCGGTCGTTGGTTATGATCTACGAAGCGAACCAAGGAAAGACAACCGAGGGTCGGGATCTATGGAACGTAAGGAACTACGAGTATAAGTTCCGAACGACTATGGTTTCGAGGGACGTAGGAAGGAACTATAGTAACGCGAACGATATATATTCCAAACTAATCATCTGACTATGATAACCGTAGAGAACTAGAGACAAACAATAGAACACCCTAAGGAACAGGAAGGTTGCGTAGAGAAGAAAGGAAAGAGAGACAAGGAGAGGACAGGCCCATATATATATCCATCGCCGAGAACCGATTACTAACCCGTGTGACGGAAACCCATAGAACCCAAAGGAAACCTGATTACAAATGAAAACCCGAGAATGCTTAACCGAGTCGTTGACACCTTCGCGTGCAGCGGTAAACCTAGTAACGTAACACGAAGTCTTGGCACGCCGTTATAATAAGTACTCATCTCCCTTTTCGACCACTAGTTCTAGATTTTTCCTCATTATCAGTTGTAACAAGCGGAAGAAGACCCTTAAGATTATTTTAAGTCTACCAAGAAAGATCTTTACTCTCTAAACCTAATTCTTTCTTCTATCAGTTTTCTTGCTTCCTACACTTTTGTTTATGTTACGCGCTGAACCGGAAGACAGGAGAGTGTGGGAAAAGCGGGGTAACCCTTCAGAGTTCGGGGGCGATGATGTAGATTATCTCGAATACAAAGCAGTGAACAACAAGGTACCAATAGAGGACTCGTTCGGCTGTCATACACTAAGACCGAGAGACACAACAAGACGGAACGTATTCAGGAGGGCCGGGCTATAACCGACGGGGAGGTTCTAGGAGCATCAGGCTTATTACCAATCGAGTAGATTTCGGGAACTCGGACACGTTACACGAAGCGAACGATGTTTAGAAAGTTTAATATAATATATTTGAATACCCAAAGACCAAAAAGTAACAACCCGTAGAGAAATAAGACTCAAACAAAAAGAACCCCAATATAACAGGAAGATTGCGTGCGGAAGAAAGGAAAGGAAGACAAAGGGAAGGTAGAGCCATATATATACAAGTGACGCCGAGACGCCGAAATATGATTAATAATCCACGCGACGGAAACTCATGGAAGCGCATCGAGGAAAATTATAAGAAAGAGAATGCTCGTTACACGAAAACCCGAAAGAAAACCCAAAGGAGAAGTGACAACCAAAAGACAATGCACCGAGAACCCAAAGCGATATCCTTCCTCCGCAATCCAAACCGAGACACGAAAACGCCGTTAGAGTTTAGTAGAGGCAGAACCCTATCACATAGACCAAGAGATTCTCATTTTATAGTCAATGTGTAGGACGTACATTATATACCTTCAAAATGCTGTTAGGTTGTAGACAGGAATCATTATATACTAAAGATATAGATAAAATTATAGTTCTAATATATTACTGAGCAATTCTAACGGACGAAATCATAATCCAGGTAGGAGGAGCGATCTGGGATACACTTTGTGTGGTTCAGGAATACAAGAACGGGCTGGCTACCATCAGAGCTTCTGGGTTTTCTAGGAACTAGAGAAACAGGCTTTATACCATCGAAGATTCTGGAGTTCAAGGAATTAAAGGAACAAGCTTTATACCGTTGAAAATAAACTATATTCAAACTAAACACTAACTAACGAAAAGAAGATGTTGAGTGAAAAGGAAAGAAAAGCGAGAAAGGAAAGACTCCAGCGACTATATATACAGAAGAACTCCGATGATTCCTTCACTCAAATGAACCCCGAAGAAACCTATAGAAACTGTACTGATTTATTGTCATACCACATCGAAGAGAAAAAACATAGAAGCATCAGCAAAAAATCAGGTCTCGTCCTGTGGCACCCGGCGCCCTATATGCTCTGGGCGAGCTGGGCGCCCAATTGATTTGCTTATGCTAAGACCCACGCCCGGCACCATAAGATCGCCCCTGACGTTTGGGACGAGGATATCACGCCCGCCGTTCTGGAACTCATCTGCCATTATCTGCCATATCTGCGCTTATTTAAAGGCCCCTGTTCGCCCATTTTCATCTCATTGCTTTTGCCTTTAAAGATTTTTTGCCCAGCAGATGCCTTTTTAGCACTCTGTAGTCTGGCAAAATGAGGTCAAATCGCAAAAGTTACTTTATTGCAAGATAGTCCGCCGCTATATAATACTATTTAGATGGTAATCCCCACCCGCACCCCCCACATGCCCACCGCCCGCCCCATGCCTGCCACATGCTTACCTACCACCCTGCAACCGGTAATCGTCGCTGATTCAGAACCCGATTTGGAGCCAGATTTGGAGCCAGATTTGGAGCCAGATTCAGCGCCTGATTCGGTGCCTGATTCGGTGCCTGGAAAGGTGTCGATTGGGTGCCTGAAGAGGTGCCTGATCTGGTGCCTGGAGAGGTGCCTGAGGAGGTGTCGATTCGGTGCCTGAAGAGACGTTTGGAGAGGTGGCTCAAGAGGTGTCGATTCGGTGCCTGGAGAGGTGCCTGGAGAGGCGTTGATTCGGTGCCTGAGGAGGTGTCGATTCGGTGCCTGAAGAGACGCTTGGAGAGGTGGCTGAAGAGGTGACGATTCGGTGCCTAGAGAGGTGCCTGAGGAGGTGTCGATTCGGTGCTTGATTTCGGCGTCGAATTGAAAGTCTATCTAGATGTCAGTATAGGAGTCAGAATCTCGGCGAGGGAGACGCCACCGGCGAGGTAGAGGCAGAGGTGGAGGTAGAGGCAGAGGTCGCGATGGAGGTGAAGGTAGATGTAGATGTAGAGGTGGAGGTGGAAGTGGAGGTGGAGGCGACCCATTACCGTTAAGACTGGAAATCATGCCAAAGCTGACGTCAGGTAAGTCAATGTCGCCACTCTAGTACACTTTGGGACGTCAAAGATGAGTCAAATATGACCTATCGCCTTTTGGACGGCCCAAACGAGCCAAAATATGATCTATCACCTCTGGGACGTCCTAAACGAACTCTAATATGACCTATCATATTTTGGACGTCCCAAAACGTCCCCAGGACGTCCCAAAACGAACTAAAACGAACCAGTCACTTTCCGGACGCCCCAAATGCTCCAAATGCAGCGAGACGAACAAATCTCGTTGAACGAGACCCGGCTCGTCTGGGCGCTAACCTTTTTTTGCTGATGAAAGGGAAGGTAGAGTTATATATATACAAGTGATGCCGAGACGCCGAGACATGATTAATAATCCGTACGACGGAAACTCACGGAAGCACATTAAGGAAAATTATAGCGAGGAGAAATGATCGTTACACGAGAACCCTAAAAAAAACCCAAAGAAGAAGTGAGTACCCGAAAGACAACACGCTGAAATCCCAAAACGATATCTTTTCTCCGCACTCCAAACCAAGACATGAAACGCCGTTAGAGACAGGTGATGGCGAGGAAGCAAATTAAGAAATTGTGGATATTTAATTTGATTATTGAACCAAGGAAATCAGTGTTCGAGAATCCAAATATATTTCTATAGAAAAAAATATAAAGCTGAAATGAAGAAGTAAGAGAGGAAAATTTCAAAGGAAAGATACCAGCCCGATATATACACACTACACCGCTACCTCTTCGATGAGTGATCATTATTCTGAAATAAAAACTTATAGAAACATACAAAACTTGATTTCAAATCTATTGTACCATATCGCATTATCATTACACCATATTACATCATCGCTTAACCATATCACATTATCCTATAGAAACTCATAGAACTTCAAAGAAAATCTAATGACAAATGATCTCCATAAACAGAACTTTCACTTTATATGGTTTTTTTTAGAACGTTGTAATATAATGGAGTAAGTGTCTACAATTTCTTATTATTACAACTTGTTGAGAAATTCTAGATGAGGAAGGAGTTTGGATCATGAAGTTCATTTGTTATCGGGTTTACCTTGAGCTTCTATGGGTTACTACAGGATTATATGATACAACTAAGTGATAGTGTAATATAGTGTAATGATGATGTAATACGGTGCAATGGATTAGAAATCAGGGTTTCTGTATTTCTGTGAGTTTTCATTTCATAATAATGATTAGCTATCAAAGTGTTGGTGTAGTGTATATATATCGGGCTGATATCTTTCCTTTTAAATTTTCCTCTCTCACTTCTTCATTTTGACTTTCAATTTTCTTCGATAGGAATATATTCGTTTTTCTGAAACACTGATTCCCTTAATCATATACTCAAGCAGGATATCCATAGTTTCTTGATCTGCATCCTTGCTATCACCAGTTAAAATATTCAGGTGTTCTATAATTTGTTTTCTCCAACCTCCTACTCAGGCATGGTCTTCAATATTTCAGACCGCTTCTGACTTTGGCTCATCTCTAGTTCTTAGTATTATTATTATATTAATACTTTCTAACGTTCTTGCGTTGCGTTCTTGGTCTTCTCAATCCATAATTCTGTTTCACTCTATAATTCTTATTGAATCTAATCGAGTTGATGGGTTTGTAAGATAAGAAAATAAGGAATCTCTAACTGCAAATAATGGAAATTTTAAATTCTTATCATATATTCAATTTACTTATACTTTATTTAACATTACTATATTTTATTTATTAAATATATCATAATTTAATTTGTTTCGTTGATGTTTATAATATGTCATGTTATTGCTAAATCCTACCGATGGTTAAAAGTTCAAGTTGTTGAGCGTGTTTGTAAATGTATTTATATCATAGGTTCTCTTCTCCTCTCTTTTACTTTTACTTTTTTTTTTTTTTTTTAAATAATTGACTCTGTCAAATTCATTTTCTGGTGATCAAGTTATATAATTCCAATTGAACTCTCATGAGTTATATCTTGTGATTTATGTCACCATCTCATAGCGTTTCCGAACACGACCAATCTTGCATGACATATAAAAAAGGTGGATTTGACGCTTTTTGTATTGTATGCAATAGCAGTCGTGCTCGGAAACGTCATGAATTTACGAGTAGTTCGACACTAGCGCTCGATTGAGCCTCAAAGGTTGTCTCGACTTTCAACACATTTTTGCCAAGAGGCTGGCGCATAAAATACATGAAGCCGCGCGGCTATGAAGGACCTCCCAACACAGTATATATTGTAGCAGAATTTGGAAATGCTGTTAGTTAAATGAATTATTTCAACTATCAAAGTGAAAAGTGGCGATAAGTACGGCGTTCGGTCCAGTAGAAAATGATAGTGATGTTGAGGTGTAGGTTAGCGACGATCGACCCGGGGTTGTGATGTAGTCTCCCAACCTCATATTTACAGAACCCCCTACAAAGCAGTGTCATCGTCCTCGATCTTGGCCTTTTGATCTTCTTACACCCTGTGTAGTTAAGGACTCAAACTACAGGGAAGAAAAGAGTCTCGAAGAATCTGCCGTGCATACTGTATACCACCTTGAACGTGTGTCGTCTCTTGCAGACTCTCTACAAATATCTGAGTTATGCCTCTGTGGGCGTTTAGCTAGAGTAGGTGACCGCTCTATTTTGCTAGTTGGGATATGCTTGGGGTATCACATGAACCAAGCTCTGGGAAAGAGTAAATTGAGGAACAGAGACTGACTTTATTCCAGCCCAACAGATACCTATGGTCGAATCAAACAACGATATTCCGAGATCGGACGAGGGGCCTCCGGAGGGTCAACTGTCTTTAACGTTTGGAACGCCGCAGGATTCTAGCTCGGAAATTTCCATCCAGCCCACGGGAAGTGGCATTCCACACATTAGGTTTTCAGCGGACATAGATCATCCGAAGCCCTTTGCACCGGAAAGTTCCCACACGAGTGGAAAGGCTGTTGCCAATGCAGGTCTCATAATTGATACCTCAGCTGCGTCGCCCATAAATACTCGGGAGGAGAGTTTAGAGATAAGGACGTACAATCAACAAGCCGGCAACACGGGCCCATCAAGCTCGGTGGATGCTCGAACCCCCATATCTCATCATACGCAATTCCCGGCGTCTCCTGAATCTCCAAGGAAACGTAACCGGGGGTATAGTCTGCGCCGGCAACTATTCTTTAGGAATGTACACGATCAAATAGATCAGGGTGCCGGGATTGCCCATAGCAGCGCCAATGATATGGGGATTGAGCTCAACTCGGTGCAATCTTCACGTGGAATCGTGAACCGTACAGTAGAGTTACAGAATGCTGCTGAAGAGAGGGAAATAAGGGGGAAGGAAAAAGTAGAAATTGAAGATGGCCATGGTCATCTCAAACCAGGAGAGGGGCTACCTCCGGTTTCTGGCAGTCTTCCACAATATTCGTTATGGGCTCGCAAACAGTCAAAAACATTTAGAGGCCAGGCTCAATCGTACTATAAAAAAGTTCAAAAATTAATATTGACATATAATGAGACTCCGCCAAATAAGGAGGGCAGAAGGATACCTGTTGACGCCGAAAGAAAGGATCTACTTTTGGACGAAAGGACAGGGAAGGAATACATCGGAAATACTATCAGAAGCAGCCGTTATACTATTTGGAGCTTTCTTCCAAAACAACTCTTTGCTCAGTTTTCGAAACTAGCCAACTTGTAGGTAACGAAGTTTTCTTATTCCTCTCTATAAATAACATAAATTTAAATGTATTTTTTCTTTTCCTTTAGTAGGGCATAGGTATCAAACTGACGGATCTCCAGTTACTTTCTTTGCGTTTCAATATTACAGATGATCCCTAGTGAGTGGATCAATCCGTTTCTTTTTTTAATGCTCTTATATCACTCAGATCCCTTTATTAATGAATCGGGCGGATGATGCTGACCTCAGGTAATTAGCGCTGAGTACTACTGGAAGTAAGCAAACTCTCGAGTGATTACGCCCATTGCGTGCACTAATTTCTGATAGCATATACAACGATTGTTCCTTTGCTATTCTTCATAACACTATCTATGTCCAAAGAGGGCTACGATGATTATCGAAGATATAAGTTGGACAAAGTTGAGAACAATCGTCATACGCAAATACTTCGTTCTTATAAACCCAGTAGCGGTCGTGATCTTCCTTCCATGCTTCACTGGTCGGAAACCAGGTGGAGAAATATTCGAGTGGGCGATGTAGTAAAACTCGAACGTAATGACTCAGTACCGGCTGATATAATCATACTCCGTTCCGGCGGTCCACGGGGAATAGCCTATGTAGAAACTATGGCGTTGGACGGCGAGACAAATTTGAAGAGCAAACAAGCGCTGCCAATAATATCAGAACAATGTGATACCATCGAAAAACTTGGGGTATTTAATGCGCAGGTTGTAGTGGAGCATCCTAATATGGATCTTTACAACTTTGAAGGAAAAGTTATGGTTGGGGACGAAACGAAGCCTTTAACAAGTAGTCAGGTGATCTATAGGGGGAGTGTGATACGAAATACGCCAAACATGTGGGGGTTGGTTATATTCACTGGAGAGGAAACCAAGATTAGGATGAAGTAGGTCGAATCATCAAATATTATTGGGTTAAAATTGAATCCTTACTGATGTTTATCTGTAGTGCAAATAAAAGCCCGCGGACGAAGGCTCCTTCATTACAAGCAATTGTCAATAAGATCGTGGTGGTTGTTGTGATTTTTGTCATTGCCTTGGCTGTTTTCAACACGGTTGCGTACCGTCTTTGGCGAAACCGAACGGAAAGACGTTCTTGGTACCTAACTAATAGCAGTGTTGCCTTTTTCCCAATATTCGCTTCATATGTGATTATGTATGAACTACAATTCACAGAAAACGGCTAGTCCACATGGTTGACGTTTACTAACTCTATATAGGTTTAATACCCTCATTCCTCTTTCTCTTTATGTTAGTTTAGAGATCATAAAGCTAGCTCAAATGTTCCTACTCAATGATATCGATATGTATGACCCAGAGACGGATACACCAATGGAGGCAAGGACATCAACTATCAATGAGGATTGTGGCCAAATCAGGTAAAAATCGTTGTCTACTCAATTCGGAGGTCGAAATTGACAGTAAAAGTTACATATTTTCAGATAAAACCGGTACCTTAACAGACAACGCCATGTTATTTCGCAAGTTGAGTGTTGGTGGTCAGGCTTGGCTACATGATTTTGATATACAGCGGGAGGGGGACGAACTAGCTGGTCATTCCAACTTGGACAAGAAGCGAAGGGAGAAAGGAAAAGGCAAAGCCAAGAAAACAATAGGCCGTTCAAAATCGGTTAATGTTGGCACGAAGGGCACTGGTTCTGAACCAGCTCATACTAGAAAGTCTCTTGGGGACATGACTTATATACAGCAGATGGAGATTATTCCGCCTAAATTATCACTTGATGGTCAACTTCGAATCAAATCGTCCTCAAACTCTCTGCGGTGGCGTTCCACAGCGGTTTCCCGCGGAGCTCAACCACAACTATCCACAACGGACCTGCTGTATTATCTTCAAAATCATCCACACACTTTCTTTGCTCGTAAAGCTAGGTTTTTCCTGCTTTCTATAGCACTGTGTCACACATGTATCCCCGAAGTGAATGATGGTGGGAATATAACGTACCAGGCGGCGTCTCCTGATGAGTTAGCCTTGGTGAGAGCTGCACAGGAATTGGGATATATTACCATTGATCGACAGATAAATCGGATTTCAATAAGGACCTTTCCAAATGGACCCATGGGAGAACCTCTTACGGAAGATTACGAGATTCTAGAGGTTATTGAGTTTTCAAGTAAAAGAAAGCGAATGTCCATAATTATCCATATGCCCAATGGGGGGTTTTGCGTTTTTTGCAAAGGGGCGGATACAACTATGATTGAACTTCTTCGACTTCGGGATCTTGCAAAACAGAAGGCATTGGAGATTGAAAGGCGTGCAAATAAGAGAAGGGGCCTTGAAGCACAGGAGGTTATACGGAGAACCAGTATGCAACGTACAAGTATTGGCGGGCGTTCTAGTATAGGGGCCCGGCCAAGTTTCGGTGGCCCAGGCCGCTCCAGCATGTCTGCGAACCGCCTAAAACCAATCCAAGACGAATTTGCCGACTGGCTAAGAGATAAAGAACAGGATGTTGATATGTCATCGGTTGACGATGAAAGCACATACTCTCGACCATCTGCACAGTTTGCAAACCGTCATTCGATTGCTTTCGGAGAGATGAGTGTGCCACTGGAGAGAGAGATGAACGACGATATGGTTGATGAGATTGTTGCTGCAGACGAAGCAAGAGTTATCGAGCGCTGTTTCGCACATATCAATGACTTTGCTAGTGAAGGGCTGAGAACACTGCTTTATGCACATCGCTTTTTGGACGAACAGGAATACCTAGGATGGAAAAAGATATATGCAGAGGCAACAACAAGCCTTGTTGATAGACAGAACCTTATCGAGAAGGCGGCCGATATGATCGAAAGAGACTTTGAGCTTGGCGGCGCTACAGCGATAGAGGATAAGCTGCAGAAGGGTGTCCCAGAAACCATTGACAAGCTTCGGAGGGCAGGCATTAAATTGTGGATGCTGACTGGTGATAAGCGAGGTATGTGTCACGAAATCTGGATGGTCGGTTACTCCATATTGATTGTTATTTCCTTAGAAACCGCCATTAATATCGGCCACTCTTGCCGGTTGATCAAAGACTACTCTAATGTTATTATTCTTGACAAAAGAGATGGCTACATCGAAAGAAAAATGGCAGAAGCGATATTAGAAATCAACGCTGGGACAGTTGCTCATTCAGTCGTAGTTGTGGATGGCAGCACTCTAACCAGCATTGATGAAGACGAAACTCTGAAGTCTTTATTCTTTGATATCGCCATCATCACTGACTCTGTAATTTGCTGCCGAGCAAGCCCTAGTCAGAAGGCATCGCTAGTTAAGACCATCAGAACCAAGGTTAACAAGTCTGTGACCTTAGCAATCGGAGACGGCGCAAATGATATAGCAATGATTCAAGAAGCACATGTGGGCATTGGAATCACAGGAAAGGAAGGCTTACAAGCAGCTAGGGTCTCAGACTATTCTATGGCGCAGTTCAGGTTTTTGATGAAGTTTTTACTAGTTCATGGAAGATGGAATTACGTCAGAATATGCAAATATACAGTTGGCACATTTTGGAAGGTATAATTTGTCAAGAAAGCAGCATGGCTAGTAGTTCGCAATTGAAATCCGACGGCTGACATCTGCTTTAGGAGTTACTATTCTATCTTACCCAAGCTCTCTTTCAGAGGTCGAATGGATATACTGGAACTAGCTTTTACGAGTCATGGAGCTTAAGTATGTTTAACACTCTATTTACTTCACTCCCAGTCATTATTTTGGGAATTTTTGAAAAGGATCTATCACCAGCAACTCTATTGGCTGTACCGGAACTTTATCGCAAAGGACAACTGAATGAAGGGTTTAACTTTCGAATCTATCTTGGCTGGATGTTTCTTGCTTCTTCGCAGGCGGTCTTGAATTATTACATGATGTTTACGCTCTATGCACCACGTCTGACGGTCGATAACGGCATATATGCTATGGGCGTTATTACATATAGTGTTGTGGTAACTCTTGTTTCGGCAAAGCTGCAGTGAGTATCGGGGTCCTAGGTTTGGCTTTCTGGGAATCTGTAATGACATGTGAAAGACTTATAGAGACGCACAACAAAACTGTCATAGTCGCCGCAACTTTTGTTCTTTCCGTTGGCGGATGGTGGGTAATCAACTTATTACGTTCTATTGGGCATTCAATTCCATATCTAAAGAGTTGTTTAGGTTCCTCTGGAACATTATTCTGGGTGAAACCTACTCAAATAATGTCATCTACAATGTGAAGGATGGGATTTTACGGCGTTTTGGTCAGGATTTAGCCTGGTGGCTTGTCTATATATTCTGTCTTTCGGCTTGTCTTATTCTAGACTTGGCTTTAATCACTATTCGCACCGCATTTTGGCCTACTGATGTACGCAGTCTATTCCTCTACAGCTAATTTCATACTAATCTGCGGCTTTATGACGTAATAGGTCGATATCTTTCAGGAGATTGAAAAATCAAAAGAAATGCGGAAACGCATGGAAGAGGCGGCCAGCATTGCGCTCCAGCAAAGCCATAACGAAAACCAGGGAAGCTCTAAAGCGAGCGCCGAAATTAGGGGTGGAGTGCAAGAATATTTGGGCGGACCGAGGGTACTGGAGGAAGGAAGATCGCCCGGCAGAAAAGGCACAGGTTCGCGTGTCGGGCGAAGCCCATCCACTGAAAACCGTGAAGATACCGAAGATGATATCGATGCGCGGCTGGCAAGCAGATTTGGATCTATCAGAAAATAACACTTGTGATAGGATATTTGGGTTATTTCGTCAATGACTGGTGTTTATGACTTGTACGAATGGGCGTGTACATTCAGATATATTGTGCGAATATACATGTAATATACGGACGGATACTTATTCTATATAAAGATATGAAAGCTGCCGAACTTGATAAAAGGACGTCAGTTAGGACTAGGATCATGATCTTACTTATAGAGTACCGGCGTTGGACATTACCTATACCGTCCCAATCTTGTTGTGCTTTGACTACTCTACATCAGGAGAGAAAGAAATCCACTGAGCAATTCAGCCTAACTATAGGAACTGCATGTTTAACCAACAAGGACACGCATCACGCATTCCCGCTGATGGAAAACGCGGGGTGGCAGTTTTAAACCAAGATTTGGCATGGGCACAGATACCATACAGGTATTTCCAGCCGGCAGCCGTTGGCTTTACACATGATGTGGGATATCAATCCGTGTTCAAGGCTGAGACTCACTTTACTGAGTATCCAGCCTCTTGGCCAGAGTTTCCCATTGAGCACCCGCCACAATAATGGATGTAACACTTACTTTTAAGGGTTATATATCGCGTCGGTAGGGCTCCCATAGTAGTCATCTATCTATCAATCTTGATCGGAGAATTCTTGATTCTCAAGCTGCACGGCCCGCCTACCTGTCATCTACTATTTAATTCTGCAGATCGCAGGTGCGAAGAGGTATCTGTATGTAGACCGAGCACCTGCCTCCTAATCTACATGTATGTAAATAGGGTAGGCGTTTATCTATTAGATTTTTGGATACCAGGGTATTATTAAGCTCCTAGGCCAGTGATGGATGCCAGGCATGTAAGGCGTGCACCCAGAAGCTGCTACGCATTTGGCCACTTGAATATCCACAGAAAGGTAAGCAATTACAGTAGATATTACATAGATATAGCCAGTGGAGTAGAGATTCAAACGAAAGGATCATCTTGCATATAGAGCAGAGGCCACTCCTGGCATGAAATTTTGCAAGTGATATCAGATCTGCGACTGATTGACTGTGAGGGGCAAGTTTGACCATCAGTGAGTGTATCATAACGCGCTTGGGAAACCCCACCTTGCCCAATGCCTACAACCGTCGGTGTCTCGGCAATGAACCTTTTTTTGGATGGGATGAAGGGATCGAGAGTTTTGCCCCTTTTTGCCCAGAACCTGGTACCAACGGAGCGTCCCTGACCCTAGACGAGGCTCCGCTTGCCTTGAATGATGGGCCGCCACCGATCATCCTTGGATCCATGGCTAGCCGACAACCTGCCTACCTAGCTGAGACGGGTTAAGGCCAAGACTTTGAGGGGCTGTTCCTGAACGCATACGCTAGCGGTCCCGAGGCAGCGTTTATTGAACGCCTGTCGTCACTGTTTTCTTTGCGTTGATGTCCACCAAACGATATCAAATTGAACAGCGTGATCAGAAGCAACCGAGGGGAATAAAGGGAGGCGCATGAAGCCATAAGCAGAATGAGGGGTTCTATTGATAGGCAATGAAGTACAGCTACAAGTACATGTAAGTGGTGATTAGGTCAATTTAGGTGATGGTTGAGGTTACTACTGACCTGGATGCTGGCTGGATGGCCGGCCGGACGCCATAAGGGATGTTTGGTGCACCGGCCAGTGAGGTACCAATATGTAGGTTATCCTATGCTAATATGATTTGGTACATACTCAATCGGATGGCTTCTGAGTGCGTGCCTGGCTGAGATGGCCGTTCCCTGGAATTCAGCGATGAATGGTATGTACATCTACATCGTACAATTATATAACCATGGCACTCTGCGCACAAGAATGGCAATAGGGCATTCTGGGCTGCTTTTGACGCCAGACCATGATATTCTTTGAGAATCATGTATTCTAGAGGTCTTACTTTATGTAGATGGAATTTTTGATGTGAAACTCATAGCATCGCCTGCGCTCGAGAAGCTGTGTGTGTGCCTGTGCCTGTGCCTATGCCTATGCCTGTGCCTGTGCCTGTGTTGATCTAACGAACGAAAGAAGTTTCCGGCCCCTGGCGTCAAAGGTACGAAGCAGCGAAGCAGGGTATCACAATTGGGTGGCCACTGATCATGTGTAGCTGATTGTTTGAATTCACTACGCCTCCACATTTGTTTCCTTTTCCTTTACTTCATCTTTATATTTTCTTTTTCTTTTCCTTCCTTTAGTTTCTAATCTCGTCTTGTTTCCGTAAATACATCCACTCTTTTTTTTCTTTTTTTTTTTCTTTTCTTTTTCTTCTTTTTTTTTGGTCCCATCAATTCGAGGGACACTTGTGTGGGCGGACGGTGGAAAAAAGGGAGACCCCTGGGGCTGTTTGCTGCTGGGTGTGGAGCCTACCTGACCTGGAGAAAGAGGAGAAGCACGGTGAGAGACTCGCAAAGGAGACAACCGCTGCTGCCTCCTCCACTTCAGGCTTCAGCACTACCACACCCAACCGCGCCCCCCTGTACTAGTACAGCTTGTGTTCACCCATGTAGAGCAGTGTGTAGCTACCCACACCCAAGGCGCTTTCTCCCTCTTACTATGCCGATTCCGCCGTCTACACTACCTACCCACCAGCCCACCGCCCGCCTGAGCTAGTGGCCAGCCTGTGTGCATGCAGCATGTAGGCAGAGTACATGTAGTGTACCTACATGTAGCATAGCTGCTAAGTTGGTAACCAATGCTCTGTGTAGCAACCAGATGTATCACAGGTACGCAGGTCAGGGCAGACCAGTATGCGCGGAGGGACGTTGTCATCGGTCTAACTTCTGGCTTGCCCTCACACCCACCCCCCCACAAGTGCCCACACATACACACCGCACGAACCCCCTTCACTCCCTTCTCTTTCCCTTCTTCTTCTCCTTCCTTACCCTCTCTCTCACTCACCGACAGTTGATCTTCAGGCATCGTGATCTTCCTTTCTTTTTGATCCTATACTCTTTAACTTTTTTTGCCCGCCTTTTTCAGGTTACAGCCTCACTCTTTCGGCTGTCCTAGACGCTCTTTTTGGCACCCATTTGAAGGCTTGTCCTTGTAGGCTCTTCAGCTAAACATCATCCGATTGTCCACGGCTTCGTTGCTCCACACTTGTCAGTTTCTTTCCAAAACTACCCTCAGCATCCTCAATTTGTTGAGTGTATTTCCACATTCTTTGGCCTTTCTTTAGCCCTTTCTTTCATTGCTGAAAAAGTCATTTACTTCTTTTGCCCACCCGGGTTTTTCTTGTACAAAAGAAAAATTACAAGTCAAAAAAAAAAAAGAAAAAGAAAAAGACCCTTGGATTTCTACGTCTCCGACCGGCGCGAAGTTCTTCACGATCACTACCAGATACAAACCGAAAAGTCACAACCACAGGCGTGTCCTTGTGAAAGTCGACTTAGAAAGAAGGAAGCTCATTGTAACAAGCAACTCAGCACAGTTCAGGTCAACTGTGTGTGATTGTCAAACCACCCATTTGTCAACTATCACATTCTGCATACAAATTTTCAGATAATTCAAGTGAAACCAACTCTACAGGTAATCTTAATCTTGGCTTTAGAGATAACACTGCCCGGGATCCTTCTAAGGTGAATCGCGTATGGTGATGATTATGGAGTCTGAAACTGATTCAAGTAAATAGTCGCGTTCTTCTATAAAACCAGTTGAGAATTACGCTACACAGGATGTCTTCACTAACTTCGCCTTCCCCTTCCCCCCCTCACCAACAGCTACACCAGACAAATGGCTCGCGACGACCACCTAGGAAGAGCACGCTTACACAGCAGCAGAAGAATCAGAAACGTCAAAGAGCGACTCAAGAGCAACTTGTGACCTTGGAAGCCGAGTTCAATAAGAATCCAACACCAACCGCTGTTGTACGTGAGCGTATTGCTCAGGAGATTAACATGACCGAACGTTCAGTTCAAATATGGTTCCAGAATAGGTGTGTAGTTCCTTTCCTAAGTATCATACAGCTTTCTAATATATGCGAATTTTTCAGACGTGCAAAGATTAAGCATTTAGCGAAAAAAAGCATTGAAACTGGTGAGGACTGCGACGCGATTCCCGAATGTATGCGTCAATATTTGGCCATACAAGCAATGGAAAGTGGAAAAGGATATCCTCGTGATATGATGGCCGATCGTTCTCGAACCCTTTCTGCCTATGGTAATGGTAGCATGATGTTATCCCCTGAACCAAGTCCTCAGGGGAAGATTGGTAAGTGGAAAAGCCACATCGTTTTTGGACCTATAACTCACTATATTAGTTATTCATCATTTTACATGTCGTGCATTGACAATTGGTTCCTGGCGTCGTGTTGGCCAGAACGCAATGGATCTTGTGATATTTTACTCACCCGAAAAGGCGTGTATCACATACTATATCAACAATGACTCGGCTGGTTACAAGATAGAATACCCTTTCTCGTCTATCAAGAATATCGAGCTTGAGGGGTTGGACTCGCCTACATCTGTCGTAAATGGGACACAGAAGCAAGGTCAACTTGTTATCACTCTGACTCAGCCTCCTAATTTTTTCATGGATTCGTCCGGGTCTGGTGGATTTTATCAATGCAGAGATTTTACTGAGGACCAACAAGCTTCGCAAGTCTTGGTTCATCAACTTGGAGGTCCCCCGAAGGTTCTGCAGGGCCAGCTTGCAAAGTTGATGACCTCAGAATCATTTGCAAACAGGCACAACCATCCCCCTGCGCATATGGCATTTTACGATCATCCAACTCTGTCGGTTTCCGCTCCCGTTTCTCCACAAATCATCCGCCCTGCTTCATCAAACGATGTCGATTCCCTCTCGGTATACCCCCAGGACCCTACATTTAGTCACAACTTCCACCAAAAGCACCGCCGGACAAGAAGTAGGTCCGTACCGAGCGCTATTGACTTTTCACAGTATAATATGCCATCGTTCTCTTTCCAGGACCCACAGGATCATCTGTATGCTCCGGCACCGCAACACCAACACTCCTTGGTCAACCCTGGGCTTTCAAACCCTCTACGAATTGATACATCCTCATCGGGATTTCTAGATTACAGACCCAACCCAGCCTATCCTCTTTCTGCTGCAACTACAACGTCGCCTTCTGACTATGCTAGTCCTTCGATGCTCAACTCTTCATTACAGGCTGATATGAACGGGAACGGTTACGGGACACCTTACAGTTTGCCATTTTTATCGCCAATGATTGACCCCACGGGCGTCATCAACCCCTCTGTTTCCCCCATCTCAATGGGCCACGGCGACCCAGTGATAGCAAGTGCTTCACCGCCCTTGTCGCACATGCACCGGGCGGATAGTTCTGAGCTATTCCCAGATACATATGATCATCATGGAAATCTCTCGGACGATGGTGTTGGTTTAAGCGAATTGTATTCAAAGCAATCATTGACAATGTCAGGTAGCTCTCCATCAGCGCTTGACGATTCAGACGAGGTAGACATGCAGCACATGATGCATTACCCGATGTCTCAAGGCGTTTCGTCTCAAGGGAACATGATGTAATGCGACTATTATTTTACGCTACGGTGCCACGCGGTGCAAGCCTGCATTTGCAAACCGCTCTCTGTCAAAGCATTCGCTGATTTTTTATCTATTGGGTTTCATCTCATCTCATCTGATAGTTTTCATTTTTTTTTGTTTTCCATATGACCGCCCTCGTGTTTTTGTTGTGTAACTTTGAATGATCATCAGTAGGAGTGTGGGATTCCGGTTTGGTACACAGGGGGAGCGGGTCTCTTCAACTTGAACGCTTTTTTTACATCTCGATAGTTCCTCTTGTCTGCTTTTTTTCTTTTTTTTTCGCCCTGTTCCCTTTCCGTATTGAACAGGGCTGGGGTTTCTCGGGTTGGGTTATGGGGATCTGATTGTGGTATTCGGTGATAACGGCTTTTATTTTCTTGTAATAGTAAGCCCATAACCAGAAAAACCTGTGGAACTATAGGGAGGCGTTCTGTCGGGCTTACTGGAAAGCAATGGGTAGGGAATCCTCAAAAATATTATGCCCTTCTATTAATAACTCGTTTTTTTTTTATTTCCTTCCGAATTTTACCACTCTGCTGAGCGTTGTTTTAGTTTATAATTTCTGTTTCCCTTATCGGATTTACGTTGCATTTTTTTTTTCTCTGGGTCCTTTATAAACATTTTTTTCTCCAGCCTTGTAGGCTCTGCAACAAGAGTTCGCTGGTTGATATTCGATTTTTTTATTGTTTCATTTTCATTTGTCGCGCTTAGCTCTTCCTTTTCAACGTTTGGGGGTTACATAGTACGTATTACTTGTTGATTGATATCAAGTCATATATTTCAGAGTATTGACCTTTGTGCCTGATTCTTTTGCTATGGAGTTACTTATGGAGTCAATCATCGTGTAAATAAAATCCATGTCTAGAGAGGTAATAAGATTTAAGGTTATGCCCTGTCACACGCCTGCCAACCGTAATAGCTACTGCAACCACGGCCACTGTCAACAGACTTACCCTGGTATGCGTAGTACAGTTTTGCATTTCATAGAACACAAGCATTTGCTAAACCAATCAGTTCTGCCTACCTAGGAGAGTGTGGCTAAAAATCTTAGGGCGTGTTCGGGAACTTCCCTGCGAAAACGAAGTTTGAGGGAAAACTCGGTGTTCGGCACTCCATGGAAAAACTGTGTTTTGGTGAGAAAACAGCCAAGTGCCCGTTTGGCAACGGCCTAACCTTATAAATGATTGCCGTTTGGAACGACAATAACCTGATAGGGTTGTTTTACTCGGGTGTAGCAGATAGAAACAGAAAATGCAAAAGGTGATATGTACAGCCTCCGGTAGAATTATTGTGGAAAACAAGGACCAACAATAACGCTGAGAATAGGGTGATTCTCTAACGCCACACCTCCGCAATAATTCTACCAGAGGCTGTATGATAAATCAGCACCACTCCATACAAATAATCACTCGCATTTTCTATTTTTTTTTTTAAAAAGTCTTATCAACTTTTTCTCAACCACGTATAGTCGCGTCCAACAAGCTTTGGCCGATTTTGTGGTGATGGCAACCACAACCCACCCACAAATATCAATGAATAAATCAACTGACAATTTATTTAATGGAAATTAGATAGTGATATTTGATAGGGGATAGGTAAATTGAATATGTGACTAAAAATTTTTGTATCCTCCACTAAGGGCCACAAATAGTGCATTTATTTTTGGTAGCAAATCTATTAAGTTATTCACTTGTAATAAGAAATTTGAGTCCCCCCTCTCTCAGGACAATTTTATAATTTATTTTCAAAGCGAAGTGCTCTCTGGCTGTAACTTTATAGTGTTTGAAGAATATAATTGTATGTTTTCATATGTGGGTAATAAAATGGAAATCAATTGGTAGGGTGGAAAATACTTCATTATGGAGGATAGAATATTTTATAGCAATAGAATAAAGACATATTTAAGTATGTTTATATTTTGAGCTTCCTTATAGTCTTTTAAACACTAATATATATTTTCTATTGGATATCTTGACATTTGAATTTACACCTGTCTTTTTAGTATTTTAATATAGATGTCATACAATAAAAGATTTTAATCACCTTATAACGGAATTAAAACATATACATGAAAACATTTACCAATACTTTCAAAATAAATAAATGTTATATTTTGAAAATATAGTATAAAGGAGATAAATTATCCATCACAGCCCTAAATAATCCGGGCCAAATCTTGTAATCAAAAGTGAATAAGTAGATGAATTTTTTACCAAAAATCAATACACTTGTTGTAATCCTCACTAGTGGATATAACAAATTCTACTCATATATTTAATTTATATATACTTTGTTAAATTAAATAGTATCATATAATTACTGTGAAATAAATTGTCAATTAATATATGGATTGTGATTACCATCACTATAAAATCGGCCAAAACCTTTTGGACGTGATAGTATATACATTAGCAAAAAAGGGTTGACGCCCAGATGAGGCAGGTCCTGTTCAACGGGATTTGTTCGTTTCGCTGTATTTGGAGCATTTGAGACGTCTGGAAGGTAATAGGGTTGTTTGGTTTGTTTTGAAGAAGTTTTGGATATCCTAAATATTTATAGTTTATATTTTAGTTCGTTAAGGACATCTCAAAGGTGATAAGTTATATTTTGGAACATTAAGGACGTCCAAATAATACTGTATCATATTTGGCTTGTTTTTATAACAGGACCATACTAGCCGTTAGGAGACTAGATCTCACCAGGTCTGTTATAGGTTCAGAGTTATTAGTAGAATTCAGTAGTTAGAGTGATATGAAAGTACTTACTGGTGAAGACCACAACCTGCTGCAAGTGTACTCACGTATAGCAGAAACATACCAACAGTTAGGAGACTAGATCTCACCGGGCCTGTTGTAGGCTCAGAGTCATTGATAGAATCCAGTAGCTACAGTGATAGGGAAGTACCTGTGGGTAAAGACCACTACCTGTCACAAGTGTACTCACCTTCTGGCTACTAAGGAAGAGATCTATTAATGAAGGGGCAGACTGACGAGTCTGTGTCCTGTCAGTGAATAGAAGACCGGCTAAAGAAAGATCTCTGGCCTTGGGACATCTCGGGTGGCTTCAGAAGCAAAGATAAGCCCTGCGAGCGGCAGTGGTTATCTTGGGAATAGATCTACAATGAATTACAGCTCTGCAGCCATCAAGGTAGACCACGAGCGAGACTCCTCTAATGCAGGCCGGAATGGAGATTCCTCTAATCTGTGTGACAATCGTGATCTTTGGCGTAGTTCTAAGACTGGAAGGCTAAAATAGGCTAGAGGGAAAAATTAGGCTAGTGGAATTAAAGGCTTTTTGAGTAGTGGAAGGCAGGAAAATCGAGAGATTTGAAGTATAAATACTCATCTCCATTTCCACCCACTAGTTTTAGTTTTCCTGATTATCAGTGGTAACAAGTGGAAGAAGACCCTTAAGATTATTCTAAGTCTCTCAGGAAGAATCTTTACTCTCTAAACCTAACTCTTTCTTCTACCAGCCCTCTTGCTTCCTACACTCTTGTTTAGTAGAGGCAGAGCCCCGTCACGCTCAATAGCGAATTATAGAGAAAAGAAAACCCCACCTGTATAAATCCATGATTTAAATATATAGTACAGAGAGAATACAGTACCATCTTATATAATTGTGAGCCTTTTTGGAGAGTTAGGGAGATTTATAGATAGTATAGTAAACTTACGTAATGGTATCAGTCGTCCACTTGAAAGAATGAGAATAAGAAAACATAGGGCTTATATATTTCTGATCAAATTTCACTGCTACTACATCACATATTGGAGAATCAATCGCAGTTATCTGTTGGAGTTGAATAATATAATGTCACTGAAATATTGCCTGATTGGTTTGAGAAAATATGAACTATCTATGCACATTATCCTTTAAACTTCTAAAGTTTTAAAGACTTCTGAAACTACTTTCAAGACCAAAATACATTGATATTCACTATCAACAATCAAATCACGATATATCTTTTGTATACAGAATTATGCCAATGCTGGTAGTTTCGATCAAATTTTCTGCAAAGACAACCTAGTGTAAGTGTCAGTTGTGACAGGGCTCTGCCTCTATTACACAAGAATGTAGGAAGCAAGAGGACCGGTAGAAGAAAGAGTTAGGTTTAGAGAGTAAAGATTCTTCTTCCGCTTGTTACAACTGATGATGAGAAACACTAGGAGTAGTGGGCAGAAATGGAGATAAGTATTTATACTCCAAATTTCTCTGTTTCCCGGTCTTCCACTGCTCAAACTACGTTCCGGTGAAAAACTATGTTTTGGAGTGGAAACAATTCGTCCGCTACCCCGTTCCTACTAAGCCCGAGCGGGTATTTCCGGTCCTAGAGTAAGCACCCTTAGCCAGAGTCAAGGATCACCTGCAGCCGGGCTGTCACACAGTTCCGGGCGTGCATCAAATGAGTCTCCATTGAGGTGATCTATCCTAGTTGGCTGCAGAGCTGTAACTCATTGTAGATTATTCCCGGGCATAACTACTGCCACCTGCAGCAGGGCTATCTTTGCTCTGAAGGTTAATGGAGATGCCTGACACTTAGAAATCTTTCTCCGGCTGGTCCTCTATTCACTGACAGGACTCTGACTTGTCAGTCTGCCCCTTCATGAATAGATCTCCTCCTTAGTAGTCTGAAGGCAGTTACACTTGCAGCAGGTTGCCGTCCTCACTTACAGATACTTCCCTATCACTGTAACTATTGGATTCTATCAATGGCTCTGAACCTATAACAGGCATGATGGGAATTAATCTCCTGACCGCTGGTATAGCTCTGTTATAGATAGTTCGCATGACCTTCATAGAGCCATGAGTTACTCTAGGCAAAGACTTGGGTAGTTAAGACTAGTAGTGTATTTGACATGGTTCATTTGTTTGAACTGAGACAAGGTTAATAGCTTGTAAACAAAAGGGTAGATTTGAGAACGTAGAATGAGTTACATACATAGTGACAATGGTTTGAAGCGCTTGGTGAAAGGAGAAAGAAGTCTTGTGTTTAAAATAAGAATTTTAAACGTGATAGTAAACGATAAAATCAAGTTTGGCAGTTCAAAGAACTTTCGGAGATTCAAAAGAGAGCTATAAGAACCTTGATAATATTGTAGAGAGTATAACGGATGAGGTCGTAACTAGGCGGGAGGAGTGATCTGTAGTACGCTTCGTGAAAGCTCAAGGGAACGAGAATAGGCTTGATAACGTTGAAGGTTCCTACTACTAGGAACTGGAAGGTCGGACTGATTAGCGACAAAGTATCACGGACCGACGCTGACAGGCCAGGCCTAGGCCCGCCTCACTACCAGGAAGGCAACTACGGAACAGGGTTGTATGAGTAATGGCTTGCTGGGATTTCCTAATTATGTTTGGTTGCGTTAGGCATTGCTGCGGTACGGTTTCTTCCTCGTACATTTTCTCTCTTCCCTGTACTTTCTGTTCGGTATGGTGTGATGATAAATCAGTGGGGTTTCTATGGGATTCTTCAGGGTTCGGTTGCGTGGAGGTTCTTCTGTATATATAGTCACTGATGTCTTTCCTATCTCATTTCTTTCTCCTTCATGCAACGGTTTCTTCTCGTTAGTTAGGTTTTAGTTTGAATATATCTTTGGTTCTTTATCCTCGTCGGTAATCAGCCCGACCCTCCAGTTCTTAGCATCCCGAGTCTCCGACGGTATCAAGCCCGTCCCTGTCCCTGAATTCCACGAAGCGTACTCCGAGTCGCTCCCCCTGCCCAGTCACGACGTCGTCCGTTAGACGAAGGTAGAAACCAAATATTCAAATATATTCAAACTAAAACTTGATCAGCAGAAAGAAGACTTTGCGTGAAGAAGAAAGGAAAGAGACAAAGCGAAGATATCAGCGATTATATACAGAAGAATCTTCACGCAACCAAACCCTGAAGAAACCCATAGAAAACCCAACTGATTTATCATTACACTATCACGAAGAGAAATTACTGGGAAGAGAGAAAATATACAAGTATCACGGATGACAACTAAGACAAACACGATGCAGTATTTTATACTTCGATTGACGGAAGGCCAAGGTCTACGACTATGATGGAGGGAGTTCACGTGAGTACGAACCAGTGATGGGCTCGGTATCTTTGAATATTTGAGGCTATGGAGGTCTCCTCGCTTCTGTGGGATCGGGGAACCGTTCAGTGATGCAAACAGTACTTTAAATACCGAAAGACAAGACTATGGTATTTCCTAAAGACAAAGAAGGTTGCGTGAAGAGAATAGGAAAGGAAGAGAAACTAGTACAAGCAAGAGACGATGCCTCTATATATATCCCAATGGCTCCTTTGCTTATTCATCCATAGAACCTGATAGAAAGATATAAGAAATGTATTACAAAGCGAGTGACTCATTAATCCCTGTAATCCTGGAACCGAACGGAAACCCATAGAACTTTAATGACAAATGAAAATCTAACGGTGTTTCGTGTCTTGGTTTGGATTGCGGAGGAAGGATATCGTTTTAGGTTCTCGGCGCGTTGTCTTTCGGATTATCACTTCTTGTTTGGGTTTCCTTTCGGGTTCTCGTGTGACGGTCATTTCTCTTCCCTATAATTTCCTTCTTGTCTTTTGAGTTTCCGTCGCGGATTATTAATCGTATCTCGGTGTCTCAGCGTCACTTGTATATATATACTCTACCTTCCTTTGTCTTCCTTTCCTTTCTTCTCACGCAATCTTCTTTGTATTACGTTCTTTTCGTTTGGTTTTATTTACTCTACGGGTTGTTCCTTTGATCTTAGGTGTTAAGAATATATTACGTTAAACCTTCAAACATCGTTCAGCTTTTAAATAACGTGTCAAGTTATAAATCTCTCAAATTAAATTATCAAAGCGTCCTGTAAATCTTAAATGCGGTTATAGTCAGGCGGCGAATCGTCCGATGGGTATTGTGCCTCTTGGTATTAGTCCTGAAAAAGCCTTCTGGCTGAGCGAGTCCTCTCACATTTCAGTGTTCACTACCTCGTACGCGAGATCATCTACATCATCGTTCCCGAACTCTGAAGGGTTACCCCGCTTCCCCGAGCACCCTTCTGCTTTTCCGGTTCAGCGCGTAACAGAAAACCCACCTAAACTCTTTTCCTTCATGCCTGCATACGATATCGTACTACGCTGTGATAACAAGGAAGAAACTGTGCGGCAGCAACACTTCACGCAACCGGAACTCAAATAGGAAATCCTAACAACCCATTACTCATACAGCCCTGCTTCGCAATTGCCTACTCGGTAGTGGCACAGGTCTAGACCTAGCCTGTCGGCGTCGGTCCGTGATAGAGAGACAGGAACTATCTGGAACTGGAGGTGAGTCTGGAAGAGACGTATGTGAACAGAGTAATAACCTTAGGAATGGTCTTTGAAAACTTAGTCAAAGTTTAGCAGCCTCTTAAAGAGATTAAGTGGTTCATCTAACGGACCAAGTGGGAGCTAGGCAAGCAAGAGATTCAGGGTACACTTCGTGAAAAACTCGAAATTTGAGGACGAACTTGATACCATTGGAGACCAAAATATTCGAGGCTAGAAAGTCGTACTTGTTACCGATGGACGATAGAAACCCAAAGAATCAAATATATTCAAACTAAATACTAATAAATAGGAAGAAGACGTTGTGTGGAGAAGAAAGGAAAGAAAGAATAGAGAGAGAAGTAACGTCTATATATACAGCCCTGGATCTAATAAATACCATTATACTATCCTGATATATAAAAGTACAGGGAAGATAGAAAAGATTTAGGGAAGAAACAATACCGCAGTAAGACCCAAAGACCGAACGATACAACATTACTCAATGACCCTGTTTGCAGCTACCTCTTTGGTAATGGAATAGGCGTAGATCGAGGCTGGCAGAGTTGGTCCATGATAGTTTGGTAGGACACATAAAGAGAGTAATAGCCTTAGCCATAGCCTCTGGACACTTAGTCTAGGGCTCAGAAGACCTTCAGGATGGTGTGGGTAGTTGACATGGTTGTCAGGAGAGGTGAGAGAGTGGTTGCTTTAACGATTGCCTCCGGAAACGTAGCCAAGGCTCCGGAGAAAGTCAGTACAGCGAAAGCTTGCTATAACGGTATCTTCTATATGGGTAATCTCTCTATAACGGTAGCACTTCTCGGTCCTTTTTGCCCAGCCTTCAGCACCGGCACCCCTTATATAAGGGTAATCTCTCTACAACGGTACCGTTATAGAAAGCTTTCGCTGTAGTTTGCTGATGACACTGGAATTGACTTTGATCATCGATCCTTGATCAAGGTACATTGTGTTTCATCAGTTCCATCAGTGATTAAATTCTATTCATCTCGCTACTATCAGGAACTCACACGCAACAGCCTACAACGCGTGTACTCGAGAGCCTTCGCCAAGAGTCCTCCACGTGATCATCTCTCTCAGAGCACTAGTCACGTAGGCAGCTCTTGGTGAAGACGCGCGAGTACTGAAGGTCCACGCAAAGAAGTGGCACGTGACCGTAGAATTATTGGCATCTACTCGCGCTGCCGGATTGAAGCCGCTCAGACAACAACCATTCGCCACAGTTCATTGAGCGGCTTCAAACCGGCCGCGTGAGTATGTTCTCGAGTTATTCGTTGCGCCGCAGCAGGGATATTCCTCACCACAACCTACTCGAGTGGCCGGAATCTCTTTAGGTCACGTGGGGCCTCAATGTCCTCACAGAGAACAAGCCCCACGTCATGTGACCTGAGAAGATTCTGGCCGCTTGAGTACTCGGGCGGCCAAGTTTCGACTTAATCACATGACCTATGAGCGGCACAAACAACCTGTAAACAAGCATCACGTGAATAAGTCGAGAGTTGGCTTACCCCTAGTCACTAGTACTGTGAAGTTGCATCCTTATCCCTTAGTCTGTCAGTAAACGCTGACCCCCCCAAGAAGAAGAAAATTTTGAGTGGCTTTACTAACAGGTCCTATTATCTCCCTTATCAAATAATAGATCTCCCATACACATTTAATTCCTCTATTATAGTGGGGTCAGCATTGACAGACTAAGGGATAAAAAAATCGGGTTGTCTTCCTACTTTGCGAACTTTTCACGCTACCCAATAATCTATTTCTATGATATTTCCGCAGACATTTTTGGTTTTGTGATTCCTAACTCTATCTACATAATTAATCAAACACTCAACCCGTTTCTTGAACTTAAACCAGGGTTATTCTCAATGTACTTCATTGCAGTAGTATCAGACCTGAGAGTCATAGTTGAGCATTCATTGAAGTCACCTCGGGCTTTTCTGCCTTCATAGTTAGCGGCTCGGACTCCTCTAGTAGTTCGATGCAATACCCTTAACACAATTAGTAAAACACTGGCATCCTATCAACCAAGCAATTAAACTCTGCAGATACAGTTTCCGTGATTATTATTTGGAAAATGTTTATAGCGTTTGCCTACCCTAATTTCCCAAATAACGATCACGAAAACTGTATTATGATACTTAGAAAAAACTTTAAAAAGGTAGACATACAGTGCTACAATAGCTCACAACTTGAACCTTCATTTATCAACATAAATCATAAACAACAGTTTACAACTTCATATCTAGATCCGTCGCTGCCCTGAGAACCATAATAATTATCCCTCACGAGTGGAATGTTGATTCCTTTTCTAGGTTTCTTTTCATGTAATTCGATCGGCGTCCACAACAACTTATTTAGAGTACACATAACAAGTGGAGTAGGGCATGGGTTACACCGTTTATTTTTTCCTTTTTCCTCTCTGTTGCTATGATACAAAGAAAAAGAATAGCCGCGAAGCTTCTACGCGCGTTCGTTTGTGTTTCCCCTTTATCTCTCTTCAGCTAGGTTTGTCTTATGCTGGCCTTGCTACATTCCACCCCAGTATCACATCTCATCCCCTCTCCATCCAAGTTTTCCCACAAGTAACGGCTAGTGCTCTATTGACAGGACAGGAAAGGAAGCCATCTCAAGACTGAGATATAATTCTCCCCTTCATCCGATTCTGGTTTTGCTCTGTCCGTGAACCGGAGAATCACTCATCACTGTAACTTCTTCTTGATCGTTACCTTTAACTGTCATGAGTTTTTTCGCCAAGTTTAATAAGACCGGGACGACGCCAATAACCCCCCAGAAATTCACAGTCAAAACTATTAAGGTAGCCTCTGAACCGAAATCCAAGAGGACAGAGCCTATACAAAACAAACCCGCTCCTTCGGCGCGGCAAGATGGTGAACCGAAGCGTGATAGTAGCCAGACCACGCCACTACACGAGTCTAGTTCGAAACGCCTTGCGTCGTCCTCTCGGAAACGCAAACACTTCGAGCAGTCTAAAGGCCCTTCCTCATCGTCGCTAGATCTGCTTAAACCACCGAGCCTCGAATTATTGGCCCACTCCAGCAATCGTTACAGACACTCTTCCTCAAGATCCCCGTTATCTGTACGGCTCGGATCCAGCGATGAAAGTTCTAGCGATGGCGACAATACCGATGAGCGAGCATCCAAGCGTTATAAAAGCATATCACCCGCGGCTCCATCACGATCTCATGATAGAAACCTAGTAAACCCTCAGAGCTTCCGGAGTATATCTACATCGACTAGTTCTGAAAATAGTTCTTTTATACATGCGGACCAGATCGCCAGCATCAGCAATAAAGCCTGGCTTAAGAATAGCACGCGAGGTATGCTTTTTATCACACGGATCTACCAAGTGAATAAAAGACTGATGGCGCCGAGGGTGTAGTCTTTAAGAAATCTGATAATAAGCTGTTGGATATCAAGCTCCAATACCCTGGAACACCACAATCTGAGAGGTATAGAACATATCCCGAGATTAGCTTGATAAGAAAGATTTTCTAAGTCTTTGCATAGGTATCAGCTTGTTCAGCACAACGATGCAGATGAGTTCAACCCGATAGCAGACATATTAACCACTATGGAGCATGTTGCAAATCATCTCCTCACCGACCCGCAAGCCGATGAGATATTTTCTGAGACATCGGGTGGCTTAGTATACTCATTGCGACGTGCTTTGAAAAATGGTGAACCAGCCAAATTCCTCGACGGTATCGAAAAATATAATCGTCTTGTGCGCAAATACCGGAAAGATGGAACTTTCAAAACAAGGATCGCACATATGGGCGCGCTTCCGTTCTCGTTAGTTGAGCACATACTTGCACAAACCTATGCCCGTACAGTAGCCCCTCAAGTAGATACTCTGAAAGAGTATGTTGCCTTCTCGAGCACAGTTTACGGGGAACTCCTGCCCAAATTTACAACAAAGCTGTTTAAAGATGCCGATTTGACTATGGACAAAGTGTTCGTGGATCTCGGGAGTGGGACAGGGAATGTTGTACTTCATGCTGCCCTTGAAATAGGATGTGAAAGCTGGGGCTGTGAAATTATGCCAAATGCGATCGCACTCGCACAAAAACAGCACAAGGAATTTGAGGCCCGCTGCAAGATGTGGGGGGTTAATCCCGGGAAAGTGAGGCTTGAAAAAGGCGATTTCCTTGAAAATCGCAAAATTGCCGACATCCTGAAAAGAACTGATGTTTTGGTGAGCTCTCACTACGATTCTCAATGATGCAGAAAAGATGTTCCCTTTTTTGTGCTAACGACCTAACCACCTGATGTATTAAGTTAGTCAACAATTACGTCTTTGACTCGAATTTAAATCAACGCTTGCTCGACATGTTTTTGGATTTAAAAGAAGGGGCAAAAATACTTTCACTCAAGCCATTTGTTCCCGCAAACCATGTCATCACCTCCCGCACAGCCGGAAATCCTGTCAGCAGGCTTAGACTCGAGGAGAAGGAATACTTCTCCAATTCTGTTTCGTGGACACATGCCGGCGGGAAGTATTATATCCAGACCGTTGATGAAAGTATGTTGAGAGACTTTTATAAGAAGGAAAGGAGTCAGGCAGTCTGAAGAGGAATCCGGTGGCCGAAGATCTATCATTACTAGGTGATTGTTCTTAGCATCCTTTTAATATTTCCATTCTTGTCTAAGCTTTATCTATTACCACCTACAAGAGTTTCCAGCTGATCATCCCTGTGGTCTAAACGGTTGTTGAATGGCGCTACATAGCCACGGAGTTTGCGGGACTGGGTCATAAAGTTGTAATATACCTCTTTTAGTTCTGTTACCGCCGCACAGTAGTGATGCGGCGCAATCAATGCTAAACCCTTATCCTCGAACATACTCAATTAATTCAAATGCGCCCCCCAAAAAACCCAATAATGATAAACCCATCGTAGGTCCTGTAAAACCTGTAATTGATTTATTCCCAGTTTGATGCTCGATTCATACTTTCAGCCTTTTTTGCCATCTCAGCCATGTATCGATCTACAAGCTCCTTATTTTCACTTCGCACCGCCTCTTCTCTCTTTGCCAACATGTTGAGTTCCATTGTGAGGGTCAAAATTTCATCCTGTAACTCCTTTTGAGCGCAAGTCGTAAGAATTATAGTATCATTAGCATCTGATACCAGAAATAAACATGAAATCGGAGTACAGGGGCAGATATAATAATAAAGATAAATGGTCATAGGCCAACCTGGATATACTTATTTTTCGCTCGGACTTCCTCTTCCAAGTCTCTAGTTCTTCGATCCAATCTGTTACGCTCTGAAGTAATGCGGTCTTGCTGGTCAAGTTTCTTCTGAAGCGTTTCTTTCTCTTCTCCCAACGCTTTGAGAGTCTGCTGTAAGTAGGTTTTGGATTGTTGCGCAGCGGTCAAGTCAGCTTTTAACTGAATAAGCCCTGCAGTAGTCCCTCCTACGTCCCCCGCTCCTTGGACTCCTTCTCCTGGTGCAGCAGTGGCATCTTTGCTTGAGCTAGGAGAGTCATAACTGGACGCAGCGCGTGACGCTAGACGAGAGTCTGTTATCCATTTGTTAGATTATCCACTACAGAATGGGCCAATAGTAGGGGGGAGAACAAGAATAGATAAAATCATCATGGGATTTCTCTCGTTTATCACGCTGTATGAGCGAGTTCAAAAAATCGGATCTCCAGGATGGGGGCAAGGAGTGAGCGGTTGGAGATGACAGCGTTGAATGAATTGCTGCCATAGTTTTTCTAATTTGGGGCGCAATAGATTGCCTAGAGTACTGCAGGCGGTAGAGCTATTCTAATACCCGTTTAGAAAGGCGTGAAGGTAGATAGGTGCATGTAGTTACATCAGCAACAATGAAAAACACGAGATTAGACCCAAGCCGGATGTTTGACCCCGGGGCCATTTGTAAAACAAATTGTTGACTGCAAGCCCCCTTCAATGGCGCTATTTTATGCCCACGTGACCAGGTTGTTTCCTAATAAAGAGCGAGTGATGAAGCATGCAAAAGTAATCTAGATCTTATCAGATTCTATCTCATTTCTGCCGACCAGAGAAGCTTATATACATGTAGTCTTACTCCCTCTCCAGCTCGCCTCATACATACCGACTATCTTGTTACACAACTATGAGCAGCAGAGAACTCTCACCGTCCAGCGGATCTGGGATCCCCTTGTTAAACGACGAGGTGGTAGCAAGTAGATCTCACGCGAAACAGGCTCGTATTGGTACGTATACAACAAATAGTTATTCCGAATCCCCGAAAGGCTCACCCACATTTCTCAAGAACGCTCCGCTCGGAAGAAATTCGGGGTCTTGCTGTTATCGGTCGTCATCGTCCTCTGGGTTTCCAGCTCCTTCCTGACCTATGCCATATTCTCCGACGATTCTTATACAAAGCCGTATTTTATAACATACCTCAATACTTCAGTTTTCTGTTTCTACTTGATGCCATGGGCGGCTAAGAAGGCAATCTCCCGGTGGAGAAAAGATGATTCGGGGGGTTGGGCGGAGAATATCCCAGGACATGAGGGATATCATTCAGTTACTCAGGATGGTGAACAGCCGGAAGATGGCGCATATATTTCTGGGAGGGAAGCGAAATTGGGGATCATGGAGACTATGAGGCTGAGTGCTGAATTTTGTTTGATGTGGTTCATTGTGTGACATCTTTGAGCTTGTTTAATATTTTGTGATACAGGGTTTGGGAGTTGCTAACTGGCTGACCTCCCTAGGCAAACTATTTTCAAAGCTACTGCTTGAAATGGACTTCTGTAGCTAGTTCAACCATTTTGAGTTGCACCAGTAGTACTTCTACCCGATCTTTTCTCCTCATTGAACCCTATCAGGCGGCATTTAAACTGATTCCTACCGTCACGACGGGACGGTGAATGGCTTCAGGCATCTTCACCTTGATTCTCAGCGCGCTTCTCAGGATTGAGCGATTCTCCTGGACAAAGTTAATCTCGGTGTTACTCTCAATCGCCGGTATCTCCCTCATCTCCAGCATCGATTTCGGCATTGATGAGGAGTCAGTAACAAATAAAAGCGATAAAACGCCGGCAGAAATTATGCTTGGCGATGGAATGGCATTGCTTGGAGCATTCTCATACGGAGTATACACCACACTGCTCAAGGTACGGGTTGGCCACGAAAGCAGGGTATCAATGCAGATGTTTTTCGGCTTCGTTGGATTATTTAATCTCCTCGGCCTATGGCCCGGTCTGTTGATCCTAGATGCTATTGGCGTGGAAAAACTTGAGTTGCCGCCAGACAATAGAGTATGGTGGATAGTTGCTGTCAGTCTGATTCTATTATTCCCTTTAAGTATTCAATTCTTTTATATTCCTATATTAACTATAGCAACTTGTGTCTAGGCCAACGCACTCATAACTCTCGTTTCCGATTATTGTTGGGCGTATGCCATGCTACTTACGACTCCTCTCATCGTCACTGTTGGTCTCAGCTTAACTATTCCGCTTGCCCTGCTTGGTCAAATGATCTTACAACAAAAATTTCCAAAATTGCTATATTGGGTTGGGGCTGCATTGGTCCTTATCGCTTTTCTCTTTATCAATAAAGAGAGTGAGACATTGGATTTGACAGCAGAAAACAAGCCTGGGGAATCTGTTGACGAACATGATAGAATAGATTAAATCCTTGAGTGGTCGTTTCTGCAAATCTGTTTTCACGCTGGCCTAACGCCGCATTACAGAACCGATTTGTTCCGGCATTCTTCACGTTTTTACCGTACTCCACAAAAAAATGAATGAAAAGAAGAGAAAAGAAAAGAGAAAAGAAGAAATTCCTGAGCTTCATTATTCTAGTTTATCCATTGGCCGGATGAAACTTGCCAAATTTGCTGCTTGGTCCGTACTTGGCACTACGGTGTCTAGCTCAAGTTACCTCCATCTTGCTTTACACCCAATAATGTGATTTGGCTTCTCTACCGGGATAGAATTCCATTCCTCCACCCATGTCTTTTTAGCTGCTACTTTGGGACTAGGAAAAGGTCTTCGATCGCTTATGTTCTTTCTAATAAGGTTCCGGACAGTTTCAATTGCATTAAATTTTGGAGAAGCTAGAACCTTGAAGATTAACAGTGATACAAAACAAACTGCGGATTAAATCTACTATACTGCCCGAACCCCATTCCAATTGAGGGCCTTTTCATGCCCATGTACACCTCAGATAAGCATTATTTTGATTTAAGCCGTATATTTTTTATACGGTCCTTGAAACGCCCTGTTTGACTTTAGGTTTATAGATTTTAAACCTTAGGATTTATGATAATGCCTATATAATGATTATTTAATTTGATGTAAAATCCTGATGCGCAGGCAGGCCTGTATTCACACACATTCTGCACAGGTGGATTTCACAGATTAAACTCTTTATTATTTCCCGATTATATATACACATTTGTCTAAAACTTTTTGCTACTAGTACATCTGAGTCTGCTTACCTGCCTACCTCCCTGATTGATTCTGTACTACTGAATTGGGCGCTGAATTAGGTGCTTCATTTGGTGCTGGATTGGGTGCTTTATCCGGTACTGGATTCGGTGCTGGATTCGGTGCTGGATTGGGTGCTGGATTCACTGGATTCGCTGGATTCGCTGGATTCGCTGGATTCGCTGGATTCGCTGGATTCGCTGGATTCGCTGGATTCGCTGGATTCGCTGGGGATTCGCTAGATTCGCTGGATTGGGTACTGAATTTGATGCTGGATTTGGTGAATTCGGTGCTTGATTCGGTGCTAACTCGGTACTAACCCGACGCTGGATTGGACGCTGGAATCGCTGGAATCGCTGGATTCGCTGGATTCGCTGGGTTCGCTGGGTTCACTGGATTCACTGGATTCGCTGGATTCGCTGGATTCGCTGGATTCATGCCTGGTTCAACGGTTAGCAAAGCCTAGATGATAGTGATTGTGACGGGGCTCTGCCTCTACTAAACAAGAGTGTGGGAAGCAAGAGGGCTGGTAGAAGAAAGAGTTAGGTTTAGAGAGTAAAGATTCTTCTTGGTAGACTTAGAATAATCTTGAGGGTCTTCTTCCGCTTGTTACAACTGATGATGAGGAAAACTAGAACTAGTGGGTGGAAATGGAAATGAGTACTTATACTCCAAATCTCTCGGTTTTCCTGCCTTCCACTGCTCAAACTAAGTTCCGATGAAAACTCTGCTTTGGAGCGGAAACAATTCCTCCGCTACCCCGCTTCTCACTGGCGCTAGCAGTGTCTCGATCCTAGAGTAATACACCTCAGTAGGGGTCGAGGATCACCTGCCTGGCTGTCACAGCTCCGGACTGCCTTAGAGGAATCTCGCTCCGGTGGTCTTCGATCTTAGTAATGCTTCATTGTAGATTTATTAAGACATAACCTACCACCGCAGTAGGGCTATCTATGTTACGAAGGTAAATAGAGATCTTGGGTGTTTAGAACTTTCTCTAGCGGTCCTCTATTCATTGACAGGTAGAGATTAAATCGATCTGACCAGCCGTGAATAGATTTCTCGCTTGGTAAAGAAGCGTGGAGTCTTCTTACGGCGAATTCTTGGTCCTCACCTACAGGTACTTCCCTATCACTGTAACTACTGGATTCTATCAATGACTTTGAGCCTATAACAGGCCCGGTGAGAACTAGTTATTACGGCGTGCCAAGACTTCGCGTTATATTACTAGGTTTACCGCTGCATGAGAAGGTGTCAGCGATTCGGTTAAGCATTGTGGGGTTTTCATTTGTAATCAGGTTTCCTTTGGGTTCTATGAGTTTCCGTCACACAGGTTAGTAATCGGTTCTCGGTGATAGATATATATATGGGCCTGTCCTCTCCTTCTCTCTCTTTCCTTTCTTCTCTACGCAACCTTCCTATTCCTTAGGGTGTTATATTGTTTGTCTTTAGTACCCTACGGTTATTATAGTTGTGTTACTAGGTGGAATATATATCGTTCCCTTCTTTACGTTCCATAGACCCCGAACCTCGGTTGTGCTCCTTGGTTCCCTTCGTCCATATATCATAGTCCATGACCGCAGAGTGAGTGCTCTACTGGTATCTTCAATCGAGTCCACTACTTCGTACTCGAGATCATCTACCTCCTAGTCCCCAAACTCTAATGAGCTTCCCCGCTCTTTGCCAAGTAACGCCAAGACCTCCGTAATACTAAGGTTGCGTCCCCACACTAACCAGCACAACACCTCGCTTAGTTCCTGTCCTGCTCGGTCGCAACCATGACCGACCCAGTCCCCTTCGCGCTGCTCAAGCGCCTCTCAAAATTCCTGGTCACCTATGGCCCCCTCCCGGCTGACGAAGATGTTGGTCACGAAATCACCGAGGCTCACAGCCTCATCACTGAATGCTTGGAGGTCCTGACCTCCCTTCCTGACCCAGCCGAAGCCCCTAGTCCCCCGCACCCACAGAGTGCAACCATGAGGAGGTCATTGAAGACCTCAACTCCCAACTCGAAGCCGCCATGGCTGAGAACCAAGACCTCTGGCAAAGAATGTCGGAGGCAAACGAAGAGACTACCCGGGGTATTGAGGACCTGGACCAACAGATCGAGGCCCTCGAGGAGGACCTCACCCAAGTACAATTTTCCCTGGCTCTGCATCAAGAGCAACTCGTGTTTTCTGACGAGGACCTCCACCAAGCCGAGCTGGGAATCCAGCAGGTCATCACAAAGGGCAATGCCCATATTGCTGACCTCACCAGCCGCCTCAACTCTGTTCCCCGCTCTGCCCCTGTCACTGCCCTGCCTCCCCGCACCCCCGCTACCCAGAACAAGCCCCGCTACCTTGCCCCCCGTTCTCAAGACCATCGCACCAAGGACAACTGGAGAAAACCAGTTGAGCCCAGCGCCCAATCTATTTCGGGTTCGCACCAAACTACCAGAGTAGTCTTGTACCGAGCTCAGAGTTCGAAACGCTATCTACCAAGTAGAAAGGAACGAGGTCACTTCAGTCGATACTTAACTATGAGTCTCCGTGGTTCGGTGTTCGGCCAACGAGTATAAACGTTACAGTTGCTAGAGCTCAAGAGTTCAAAGAATGGTTCAGGTAGAGGTCAAGAATCACTAAAGATATTTCGAGTGCAAGTAATATAGAAGTAAAGACTCGTAGATAGATTTTATATCGTTAAGACTCGTTCTTTGCTGATAATGATTTCAGTAGAAGTCGGAGAATAACAGCATATTTATATCCCGCGTGTCTGTCTCGCGGACTAGAACTAAACATTACACCAAGTATGTGGGAACCCCCGAAGACCCTGAATAATCGCCAAGACAATGCCAACCGAACGCCAATGAAACCAACGCCAAATACATGATACAAATGATCAAACGCCTAAGTTCCGAAACGTTCCTAACAATCCTTGAACACTAAGAAAACCCCTCACTTCGCACTACTACATGCATTCAGCCTTTATCAGCAGTCATGGGAATTCGGGAGTTAGCCTACCTGATAACACCTCGGTACCAGACCTCGACTTCGCTCGTCAACTCCTTCCCTGCGTCGCTGTCCTACTAAGGAGCATGGTTCAATGTTAGGAGTACTGGCGAGGTATAAGGTACCAGAGGACTTGGGTAGTCTTACCTTTCCCTGGGAGTTACCAGCGTAAGCCTTCTCAATTCATTCGCCATCCGTGAAGCTTTCCAAAGTGCAACAGAGTGGTGCTGGAGAGTCCTAGTATTGTCTTTGGGTTCCCTCTACTTATCACATCGTATACCCGTAACAACTTACCCGCCTCTCAGGGTGGTCTGTCCTCAGAGCATCTTCTGACCGACTGTGGTTCCGTTAAACCTTCTCCACATATCACTTATGGTGTCTGTGGAGGGGAAGGACTTAGTCCCGAAGGGTACCTCTACAGTCTCAGGCGTTGGTCCTTCACGGCCTTGGGGTTCTTCCTGTGAAAGTCGCGGACAAGCGACAGTACCTCCTCGTCCATGACATCAACAACTTGGTATGTACTTTCGTCAACAGGGTAATCCCGCCATTTCACCAGATATTCCACGGCTCCTTTCCTGCTCTTCCTACTGGCTATGATTCGCTCAACTTCATATAATCTTTCGCTTTCTTCATCAACCTCGTCGGGTGTAGGCGGCCTTTGTTCGCGACCAGGTATAGTGCTGATTCAGTATGGTTCCAAGAGTTCTATATGGAATACATTGTGGATCTTCGTTTGCGGAGGAAGCTCGAGTTCGGATGCATGTTTACCGGCTAGTCGTTTGATTGTAAAAGGCCCCATTTTTTTGTGTTCAAGTTTCTTGTTTGAACGGCCGGTTTTGATGTTGGTAGCGTTGAGCATGACACGGTCCCCTATCTTGAAGTTCGGAGGTGTCTCTCTTCTCTTATCATAGTATTTTCCCATTCTTTCCCTTGCGATGGTCAATTTTTGTCGAGCAGTGTCGTAAACACCTCGTATGAAGTGGGCATAGAGATCGCTTGTGTGGTTAACTACTTCGGCTTCCGTGGGCTAACTCGTTCGGGGATTGTAACCGTAATTGGTATAGAAAGGTGATTGCCCCGTTGCAGATGTAACCGAGTTGTTGTAGGGGTATTCAGCCAGAGGGAGTAGTTCAGCCCAGTCGTCTTGCTCGTAGTTGCAGAATGCTCGGAGGTAGTGTTCCAATGTTTGGTTGACGCGCTCCGTTTGACCATCAGTTTGAGGGTGGAAAGCGGTACTCATACGTAACCTGATATCTAGAAGTTCCATCAGCGATGCCCAAAAGCTTGACGTGAATTTGGCATCGCGATCCGAAACTATATCCAGAGGTAACCCATGTATTCGCCAGATTTGAGACAGGAAAGTCTTTGCCAAATCTTGAGAGGTGGCCTCGCCTAGGAGGGGAATAAAGTGTGCCATCTTTGAGAACCTATCAACCACTACCCATATCTGCGTGTATCCCTTGGACTCAGGTAACTGAACGATGAAGTCCATTGAAATAGATGACCATGCGGTGTGCGGGGTGCTTAATGGAAGTAGTTCCCCATACTTGCGATGTCGACTTGGCTTATTTCTGTGACGGGGCTCTGTGTGACGGGGCTCTGCCTTCACTAAACAGAAGTGTAGGAAGCAAGAGGGCCGGTAGAAGAAAGAGTAAGGTTTAGAGAGAAAAGATTCTTCTTGGTAGACTTAGAATAATCTTAAGGGTCTTCTTCCACTTGTTACAACTGATGATGAGGAAAAACTAGAACCAGTGGGCGAAAATGGAGATGAGTACTTATACTCCAAATCTCTCGGTTTTCCTGCCTTCCACTGCTCAAGCCAAGGTCCGGTGAAAACTCTGTTTTGGACCGGAGAACAATTCCTCCGCTACCCCGCTTCTCCTAAGCGCTGGCAGTGTTTCGATCCTAGAGTAATGCACCCTTAGCCAGGGTCAGGATCACCTGCAGCCTGGCTGTCACACGCTCCGGTCCTGCATTAGAGGAGTCTCCGCTCGGTGGTCTACCCTTGATGGCTGCAGAGCTGTAATTCATTGTAGATCTATTCCTGGGCATAGCCACCGCCTGCGGCAGGGCTGTCTTCGCTCTGAAGGTTAATGGAGATGCCCGGCGCTTAGAAACCTTTCTCTAGCCGGTCCTCTATCCACTGACAGGACTCAGACTCGTCAGTCTGGCCCTTCATGAATAGATCTCCTCCTTAGTAGCCAGAAGGTAAATACACTTGCGGCAGGCTGCGGTCCTCACCTACAGGTACTTCCCTATCACTGTAACTACTGGATTCTATCAATGACTCTGAGCCTGTAACAGGCCCGGTGAGAACTAGTCTCCTGACCGTTGGTATGGCTCTGTTATACTACTCCCCTCTTTCAGGATCTTGGTCACCAAGATTCAGTAACAACAAATTCTATTCAACCTAATTTTTTCAAGGAAATTCCCGTGACTATGTACAAGTAGAAAATTTAGAGAAGCTACATCAAACCCTTTTATGGGGTTTCTTAGGATACCTCATGTGAAAATCTTGGAGGGCTTCTTCAGCACTCTTCCTAAGATGTTCAAGGGTTCCCAGGTAGCATCCTCATTCTCATACCCTTCCCATAGTACTAGGTATTCCACTCTTCTCCTGAACCTATTGACCCGGCTATCTGCTACCTCTCGGACTACCCAGTTCTCCTCTCCTGCAATCTCTTCTGGTTCCGGAGGGGGAACTCTTCTCTCCGGGTCTACTGGCGCTCTGTAAGGTTCTAAGAGTGAGACATGGAAGACCGGGTGTATAGCCATCTGAGGAGGAAGGAGAGCTTGTAGGCACAGTGCCTATAGCTTCAATGACCTTGAAGGGTCCCATCTTCTTCTGATCTAGCTTTCCCATCGGCCGCTTTGTTTGCACATTCTTGCGCCAGTCTAGCATTACTTCATCTCCAGGCTTGATCTCCGGAGGTGCCAGTGCATGTTTATCATACCACCGGGCCATCCTAATCCTAGCCTTGCCTAAGTTTTCTTGCATAGCATGCCAGATAGATTCCCATTTAGATATCATGACCTCACTTGCTGGATTGCTAACCTCCACACCTTCCCTGGGGGCCGGCCAGTTGGTCCTGGGTTCATAACCATAGTTGGCATAAAATGCCGATACTTTGGTAGACTCAGAGACCGCCGAGTTGTAAGCATACTCTGCCATAGGCAAGAGCTCTGCCCAGTCATCCTGTTGATATGAACAATAACTCCGCAAGTAATGTTCCAGGGTCTGGTTAACTCTTTCTGTTTGGCCGTCTGTTTAGGGGTGAAAAGAAGTAGACATTTTCAGCTTCACATTGAGGAGGCTCAAGAGAGACTGCCAAAAATGAGAGAGAAACTTGCTATCTCTGTCCGAGACTATGTCATCAGGTAACCCATGGAGTCTCCAAACTTCCTTCAAGAACAACCTAGCCAAATCTTTTGTTTTATTGAGTGTAGGGAGCGGTATGTAATGAGCCATTTTAGAAAAACGGTCCACTATTACCCAGATCTTAGTAAATCCCTTCGACTCCGGTAATCCCACAATGAAGTCCATAGAAATGGAAGTCCATGGCCGATAGGGTATCTCCAATGGTTGGAGCATACCAAACTTCTTGTGTCGAGATGTTTTGTTCCTCTGACAACTGTCACAGGAACGGACATACTCTTCCACATCTTGGTCCATTTTAGGCCAAAAGAAGTTATTCTTTACCCGCTCTAGTGTCTTAAATTGACCATAATGTCCAGCCACTTTAGAGTCATGGGTATCGGTCAGGATATCCATCCGAGCTTCTTGTCATTAGGAATGTACCATCTATTTTTGTAGAAGATAAGGCCGTCCTTGACAGACAAGTTCTGGTCCAAATTTGGTTTCCCTTCAACCAGAGAGCGGTGCACTAACTGCCAATCTTTATCCAACTTGACTGCCTCTGATAAGCGGTCCACGAAAGAAGACTGCAACTGGTTGACTTTAACTGCCGCTAATCTAGCAGTGTTTAGAACCAATTGACCTGGCCTAAAAAACATCTGTGGCTCCGGCTGCAGTGGTTCACTCCCCTCTCCAGGGCGATGATCCCAGCGCCTAGATAGCACATCAGGTTTGCCATTTTTCTCTCCCGGTCTGTAGACAACTTTGAAATTGTAGCCTGCTAGATCTTCAGACCATCTAGCTTGCCGCCTAGTGAGAACCTTGGTAGAATTGAAGTATTCCAAGTTTTTGTGGTCTGTGAAAACCGTGACCTCCTGCTCGCAAGATTTCAGCATGTGCTCCCATTCCCGGAAAGAGGCTACAATAGCTCCCATTTCCTTATCATGAATGTCATAGTTGATCTCAGCAGGAGAGAATTTCTTAGAATAGAAAGCTACCGGATGTAGTTTCCCATCATCTCCATACTGAGAGAGCACAGCTCCCTTGGCAAAGTCACTGGCATCAGTTTCAACCACAGTTCTCCTAGTAGGGTCAAAATGAGCAAGCACTGGAGCGCTAGTAAACCAGTCTTTCAACTCTAGAAAGGCCTGCACACAAGCTGCGGTCCATTGCCATTTCTTGCCATTTTGCAAGAGGTCAGTTAGGGGTTTGCATATTCTACTGAAGCCTTCAATAAAGCGTCGGGAAGTTGGCAAATCCTAGGAAGGCTTGGATCCCCTTGACATCTTTGGGTTCCGGCCAATCCCTAACTGCCTCTACTTTCTCTTCTGACATTGATAATCCCATTTCTGAGATGTGGTAACCGAGGTATTCTACCTCCCGGGCGTGGAAAGAGGTCTTGTCAATGGATGCACATAGCTTATTCTCTGATAGCCGCTGCAAGACCTTATTGACAAGATCAACATGTTCTTCCATGGTCTCCGAGTAGATGAGGATGTCATCAATGTAGACAATCACTCCTTCATCTAGTAGATCCTTTAGCACATCATTCATCATAGCCTGAAAGGCAGAAGGGGCATTGCATAGACCAAACGGCATCACATTGTACTGATACAGGCCATAGCGGGTTCGGAAGGCAGTCTTCCATTCATGACCTTCTGCTATCCTGATCAAATTGAAGCCATTCTTGAGATCTATCTTTGTGAAGATCCGGGCTTTGAATAACCTATCTCTGAGTTCACTCATGATGGGTAGCGGGTATTTGTCCTTGACAGTAACCTTATTCAAGCCTCTGTAATCCACACAAATTCTAAGTTTGCCATCCTTCTTTGGTATGAACAGAATGGGTGCCGCTGCTGGGCTGCTAGATCTGGAGATTTTGCCTGCTGCCAATTCCTTGGTCAGGTACTCCTTGAGGGCCTTTAACTCTGGAGCGGAACATGGGTATAGCGGTCCAAATGAGATTGTAGAATCAGGCAGGATCTTGATCTTCAGATCATTAGCAGAATGCGGAGGTAACTCCTCTGCTTTCTCTCTGCTGAACACATGTGCCCATTGCCGATGCTGTGCAGGAATTCTGATTTCCACATTCACACCATTCTCATCATGCCAAATAGCCACTACTAAGTGGTACACCTCTTCTTCTTCTAACATTCGGTAGATTGAGATGGGTTCCACAGTAATGGCCGCTGGGAGACAGTTCTGCTTACAGTAGTTACTTCTCCAGCTTATGGTATTGAGTTCCCAATTAATGTCCGGGTTATGCTTCCTTGCCCAAGCAATTGGCAGATAACCGGAGATTCCAGCCTCCAAAGAGGCTACCTCCCATCGCAGTGTCTCCTTATGATCTCCCATGCTCATGTGGACCGGGTGAGTATATTACTCTCCACTTTCCATCATGACATCTCCTTGAGCATCATACATTGTCAGTGGTTGATCCCTCCGGACTAAGGGTATTCCATTCTTTCTGACAAACTCCGAGTTCAGGATAGGTCCTGTACACCCGTTGTTCAGAAGGAATTTCCCTTGGGAGCCTTCAACCTTTCCCTCAATTGTCCAGGACAATTTGGCTTCTAGCACAGGTCTCTTACCATGTACTGGTAGGGGCGGAAGACTTGCTTCTTCCCTTCTCCTCTTGGAGGTTTTCTCAGAAGTGGTTCCTCTCATTCTTTTTAAGTTCTGTGCTCTCAACATAGTGTAAAGCAAATAGATATAAGGCAAATAGATGTAGTGGGTTCTTCTTATTCTGGTTCTTCATAATCCGGTCTTAGATGCGGCAGCTCCTTGTCTCTTTATACTTTTCAGTAGTAAGGGCCGATGCTATTTAGCAATCTAGCCTTTCATTATCCTTTCCGTAGTTTCGGGACCATAGTCATAAGATAACCACAGATCTATTCCTATCCTAAAGAAACAAGGAAACAACTCAAACAGGAAGAAATTCTAGTATACATAGATTCTTAAACAGACACTACCAGATAATATCCTCATTTGACCCCAATCCGGGTTCAAAGATAAAATCCTCAGGAAACTCAAGAAGTACATTGAATGGTTGTTCTGCCACTACAGCAGCAACCTTAGTTTCTTTTCAGATGATTCCTGGGTATTATCCCCGAGCCAGATCCTCTTTTCCGCTTTCTCTGTACTTTCACTGCTGCCACTCGGACAGTAGTAGGTTCCTTGGACCAACAGGTGGTCCATTTGTGTCTGGACTTGCCGCACTATTGCACAAGTCAGTCTATGCACTCTACCTCACAGGGGAGTACCGGAAGGTCTTACCTTCAAGCATACTTCAGCCTTTCTTCTTTCTTCCAGAATATCCCCCGGGATACCCTTTAGTTCCACAGCTTTATCCTTGGACCCTGTAGCTGCCTTAGGAGCGGAGGAACTAGAGGCTTCCTTCCTTCCCTTTGGCTGCCGGCCTCTAGGATTGCTGGATTCTTTCTGGGTCCTGGCGGAGCCTTTTCAGCTGCTGCCTGGTACCGCTCATGAGTGTGCCCCAGCTCGCTCAGAGCTGTGATCCTTTCCATCAAGGTCCTAGGTTTGGGATTGAAGAGTGCCCAACTTAAACCTAGTTCCGGTAGGAGGAACCTTGGATCTTGTCATCTACCAACTGTCCTTCATAGCCGGTCTTCCACATCAACTGAATAATAGTATTCAGGAAGGAGTCTATTCCTTCCTTCTTGGTGTGGGTAAGGAGATTCCATTGGGCTACCGCTTCATCCCTAGAGATGGCTTCACCAAAGGCAGCTCTGAAGGCTTCCACAAAAGAATCCCACTTCTTCCAGCGCTCATCTAGCCTTACAGGCCTCCCAGCAATTCGGTTGGCAGAGGCTTGGTCGATTGAGTTATGGTAAGCCTCATACCACTTGATTGCTGCCGTTCCTTCCATGAGATTCCCGGCATACCGGATCTTTGTCTCGTCGGCCAGGAAGGACTGGCTTTCAATGGAGAACACATTCTCACATTGCCGGAGGAAGGTTTCCACCTGTTCCGCATGGCCTTGGAACTTGGAGGGTGGAGGGGCCTTAGGCTCCCGGGCCTTGGATGACTGGAGAGGATGTGGCTGCTCCTGAGGTTGCCAGTTGATCAAGAGAGCAAGCAGATCTCTCTGCTGCTTCTCTAACTTCTTCTTGACATACCTCCGCCAGGCTCTCCTGTCATTCCCTTCTGGCTCCGAGTCTGAGCTGTCTGGGTCATCTCAGGGGGCACCACCTTGGGCTCCCGGAAGGGGAGGAGGAATGTTACCTCCACTTCCACCTGAATTTGCCGGAGGTGGGGGAGGTACTTCTGGAGGTGCCGAACCACCACCGGGGATTTCTGTCGGAGGAGGAGCCGGAGAAAGAGGCTCATCCTCAAGGTCACTATCCCAGTTGATTCCTAGGCCAGAGAAGGGTCTCCTTCTGCCGGGAGGAGGAAGAGGGGAGGCTCCCACTTGTGGCATCAGCACCGGGACAATGGGGCCTTGTTGGTGCCGGGGGAAGGTAGCAAATAGTGAATGCTGCCTTCTTGAGACCCTGCTTCCTGCTCTGGAGGATACCCGGGATGATGGTCTGGGTGTCCCGGGCCTAGCTATCTGTAGCTTTCCGTCGTTGATGGCCTTCTGGATCTCTTCCAGGTAGTTGAGGGGATGACGGGTTGGACCACTCAATCTCCATGACATCCGGGTCTAGGTCATCCTTCTCCATAAATCTCTTCAGCTCGTCCTGAAGAGAGCTGACAAGTCCCTCATGAAGGACAAAGCTTGCCTCATGAGTTCTGCCTCCGCTTGCTGCCGCTCCTGGATGAGTATCAGGGCTTGGGAGCCCCTGTTCAGCTCTTGCTGTAAGCGGTGCTGGAGGTAGATCTGGAGTTCCCTAAAGAACTCCGGGTAGGTGACTGAGTCTGTGTCTTGCCAGGCAAGCTCAGAGCCAGGAATGTAGGCTTGTAGCGTTGCCCTAGGGTTCTTGACCAATTGTGTCCGGGCTGAGGCCTCTATCTGTAGAGGTTGGGGTGTCCATTCGATCTGGAGAGGCACCACTGGGGCAGGTAGGGCGGACATGTCTGGTTTTTTGGGAGGGATTGGTGTCTATAGCTCAGGAGCTAGAGAGTAGATGACTTCTCTGACGAAGTAATGGGCTCTTAGGTACCAGTAAAAGAGCCTCTCTCCTGACATAGGCTTATAGACTAGTTGAGGAAGATAATCTCTAAAGGTAACTGAAGCCTTTAAGATTATAATGTGTGAGACTCTGACTTCACTAAACAGAAGTGTAGGAAGCAAGAGGGCCGGTAGAAGAAAGAGTTAGGTTTAGAGAGTAAAGATTCTTCTTGGTAGACTTAGAATAATCTTAAGGGTCTTCTTCCGTTTGTTACAACTGATGATGAGAAAAACTAGAACTAGTGGGCGAAAACGGAGATGAGTACTTATACTCCAAATCTCTCGAATTTCCTGCCTTCCACTGCTCAAGCCAAGTACAGGTGAAAACTCTGTTTTGGACCGGAGGACAATTCCTCCGCTACCCCGCCTCTCTCTAAGCGCTAGCGGGTGTTTCCGGTCCTAGAGTAATATACCTTAGCCAGGGTCAAGGATCACCTGCAGCCTGGCTGTCACACAGCTCCCGGCCTGCATTAGAGGAGTCTCCGCTCCGGTGGTCTACCCTCGCTGGCTGCAGAGCTGTAACTCATTGTAGATTATTCCCGGGCATAACCACTGCCGCCTGCGGCAGGGCTATTCTTTTGCTCCGAAGGTTAATGGAGATGCCCGGCACTTAGAGGCTTTTTTCTCTAGCCGGTCCTCTATTCACTGCCAGGGCTCAGACTCGTCAGTCTGCCCCTTCATGAATAAATCTCCTCCTTAGTAGCCAGAAGGTAAATACACTTGCGGCAGGTTGCGGTCCTCGCCTACAGGTACTTCCCTATCACTGTAACTACTGGATTCTATCAATGACTCTGAGCCTGTAACAGGCCCGGTGAGGACTAGTCTCCTGACCGTTGGTATGGCACTGTTATACGTGTATACTCGTTGGCCGAACACCGAACCATGGAGACTTATAGTTGACTATCGACTGAAGTGACCTCGTTCCTTTCTACCTGGTAAATAGCGCTTCGAACTCTGAGTTCGGTACGAGACTACTCTGGTAGTTTGGTGCGAACCCGAAGTACCAGAGACACGAAGGGAAAATTGGGCAGTGTGGGTGATTTCACCGGAGGAGATTTCTCTCCCGTCGATGACCTAAAGTTTACGGGGCTGGGGCAAGGGGTTTAGTACAAGATTGTGGTGGCATGCAAATCTCTCGTCAATGAATGCAATCCCGGAGGCTCCAGTATCTACTAATGCATATGATTTAACAGATTTATTTTTATCGGACAGGGAACACGAAACAACAACGTGATCATTATCTGATAAACCAACCGCAGAAGAGACAGAGGAACTAGAAACCAAAAGTACAGACAAAGTACGAGAGACGGGGGGAGCTTGGCGGAAGCCACTTAGGCCAAGCTGTCCTCGTTTCCCGACGGCTGGTCCAGGGCAAAGTGAAAAGGGTTATTGGAAATTACAGGAGCACCAAAGGAATCATAACCCGAAGAAGCAGAAGCACCAAGAGAACCAGAAGGGAAACACGACCCAGAAGAACCAGAGCCAGAAGCAGAAAAGGAAGAAGAAGAAGAAGAACCTGAGAGATCAGAAGAAATACTAGAAGAACCAGAAGGAGAACCAGAAAGAAGAGCACCGTGCATAGTGGCAGCGGCTCGGAGAGGATGAGCGGGGGCAGGGGTAGGGGCACGGCGAGCAGCTTATTTCGGGTTCGCACCAAACTACCAGAGTAGTCTTGTATCGAGCTCAGGGTTCGAAACGCTATGTACCAAGTAGAACGGAACAAGGTCACTTCAGTCGATACTCAACTATGAGTCCCCGGGGGTTCAGTGTTAAATTACATGAGTATAAATTCTGATTGCTAACGCGCATGCTGCTATAGTTCAAGAGTTCGAAGAATGGTTCAGGTAGAGGTCAAGAATCACTAGAGGTAGTTCGAGTGCAAGTAATATAGAAGTAAAGACTCGTAGATAGATTTTATATCGTTAAGACTCGTTCTTCGCTGATAATGATTTCAGTAGAAGTCGGAGAATGACAGCATATTTATATCCCGCGTGTGTGTCTTGCGGACTAGAAATAGATATTACAACAAGTATGTGGGAACCCCCGATGACCCTGAACAACGCCAAGACAATGGCAACCGAACGCTAGAGAAACCAACGCCAAATACATGATACAAATAATCAAACGCCTAAGTTCCGAAACATTCCTAACAATCCTTGCCACTAAGAAATCCCTCACTCATTTCGCACTACTGCATGCACTCAGCCTTTCATCAGCAGTCATGGGAACTCGGGAGTTAGCCTACCTGATAACGCCTCGGTACCGGGCCTCGACTTTGCTCGTCAACTCTTTCCCTGCGTCGCTGTCCTACTAAGGAGCATAGCTCGACGTTAGGAGTACTGGCGAGGTATAAGGTACCAAAGAACTCGAGTAGTCTTACCTTTCCCTGGGAGTCACCAGTGTGAGCCTTCTCAATTCATCCGCCATCCGTTCAGTTCTGGTCCGATTGACTCCAGACTTTCACTGCTGCCCCTTCATATACCCACCGGTGTCAAGGCTGGCCCCTGCGGCAGCTTGACGCTCCGGGGGTTATTTCTGGGGTCGAAAACGGCAACTCCACACCACCCATCATACTGGCCAGACCGGGCCTCTCAGGCACGAGGTGCGAGTACCTAAAGCTTTCCAATGTGCAACAAAGTGATGATAGAGAGTCCTAGTATTGTTTTTCGGGTTCCCTCTACTTATCACATCGTATACCCGTAATAAAGCTGGACATTCCGTAGCAAAGTGATTTGAACCCCCACAATACATGCAGAGGCCCTGGGAGATGCGGCGGGAGCATTCAGCAGAGGATAGGGGACCCCGGGTACGGGGCCGGAGGTTAGACAAGTCCAGGGGGTTACTCCCCCAAGGGTGTGAGAAAGATGGGTAGAGAACTGGGGGGCCGGAGCGGGGACAGAAACACGAGGGGCTGGGGCTTGAGCACGCGGGACAGGAACAGAAAAAGCAGGGCGGGAACGAACTTTTGCGTCCCTGATATGATTATCCAATTGCTGTAGCAGAAGGACATACTCGTTCAGGGTGGTAGGGACGGCGTGGTGGATCATTGCCTGATGGAGATCGTGGGAAAGGCCCTGAGTGAGAGAGTGCTTCTTCGCGCTCTCGTTCCACTGGACATCTGCAACCAAGCGTTGAAATTCCGCATAGTAGGCTGAGAAGTCTCGAATTCCCTGGGAGAGAGTTTCAAGCTTACGTTCCGCAGTGGCTACTCGGTCGGGATCCCCGAATGCGACTTCCAGGATGTTGACAAGGGCTTCTAGGTTGGCGAGTTCGATCTGCTCCCCGCGTACTAGGGGCATAACTTGGTCTAGGGCTCTGCCGGATAGGAGATTGATGGCGTATGCGAGTTGCTGCTGGGGAGCAGGGAAGCGGTCGCGGTTGGCCACCATCTTGAGGCGGAGTTGGGTCACAAAGGGACGGAGGGCGGCACGGGAACCGTCATACTTGAGGGGGTCTGAGACTTTTTCCGAACGGACGGCTACCGGAACAGGGTCGGAATTAGCCGATCCCTGTGGGTCCGTTGAGGGGGGTGGAGGAGGAGGAGCAGATCCCTGATGGGTTCGGAGGAAGCGGATGAGTTCGCGTTGTTCCGTAACTTGGGAACGCAGCTCCAACACTTCGTGCTCTAGTTCTGGGATAGCTGCCGCGACATTTTCAGCGTTGGCTAGGGCTGCGCGAGCCTGCTCTCTCTGGGTGCGGATATTCCCGATAGTGGTTGCTAGGTGGGTGAACAGTAGGGAGGGATCCTCCGTGTACTGTTGTTGAAAGTCTTCAAGTGTCTGGGGGCTGGCCCAATTACCGGCTGCGGAGGTAGTCATGATCTCGGACGTACCAGGAGTCGATGTGAATCGCACGCAACGTAATCTAATGGACGACGTCGTGAGTGGACAGGAGGAGCGACTCGGAGTACGCTTCGGGGGACTTGGTGGGCAAAGGGACGGGCTTGATACCGTCGGAGGTTCGGAATACTAGGAACTAGGGGCCGGGCTGATTACCGACGAAGAGGAGGACTCAAGAGACTAAGTATATTCAACTAGAGCTTGACTAACGAAAAGAAGACGTTGCGTGAAGAAGAAAGAAAGAGAGATAGGAAAGACACCAGAGATTATATACAGCAGACCCTTCACGCAACCGAACCCCGAAGAAACCCATAGAAACCCCACCGATTTATCATCACACCACTCCGAATAGCAAATTTACAGGGAAGAGAGAAAATATACAAGGAACAACTGTGCCGTAGCAACACCTGACGCAAGTGACGACAAAAATAGGAAAGCCTAACAACCCATTACTCATACAACCCTGCTTCGCAGCTGCCTCCTTGGTAGCGGTAATGGTTTGGCCTTAGCCTGTCGGCTACGGTCCGTGATAATGCACATAGCTTATTCTCTGATAGCCGCTGCATGACCTTATTGACAAGATCAACATGTTCTTCCAGAGTTTTCGAGTAGATGAGGATGTCATCAATATAGACAATCACTCCTGCATCCAGTAGATCCTTTAGCACATCATTCATCATAGCCTGGAAGGCAGAAGGGGCGTTACATAGACCAAATGGCATCACATTGTACTGATACAGGCCATAGCGGGTTCTGAAGGCAGTTTTCCATTCATCACCTTCTGCTATCCTGATCAAATTGAAGCCATTCTTGAGATCTATCTTTGTGAAGATCCGGGCTTTGAATAACCTATCCCTGAGTTCACTCATGATGGGTAGCGGGTATTTGTCCTTGACGGTAACCTTATTCAAGCCTTTGTAATCCACACAGATTCTAAGTTTGCCATCCTTCTTTGGTATGAACAGAATGGGTGCCGCTCTTGAGGCTGCTAGATCTGGAGATTTTGCCTGCTGCCAATTCCTTGGTCAGGTACTCCTTGAGGGCCTTTAACTCTGGAGCGGAACATGGGTATAACGGTCCAAATGGGATTGTAGAATCAGGCAGGATTTTGATCTTCAGATCATTAGCAGAATGCGGAGGTAACTCCTCTGCCTTCTCTCTGCTGAATACATGTGCCCATTGCCGATGCTGTGCAGGAATTCTAATTTCCACATTCACACCATTCTCATCATGCCAAATAGCCGCCACTAAGTGGTACACCTCTTCTTCTTCTAACATTTGATAGATTGAGATGGGTTCTATAGTGATGGCCGCTGGGAGACAGTTCTGCTTGCAGTAGTTACTTCTCCAGCTTATGGTATTGAGTTTCCAATTAATGTCCGGGTTATGCTTCCTTGCCCAAGCAATTGGCAGATAACCGGAGATTCCAGCTTCCAAAGAGGCTACCTCCCATCGGAGTGTCTCCTTATGATCTCCCATGCTCATGTGGACCGGGTGAGTATAGTAGTCTCCACTTTCCATCATGACATCTCCTTGAGCATCATACATTGTCAGTGGTTGATCCCTCCGCACTAAGGGTATTCCATTCTTTCTGACAAACTCCGAGTTCAGGATAGGTCCTGTACACCCGTTGTTCAGAAGGAATTTCCCTTGGGAGCCTTCAACCTTTCCCTCAATTGTCCAGGACAATTCGGCTTCTAGCACAGGTCTCTTACCGTGTACTGGTAGGGGCGGAAGACTTGCTTCTTCCCTTCTCCTCTTGGAGGTTTTCTCAGGAGTGGTTCCTCTCGTTCTCTTTAGGTTCTGTGCTCTCAACATAGTGTAAAGCAAATAGATATGAGGTAAATAAATGTAGTGGGTTCTTCTTGTTCTGGTTCTGGATAATCAGGTCTTAGATGCGACATCTCCTTGGCCCTTTATACTTTTCAGTAGTAAGGGCCGATGCTATTTAGCAATCTTAGCCTTTCATTATCCTCTCCGCAATTCCGGGACCATAGTCATAAGATAACTACAGATTTATTCCTATCCTAAAGAAACAAGATAACAACTCAAAGAGGAAGAAATTCTAGTATACATAAACTCTAAACAGACATTACCAGATAATATCCTCATCTGACCCTAATCCGGGTTCAAAGATAAAATCCTCAGGAAACTCAGGAAGTACATTGAATGGTTGTTCTGCCACTACAGCAGCAACTTAGCTTTCTTTTCAGATGGTTCCTGGGTATTATCCCCGGAGTCAGATCCTCTTTTCCGCTTTCTCTGTACTTTCACTGCTGCCACTCGGACAGGAGTAGGTTCCTTGGACCAACAGGTGGTCCATTTGTGTCTGGACTTGCCGCACTATTGCACAAGTCAGTCTATGTACTCTACCTCACAGGGGAGTACCGGAAGGTCTTACCTCCAAGCATACTTCAGCCTTTCTTCTTTCTTCCAGAATATCCCCTGGGATACCCTTCAGTTCCACAGCTTTGTGCTTGCACCCTGTAGCTGTGACGGGGCTCTGCCTCTACTAAACAGAAGTGTAGGAAGCAAGAGGGCCGGTAGAAGAAAGAGTTAGGTTTAGAGAGAAAAGATTCTTCTTGGTAGACTTAGAATAATCTTAAGGGTCTTCTTCCGTTTGTTACAACTGATGATGAGGAAAACTAGAACTAGTGGGCGAAAATGGAGATGAGTACTTATACTCCAAATCTCTCGGTTTTCCTGCCTTCCACTGCTCAAGCCAAGTTCCGGTGAAAACTCTGTTTTGGACCGGAGAACAATTCCTCCGCTACCCCGCTTCTCCCTAAGCGCTAGCGGGTGTTTCGATCCTAAGTAATGCACCTTAGCCAGGGTCAGGATCACCTGCAGCCTGGCTGTCACACACAACTCAGTCCTGCATTAGAGAGTCTCCGCTCCGGTGGTCTACCCTTGATGGCTGCAGAGCTGTAATTCATTGTAGATCTATTCCCGGGCATAGCCACCGCCGCCTGCGGCAGGGCTATCTTTGCTCTGAAGGTTAATGGAGATGTCCGGCGCTTAAAGATCCTTTCTCTAGCCGGTCCTCTATTCACTGACAGGACTCAGACTCGTCAGTCTGACCCTTCATGAATAGATCTCCTCCTTAGTAGCCAGAAGGTGGGTACACTTGCGGCAGGTAGCGGTCCTCGCCTACAGGTACTTCCCTATCACTGTAACTACTGGATTCTATCAATGACTCTGAGCCTATAACAGGCCCGGCGAGAACTAGTCTCCTGACCGTTGGTATGGCTCTGGTATAGTAGCTGCTTTAGGAGCGGAGGAGCCGGAGGCTTCCTTCCTTCCCTTTGGCTGCCGGCTTCGAGGATTGCTGGATTCCTTTTGGGTCCTGGCCGGAGCTTTCTCAGCTGCTGCCTGGTACCACTCATGAGTGTGCCTCAGCTCTCTCAGAGCTGTGATCCTTTCCATCAAGGTCCTAGGGTTGGGATTGAAAAGTGCCCAACTTAAACCTAGTTCCGGTAGGAGGGAACCTTGGATCTTGTCATCTACCAGCTGTCCTTCATAGCCAGTCTTCCACATCAACTGAATAATAATATTCAGGAAGGAGTCTATTCCTTCCTTCTTGGTGTGGGTAAGGAGATTCCAGTGGGCTACCGCTTCATCCCTAGAGATGGCTTCACCAAAGGGGGCTCTGACAGTCTCCACAAAGGAATCCCACATCTTCCAGCGCTCATCTAGCCTTACAAGCCTCTCAGCAATCCGGTTGGCAGAGGCTTGGTCTATTGAATTATGGTAAGCCTCATACCACTTGATTGCTGCCGTTCCTTCCATGAGATTTCCAGCATACCGGATCTTTGTCTCATCAGCCAGGAAGGACTGGCTTTCAATGGAGAATACATTCTCACATTGCCGGAGGGAGGTTTCCACCTGTTCCGCATGGCCTTGGAACTTGGAGGGTGGAGGGGCCTTAGGCTCCCGGGCCTTGGTTGACTGGAGAGGGTGCGGCTGTTCCTGAGGTTGCCGGTTGATCAAGAGTGCAAGCAGATCTCTCTGCCGCTTCTCTAGCTTCTTCTTGACATACCTCCACCAGGCTCTCCTGTCATTCCCTTCTGGCTCCGAGTCTGAGCTGTCTGGGTCATCTCAGGGGGCACCACCTTGGGCTCCCGGAGGGGGAGGAGGAATGTTACCTCCACTTCCACCTGAATTTGCCGGAGGTGGGGGAGGTACTTCCGGAGGTGCTGAGCCACCACCGGGGATTTCTGTCAGAGGAGGAGCCGGAGAAAGAGGCTCATCCTCAAGGTCACTATCGCAGTTGATTCCTAGGCCAGAGAAGGGTCTCCTTCTGCCGGGAGGAGGAAGGGGGGAGGCCCCCACTTGTGGCATTACCACTGGGACAATGGGGCCTTGCTGGTGCTGGGGGAAGGTTGCAAATAGTGAATGCTGCCTTCTTGGGGCCCTGCTTCCTGCTCCGGAGGATACTCGGGATGATGGTCTGGGTGTCCCGGGCCTAGCTATCTGTAGCCTTCCCTCATTGATGGCCTACTGGATCTCTTCCAAGTAGTTGGGGGGGATGACCGGGTTGGACCATTCAATCTCCATGACATCCGGGTCTAGGTCATCCTTCTCCACAAATCTCTTCAGCTCATCCTGAAGAGAGCTGACTTGGTCCCTCATGAAGGTCAAGGCTTGCCTCATGAGTTCTGCCTCCTATAACAGAGCCATACCAACGGTCAGGAGACTAGTCTTCACCGGGCCTGTTATAGGCTGGGAGTCATTGATAGAATCCAGTAGTTACAGTGATAGGGAAGGACCTGCAGGTGAGGACCGCAACCTACCGCAAGCGTATCTACCTTCTGGCTACTAAGGAGGAAATCTATTCATGAAGGGCCAGACTGACGAGTCTGAGTCCTGTCAGCGGATAGAGGACCGGCTAGAGAAAGGTCTCTGGCGGGGCATCTCCATTAAACCTTCAGAAGCGAAGATAGCCCTGCACTTGGCGGCGGCAGTAGCTATCTTGCGGGAATAGATCTACAATGAATTACAGGCTCTGCAGCCATCAAGGGTAGACCACCGGGCAGAGACTCCTTTAATGCAGGGCGGGCTGTGTGACAGCCAGGCTGCAGGTGATCCTTGACCCTGGCTAAGGGTGCATTACTCAGGACGGAAACACCGCTGGCGCTTAGGGAGAAGCGGGGTAGCGGAGGTGTTCTCGGTCCAGAACAGAGTTTCGCGGAACTTGGCTTGAGCAGTGGAAGGCAGGAAAACCGAGAGATTTGGAGTATAAGTACTCATCTCCATTTTCGCCCACTAGTTCTAGTTTTTCTCATCATCAGTTGTAACAAACGGAAGAAGACCCTTAAGATTATTCTAAGTCTACCAATAAGAATCTTTACTCTCTAAACCTAACCTTTTCTTCTACCGGCCCTCTTGCTTCCTTCACTCCTGTTTAGTAGAGGCAGAGCCTTGTCACATTATAATCTTAAAGGCTTCAGTTACCTTTAGAGATTATCTTCCTCAACCTGTCTATAAGCCTATGTCAGGAGAGAGGCTCTTTTACTAGTACCTAAGAGCCCATTACTTCGTCCGAGAAGTCATCTACTCTCTAGCTCCTGAACTATAGACACCAAACCCTCCAAAGACCAGACATGTCCGCCCTACCTGCCCCAGTGTTGCCTCTCCAGATTGAATGGACACCTCAACCTCTACAGATAGAGGTTTCGGCCCGGACACAGTTGGTCAAGAACCCCAGAGCAGCGCTGCAGGCCTACATTCCTGGCTGTGAGCCTGCATGGCAAGACACAGACTCGGTCACCTACCCGGAGTTCTTCAGAGAACTCCAGATCTACCTCCAGCACCGCATACAGCAAGAGCTGAACAGGGGCTCCCAAGCCCTAATACTCATCCAGGAGCGGCAGCAAGCGGAGGCAGAACTCATGAGGCAAGCTTTGACCTTCATGAGGGACCAAGTCAGCTCTCTTCAGGATGAGCTGAAGAGATTTGTGGAGAAGGATGACCTAGACCCGGATGCCATGGAGATTGAATGGTCCAACCCGGTCATCCCCCCCAACTACCTGGAAGAGATCCAGAAGGCCATCAATGAGGGGAAGCTACAGATAGCTAGGCCCGGGACACCGAGACTATTGTCCCGGGTATCCTCCAGAGCGGGAAGCAGGGCCTCGAGAAGGCAGCATTCACTGTTTGCAACCTTCCCCCGGCACCAGCAAGGCCCCATTGTCCCAGTGGTAATGCCACAAGTGGGAGCCTCCCCCCTTCCTCCTCCCAGCAGAAGGAGACCCTTCTCTGGCCTAGGAATCAACTGCGATAGTGACCTTGAGGATGAGCCTCTTTCTCCGGCTCCTCCTCCGACAGAAATCCCCGGTGGTGGCTCAGCCCCTCCGGAAGTACCTCCCCCACCTCCGGCAAATTCAGGTGGAAGCGGAGGTAACATCTCTCCTCCCCCTCCGGGAGCCCAAGGTGGTGCCCCCGGAGATGACCCAGACAGCTCGGACTCGGAGCCAGAAGGGAATGACAGGAGGGCCTGGCGGAGGTATGTCAAGAAGAAGTTAGAGAAGCAGCAGAGAGAACTGCTTGCTCTCTTGATCAACCGACAACCTCAGGAGCAGCCACACCCTCTCCAGTCATCCAAGGCCCAGGAGCCTAAGGCCCCTCCACCCTCCAAGTTCCAAGGCCATGCGGAACAGGTGGAAACCTTCCTCCGGCAATGTGAGAATGTGTTCTCCATTGAAAGCCAGTCCTTCCTGGCCGACGAGACAAAGATCCGGTATGCCGGGAATCTCATGGAAGGAACGGCAGCAATCAAGTGGTATGAGGCTTACCATAACTCAATCGACCAAGCCTCTGCCAACCGAATTGCTGGGAGGCCTGTAAGGCTAGATGAGCGCTGGAAGAAGTGGGATTCTTTTGTGGAAGCCTTCAGAGCTGCCTTTGGTGAAGCCATCTCTAGGGATGAAGCGGTAGCCCAATGGAATCTCCTTACCCACACCAAGAAGGAAGGAATAGACTCCTTCCTGAATACTATTATTCAGTTGATGTGGAAGACCGGCTATGAAGGACAGTTGGTAGATGACAAGATCCAAGGTTCCCTCCTACCGGAACTAGGTTTAAGTTGGGCACTCTTCAATCCCAAACCTAGGACCTTGATGGAAAGGATCACAGCTCTGAGCGAGCTGGGGCACACTCATGAGCGGTACCAGGCAGCAGCTGAAAAGGCTCCGGCCAGGACCCAGAAAGAATCCAGCAATCCTAGAGGCCGGCAGCCAAAGGGAAGGAAGGAAGCCTCTAGTTCCTCCGCTCCTAAGGCAGCTACAGGGTCCAAGGATAAAGCTGTGGAACTAAAGGGTATCCCGGGGGATATTCTGGAAGAAAGAAGAAAGGCTGAAGTATGCTTGAAGGTAAGACCTTCCGGTACTCCCCTGTGAGGTAGAGTGCATAGACTGACTTGTGCAATAGTGCGGCAAGTCCAGACACAAATGGACCACCTGTTGGTCCAAGGAACCTACTACTGTCCGAGTGGCAGCAGTGAAAGTACAGAGAAAGCGGAAAAGAGGATCTGGCTCCGGGGATAATACCCAGGAATCATCTGAAAAGAAAACTAAGGTTGCTGCTGTAGTGGCAGAACAACCATTCAATGTACTTCTTGAGTTTCCTGAGGATTTTATCTTTGAACCCGGATTGGGGTCAAATGAGGATATTATCTGGTAGTGTCTGTTTAAGAATCTATGTATACTAGAATTTCTTCCTGTTTGAGTTGTTTCCTTGTTTCTTTAGGATAGGAATAGATCTGTGGTTATCTTATGACTATGGTCCCGAAACTACGGAAAGGATAATGAAAGGCTAGATTGCTAAATAGCATCGGCCCTTACTACTGAAAAGTATAAAGAGACAAGGAGCTGCCGCATCTAAGACCGGATTATGAAGAACCAGAATAAGAAGAACCCACTACATCTATTTGCCTTATATCTATTTGCTTTACACTATGTTGAGAGCACAGAACTTAAAAAAGAATGAGAGGAACCACTTCTGAGAAAACCTCCAAGAGGAGAAGGGAAGAAGCAAGTCTTCCGCCCCTACCAGTACATGGTAGAGACCTGTGCTAGAAGCCAAATTGTCCTGGACAATTGAGGGAAAGGTTGAAGGCTCCCAAGGGAAATTCCTTCTGAACAACGGGTGTACAGGACCTATCCTGAACTCGGAGTTTGTCAGAAAGAATGGAATACCCTTAGTCCGGAGGGATCAACCACTGACAATGTATGATGCTCAAGGAGATGTCATGATGGAAAGTGGAGAGTAATATACTCACCCGGTCCACATGAGCATGGGAGATCATAAGGAGACACTGCGATGGGAGGTAGCCTCTTTGGAGGCTGGAATCTCCGGTTATCTGCCAATTGCTTGGGCAAGGAAGCATAACCCGGACATTAATTGGGAACTCAATACCATAAGCTGGAGAAGTAACTACTGTAAGCAGAACTGTCTCCCAGCGGCCATTACTGTGGAACCCATCTCAATCTACCGAATGTTAGAAGAAGAAGAGGTGTACCACTTAGTAGTGGCTATTTGGCATGATGAGAATGGTGTGAATGTGGAAATCAGAATTCCTGCACAGCATCGGCAATGGGCACATGTGTTCAGCAGAGAGAAAGCAGAGGAGTTACCTCCGCATTCTGCTAATGATCTGAAGATCAAGATCCTGCCTGATTCTACAATCTCATTTGGACCGCTATACCCATGTTCCGCTCCAGAGTTAAAGGCCCTCAAGGAGTACCTGACCAAGGAATTGGCAGCAGGCAAAATCTCCAGATCTAGCAGCCCCGCAGCGGCACCCATTCTGTTCATACCAAAGAAGGATGGCAAACTTAGAATCTGTGTGGATTACAGAGGCTTGAATAAGGTTACCATCAAGGACAAATACCCGCTACCCATCATGAGTGAACTCAGGGATAGGTTATTCAAAGCCCGGATCTTCACAAAGATAGATCTCAAAAATGGCTTCAATTTGATCAGGGTAGCAGAAGGTGATGAATGGAAAACTGCCTTCAGAACCCGCTATGGCCTGTATCAGTACAATGTGATGCCATTTGGTCTATGCAATGCCCCTTCTGCCTTTCAGGCTATGATGAATGATGTGCTAAAGGATCTACTAGATGAAGGAGTGATTGTCTATATCGATGACATCCTCATCTACTCGGAGACTATGGAAGAACATGTTAATCTTATCAATAAAGTCTTGCAGCCGCTATCAGAGAATAAGCTATGTGCATCCATTGACAAGACCTCTTTCCATGCCCGGGAGGTAGAATACCTCGGCTACCACATCTCAGAAAAGGGAGTATCAATGTCAGAAGCGAAAGTAGAGGCAGTTAGGGATTGGCCGGAACCCAAAGATGTCAAGGGGATCCAAGCCTTCCTGGGATTTGCCAACTTCTATCGGCGCTTTATTGAAGGCTTCAGTAGAATATGCAAGCCCCTAACTGACCTCTTGCAAAATGGCAAGAAATGGCAATGGACCGCAGCTTGTGTGCAGGCCTTTCTAGAGTTGAAAGACCGGTTTACTAGCGCTCCAGTGCTTGCTCATTTTGACCCTTCTCTTATCATAGTACTTTCCCATTTTTTCCCTTGCGATGGTCAACTTTTGTCGAGCAGCGTCATGGACACCTCGTATGAAGTGGGCATAGAGATCGCTCGTGGGGTTGACTACTTCGGCTTCTGTGGGCCAACTCGTTCGGGGGTTGTAACCATAATTGGTATAGAAAGGTGATTGCCCCGTTGCAGATGTGACCGAGTTGTTGTAGGCATATTCAGCCAGAGGAAGTAGTTTGGTCCAGTCATCTTGCTCGTAGTTGCAGAATGCCCGGAGGTAGTGTTCTAATGTCTGATTGACACGCTCCGTTTGACCATCAGTTTGAGGGTGGAAGGCGGTACTCATACGTAATCTGATATCTAGGAGTTCCATCAACGATGCCCAAAAACTTGATGTGAACTTGGCATCGCGATCGAAACTATATCCAGAGGTAACCCGTGTATTCGCCAGATCTGAGACAGGAAAGTCTTTGCCAAATCTTGAGAGGTGGCCTCGCCTAGGAGGGATAAAGTGTGCCATCTTGAGAACCTATCAACCACTACCCATATTTGTGTGTGTATCCCTTGGACTTAGGTAACTGAACAACAAAGTCCATCGAGCTGGAGGACCATACAGTGTGCGGGGTGTTTACCGGAAGCAGCTCCCGTACTTGCGATGTCGACTTGGTTTATTTCTTTGACAGTCGTCGCAACTTAAACGTGGTCGTCAATCCACTCGTTCATCTTTGGCCAATAGAAGTTGCGTGTAATCAACTCCAATGTCTTATCTTGACCAAAGTGTCCGGCTACCTTCGAATCGTGTTCTGATTCAGCGATTCGGATTCTTAACGCATTGCTGTTGGGTATGTATAGGCGGTTCTTGTAGAAAAGCAACCCTTCCTTGACGGAAAACTCCTTCAGCTCCCCAGCTTCTCCTCTCCTCTTCAACTCATTCCATTCTGAATCCCTCAGCGACGCTTCTTTTACTAGGTCAAGGAAGTCCTTAGACCAGTCAACAATTTCCTTCTGGCGGCGAAGCGAAGAAACAACAAAATTTTCCATCCCCACCAACTGTCAGGCTTAAATAACCTCTCAACTGCCTGCGCGCCCCCCCCTTCCGCCGGACGTCTTGATAGTCATCGGCTTTCCCGTTCTGAGTCCTGGTCGGTAGGTGATCTTAAAATTGAACTCCGCCAGAAGTTGGGCCCATCGTGCTTGTCTTCGGTTCAAAACCTTAGTGGTATCAAAGTACTGAAGGTTTTGGTGATCTGTATAGACAAGGGCGGTGAACTTGGGTCCCTCGAGGTAATGTCGCCATTGTTTGACAGCTGCGACTATACCGAGCATCTCCTTATCCCAGACATCGTAATTGAGTTCGGCTGGGTTAAGTTTGCGGGAGTAAAAGGCCACGGGATGAATCTTGCCTTCAATAGGCTGGGAAAGCACTGCACCAATTGCAAAGTCACTTGCGTCCGTTTCCACGATAATCTGCCTTTCCGGTGAAAAGTGAACCAGGATAGGAGCAGTCGTGAAAAGGGTCTTGAGCTTCAAAAAAGCTGCTTCGGCACTAGTCAGGAGAAGTTCTTAGCATCACCACGTAGACAGTCAGTAATGGGTTTACAGACCCGGAGTAGTTCTGAATGAACCTCCGATAAAAATTGGCGAATCCATAAAAACTTGGACGTCCTTGACGGTCCTCGGCGATTCCCACTTCAACACTTCTTCCACCTTGTCCGTTGACATGGTGACACCTTCAGGACTCAACACGAAACCAAGGAATTCAATTGTCTCCTGGTGGAAAAAAGATTTCTTTGGGTTAGCCACCAGGTTGTTTTCGATGATCTTGTCAAGGACTTTGTTAACGAGCTGCTCATGCTCTTCCTCGTTTTTACTGTAGATCAAGATATCGTCTAGGTATACTACTACCCCTTGGTCCAGGAATTCTCTGAAGGCGTCATTCATCATACCTGAAAAGTTGCGGTGCGTTGGTTAGCCCAAATGGCATGACCAGGTACTCGTAGTGTCCGTATCTCGTCCAGAACGCTGTTTTCCACTCGTCTCGGATAAGGTTATATCCCTCCTTGAGGTCGATCTTGGAAAAAATTTTCGCGCCAGCGATACGGTCTCTCAATTCCTCGCCTAGAGGAAGAGTGTACCGATTCTTGATGGTGACGCGGTTGAGGCCACGGTAGTCAGCATAAAGTCGGAGACTGCCGTCTTTCTTCCTTCTGAATAGGATGGGGGCACCTGCGGAGATTTGCTAGGTCGGATTTTCCCTAGTTTGAGCATTTTGTCGAGGTACTCACGGAGAACTTTTAACTCAACCTCGGAGAGGGAGTAGATAGGACCCCATGGGGGTTGCTGACCGGGTTCGAGATCGATGGCATGATATGAGTAGCGGCTTGGAGGTAGTTTGTCGGCTTCGGACTGGAGGAAGGCTTTGAGTTTTGGCCAATATTTCTCCGTAATTGTTGCCCGTAGGTCAACCTCGCCAGTGAGGGCGCAGATCGTGCCGATAAAAAGTGCCTCAGGATCGTCCAGCACATCGTCGTCGAGAACCACTGAAATTTCTCTCTGGTCAGCGTAGCACCTGCTCTTGCAAAGATCCCCATGGAAGGTTACTTCCCCATTTGGGGCAATAGCCGGCTTATGCTCTTGTAGCCACCACGATGGAAGGATCGCATCGATGCCTTGTGGGAGTGGTGCTATCTCGAAAGAAACTCGGACTTATGCCCCCAGAAAGGGTATTTAACATTACAGTAAAGGCTTGTCCGCGCCTGCCATAACTTCACCGGTAAACCCCAAAACATTGGCGGGGCGTCTCTTTGCACCTTTGGGACAGAAAGCAGTAACAAAAGAAGAACTAATAACAGGGCCGTTGCCCCAGTGTCCAATAGAACCCGACAAGGAAATAGGAAATCTAAAAACCCAATATGAAATTTGACTATAGGACGTGGCCCGTGAATAGGCTCGTCCGAAATTCGTTGTTTTTTCTGCGGAGAGGACGCCCCCTCATCCGGTCTTTTTCTTTTTTGGATTTTTTTGGATTTTTCTGTCAGTGAAAGCATGGCAATTTGGGGGAGCTCTTGACCTGACTCATCAGAGTCCCCTTTTAAAAACCCATGTCAAAATCCACTTCCGACTCCGACCCCAACTCCGGAACGTAGGCATTGCCCGTTGAAGTTTCCACCGCGGCGACTGCTGCTGGTTTCTTTTTCTTCTGTCGTGATCGGGTTTTCTTTGCTGGGGGGGGAGCTGGTGGATCCGCCATTTCCTCGTCGTCATCGTCTCGTCGTCGTTTCTGACCCAGAGCGGAGATGGCGGCGCTGGAGTTGGGGCTTTGTCTGCACCATTTCCATAGGTGACCCCTTCTGCCACAGCGGGCACATTCTCCTTTGCTCTTCCTCTGGTCCAGAACGGACTTGGGGATACCTTTGGTGGCTTCTTCGTAGTCAGAGTGTAATGGTTTGTTGCCCTGACTAGAGCGTGCTCCTCCTTGGGTGTTCGACTCGCCCCTAGGTCGACTCGACTCTGCTCTCTGCCCCTCTTGAGCCCGTCCCTTGATCTGGAACCCGGGCTTCTTCTCCGGAAGGTCTCTCCTTGCCGGTACCCGCTTGACCCCTTCCCAAGCAGCCTTTTTGTTCCAGGAAGCTCTCATGAGCTTTCCCAGCCCTTTCAGTTGCGCCACAAAGTGGACATCGTCATCCCACGCTCGGAATGTCGTTCCCAGATTTCCTCCGGGAGTCCAGTGAGCAGCGTTTTCCGAAAAGAAGCACCACTTTGTTGCGCACGCTGGTTGAGTATCTCCATTTTGGTGAGGTAGTCGGAGATACTCGACTGATATTTGAGCTGGTCCATTTTGAATGCAGCGTCAAGAGCTTCCTGGGAGCTCACAAACCTTCCCCTGACCTCTTGCCGGAATCGTTCCCAAGTGCAGAAGTCCCTACCGTTGATCCCTTTCATGTGGACCTCATGGTAGTTGGCGAACCATTCTTTAGCCAGCCCTGTCGTATAGGTGCCAGCGAAGAGGACCTTCTGTTTGTCGTTCTGGAACTTGCGAGATCTTTGCTCAAAGTAGATCTCGCATTCCAGGAGCCAGTGCCTCAGGTTGTGCTTTCTGGGATTGTCAAATTCGAAGGGCACCTTTGCCAAGGAGTCTCTCTCTCCGTCCTCGGGCAACCTTGATCTGTCAGCCCGTTTGCCCTTGGCCTTCCATCCCCGGACCTTCTCTTCTGCCCCCATATCCTCATTTGACCCTCCGCCGGGAGCCGCTACCCCTTTGCCTTTATTGCCTGGGGGTGGCGGAGGTGCTCCACCGGCTTCTTCTTCCCCCTCCTCTACTTCGGTGAGGGGGCGCCCACGGCCTGATTGGCTAGGAGCGGCAGAGCGTTGGCCGGCCATGAATTGGAGGATTTGCTGACGCATTTCGGCCAGCTGTTCCTCGTGGCGCCTTTCCTGCTCCGCATGCCTTTTTTCCTGTGCCATTTGCTTGGCTATGAGGTCACCCACGGAGTGTTCTGCTTGCTGCCGCAGTAGGTCGATTTCCCGCTGGTTGGCGGCCAACTGATTCTGGGTTTGGAGGTGGGCTCTTTCGAGGGTTTCCCGGTCCATGGCGGCCAGTTCTTGGGCCCTTCTCGCTTCGGCTTCCTGGGCGGCGGCCAGCTGTCGGAACATTTCCTCTAATTGTCTGAGGTTGGCTTTGGTTGCCGCAGCGGCCGTGCTTGTCATCCGCCTATCGCTCTGGAGTCGCTCCTGAGTTGCTTGGAGGGACTCCCATATGTTTTTGCCAGCGGTGGATAATCCAGCCATCTGGTCTCGGTGATCTCGGAGGAACTGGTCCAACCGGTCAGCGGTTGTAGGGCCAGTAGGGCGTCTGCCGGCTTGTCTAGCTGACAGTTGGTCTGGGCTGTCCTCTCTGCTAAATTGTGGGGAGTCTTCCATGTTAGAATCCTCCCGTTCGGCGAGTCCTAATATCCTGGACATCGTGTGTGTGTGTGTGTGTGTGTGTTTATGTCTATAGTTCAGGGACTAGAGCGTAAATGACTTCTCTAACGAAGTAGTGTGCTCTGAGATACCAGTAGAAGATTCTCTCTCCTGACATAGGCTATAGAAAGTGATTCTTGGAAACTCCAGGTGAACTTGGAGTTAACGATATATATTTCGGGTTCGCACCAAACTACGAGAGTAGTCTTGTACCGAGCTCAGAGTTCGAAACACTATCTACCAGGTAGAAAGGAACGAGGTCACTTCAGTCGATACTCAACCAGGAGTCTCCGCGGTTCGATGTTCAACCAACGAGTATAAACGTTACAGTTGCTAGAGTTCAAAGAGTTCGAAGAATGGTTCAGGTAGAGATCAAGAATCACCAAAGATAATCAAGCGTAAGGGATATAGAGGTAAAGACTCCTAGGTAGATCTTTTATATCGTTAAGACTCGTTCTTCCTTCACAACGATTTTTGTAGAAGTCGGAGAATGACAGCATATTTTTATCCCGCGTGTGTGTACTAGAACTAAACATTACAACAAGTATGTGGGAACCCCCGAAGACCCTGAGAAACGCCAAGACCATGACAACCGAACACCAACGCCAAATACATGATACAAATAATCAAACGCCTAAGTTCCAAAACATTCTTAACCATCCTTGAACACTAAGAAAAACCCCTCACTCATCTCGCACTACTGCATGCACTCAGCCTTCATCAGCCGTCATGGGAACTCGGGAGTTAGCCTACCTGATAACCCCTTGGTGCCAGGCCTCGACTTCGCTCGTCAACTCTTTCCCTGCGTCGCTGTCCTACACTAAGGAGCATAGCTCAACGTTAGGAGTACTGGCGAGGTATAAGGTACCGGAGGACTAGGGTAGTCTTTACCTTTCCCTGGGAGCCACCAGTGTAAGCCTTCTCAATTGATTCGCCATTTGATCAGTTATGGTCCGATTCCAAAGTGCAACAGAGTGATGATAGAGAGTCCTAGTATCTTGTCTTCGGGTTCCCTCTACTTATCACATCGTATACCCGTAACAGGGATCATCGCCCTGGAGAGGGGAGTGAACCACTGCAGCCGGAGCCACAGATGTTTTTTAGGCCAGGTCAATTGGTTCTAAACACTGCTAGATTAGCGGCAGTTAAAGTCAACCAGTTGCAGTCTTCTTTCGTGGACCGCTTATCAGAGGCAGTCAAGTTGGATAAAGATTGGCAGTTAGTGCACCGCTCTCTGGTTGAAGGGAAACCAAATTTGGACCAGAACTTGTCTGTCAAGGACGGCCTTATCTTCTACAAAAATAGATGGTACATTCCTAATGACAAGAAGCTCCGGATGGATATCCTGACCGATACCCATGACTCTAAAGTGGCTGGACATTATGGTCAATTTAAGACACTAGAGCGGGTAAAGAATAACTCTTTTTGGCCTAAGATGGACCAAGATGTGGAAGAGTATGTCCGTTCCTGTGACAGTTGTCAGAGGAACAAAACATCTCGACACAAGAAGTTTGGTATGCTCCAACCATTGGAGATACCCTATCGGCCATGGACTTCCATTTCTATGGACTTCATTGTGGGATTACCGGAGTCGAAGGGATTTACTAAGATCTGGGTAATAGTGGACCGTTTTTCTAAAATGGCTCATTACATACCACTCCCTACACTCAATAAAACAGAAGATTTGGCTAGGTTGTTCTTGAAGGAAGTTTGGAGACTCCATGGGTTACCTGATGACATAGTCTCGGACAGAGATAGCAAGTTTCTCTCTCATTTTTGGCAGTCTCTCTTGAGCCTCCTCAATGTGAAGCTGAAAATGTCTACTTCTTTTCACCCCCAAACAGACGGCCAAACAGAAAGAGTTAACCAGACCCTGGAACATTACTTGCGGAGTTACTGTTCATATCAACAGGATGACTGGGCAGATCTCTTGCCTATGGCAGAGTATGCTTACAACTCAGCGGTCTCTGAGTCCACCAAAGTATCGGCATTTTATGCCAACTATGGTTATGAACCCAGGACCAACTGGCCGGCCCCCAGGGAAGGTGTTGAAGTCAGCAATCCAGCTAGTGAGGTCATGATCTCTCAATGGGAATCTATTTGGCATGCTATGCAAGAAAACTTAGGCAAGGCTAGGATTAGGATGGCCCGGTGGTATGATAAACATGCACTGGCACCTCCGGAGATCAAGCCTGGAGATGAAGTAATGCTAGACCGGCGCAATGTGCAAATAAAGCGGCCGATGGGAAAGCTAGATCAGAAGAAGATAGGACCCTTCAAGGTCATTGAAGCTATAGGCACCCGTGCCTACAAGCTCTCCCTTCCTCCTCAGATGGCTATACACCCGGTCTTCCATGTCTCACTCTTAGAGCCTTACAGAGCGCCAGTAGACCCGGAGAGAAGAGTTTCCCCCCCGGAACCAGAAGAGATTGCAGGAGCGGAGAACTGGCTAGTCCGAGAGGTAGCAGATAGCCGGGTCAATAGGCTCAGAAGAAGAGTGGAATACCTAGTACTATGGGAAGGTTATGAAAATGAGAACGCTACCTGGGAACCCTTTGAACACCTTAGGAACAGTGCTGAAGAAGCCCTCTGAGATTTTCACATGAGGTATCCTAAGAAACCCCGGGATAAGAGGGTTTTGATTTAGCTTCTCTAAGATTTTCTACTTGTACATAGTCACGGAAATTTCCTTGAAAAAATTAGGTTGAATAGAATTTGTTGTTACTGAATCTTGGTGACCAAGATCCTGAGAGAGGGGAGTAGTATAACAGAGCCATACCAACGGTCAGGAGACTAGTCTTCACCGGGCCTGTTATAGGCTCAGAGTCATTGCTACAATCCAGTAGTTACAGTGATACGGAAGTACCTATAGGTGAGGACCGCAACCTGCCGCAAGTGTACCCACCTTCTGGCTACTAAGGAGGAGATCTATTCATGAAGGGGCAGACTGACGAGTCTGGACCCTGTCAAGGAATAGCGGACCGGCTAGAGACAGGTCTCTAAGCGCTGGGCATCTCCATTAACCTTCAGAGCAAAGATAGCCCTGCCGCAGGCGGCAGTAGCTATGCCCAGGAATAATCTACAATGAGTCGCAACTCTGCAGCCATCAAGGGTAGACCACCGGAGCGGAGATTCCTCTAATACAGGCCCGGAGCTGTGTGACAGCCAGGCTGCAGGTGATCTTTGACCCTGGCTAAGGGTGCATTCTCTAGGACCGGAAAGACCCGCTAGCGCTTAGGGAGAAGCGGGGGAGCGGAGGAATTGTTTCCGCTCCGAGGCAGAGTTTTCACCGGAACTTAGTTTGAGCAGTGGAAGGCAGGAAAACCGAGAGATTTGGAGTATAAGTACTCATCTCCATTTCCGCCCACTAGTTCTAGTTTTTCCTCATCATCACTTGTAACAAGTGAAAGAAGACCGTTAAGATTATTCTAAGTCTACCAAGTAAAATCTTTACTCTCTATACCTAACTCTTTCTTCTACCGGCCCTCTTGCTTCCTACACTCTTGTTTAGTAGAGGCAGAGCCCCGTCATAAATGGGCAATGAGTTACCAATAGAGAATTTATTCAACAGTCATAAACTAATACCAAGAGACACAACACGATAGGATGTTCGGAAGGGCAGGGCTATAACCGACAGAGGGATTCTGGAAAGATCAGGCTTGATTCCAATCCAGGAGATTTCAGGAACTCGGACACATTATGCAAAGCGAACGATGGTTGGAAGTTTTAACGTAATATATTCTTAACATCCAAAAGCCAAAAATGAATAATTCGTAGAGAAATAAAACTCAAACGAAAAAAACTCTAATATAACAGGAAGATTGCGTGAGGAGGAAAGGAAAGGAATACAAAGGGAAGGTAAAGCCATATATATACAAGTGACGCCGAGACACCGAGACATGATTAATAATCCGTGCGATGGAAACTCAAGTAAGCACGTTAAGTAAAATTACAGGCAAGAGAAATAACCATCACACGAGAACCTAAAAGGAAACCCGAACAGGAAACGATAATCCAAAGATAATGTAACAAAGACTCAAAGCGATAACATTCCTCCGTAATCCAGTTCAAGACATGAAACGTCGTTAGATGCAGACCTAGTAATTTTGAACACTTCTGATTTTTGATATGTTACTTTGGTAAAAAGTTATTAAAGGTTGAATTTGCCTATTTTTGTATGTAAAAATCGACAAGACATGATGAAATGGAACAGTATTATACCCATTTATACCTCTATACCACAGACCTGCAACCAAGATTTAGTTTTCAGCCATAACATGGCTGAAATATAACTCTGATTGGTTTATGAGCTGTTGGAGTGGCCAAGATTGTTCCAGCTGAAATACTGTCATATCACCTTTAAGAGGCGCCGCGCCATAGTTCGTATAGTCACCCCTCATTAGCATCCCGTATGGAGTTGGAGAGGGGTTCATTTCGTCATAAAAGCTTTCCTTTATTATTAGGAAGATAGTTGCTAGAACCCTATATTTCTATAAAGCAAAAAAGGTGGTATAAACGAAAACCCTTCAGTATAGGCTATTGTAAGGCTTATGGGATTATTGACCTTCCTCTTTTACTGGATGATTCAGACAATATAGTAAATCATACTAAAGTACGAATTCAGAAAAAAAGGGAATGCGATAGGTGCAGACTAAAGTACAGAAGAGAAGGTTTAAAGGGTAAGCGTGCACTTACTTCATTTTTTGCTTGCAGTATATGCAAATTCATTCTCTGTACTTCCTGTTTTGCAGAATACCATACTTTTGTCAATGACCCTCGTAGTAGTACTACCGTTAATTCTCAAATAATCCACTATCTCCGTATTTGTATGTGATAAGTCCGAACCAGGGCGAATTGGCGAATCAAACTTCACGGATTCGTGCAGAGACACACTTCTTCTCACCCGGAATTAAGATTTAGCGGGGCGGGGATAGTGGATTTCTCGAGAAATAACGGTAGTACGACACTATTGGTAGCGTGTATATATAGAGAGGAATAAAAGTTTGTATTTTCTCTCCTAAATTCAAGCGGGAGTTCTATCATATTATATTAACTCTCATTTTAAATTACAACTTTATACAACCAATGATAGTTGAGAACGATGCAATTTTGTTCTGATACCTATATAGAATGAAGCCGGACTACAGGAGCAAGAGATGCCAATAATTGATATCATGTGACTTTCATATGAGGCAAAGTGCCCTTGGCTGTAGGCAGCACGGACCAAGCTGCGAATTTGAGAGTTTCATCCGTCCAAGGGATAACAAGTCTTATGTATTGGATAGGGGCCAAAACAAATTTCTACGTCAACCTCGCCAATAGAAACCTCGCATATTGAATTGATAAGGGCTACCTAACACTAGTTAAACAGGGTGATTGAAGAGTAAAATGCAGCGAAAGTACTCGTCGATGGCTGCCGCAAACATCTCTGTTACAGCACCGATATTCGAAAGGGGCATAAAAGTTGAAAAGAGAGGTGATGCGGGTCCTGCAACCGGAAACAGCGATGCATCAGAGAAAGCTCCGCCAGAAAATAACAGTCCACCTGATATGAGTTCCCAAGGTGTTGATTCAACCTCAATGCAGGGTATACCCTCGCTCAAGAATTTATTTGAAAAGGGCACTGTAAGAGCACCTGCCATGGAGGCAGTTCCATTATGTACGCCGAAACCTATCCAGCCAGCCCTGGGAAACTTATCATTGACAGCTGCAATTATAGCCACTCAACTCCCTTCTTCTAGCTCTACGCATAGCTTAAGAAAATACAGCCTCATCCTTGAGCAAAGTTCAAAACCCACCCAGGGAGTTAACGCTAGTGCGAGTTTTAGCAACCGTCCAAGCCCTCATGGCACAACACATGAACCATTACCCTTCCTTCAGGAGCTGGAGGAGCCGTCATTACTCAAGAAACACGCTTTCTTAGGTCAGAACGATGCGCTTTTAGCAGTTAATTTGGCAGCTCGCCCAAGAAGTTCGAAAGATTCCTCAATAAAACCCCAGCCACCAAAGCCGCCCCCACCAAGAAGAGGGAAAAATGACTTTAAGCATTCTGGCAGCAAGGCCCTAGAACACGAGGATAAGTTTCCTCAGATATCAGTAAAAAGTTCATCAACGTACGATACTGCTCACTCATCAATGCCCTTGAAACCTTCCCTATCACATTCAACAACTCTTCCAGAGAGACGCCTTTCACTAGGTGAGATTTCCCATCAGTCAACATGCAACGAATCCTTCATTGCAGTATCGGCTGCAGCCCTCCCTTCCGCGCCCATCCGCGGGAATGGTAACCAACCGTTGCCGTCACCACCGTGCATGACCGGGGATTCTGCTGCTCAATATCGGGTGAATTCACCTGCGCCCAGGAATCCGCCCGCACCGCCTCCACCGTGCCGTGAGCGTCGAAAAAGCCTTCCCCCGCCCCCCAAAATGGGTCTTCGGGATACGGTGAGAGAGCCTAGGTCCCCACCTATTATCGCCGACCCCCAGAGGAAAATACCAAACATTGTAAAAGATCATCCACATCAACATTCGGAGGGGGGCCACCGGCGCTGGAGGCATCATATTACCGAGTTGGAGCGAAAACGCTATGAAATGCTCTGGGCCGCCAATAAAGGCCTTGGGTTGGTCACGTGTAACTTAAACTCGAAGGGAAATACATCGGATTTACGAGACTTACAAAATACCAAATCCCATGGGCCTCATAAACCTCAGGGACAGAAGCATGTATGGTCGACGCCGAACTGTGCTGAGAATTTGTCGGATTGTGTGGATTCGTTGGTAGTACGAGATATTTGGACTAGGTCGAGACTCCCAGCAGACAATTTAGCGGATATATGGGACCTTGTTGACCGTGGCATGAAGGGGAGACTCAGTAGGGACGAGTTTGTTGTTGGTATGTGGTTGGTAGACCAGGGTCTGAAGGGAAGGAAGCTTCCTATGAGCGTTCAAGACGAAGTTTGGCAATCTGCCAAAAGGTTGGGCGTTAAAATGCCACCACCAGTCCGGAGGAGTGCTACGTACATATAGAGGAGGTTGATCAGAGGACGAGGACGCGAATACTTGCTCGGGAGGCGTCGATAGCGCTTTAATTATAACTAGACAGAAATTAATAAAGTTTTTGATATAAGTATGTACAAGAATTAAATCCGGATTATTTCTCGCTTAAGAATGTAAGGTTCACATTGGCTTTCAAGGCGCATGTTGGCATCACCCACACCTGCACGACATAGTGTAATCGATGGAGAAGAAATCTATGCGCAATCAAAACGTACCATGATAGCAAGATCAAAGTTCAAGTGTTCAATTTGAACGAATTATTACTCGTACTGAATAAGAACTATTACTCAGAATATAAGAGGGTAGTCTCCGCAGGATTCGGGCTCAAATATCTATTCCTCCACCCTACTTCCAACGCGAGTCTCTTATGTCGATAGTTGACATCAAAATTTCGAATAAAACCATTTTTATCAGCTGATGCCGACATTGAAGCGAAAGACAAATGTTACATACATTTATGTTAACACCAAACCTAAAACTACTGATTGATCCTACAAACTAATTATCTAGAAGCCGAATCTTGTCCACCCTGTACAGGAAAACCCAAATAATTACCGAACTAATGAAATCAGGCATCTTGCAGTCATTGAAATAAAACGAAATAAAATGTACATGTAAGTACGCGAAACCCAGACTAGAGCAAAAGAAACACCAGAAGATACCCCACAAAGTTATGTAACAGTAAAAGAAACTAAAGATGCTAACACTACATGCAACAGCCAAGGAGAAGAATGGCCCAATGAAATTTCGTTATCTCAAGTCGTACATCCCAATCACGAGATCTGGAAATGGCCTCGGAGGAAAAGGGAAGAAAAAGCAATAAATACCAAGAACACTCCAAGAACACCCCACCATGTGGTTCGTTCGCCCCAAAAAGAGATAGGTATAAAAAAAAGTTTTAGTATGTCGCCTCATGCTCACTGTACAGCACACCAACATCGGCATAGACCCTAAATCCGACAGCATCCAGTGTCCAAGGATTAAAATTGGAAGTGTTTCGGAAGCGCCCATCGCTTGCATAGAATTATTCATCATAACTGCATGTCCAAGCCTCCCAGCGCCTGGCATCTCCCAACACCCTATACTTGTATGGTTGACGTGGCGGGAGGGCAATTTTGGCCTTTCCATGGGCAGTGTCACTCAGCTTGCCTCGCCGACGCATATTCATCTCTAGAACAATGACACGGAGGAAGTCACCGTTTTCCCTAACCTCGCGTGGTCGTACAGCCGGATTAGATATACGGGAAGTTGCAACAGATGCATCCCTATTTGCCTCTCTGTTGGGTTTTTGTGATGATGAGTAAGTTTGCATCTGAATCGCTCCAGTGCAAGGGGAATCGGGAGCAGCATTTGTTGGGTTCAGATAACGGCGAAGCGCTGGTGTTGGGGTATCGAGACTAAGGGCTGGTCGCTTCTCATCTGTGAATTGGGGCGATATGGAAAGGATACTTCGGGTAAGGTAGTCGTCTGGCTGGGTAAAGGGTGCAGCAACTGAAATAGATGAAAAGCTCCGGGCGGCCGATTTAAGGACACGAATCGAGGCAGTCAAATTTGACTTGAAATTGAGGCGGCGGGTCACCCGCTTGAGAGCATCCTCGGAAAAGAATCCCAACTCCGGCTCAAGCACAGGTTCTGCAATATCATTGTCGGAATCGAACATTAGCGGGTGATCGAAGGGACACTCCTCAGAATTCGATGCCAGGATTCGAGCCCGGGGATCACCGGCGGGGCGCTTTCTAGAGGGGGGTAACGATTGAAAACTGCTCCATGAAAATGTAGACCGGTCGTCATCCTCAAGGGAAGGTACAGAATCAGATGAATCGGACCGAACAGAAAGATGACTGTCGCTTGGTGACTTTTGAAGCGAGGAGGAGGAGTCATCGTCATAATCCGGGGGTCCAAGGAGCAGAGATAACGACGACCGAGTGGAATCTCTTGAGGGATCACGAGATAGGGCAACTGACTCTAAACCAAGGAAAACTGACTCTCCCAGGTCCTCATCAAATGATAGAGGTATGTCGTCTGAAGGCGTTGGGGGTTCAATGAAGACATTCGGGGAGGGCCGTTGCTGTTGCTGCTGTCGTAATGCGGCTCTCTGTTTCCTTGAACCTGGAGGAGGGATGGCCGTTACCGCCAAAAGGGCAGCAACCGCCGGTGCTACACCAGCATGCTTTTTGTTTTTGTAGTGATTGCCTCTTGACCTCGAGGAGCCCTTTGTCGGAATAACCATAGGGCTTGAGGAGGTCAACGGTAATGATGGGGCAGACATCATGTTCGGCGACGACGGCGACGGTGTTTGATGGGAATACCAGGAATGTATCTTTTCATGTACGACTACAGTATCGGAAGATAGAAATATATCGTTGTCCAAAGATGAGGCAGAGAGTGATCGAACAAGACAGTGTGATTGTGAGTTGTGGTGGTGAAGGTTAGAGGAAGAGAGAAGAGTGACAGCAGTAGTGGTGGTAGTGAAAGTAGCTGAGGATAAGGACGTTGTCCTAGCGGGAGTCAGGAGTAGCTCCATCGGAACGGGTTCGCTGATAGCTAACAATATTTTGTGTGTGTATGAGGCTGGTGGCTTGGGGATCCAGAGCTAGGCGCACAAAGGTAGAGGGTGCGCCGTATGCCTATGTATATGTATGTCTAAAACACCGGGAATAGGTTTCTTCCTGCTATTTGACGACGGATAACAGGCCTGATAGTCTGACTGTTTGACTCCCTGTAAAATAATAATGCTGCAATGTCTTGCCTGTCTTTCCTGTCCTGTCCTTCGTCTGGAATATGGATGGCTGAATAGATATAGATAGGGAATCACTACACCGGCAAGTGGCAGCACACTGTAGATAGATAACGTCTGTGTGCGGATAGAGTAAGTATAGTGCACTCTTCCTACTCCATGCAGCAGGCCAAATGCTGGGGCCGCACACTTGTTTCGAAACCTTCTACTAACCTGGTAGAGAAGGATGACTCGTGACAAATCGATGCCTCAAGGATTAAAAACAGGGTCCACACGGGGGAGTCACGCGTTTTCGTACAGGATATGTGAACCACAGTAAATGAAGATAAGCTGACAGAGGATAGAACAGACCAAGCGAGGTGGGAGTGGAAGACATGGCGGGGAATCACGTCCTTATGTAAATCAAACAAATATGGAATGCCGTGTGGGCAAAATATGAAAGTACAATGTATGTAAGTACTACAACTAGCGCGAGCCATTATACTGTGTCATTCATGGTGGACACACCCGCGAACTGAAGCAAGCTGAGGAACCAAGATGAGCAAGGAGGAGAACACCACAGGTATAATTTGATTGATGGGCAGTAGATGATCATGGTCACAGATAAGAAACAGCAAACTGAACTAAGAGAATGACGATTGGGACCGCATAGCTGGCATGGTACTCTGGAGTAGAAAGATGGGACGAGCACCACAATTACCGCTCCACCACCATCACCACCACCATCGCGTTCCTCCCAGTTAACTACCTTTAGTGGCGAAGCCAACAGCAGTACTCGTACCTCACCACCATTCAAAGACAGACATATATGCCTTGCATACAAGGAACAAACAGCAAGTAACTACTTACTATATGTGAGAAAAAGAAACCTCGAATACGGGGTAAAACTCCCAGGATACAGAAAGATAAAGAGTTGGCGAAGCTGTGCATTTCTTAGACTACTAACTGCTCACTCCTCACACGGTAGTATCTCCCCTTCCCTGTCTCAAAATTATTTTGTAATACGGTACTGCATGTTGGTACAAAAGCAAACCGGAATTAGAAGATAGAGCGCGCTCTTTCATCCGGCCCCCCGGAGAGAACGTAGCAGGCAAACCTTTGGAGTCTTAGCCACATCCCGGGATTTAGTAGTGTAATCCATATGGGGTAATTTCAATACATCATTCAAACTCACTCGCTACGGCTACTATGGGATGGTTCTTGATACCTACATATGTACTCTAGTCTTATAGATCATCCATCCTGTATTTCAGAAAAACAGTTACAGCACCCACACATCATTCTGCAGGGTGGGGGAACACAAGAGGAAACGGTGGATCTACAGTCTCTTGAATAGCCTATCAGAATGGGCGACTTTCTGCACCCTTATCAATACCCGCCATCTTCCCATTGCAGGCTAGACCCGGTTCTAGAGTATTGGGTGAATTGCAGCCGGAAGGCAATCAAGGTAAGCATAATCTACCTTCCAGCGCCGGCCCTTCGAGAAGTGTTCTGGTTTGAGTAACCTCGGCTCCCCATAATTTGGTTCACGCCTAGAAAAAACAATGCCCCTGTTTTGAGGACATGACCTTTTGAGACTGGTTATGTGCCGTCGCTAAGACATATGATACCGCCGCAGCCTGTTGAATGTGAAGTAGGTTTTGTGCAGTGCAGCACATGGAAAAAAGAAAACGAAATCCCAAGCGCAAACGCCCCTCATCTTGCTAGACAGCGACACTATAATCATTGGTCTACTTTCCGAGGAGAACGGTGCCCACACCAGTAAGCCCTTCTCCTCAAAGATTATTAGATCTTTCCTAAAGGGTATTAATATTAGGTAAGAATCAAGCTTCTTAGATTCAGATCGATCGGGTAGCCAAAGTAGAGCACTGCGGGTAACTCCTCCGTGCAGCCACAGAGTATCCAAACCTCGTGTTTTTGGCAGCCGACAATATCGAAATCGTTGGATGGCAGACGTTAGGTGTTAGGATCATCGTTCGTTCTGGGTGACGGATAAGTCCGAGTAACGTATCCAGTTGAGGGTACTCTATATACAGTTGTATATGAGTAAGTAAGTACTCGCAACTTCACAGCGTTTCTGAACACGACCGCTATTGCATTCCATACGAAATGGTAGCCTTGACGCTTTTTTTCTGTGTATGCAATATCGGTTGTGTTCACAAACGCAGTGAAGTTGCGAGTAGGCAGAGTAGGTACCACCACACTAAACAGATTTGTGATTGCATTTGAAACAAAGTAGCAAACTCATACCAATGGGCCTGCGTTGTCAAATGCGCTTACGGCGCTCTCGAGTTTGGTCCAGAAATGGCCCAGAAAAGAACTGAGGAGTTGGGTTCGAAAGCAAAAAAAAAAAAAAGAACTTGGTATGGATGGTGCGTCGGTCAGCAGCGCGACGGCGCTGTATTATTAACAAGGCGAACAGAAAACTGTATTGTCTCGGAAATACAAGGACTGAAACAAGCCTGTAGCCCGAATTTTTCATTTTTTCATTTTTTTTTTTTTTTTGAAGACGAAATACCCTTGCTGGAGATCAAAGGAAAATAAGTGTTTAAAGAAAGAAAAATAAAAAACTAAATAAGAAAAGAAGCGTCCTAGGTTGAAAAACCCTCAACCCTTCAACCTGTGAAGCGGTAATCATAAGCACGCCATTTTAAGGTATCACAACGCAGTTTTAAATCGTCCTGAGGTATCGGTACTTCATTTCACCACAAAATAGCCAAAAGAGCGGACTTCAGGTCTCGAAGGAAAGGAAAAGTAGGCGGCGTAATGCATATGAAAGTAACAACGAAGTGAATCAGCTGCATTACATATGCAGACCGGCCCTGAATATCCACCCACTGATACTTCCAGCACGAATAAAAGAAATACCGTGGAACTATCAGGTATCCGTTCCAGCATGTGCAGAGCTAGGCTTCTGTTTATTCAGATGAGATAGACGTCATAAAAACGGTTGAAGATAATATGAAAAAAGAACGTTTTTTGGGCGCTACTGGACGAATCCTGTGATTAATCACCCGAATTAGGGACCAAAAGGCGATTTCTACCTGAGATAATTGCTTATAAATGGGTGCATACGTACATGTATCTCACCGTAGGTAATTCTGCCGGCATGTACCGTGGAGCACGTGTAATCACTCCACTCCAGAGCCAAACACTTCTGTGGCATAAATGACAGTCACATCAGTTTCTTTTCCATAATGGTTGATTACCCCACACGTAGGTATTTCTTTTCCAGTGGCAAACTTGCTTTTTCTTCCCTGCATAAGAAGTTGTGGAGCAAGACAAATTCTGTACTCGTAAATTCATGACGTTTCCGAAAACGACTGCTATTGCATACCACACAAAAAAGCGTCAAATCCACCTCTTTGTATGTAATGCAATATTGGCCGTGTTCGGAAACGCCATGAGATTACGAGTATTATTGATATGCACTACCCTATCTAAATCTATGTATGTACCTACTATTAACCTTACAGCCATAGGTACCCATTCGATAAACGAAGGCAGATCATTGTTTGCGATACTACCCCACTCGTACCCCTCATTGCACCACTCGGCTCTGTGAAATTGAAAGTTGGACGGTTGATTTATTGGTTGCATTTTCATCTGAGCCAGCGAAATATCTCCGGGATACAATTCGGAATAATGGGGTTAGTAGAGGTACTTTCGGGTTTGGTCGGTCTTCACTGGTAATTCCAAACAAATCCCTCGTACATTCAAAGAAGAAAAGCGGAATCAGTATACTGGAACCTTGCGCCTGAATCACGTTAGTCCAAGGCCTTGACTGCTGTCCGGCCAGCCGAGTGTTTCTTCAAGGAGCGAGAGGTGATCATGCTGTGTGAGCGTGAAGCATGAAAATGTTCCGGTGCAGCAAGATGACTGGCTTAGGACCGTAATATGTCAAAATAGCGGGCTCTCAGGTAGAGTTATCGGCAAAATATAAGTATGTAGGTCGAATTCTTTGGCACAATGTAGGTACAAGTCTCACTCTTAATCTTGTACTCAGAGAATGCTGTAAGCAAGGGAGGCTCCAAGTGATGGTAACACGTTCTACGGCAGCGGAGTACCATGCCGGCGGCACGCCCAAATACGCAACAATTTTATGTTTGAAAATCCCATCCCTGACATACATATCTTCTCAACACTTGGGATTAAAAAAGCAACAAAAGGCCCGGTGCTACATACGACATGAGCCTACTCTACGTTACCACCGAGCGTGCATGCATATGGTACCTGGTAAGGCTTCGAATCCATCCAATGCAAGAGAAACATTTTTGATATCCCAGTTTAGAGTACGTACTATACTTACAATGTTGGGCCCGAGAGGCCTGCATAATGATCTTTTGAACACTGGTCCATCCATGTCTGTCTTTCTTTTTTCTTTTTTATTCTTTTTTTTTTTGCCCCTTCCTCCTTCTTAGGAGTTGATCTCCTTGTAGGTTTGCCGAGTGATGGTGTATGACGAAATAAGAAGTTATCCCAGCCGCTATCATGGAAGCTCACATTCTTTCTCCTCACCCCGAGCTCATAATATCTAAGGAGAGCTCCTCCAGGGTAGATGAATTAACCAAGTGTTGACGAGTCCTGGGAGGCCACGGCATGAAACAATTCCAGGAAACACTGAGAGGGGCCCCTGGGCGACGATCTTACATTCGTGTTACCCGCCACCCACCGACGCGCCATGACTTTAAAACAGGAGCAGAGATACTATGGCACTCAAAGTATATTGAAGTGCAGTGCATAGCACTGGGATCAGGAGTACCTACTTACACGAAGGCTAGCTGATTTACAAGCACGGGTAGATCCATCCCTTCGCGTGGTGGGCTCTTATTGGGGCTGTAACACTACCATCTGCTGAATGAAGGGTGACAAGCGTGACTTTAAACGAGGGTTAGGTCTAGCTGGGAGGATTTTCAAGAAAACCTGCCTGACTGGTTTCGCTAACACTAGGCGTTTGAATACAGACGAAGGGATAGACGTAAATAGATCTTAGCGATAGGCATAGGCTGAGGACATGATGGGAAAAGTGGGGATAGCCAGGACCGGTAGAAAATGCCCATAGAAAAAAAGAAGGGGCATTCAAGAGTAATGAGTATATGTTCTCTCAGTAACAGACTTCTCCAATGACTCCCCTAATACTGACTACATTAACATCATAGAGATTTCCAGAGTGGTGTGAATCATATTGCTTTCTGTATGTAATAATATGCCGGGTTTATTAGTGGTTGTTGAGAGGTTTTCAAACAAGGGGCTCTGCAAAAGATAATTAAATCATACACCAAGAAACAAGTACCGTCTTTAATTACTACTTGCAATTTTCAAGCGTTTCCGGGCGTAGCTGCTATTGCATACCATACAAAAGATAGCCTTGGCGTGTTTTTTCTGTGTATGCACTAGCAGTTGCGTCCGGAAGAGTAGTAGTAACGTTGTAAGCTGATGATTGAGTGTTCTTAACATTTGTAATAAAGCAGCAGCGAGATGAAATAATACAAGAGCACTGATAACCGATGAACGTTATCAATTCCAGTGTTCCTGTGATAATAACTATGATGATCAAGAGAGAAGGCCTATACTACAGAAGATCTAGCTAAGTAAAGCCACCTGTAATAATGACCCCGTGTCTTCCAGGGCGAGGCCAGAGTGACACATATGTGGCTCCACCAGAGTGACTGACGTGACACCCATCCCCATCACGCTCTTAGCCACAACTCGCTTTACCGCCGCCATGCCCCACAACGTCTATTAACAACAAGGAAGGTAAGCCAGTGGAATTTCAACATAGACAGGGCGAAAAAGAATAGTAGTGTGACGATACCAACCCTAATTAAGATAGAATTTCGTAATGCGGTTTTGCAAGCAGATGTGTCTTCTTCTCAGCGAGTAGTTATTACGTTAAAATTATTATAATAAAATAATAAGATAAGCCATATGGATTGAAAGATTTTGATTGATCAGGTTTGTGAAGTTGATTAAGATTACTTTTGCAATTGATTGATATTAATTTTTCCTTTTTTGTGATAATAGTATATTGATTTTTGCTTTGAGAAAAGGTTTGCAATATCGGTACTTTTGTTGCCATGACTTCAAATAACATCAACTTTTCAAATATATCACCCAACGCAACAGCTGAAATGGGGGTCCTAACTATAATTCAGAGACAAGAGTATAAAAGACTTCTCTTATGGAATAGTGTGCAACAAGATACCAGTATAAGACTCTCTCCACTATCATAGGGATAGCACGTCCGTATAACAGAGCTGTACCACCGGTCAGGAGACTAGTTCTCGCCGGGCCTGTTATAGGCTCAGAGTCATTGATAGAATCCAGTAGTTACATTGATAGGGAAGTACCTGTAGGTGAAGACCGCAACTTGCCGCAAGTGTACCCACCTTCTGGCTACTAAGGAGGAGACTTGTTCATGAAGGGTCAGACTGACGAGTCTGGGTCCTGTCATTGAATAGAGGACCGGCTAGAGAAAGGTCTCTAAGCGCCGGGCATCTCCATTAACCTTGAGAGCAAAGATAGGCCTGCCACAGGCGGCAGTGGCTATGCCTGGGAATAATCTACAATGAGTTACAGCTCTGCAGCCATCAAGGGTAGACCACCGGAGCGGAGACTCCTCTAATGCAGGCCCGGAGCTGTGTGACAGCCAGGCTGCAGGTGATCCTTAACCCTGGCTAAGGGTGTATTACTTTAGGACCGGAAACACCCGCTAGCGCTTAGGCAGAAGCGGGTGTGACGGGGCTCTGCCTCTACTAAACAAGAGTGTAGGAAGCAAGAGGGCCGGTAGAAGAAAGAATTAGGTTTAGAGAGTAAAGATTCTTCTTAGTAGACTTAGAATAATCTTAACGGTCTTCTTCCGTTTTACAACTGATGATGAGGAAAACTAGAACTAGTGGGCGGAAATGGAGATGAGTACTAATACTCCAAATCTCTCGGTTTTCCTGCGTTCCACTGCTCAAACTAAGGTCCGGTAAAAACTCTGCTTTGGAGTGGAAACAATTCCTCCGCTACCCCGCTTCTCCCTAAGCGCTAGCGGGTGTTTCCAGTCCTAGAGTAATACACCCTTAGCCAGGGTCAAGAATCACCTGCAGCCTGGCTGTCACACAGCTCCGTGTTTGCATTAGAAGAATCTCCGCTCCGGTGGTCTACCCTTGATGGCTGCAGAGCTGTAACTCATTGTAGATTTCTTCTATAACCATGCCACCACGAGCTTGCTGAAGGTTAATGGAGATGCCCGTCTTAGAGATCTTTAGTACTGACAGGATTCAGACTCGTCAGTCTGACCCTTCATGAATGATCTCCTCCTTAGTGGCCAGAAGGGTTTAGTCGGCTTTTCATTTGTCATTGAAAGTTCTAAGGGTTTCCGTTCGGTTCTGAGAATACAGAGGTTAATGAGTCACTCGCTTTGTAATGCATCTCCTATGTCTTTCTATTGGGTTCTACGGATGAGTAAGCGAAGAGATCACTGGGATATATATAGAGGCCCCGCCTCCCACCTGTATTAGTTTCTCTTCCTTTCCTTTTCTCTTGACGCAACCTTCTTTGTCCTGAGAGAATATTATTGTTTCGGTACTTCGGTACACCCCGAACTTCGAACTACTTCCCACCCCTGTGAACTCGAGGGGTCTCCACAGTCCCAGAATACTCAAGGTATTGAATCCATCCCTCGGTTCGCCTACGTGAACGGTTCCTGCTTCGGTCGTGTACCTTGGCTCCCTGCCTCCCTGATTGCTACTTATAATATAGAGCAAGGCCTTAGTTCCATCCGTGATACTAAGGTTGCGTCTCCAACGTCAACCTACACGATTCGACGATACTATAGGACTATAGACTACCATGTCATAAGCCAGACTTCCCCCCATGAAAGAAGATACCCTTGAGGCAACCCTAGCAGATATCAACAATTTCCTGACGACCTTCCCCAACTTCGGTGAAGTATTGTCAGGCCCAACACAGGCCCTCCATACCTTAATGATCCGAGCACAAAGAAGTCTGGAATGGTATGAAAATGAACTAAAGGAAGTCATCTCAGACGGGGACGACGCGCGAAGGATCTTCGAGGAAGACATGTCCCGGATGGACTCTGACCTAGAAGAGGCCAAAGAAGAACTGACTACCATGAAGACAGCTCTCACAAAGGCGCTAGAAGATCTCGCAGCAGCCCGGATCCCCACCCCTCAAGAACCTGCCATTCCCCCTCCGGAAGCTCCCCGCCGCCAAAACCGGTTTCTCACCGGTCGCAACCGCACAAACGCCTCCCATGCAACCTCAACCAAGTCCGAGAAACTCCCGGACCCAGAAAAGTTCAAAGGCGGTAGGCGAGCCCTCTCCCTCTTCCAGCACCAACTTCGTCTCAAGCTAGTCAGCAATGCTGACCGCTTCCCAGACTTACAAGACCAACTCATCTATGCCATCTCGCGACTGGAAGGCCCGGCGGTGGACCAATTCCTTCCCTACCTTACCCACACTGGCGTCAACCTCCCATCCATGGAAAGGTTCTTCGAGATTTTAGAAACAGCATTCGGAGAGCCAGACCGTGTGGGCACAGCCCGTCGCAACTTGGGAAGAATCCAAGAAGGCAAAAGCCCCTTCTCAGAATACTTTGCTGAGTTCCAGAGATACGCAGCGGAAGCAGGCTACAACGAAGCTGGGAACATTGAGGCCTTGGAAACGGGACTCAATGAGGAACTCAACAGGGCCATAGTCCACGAAGTTACACCAGAAACTGTCGAGGAATTTGCCCGGGTGCTCCAACGCCTGGACAGCAAAACACAAAAAGTCAATGCTCGCTATCGCGCCCCTGCCACAACCCCCCGCTTTACCCCCCGTTACTCTGGCCCCGCGGGACCCACCATCCGAACCTTTGCTCCCGCTGCTCCAGCACCCCGCACCCCAGCTCCTGCGGCGCGACGTGCTCCCCCCTCTCCAGCGGGACACCCCTCACAAAGGCCAGGTGGTGTAGCACCCATGGACTTCTCTGCGGGCCGCAGACACCCAGATCCCCGCGAATGAGATGCCCGCCGAGCCGAGGGCCGGTGTTACTATTGTGGTGGAGTTGGACACTTAGTAAATGACTGCCCCCAAGCACCCCCCCCAAGGAATACCGCGCCCAGGATGAGAGGAGCGTTGATTAGAACTAGGAATACGGAGCAGGAAGACTCCGATGTGGAAGAAGAGACCTCCGGCGATGAGGCGTTAAAAGGTTTATCCCTGGCTTGAGTGGTTCAGCCCGGGGATGTTTTAAGGATTTTTCTAAACTTTCTATTTCTGCGTTTTCAGTTTTGGAGAAGGATATGGATGGGAATCAATTAGTCGTAACGTGTTCAATTTCTCAAAATAAAGATTCTTTTATCCCATCATATGCCCTCATTGATACTGGAGCATCCGGTTACGGATTCATAGATAAATCCTTCGTAAACCACCACAAATTAATTACCACCCCTCTCAAAATACCCTGACCAATTGACGTTATCAATGGTAGACCCATAGAATCAGGAAAAGTCACAGACACCGTCACACTAAGTCTGGATATTCATGGACACCAAGAACAACTCCCCCTTTTTGTAACCCAATTCGGGCACTATCATAGCGTAATGAGAATACCCTGGATGCGAAAGCACCAAGTTACCATTCGACCAGGCACCAACGAGTTATGCTTTGACTCCCTTATTTGCCTCAAACACTGTTGCCTCAAGAAAAAACCTGTTAGAGCTAGAGGAATCTCGATCGAATCCCACACCGAACCAATCACCCACATTTCAACTGTTAGTTTTAAAACATTAATCAAAGAAAGATGACGCAGGGGAATTCAACTCTACTCCACCACCCTGAAGGTATTGGACGACATCCTGACAACAACAAAGGGCAACCCTCTCGACCTAGTACCACTCGACCACCAACACTTCCTGCAACTACTCAACAAAAACAACGCGTCGGTACTTCCCCTCACCGAACGAATTACGACCTCCCATCAACCTACAAGAAGGCGAAACAGCATCATTCGGCCCCATGTATGGGATGACTAGGGAGGAACTTCAAGCCCTACGAGACTATCTGGCCGAATACCTTGCCAAAGGAAAGATCCGCCACAGTGTCTCCCCAGCCGGTGCCCCAGTACTCTTTGACAAAAAGGCCGATGGATGATTACGTCTGTGTGTGGATTATCGAAGGCTAAACAAAGTAACAATCAAGAACAGGCACCCCTTACCACTGACCCCAGAAACCTTCGCGGGCATGTCATCGGCCAAGTATTTTATCAAACTGGACCTACGCGATGTTTACCACCAACTCAGAATCAAAGAGGGAGACGAATGGAAAACAGCTTTTCGGACACGATATGGCCATTTCGAATACTTAGTCATACCGTTTGGATTGACCAACGCACCCGGAGCCTTCCAACATTGGGTCAACGACATGCTAAGACTTTACCTAGACTATTTCGCAACAGCATATCTGGACGACATATTAATTTACTCTAACACCCTGGAAGAACATAAGGATCATGTCAACAAAGTGTTACAAATCCAGAGCGACAATCAGGTACACTTTAAGCCGGAGAAATGCGAATGGCATGTCCATGAGACAAAATACCTAGGATTTGTCCTAACCACTGAAGGTACCAAGATGGACGAGGAGAAAGTTTCCACAATACGGAATTGGGGAACCCCAGGTTGCTTGAAGGACGTACAGGAGTTCTTGGGCTTCGCAAATTTTTACAGACGCTTCATCCTAGGGTATTCAAGAGTGGTCTCCCCCCTGACAGCATTAACAAAGAAAAATGTTAGATGGGTATGGTCAGACAAAGCCGAAACAGCGTTCCAAAAACTCAAGAAGGCATTCACAACAGCACCCATACTACGGCATTGGGACCCAGACAGGCCAGCAATAGTAGAAACGGACGCTTTAGACTACGTATCGGGGGTCATCTTATCACAACGAGACGACGAAGGAATACTGCACCCTGTCGCCTACTTCTCCAAGAAACACTCACCAGCCGAATGTAACTACGAGATATATGACAAGGAACTACTGGCAATCATTCGGTCCTCTGAGGAATGGAGATACTTCCTGGAATCAGCACAATACCCAATCAAGGTACTGACGGACCACCGCAACCTGGAATACTTCATGACGACCAAGATGCTCAACTGACGTCAAGCACGTTGGTCAGAGTTCCTATCCCGATTTGACTTTGTAATCCAGTATCGACCAGGAAAACAAGGAGGCAAGCCAGATGCACTCACCAGAAGGTCAGGGGACCTACCAAAGGAGGGGGATGAACGCCTAGCACACCAAAACCAAACAATCTTGAAGAAGAAAAATTTAGATTTTAAGCTAGGTTTGTTAGCGGGCTCTTTATCAAATGAACCCGTTGAAGGAATGCCCACTATGAAGGAGTTAATGACCAAAGCTTACCAAATTGATAGCACGCCATCCAAGATTCTTGAGATGCTCAGAAACGGGACTAAGCAGACAAAACTAATCTCCCTCGCCGAATGCGCCGAAAACGATGAAGGGTTACTGCTATACCGACGGAAAATATATGTCTCCGAATACGAAGAACTTCAATTACAACTACTTCAGGAGAATCACGACAAGCCATCTGCAGGACACCCTGGCAGAGCAAAAACTCTTGAGCTGCTCAGCCGCGAATATTACTGGTCCAACATGCGTAGGTATACAGACCGTTACGTCATGAACTGCCATGTCTGCCGAAGGAGCAAGGCAAATCGAAGCTTACCTCAAGGAGTATGTTACGGGTATACGATGTGAGAAGTAGAGGGAACCCGAAAACAATACTAGGAGTCTCTATCAACACTCTGTTGCACTTTGGAAAGCTTCAAGCACTCGCACCTCGCGCCTGAGAGGCCCGGTTTGGCCGGTATGATAGGTGGTGTGGAGTTGCCGTTTCCCTAGTTAAAAAGCCCGTTTTCGACCCCAGAAATAACTCTCGGAGCGTCAAACTGCCGCAGGGGCCAGCCTTGACACCAGTGGGTATATGAAGGGGCAGCAATGAAAGTTTGGAATCAATCGGACCAGAACTGAACGAATGGCGAATGAATTGAGAAGGCTCACACTGGCGGCTCCCAGGGAAAGGTAAGACTACCCGAGTCCTCTGGTACCTTATACCTCGCCAGTACTCCTAACGCAAGCCGTGCTCCTTAGAGTAGGACAGCGACGCAGGGAAAGAGTTGACGAGCGAAGTCGAGGCCCGGTACTGAAGTGTTATCAGGTAGGCTAACTCCCGAGTTCCCATGATTGCTGATGAAAGGTTGAGTGCATGCAGTAGTGCGAAATAAGTGAGGGGTTTTCTTAGTGTCAAGGATTGTTAGGAATGTTTCGGAACTTAGGCGTTTGATTATTTGTATCATGTATTTGGCGTTGGTTTCTCTAGCGTTCGGTTGGCATTGTCTTGGCGTTATTCAGGGTCTTCGGGGGTTCCCACATACTTGTTGTAATGTTTAGTTCTAGTCCGCGAGACACACACTCGGGATATAGTATATGCTGTCATTCTCCGACTTCTATTGAAATCATTATCAGCGAAGAACGAGTCTTAACGATATAAAATCTATCTACGAGTCTTTACTTCTATTTACTTGTGCTCAAAGATCTTTGGTGATTCTTGACCTCTACCTGAACCATTCTTCGAACTCTTGAACTCTAGCAACTGTAACGTTTATACTCGTTAGCCGAACTCCGAACCACGGAGACTCATAGTTAAGTATTGACTGAAGTGACCTCGGTTCTTTCTACCTGGTAGATAGCGTTTCGAAGTCTGAGCTCGGTACGAGACTACTCTGATCGTTTGGTGCGAACCCGATACAGAGTACTCTGCCCACTACAAGTCCCCAAGGTGCCCTAGACAGACATCTCAATGGACTTTGTCACAGGGTTATCAACGAGCAATGGGTATAATGCAATCCTCGTCGTTGTTGACCGCCTAACAAAAATGAAGCACTTCATTCCCACTACAGAGGAAGCCAATGCCAGGGATGTTGCTCAAATATACATTGAAAACATCTGGAAGCTACATGGGTTACCCACGACAATAGTCTCAGACCGCGGCACATTGTTCACATCAGACTTTTGGAAGGCATTATGCAAACGACTAGAAATATCTCCACGATACTCCACGGCCTTCCACCCTCAAGCAGATGGTCAAACGGAAAGGATCAACGCCATCATGGAACAATATCTCCGTGGCTTCGTGAACTACCAACAGGATAACTGGACCGATTACCTACCCTTAGCTGAATTCGCAACGAATAACCGTCTCCGAATCAATCAACATGTCCCCATTGCAAGCGAACTATGGACTGAACCCCTGAATGAATTTCGGCATCCTACGGCATGGAACCACCACCAACAAAGACCAAGCCAACACTCTGGCAAGAGATATGTCGCAAGTCTTTGACTTCTTGAAAGCGGAAATGTTCCGAGCTCAGAGGATTTAGGAGGAATCGGCTAACGCTCACAGGGTCCCGGCACCGCGTTACATGGCTGGAGACAAGGTATGGCTGTCTACAAGGAATCTATTAACCAAGAGACCGTCCAAGAAGCTGAATTGGAAACAAATCGGCCGCTACGCCATATCTCGAGTAGTCAGTCCCTACCCCTACGAACTCAATCTCCCCGCCTCAATGAAAGTCCACCAAGTCTTCCACGTTTCACTACTATCACCAGCAGCTGAAGACCTGGTACCCGGTCAGAGCCAACCATCACCACCTCCAGTCGAGATCGAAGGAGAACAGGAGTGGGAAGTCGATGCAGTCTTGGACTCCCGTGGACGCCGTGGCAAACTGGAATACCTAGTACGATACACCGGGTACGACGAACCATTCTGGCAACCCCAAGAGGACCTTGAACACTCCACCGAACTCATCAAGGATTTCCACGATCGTTACCCAGGAAAGCCTAAGCCTATCAGGAGTTAGGCCTCAGAGGGGGACCTAAGTATATATCACGGCGTGGCACGACATGGTATGCAGGGATGAAGGAAAAGAGTTTAGTCGGGTTTTCATTTGTCATTGAAAGTTCTAAGGGTTTCCGTTCGGTTCTGGAAATACAGAGGTTAATGAGTCACTCGCTTTGTAATGCATCTCCTATGTCTTTCTATTGGGTTCTACGGATGAGTAAGCGAAGGGATCACTGGGATATATATAGCAGCCCCGCCTCCCACCTGTATTAGTTTCTCTTCCTTTCCTTTTCTCTTCACGCAACCTTCTTTGTCCTTAGAGAATATTATTGTTTCGGTACTTCGGTACACCCCGAACTTCGAACTACTTCCCATCCCTGTGAACGCGAGGGGTCCCCACAGTCCCAGAATACTCAAGGTAATGAATCCATCCCTTGGTTCGCATACGTGAACGGTTCCTGCCTCGGTCGTGTACCTTGGCTCCCTGCCTCCCTGATTGCTACTTAGAATATCGAGCAAGGCCTTAGTTCCATCCGTGATACTCCTGACCGGTGGTATGGCTCTGTTATAGCGGGATAGCGGAGGAATTATTTCCACTCCAAGACAGAGTTTTCACCGGAACTTAGTTTGAGCAGTGGAGGGCAGGAAAACCGAGAGATTTGGAGTATAAGTACTCATCTCCATTTCCGCCCACTAGTTCTAGTTTTTCATCATCATCAGTTGTAACAAGAAGAAGAAGACCCTTAAGATTATTCTTAGTCTATCAAGAAGAATCTTTACTCTCTAAACCTAACTCTTTCTTCTACTGGCCCTCTTGCTTCCTACACTCTTGTTTAGTAGAGGCAGAGCCCCGTCACATTATAATCTTAAAGGCTTCAGTTACCTTTATAGATTATCTTCCTAAAAGACCAGACCTGTCCACCCTACCTGCCCCAGTAGTGCCTCTCCAGATTGAATGGACACCTATAACGGCGTGCCAAGAATTCGCGTTATGTTACTAGGTTTACCGCTGCACGGGAAGGTATCAGCGATTCGGTTAAGCATTCTTGGGTTTTCATTTGTAATCAGGTTTCCTTTGGGTTCTATGGGTTTCCATCACACGGGTTAGTAATCGGTTCTCGGCGATGGATATATATATGGGCTTGTCCTCTCCTTCTCTCTCTTTCCTTTCTTCTCTACGCAACCTTCCTGTTCTTTAGGGTATTATATTGTTTGTCTTTAGTTCTCTACGGTTATTATAGTTGTGTTACTAGTTTGGAATATATATCGTTCGCGTTACTATAGTTCCTTCCTCAGTCACCTCGAACCCATAGTCGTTTGGAACTCATACTAGTAGTTCCTTACGTTCCATAGATCCTGAACCTCGGTTGTGCTCCTTGGTTCCCTCTGTCCCTAGATCATAACCCATGACCGCAGAGCGAGTGCTCTACTGGTATCTTCGAGTTCATTACTTCGTACGCGAGATCATCTATCTCCTAGTTCCTGAACTCTAGGAAGCTTCCCCACTCTTCTCAAAGCAACGCCAAGACCTCCGTAACACTAAGGTTGCGTTCCCCCAACACCAACCAGCACAACACCTCGCTTAGCTCCTGTCCTGCTCGGTCGCAACCATGACCGACCCAGTCCCCTTCGCGCTGCTCAAGCGCTATTTCGGGTTCGCACCAAACGACCAGACTAGTCTCGTACCGAGCTCAGAGTTCGAAACGCCATCTACCAGGTAGAAAGGAACGAGGTCACTTCAGTCGATGCTTAACTATGAGTCTCCGTGGTTCGGTGTTCGGCCAACGAGTATAAATGTTACAGTTGCTAGAGCTCAAGAGTTCGAACAATGGTTCAGGTAGAAGTCAAGAATCACTAGAGATATTTCGAGCGCAAGTAATATAGAAGTAAAGACTCGTAGATAGATTTTATATCGTTAAGACTCGTTCTTCGCTGATAATGATTTCAGTAGAAGTCAGAGAATGACAGCATATTTATATCCTGCGTGTGTCTCGCGGACTAGAACTAGACATTACAACAAGTATGTGGGAACCCCTGATGACCCTGAACAACGCCAAGACAATGCCAACCGAACGCTAGAGAAACCAACGCCAAATACATGATACAAATAATCAAACGCCTAAGTTCCGAAACATTCCTAACAATCCTTGCCACTAAGAAATCCCTCACTCATTTCGCACTACTGCATGCACTCAGCCTTTCATCAGCAGTCATGGGAACTCGCGAGTTAGCCTACCTGATAACGCCTCGGTACCGGGCCTCGACTTTGCTCGTCAACTCTTTCCCTGTGTCGCTGTCCTACTAAGGAGCATAGCTCGACGTTAGGAGTACTGGCGAGGTATAAGGTACCAGAGGACTCGGGTAGTCTTACCTTTCCCTGGGAGTCACCAGTGTGAGCATTCTCAATTCATTCACCATTCGTTCAGTTCTGGTCCGATTGACTCCAAACTTCACTGCTGCCCCTTCATATACCCACCGGTGTCAAGGCTGGCCCCTGCGGCAGTTTGACGCTCCGGGGGTTATTGCTGGGGTCGAAAACGGCAACTCCACACCACCCGCCATACTGGCCAAACCGAGCCTCTCAGGCGCGAGGTGCGAGTGCTTGAAGCTTTCCAAAGTGCAACAGAGTGTTGGTAGACAGTCGTAGTATTGTCTTCGGGTTCCCTCTACTTATCACATCGTATACCCATAACAAGCGCCTCTCAGAATTCTTGGCCACCTACGGCCCCCTCCCGGGTGAAGATGATGTCAGCCACGAAATCACAGAGGCTCACAGCCTCATCACTGAATGCTTGGAGGTCCTAACCTCCCTCCCCAATCCAGACGAAGCCCCCAGTCGCCCGGCACCTACAGTGTGCAACCATGAGGAGGTCATTGAGGATCTCAACTCCCAACTCGAAGCCGCCATGGCTGAAAACCAAGACCTCTGGCAAAGAATGTCGGAGGCAAACAAAGAAACCACCCGGGTCATTGAAGACCTGGACCAACAGATCGAGGCCCTCGAGGAGGACCTCACCCAAGTACAATTCTCCCTGGCTCTACATCGAGAGCAACTCGCGTTCTCTGATGAGGACCTCCACCAAGCCGAGCTGGAAATCCATCAGGTCATCGCAAAGGGCAATGCCCACATTGCTGACCTCACCAGCCGCCTCAATTCTGTTCCCCGCTCTGCCCCTGCTGCTGCCCTGTCTCCCCGCACTCCCGCTGCCCAGAACAAGCTTCGCTACCTTGCCCCCCGTTCCCAAGATCATCGCACCAAGGACAACTGGAGAAAACCAGTTGAGCCCAGCCCCCAATCCTCCGAGCTGGCTTTAAAAGCAATGCCCCTTTGGTAAACACTGGCAAACCAAAGGGGCTAGCGCCACCTACACCGAGTCTCACCGTCTCCGCTGTCTCCGTTTCTGAAGAGAAGATGTCCGAAGATCAATTGGTCACCACTTGCTCTGTCTCCCAGAACCCAGCCTCCTTCGTGCCAGCCTGGGCCCTCATTGATACTGGGGCATCAGGTTATGCATTCATCGACCAAGACTTCTGCGCCCGGCACAACATCACCACGGTTCCCCTGAAGAAGCAACGCCTGCTTGAAGTCATTGACGGCAGATTGATATCTTCAGGAAACATCACGCACATAGCCAAGCTCTACCTGGACATCCATGGACATCGCGAAGAAGCACCATTCTTGTTACAAAGTTGGGCCATTACCCGATTGTTATGGGAATCCCTTGGATGCGCCATCATGATGTCACCCTCCGGTCTAAAAGAAATCACGTGGTCTTTGACTCTGTACACTGCCTCCGTCACTGCCTCCCCTCCCTGAACCTGGTCACTACACAAGGAATTTCGATCACCCCGCCAGACAGCCCGATTATTCATATCGCGGCTATCGGGGCGGCCCCCTTCAAAAGATTGACCCGCTACCGTGGCTCCCGGTTGTTCTGCGCATCCCTGCAGGCTATAGATGATGTGCTGAACAGGACAAAGGCCACCGACCCGGGTGCGATAGTCCCCGCCAACCTCCACCAATTCCTGCCCATGTTCTCGGAATCAAATGCTTCTGTCCTCGGCCCCCACCGACCTGATGACCTTGATATCAAGCTCCGGGAAGGTAAGGAACCTCCTTTTGGCCCCCTGTACAACATAACCCGAGGTGAATTACAGGCACTCCGAGAATACATTTCGGAGAACCTAACCAAGGGTTTCATTCGTCACTCCAAGTCACCCGCCGGTGCCCCAGTACTCTTTGTCAAAAAATCCGATGGTTCTCTACGTCTCTGTGTCGACTACCGCAAGTTGAACGAGATCACGGTCAAGGATAGACACCCACTCCCCCTGTTCCCCGAAACTCTGAACCAAGTAGGTAAGGCTATGTACTATACGAAGCTGGACCTAAGGTAGGGTTACCACCAGATCAGAGTCAAAGAAGGTGACGAGTGGAAAACGGCCTTCAGAACCCGCCTAGGACACTATGAATACCAGGTCATGCCCTTCGGTCTCACCAATGCTCCCGTCACCTTTCAAAGATGGATCAACAACATCCTCCGACCCTACCTCGACGACTGTGCCACAGCCTACCTTGATGACATCCTCATCTACTCTCACAGCATGGACCAGCACAAGGAACATGTCCAGAAGGTCCTGAGAATCCTGCAAGAAAACGGCGTCCACTTGAAACCTGAAAAGTGCGAATTCTACGTCCAGGAAACCAAGTATCTCGGAATGATCCTAGGCCCAGAAGGCATCAAGATGGATCCAAAGAAGGTTCAGGTCATCCAGGAATGGGAAACCCCACAGGACGTCAAGGACATTCAGACCTTCCTGGGCTTTGCGAACTTTTACCGTCGTTTCATACAAAGTTACTCCAAGATTGTCTCCCCTCTCACGGCATTGACCAAGAAGGGCGTACAATGGAAATGGTCCCCCCAGGCAAATCAGGCTTTTGAAAACCTTAAGACGGCATTCACATCGGCCCCCATCCTCAGGCACTTTGACCCCGATAGGGAAATCATAGTTGAAACCGATGCCTCCGATTACGTCTATGCCGCCGTCTTGTCCCAACGGGATGACGACCGGATCCTGCATCCCGTCGCATTCTTCTCAAAGAAACACACTCTGGCCGAATGCAATTACGAGATCTATGACAAGGGGTTGTTGGCGGTCATTCGAGCTTTTGAAGAATGGCATCACTACCTGGAGTCAGCACAATTCCCGATCAAAGTCCTATCTGACCACCGCAACCTGGAGTACTTTATGTCCAAGAAGGTCCTGAATCGACGCCAAGTTCGCTGGTCCGAATTTTTATCCTGGTTTGACTATAGGATTGTATTTAGGCCCGGCAAACAAGGCGGAAAACCCGATGCATTAACTCGAAGATCTGGAGATCTCCCTAAGGAGGGGGATGAACGACTACTGCACCAGGCTCAGGTGGTCCTGAAGCGTGAGAATGTGCAATCGAAGGATAAGTTAAGTTTGTTGACGGGTTCTTTCGCAAATGAACCCGCTGAAGGAATGTTCAAGTTGATAGGGTTATTCAAGAAGGCTTACAAGGCAGACAGTTTCCCTTCCGAGGTCCTGACAATGCTTAGCAACGGTACCAAGCATTCGAGGAAAATCTCCTTCGGCGAATGCGCACGCAGCGCCCAAGGACTACTCCTGTATCGAAACACCATCTACGTTCCCAACCACTCTGAACTCCAGCTGTTCCTCCTACAGGAATACCATGACAAACCCTCGGCAGGCCACCCAGGAAGAGCTAAGACCCTAGAACTCCTCAGCTGTACATACTACTGGCTAAAGATGAGGAAGTACGTGGACCAATACGTCCTGAACTGCAACACCTGTTCCAGGTCCAAAGCCTCACGCAATGCCCTGCAAGGTGTCTGACGACCCCTTCCCGTACCAAAAGGCCCCTGGTCCGATGTGTTAATGGATTTTGTCACTGGCCTCTCGGAAAGCAATGGGTATAATGCAATCCTAGTTGTAGTGGATAGATTGACCAAGATGCGGCACTTTATCCCGACCACCTAAGAAGCCTCGGCCCGTGATGTGGCAACCATGTACCTCGACAATGTCTGGAAACTCCACGGACTACCCGAAACCATAGTCTCTGATCGTGGCACTCAGTTCACAACAGAGTTCTGGAAGTCACTATGCGAACGCCTTGAGATTACCCCCCAGTTTTCCACAGCCTTCCACCCACAGACGGATGGCCAGACGGAAAAAATCAATGCCGTCATGGAACAATACCTCCATGCCTACGTCTCGTACCAGCAGGATGACTGGACGAGGTTCCTACCAATGGCAGAGTTCGCGACGAACAACCACGTCTCTGAAACCACTAAGCTGTCGCCATTCCAGGCTAACTATGGACGACACCCACGCATGACCTTCAGTCCCCTGGCTCACGGCAAGACTACGAATGAGGACCAAGCAAACGGGATGGTCCGAAATATGGCCAAATTCTACGAGTTCCTACGCGATGAGATGTTCTGGTCTCAAAAGATCCAAGAAGACGCGGCAAATGCAAACCGCACCCCGCCCCCCCGTTACGCAGTTGATGACAAGGTATGGTTGTCAACCAAGAACATTGAGACCAAGCGACCATGCAAGAAACTGGATTGGAAGCGTATCGGCCCCTACAGGATCAAGCGGATGGTTAGCCCCTATGCTTATGAGTTGGACCTCCCCGCCGCGATAAAGGTACACTCCGTCGTCCACGTTTCTCTGCTATCCCTTGCCTCAGAAAACCCCGTCCCCGGTCAGAAACAACCCCCTCCTCCCCTGGTCGAAGTCGGAGGTGAACAGGAGTGGGAGGTAGACTCAATCCTGGACTCGCGAAACCTACGAGGACAGCTACAATATTTGGTTCGGTACACAGGCTATGACGACCCCTCTTGGCAGCCCCCAGCAGACTTCGAGCATGCCCCTAAATTGGTCAGGGACTTCCACGACTGTTACCCACGCAAGCCTAAGCCTAGCAGGAGCTAGGCCTTGAGGAGGAACTAATCTATAACGGCGTGCCAAGACTTCACGTTACGTTACTAGGTTTACCGCTGCACGGGAAGGTGTCAGCGATTCGGTTAAGCATTCTTGGGTTTGCATTTGTAATCAGGTTTCCTTTGGGTTCTATAGGTATCCGTCACATGGGTTAGTAATCGGTTCTCGGCGATAGATATATATATGGGCCTGTTCTCTCCTTCTCTCTCTTTCCTTTCTTCTCTACGCAACCTTCCTGTTCTTTAGGGTATTATATTGTTTGTCTTTAGTTCTCTACGGTTATTATAGTTGTGTTACTAGTTTGGAATATATATCGCTCAAGCATTATAGTTCCTTCCTCAGTCACCTCGAACCCATAGTCGTTTGGAACTCATACTAGTAGTTTCTTACGTTCCATAGATCCTGAACCTCGGTTGTGCTCCTTGGTTCCCTCCGTCCCTAGATTATAGCCCATGACCGCAGAGCGAGTGCTCTACTGGTATCTTCGAGTTCACTACTTCGTATGCGAGATCATCTATCTCCTAGTTCCCGAGCTCTAGGAAGCTTCCCCACTCTTCGCCAAGCAACGCCAAAACCCCCGTAATAACATGCCAACCCTTGCAGATGGAGGCCTCGGCCCGGACATAGTTGGTCAAGAACCCCAGAGTAGCGCTACAAGCCTACATTGCTCGCTGTGACCCTCCCTGACAAGACACAGACTCGGTCACCTACCCGGAGTTCTTCAGAGAACTCCAGATCTACCTCCAGCATTGCTTACAGCAAGAGTTGAACAGGGGTTCCCAAGCCCCGATACTCATCCAGGAATGGCAGCAAGCGGAGGCAGAACTCATGAGGCAAGCCTTGACCTTCATGAGGGCCCAAGTCAGCTCTCTTCAGGATGAGTTTAAGAGATTTGTGGAGCAGGATGACCTAGACCAGGATCTCATGGAGATTGAATGGTCCAATCCAGTCATCCCTCCCAACTACCTAGAGGAGATCCAAAAGGCCATCAATGAGGGAAGGCTACAGATAGCTAGGCCCGGGACACCCAGACCTTCATCCCGGGTATCCTCCAGAGCAGGTAGCAGGGCTCCAAGGAGGCAACAGTCCCTGTTTGCCACTTTCCCTCGGCACCAGCAAGGCCCCATTGTCCCGGTGGTAATGCCACAGGTGGGAGCCTCCCCTCTTCCTCCTCCCGGCAGAAGAAGACCCTTCTCTGGCCTAGGAATCAACTGGGATAGTGATCTTGAGAATGAGCCTCTTTCTTCAACTCCTCCTCCGACAGAAATCCCCGGTGGTGGTTCAGCACCTCCGGAAGTACCTCCCCGACCTCCGGCAAATTCAGGTGGAAGTGGAGGCAACATTCCTCCTCCCCCTTCGGGAGCCCAAGGTGGTGCCCCCAGAGATGACCCAGACAGTTCAGACTCGGAGCCAGAAGGGAATGACAGGAGAGCCTGGCAGAGGTATGTCAAGAAGAAGCTTGAGAAACAGCAGAGAGATCTGCTTGTTCTCTTGATCAACCGCCAACCTCAGGAGCAGTCACACCCTCTCCAGTCATCCAAGGCCTGAGAGCCTAAGGCCCCTCCACTCACCAAGTTCCAAGGTCAAACGGAACAAGTGGAAACGTTCCTCCAGCAATGTGAGAATGTGTTCTCCATTGAAAGCCAGTCCTTCCTGGCTGATGAGACCAAGGTCCGGTATGCCGGAAATCTTATGGAAGGAACAGCAGCAATCAAGTGGTATGAGGCTTACCACAACTCAATAGACCAAGCCTCTGCCAACCGGATTGCTGAGAGGCCTGTAAGGCTAGAAGAGCGCTGGAAGATGTGGGATTCCTTTGTGGAGGCTTTTAGAGCCGCTTTTGGTGAAGCCATCTCTAGGGATGAAGCGTTAGCCCAATGGAATCTCCTTACCCACACCAAGAAGGAAGGAATAGACTCCTTCCTGAGTACTATTATTCAATTAATTTGGAAGACCAGCTATGAAGGACAGCTGGTAGATGACAAGATCCAAGGTTCTCTCCTACCGGAACTAGGTTTAAGTTGGGCACTCTTCAATCCCAAACCTAGGACCTTGATGGAAAGGATCACAGCTCTGAGAGAGCTGAGGCACACTCATGAGTGGTACCAGGCAGCAGTTGAGAAAGCTCCGGCCAGGACCCAGAAGAAACCCAGCAATCCAAGAGGCCGGCAGCCAAAGGGAAGGAAGGAAGCTTCCAGCTCCTCCGCTCCTACGGCAGCTACAGGGTCCAAGGTCAAAGCTGTGGAACTGAAGGGTATCCCAGGGGATGTTCTGAAAGAAAGAAGAAAGGCTGAAGTATGCTTGAAGGTAAGACCTTCTGGTACTCCCCTGTGAGGTAGAGTACATAGACTGACTTGTGCAAATAGTACGGCAAGTCCAGACACAAATGGACCACCTGTTTGTCCAAGGAACTTATTACTGTCTGAGTGACAGCAGTGAAAGTACAAAGAAAGCGGAAAACAGGATCAGGCTCCGGGGATAATACCCAGGAACCATCTGAAAAGAAAGCTAAGATTGCTGCTGTAGTGGCAGAACAACCATTCAATGTACTTCCTGAGTTTCCTGAGGATTTTATCTTTGAACCCAGATTAGGGTCAGATGAAGATATTATCTGGTAGTGTCTGTTTAGAGTCTATGTATACTAGAATTTCTTCCTGTTTGAGTTGTTATCTTGTTTGTCTAGGATAGGAATAAATCTATGGTTATCTTATGACTATGGTCCCGGAATTGTGGAAAGGAGAATGAAAGGCTAAGATTGATAAATAGCATCGGCCCTTACTACTGAAAAGTATAAAGGGACAAGGAGTTGCCGCATCTAAAACCTCATTATTCCAGAACCAGAACAAGAAGAACCCACTACATCTATTTTGCCTTATATCTATTTGCTTTACACTATGTTGAGAGCACAGAACCTAAAAAGAAGAAGAGGATCCACTCCTGAGAAAACATCCGAGAGGCGAAGGGAAGAAGCAAGTCTTTCGCCCCTACCAGTATATGGTAAGAGACCTGTGCTAGAAGCCAAATTGTCTTGGACAATTGAGGGAAAGGTTGAAGGCTCCCAAGGGAAATTCCTTCTGGGCACCGGGTGTACAGGACCTATCCTGAACTCGGAGCTTGTCAGAAAGAATGGAATACCTTTAGTGCGGAGGGATCAACCACTGACAATGTATGATGCTCAAGGAGATGTCATGATGGGAAGTGGAGAGTACTATACTCACCTAGTACACATGAGCATGGGAGATCATAAGGAGACACTCCGATGGGAGGTAGCCTCATTGGAAGCTGGAATCTCCGGTTATCTGCCAATTGCTTGGGCAAGGAAGCATAACCCGGACATTAATTGGGAACTCAATACCATAAGCTGGAGGAGTTACTACTGCAAGCAGAACTGTCTCTCAGCGGCGATTACTGTGGAACCCATCTCTATCTATCAAATGTTAGAAGAGGAGGAGGTGTACCACTGAGTAGCGGCTATTTGGCATGATGAGAATCGTGTGAATGTGGAAATAAGAATTCCTGCACAGCATCGGCAATGGGCACATGTATTCAGCAGAGAGCAGGCGGAGGAGTTACCTCCGCATTCTGCTAATGATCTGAAGATCAAGATCCTGCCTGATTCTACAATCCCATTTGGACCGCTATACCCATGTTCTGCTCCAGAGTTAAAGGCCTTCAAGGAGTACCTGACCAAGGAATTGGCAGCAGGTAAAATCTCCAGATCTAGCAGCCCAGCAGCAGCACCCATTCTGTTCATACCAAAGAAGGATGGTAAACTTAGAATCTGTGTGGATTACAGAGGCTTGAATAAGGTTACTGTCAAGGACAAATACCCGCTACCCATCATGGGTGAACTCAGGGATAGGTTATTCAAAGCCCGGATCTTCACAAAGATAGATCTCAAGAATGGCTTCAATTTGATCAGGATAGCAGAAGGTCATGAATGGAAAACTGCCTTCAGAACCCGCTATGGCCTGTATCAGTACAATGTCATGCCATTTGGTGGTTACGCCTCATCACGGACCATCACCGGCAAGGCCTAGGCCTGCCCATTACTAAGGTGCGGTTATGGCGGGGCTTTTAGGCGAGTAAACGATCCTCGATTTTAGCGACGCCGGTTGCACTAGTCATATCGCCATGACAGTTTCTTCCTTTTCGATATTTTTCTTCCCTTGTAAATTCTCTTCGATGTGGTGTGGTGACAAACCCGTAGGGTTTCTATTGGTTTCTTCGGGGCTCGGTTGCGTGAAGGGCCTTCAGTATATATAGTTGTCGCTATTTCCTGTTTTCCTATTTCCTTTTTTCTTCACGCACCGTCTTCTTTTCGCTAAGTTAGTTAGAAGTTTGAATATACTTGACGCTTTGGTTTTTCTCCCTCGTCGGTAGTCAGCCCGACCCTCTAGTCCCTGGTATCTCGAACCTCCGACGGTACCAAGCCCGTCCCCTTGTCCACCAAGTCCCACGAAGCGTACTCCGAGTCGCTCCTCCTGTCTAGTCACGACGTCGTCCATTAGATTACGTTGCGTACGATTTACATCGACTCCTGGTACGCCCGAGATCATGACTACCTCTGCGGCCGGTAATTGAGCCAGCCCCCAGACACTCGAGGATTTTCAACAACAGTACGCGGAAGATCCGTCCCTACTGTTTACCCATCTAGCAACCACTATTTGAAACATCCGTACCCAGAGAGAGCAGGCTCGCGCAGCCCTAGCCAACGCTGAGAATGTCGCGGCAGCCATCCCCGAATTAGAACGCGAGGTAATGGAGTTGCGTTCCCAGGTTGCGGAACAACGCGAACTCATCCGCTTCCTCCGAACCAATCAGGGTTCCGCTCCTCCTCCTCCACCCCCTCCGGCGGGCCCACAGGGATCGGCTAATCCCGACCCTGCTCCGGTAGCCGCCCGCTCAGAGAAAGTTCCAGACCCCCCCAAATATGACGGCTCCCGTACCGCACTCCGTCCCTTCATTACCCAACTCCGTCTCAAGATGGTGGCCAACCGTGACCGCTTCCCTGCTCCCCAGCAACAACTCGCATATGCCATCAACCTCCTATCTGGCAGAGCTCTAGACCAACTCATGCCCCTGGTGCGAGGGGAGCAGATCGAGCTCGCCAACCTAGAAGCCCTTGTCACCATCCTGGAGGTCGCGTTTGGAGATCCCGACCGGGTAGCCACTGCCGGCAGAAGTTGGAAACTCTCTCCCAGGGAACTCGAGACTTCTCAGTATACTACGCGGAGTTTCAGCGATTGGTTGCAGATGTCGAGTGGAATGAAAGTGCAAAGAAACATTCCCTCACTCAGGGCCTCTCCCACGATCTCCGCCAGGCGATGATCCACCACGCGGTTCCCGCCACCTTGAACGAGTACGTCCTCTTACTACAACAGTTGGACAATCGTATCAGGGATGCAAAAGTTCGCTCCCGCCCTGCCTTTTCTGTCCCTGTCCCACGTGCTCAAGTTCCAGCCCCCCGCATCTCTGTCCCCACTCCTGCTCCTCAGTTCTCTACCCATCCTTCTCACACCCCCGGGGGAGTAGCCCCCATGGATTTGTCTAACCTCCGCTCCCGCACCCGTGGTCCCCTATCCCCAGCTGAGCGCTCCCGGCGCATCTCTCAAGGCCTCTGCATGTATTGTGGGGGCTCAGGGCATTTTGCTACGGAGTGCCCAGCTGCTCGCCACACTCCTGCCCCGGCCCCTGCTCGTCCTCTCCGCGCCGCTGCTACTATGCACGGTGCCCTTCTTTCTGGTTCTCCTTCTGGTTCTTCTAACGTTTCTTCTGGTTCTCATTCTTCTTCCTTTTCTGCTTCTGGTTCTGGTTCTTCTGGGTCATCTTTTCCTTCTGGTTCTCTTGGTGCTTCTGCTGCTTCGGGTTATGATTCCTTTGGTGCTCCTGTTATTTCCAATAATCCTTTTCACTTTGCCTTGGGCCAGCCGTCGGGAAACGAGGACAGCTTGGCCTAAGTGGCTTCCGCCAAGCTTCCCCCATCTCTCGTGTTTGTCTGTACTTTCGGTTTCTAGTTTCTCTGTTTCTTCTGCTGTTGGTTTATCAGATAACGATCACCTTGTGGTTTCGTGTTCCCTGTCCGATGAAAATAAATCTGTTAAATCATACGCATTAGTAGACACTGGAGCATCCAGAATTGCTTTCATTGACGAGAGATTTGCATGCCACCACAATTTTGTACTAAACCCCCTGCCCCAACCCCGTAAGCTCCAAGTCATTGATGGGAAAGAAATCTCCTTCGGTGAAATTACCCACACTGCCCAATTCTCCCTTCGCGTTTCTGGCCACTTTGAGAACATCACTGCCTTCGTAACCAAGCTGGGACATTACCCCGTGGTCCTTGGAATCCCCTGGCTCCGTCGTCACAATGCTAAATTAGACTTCGCGAGCAATTCCATCACCTTCGACTCCGCACGTTGTCTCCAGCTCTGTAATGACGATCCTTCCCCCACCACAATTCAAGGCATCTCCTCCCCATTACCACGAACGCATGACCTGGAGATAGAGATCGTAAGCGCGGCTACCTTCGCAGAAGAGTCGAAAGGACTCACGGTCTATGCCCTACTCCTCCCTAAGGACTCAGGGGACCTCCCCAATAACCTGATTCCCCTCATGGAGCGAGGATACCCTGACTGCCTAGCTTTCATGTCGGAGCAGGAAGCAAACGGCCTCCCTCCTCACCGGCCATACGACAACAAAATACCTCTACAGCCTGGCACCACTCCTCCCTTCGGCCCAATGTACAGCATGTCCAGAGAAGAACTAAAGGTCCTGATGGAATACATCGATAAGCATTTGGCTAATGGGTTCATCGATCACAGCTCGTCCCCGGCCGGCTCCCCCGTCCTATTTATCAAAAACCAGATGGTGGGCTCCGCGTCTGTGTGGATTACCGAGGTCTGAATGCAATAACGATCAAGAACCGATACCCCCTGCCCCTATCTAAGGAAACCTTCAACATGCTGAACCAGGCTAAATGGTTCACCAAACTGGATCTCAAAGGAGCTTACAACCTGGTTCGAATGGCCCCAGGAGAGGAATGGAAAACTGCGTTTAGAACCCGCCTCGGTCATTTCGAGTATAAGGTAATGCCCTTTGGATTAACCAGCGCTCCCGGGACATTCCAGCACTTCATCAACGATACCCTGCGACCATACCTGGACCACTTCTGTACAGCATACTTGGACGATGTTTTGATCTTCAGTAATGATCTGGACACACATCGGGAACACGTGCGGAAAGTGTTGAAAGCCTTGATTTCTGCCGGTCTCTATGGGACCCCTGAGAAATATGAATTCCACGTCCAGGAAACCAAATACCTGGGGTTAATCATCACTACGGAAGGCTTGAAAATGGACCCACGGAAGGTAGAGAAGATCCGCAACTGGGAAAGTCCGAAATCGGTAAAGGAGATCCAAGAGTTCCAAGGATTTGCCAATTTCTACCGACGATTCATCAAGGATTATGCTAGGATAAGCCGCCCCATGACCTTGCTGACACATAAGAACACCCCCTTCGTGTGGTCCCCTGATTGTGAAAAAGCATTCCAGGAACTGAAAATCGCCTTCACTTCCTACCCAATTCTCCGACACTTCGACCCCGAAAGAAAAGCTATTGTGGAAACCGACGCCTCCGACTACGTGTCAGCCGGTGTGCTCTCCCAATACGCCGACGATGGGCTCCTGCACCCAGTAGCTTACTTCAACAAGCAACATACCCCGGCCGAATGTAACTATGAAATTTATGATAAGGAACTCCTTGCGGTAGTCCGATGCTTCGAAGAATGGAGATCAGAACTACAATCGGTAGCGGAACCAATAGAAGTCCTAAGCGACCATCGAAATCTGGAATATTTCATGACCAAGAGGAATCTAAACCGCCGTCAGGCCCGTTGGTCCGAGTTCCTATCACGCTTCAACTATAAAATCACATACCGGCCCGGGAAGCAGGGAGGAAAACCTGATGCATTGACTAGGAGATCAGGAGATCTGCCTAAGGAGGGGGATGAACGCCTGTTGCATCAGAGTCAAGTGGTTTTGAAGAGTCAAAACATTGATCATAAGCTAAGTTTGTTCGCGGCTTCTTCGTCAAATGAAGCCGCCGAAGATGCGACCCCCCTTAAAAAATTATTTGACATAGCGTATACTAAAGATACTGTCCCAAACAAGATAATAGAAGCCCTCCGACGCGGTGACACACAATCCCGAGAAATAACGCTAGCCGAATGTTCCACCCATCAAGGTTTGTTAACGTATAGGGGTAAACTCTATGTCCCTGACGACCAGGAACTCCAACTCCACCTCCTCCGAGAACACCATGACGCCCCGGCAGCTGGACATACAGGCAAAGCCAAGACCTTCGAACTCCTCTCCCGTGCCTACTACTGGCCCAAGATGCGAGCGACAGTCAACAGATACGTTCGAAACTGTCACACCTGTAGTCGAAGCAAGACAGCTCGCCATGCCCCCTTCGGAGTACTAAGACCGCTCCCGGCTCCTCAAAGGCCTTGGCTCCATATATCAATGGATTTTGTTACAGGTTTGCCCCTAAGCCGTGGTAAGGATGCCATCTTGGTGGTTGTGGATCGTCTATCCAAGATGAAACACTACATCGCCTGCAACACCACTACAGGATCGGAGGAACTCGCCCGCCTGTTTATCAATAACGTATGGAAGTTACATGGGCTCCCTGTCAGTATAATCTCGGATCGTGGTACCCAGTTCACATCCCATTTCTGGAAATCCCTATGCAAACAACTCAAGATCACCGCGGCCATGTCATCAGCTTTCCACCCCGAGACGGATAGACAGACGGAACGAGCAAACGCAGTCATGAAACAATACCTTCGGAGCTACGTTTCCTACCAACAGGATGACTGGGCTGACTGGCTACCTATTGCCAAGTTCACCGCCAATAACGCGGTATCAGAAACCACCCAGGTATCGCCCTTCGCGGCTAACTATGGCTACAACCCTCGATTCACTGAAACACTGGCATTACCGCCATACTTGGGACAACCACAGGACACGAATGCACTGGCCAGCCGCCTCGCGGAGCTTCACGATGCCCTCAAAGTTGAGATGGAATATGCTCAAGCCGGTCAAGAGGAGAACACGAACCGACACCGTCTCCCTTCACCATCTTACAGAGTAGGTGACGAAGTATGGCTAAATACAAAAAACATCCAGACTACTCGGCCCTCCAAGAAGCTTGATTGGAAGCGCCTCGGCAGGTTTAAGGTCAAAAAGGTTATTAGCCCTTATGCATACGAACTCGACCTTCCTGCTTCCATGAAGATTCACCCAGTTTTTCATATGTCCAAGCTTGAGCCCTGTGCTGCTGACCCTCTTCCCGGTCATATACCCCCCCCGGCACCCCCAGTTGTTGTCGAAGGCAAAGAAGAATGGGAGGTCGAGGAAATCCTTGATTCACGACTACGCTATGGGAACCTCCAATACCTGGTGCGATGGAAAGGTTACGACGCCCCGACGTGGGAACTGTTCGAGAACATCTCCAACTCCCCAATCCTCCTGACACGCTTCCACCGTCTCTCCCCCACCAAGCCGAGCCTTACCAGAACTCTCGCGGAGCTTGAGTCTGGAGAGGGAGCTACTATCACGGACCATCACCGGCAAAGGCCTAGGCCCATTCCATTACCAAGCAGGCGGTTGCGAAGCAGGGTTGTATGAGTAAATATATCCTCGGGATTTACTAGTTGGGTTTCGGTTGCACTAGTCGTTATCGCGGCACAGTTTCTTCCTTGTATATTTTTCTCTCTTCCTTGTAAATTCTCTTCGATGTGGTGTGGTGACAAACCCGTAGGGTTTCTATTGGTTTCTTCGGGGCTCGGTTGCGTGAAGGGCCTTCAGTATATATAGTCGTCGCTATTTCCTGTTTTCCTATTTCCTTTCTTCTTCACGCAACGTCTTCTTTTCGCTAGTTAGTTAGAAGTTTGAATATACTTGACGCTTTGGTTTTTCTCCCTCGTCGGTAGTCAGCCCGACCCTCTAGTCCCTAGTATCTCGAACCTCCGACGGTACCAAGCCCGTCCCCTTGTCCACCAAGTCCCACGAAGCGTACTCCGAGTCGCTCCTCCTGTCTAGTCACGACGTCGTCCGTTAGATGCCCCTTCTGCCTTCCAGGCTATGATGAATGATGTCCTGAAGGATCTACTGTATGAAGGAGTGATTGTCTACATTGATGATATCCTCATCTACTCGGAGACTATGGAGGAGCATGTTGATCTTGTCAATAAGGTTTTGCAGCGGCTATCAGAGAATAAGCTATGTGCATCCATTGACAAGACCTCTTTCCATGCCCGCGAGGTAGAATACCTCCGCTACCACATTTCAGTAGAGGGAGTATCAATGTCAGAAGAGAAAGTAGAGGTAGTTAGGGATTGGCTGGAACCCATAGATGTTAAAGGGATCCAAGCCTTCCTAGGATTTGCCAACTTCTATCGGCGCTTGATTGAAGGCTTCAGTAGGATATGCAAACCCCTAACTGACCTCTTGCAAAATGGCAAAAAATGGCAATGGACCGCAGCTTGTGAGCAGGCCTTTCTAGAGTTGAAAAACCGGTTTACTAGCGCTCCAGTGCTTGCTCATTTTGACTCTGCAAGGAGAACTGTGGTTGAAACTGATGCCAGTGACTTTGCCAAGGGAGCGGTGATCTCTCATTATGGAAATGATGGGAGGCTACACCTGGTAGCTATTTCGGGTTCGCACCAAACTACCAGAGTAGTCTCGTATCGAGCTCAGAGTTCGAAGCGCTATCTACCAGGTAGAAAGGAACGAGGTCACTTCAGTCGATACTCAACTATGAGTATTTCGGGTTCGCACCAAACTACCAGAGTAGTCTTGTACCGAGCTCAGAGTTCGAAATGCTAGCTACCAAATAGAAAGGAACGAGGTCACTTCAGTCGATACTCAACTATGAGTCCCCGGAGGTTCAGTGTTCGGCCAACGAGTATAAACGTTACAGTTGCTAGAGTTCAAAGGTTCGAAGAATGGTTCAGGTAGAGGTCAAGAATCACCAAAGATATTCGAGAGCAAGCAATATAGAGGTAAAGACTCGTAGATAGATTTTATATCGTTAAGACTCGTTCTTCGCTGATACTGATTTCAGTAGAAGTCGGAGAATGACAGCATATTTCTATCCCGCGTGTGTGTCTCGCGGACTAGACTTAAACATTACAACAAGTATGTGGGAACCCCCGAAGACCATGAATAACGCCAAGACAATGCCAACCAAACGCTAAAGAAACCAACGCCAAATACATGATACAAATAATCAAACGCCTAAGTTCCGAAACGTCCTAACAATCCTTGCACACTAAGAAATCCCTCACTCATCTCGCACTACTGCATGCACTCAGCCTTCATCAGCAGTTATGGGAACTCGAGAGTTAGCTTACCTGATAACACTTCGGTACCGGGCCTCGACTTCACTCGTCAACACTTTCCCTGCGACGCTGTCCTACACTAAGGAGCAAAGCTCAATGTTGGGAGTACTGGTGAAGTATAAGGTACCAGAGGACTCGGGTAGTCTTACCTTTCCCTGGGAGCCACCAGCGTGAGCCTTTTCAGTTCGTTCGCCATTCGTTCAGTTCTGGTCCGATTGACACCAAACTTTCGCTGCTGCCCCTTCATATACCCACCGGTGTCGAGTCTGGCTCCTGCGGCAGTTTGACGCTCCGAAGGTTATTTCTGGGGTCGAAAATGGGCTTTTTGACTAGGGAAATGGCAACTCCACACCACCCGCCATACTGTCCAAACCGGGCCTCTCAGGCGCGAGGTGCGAGTACCTAAAGCTTTCCAAAGTGCAACAGAGTGATGATAGAGAGTCCTAGTATTGTCTTCGGGTTCCCTCTACTTATCACATCGTATACCCGTAACAGTACCTTTCTATTCTAAGAAGTTCTCCCCTGCCGAGATCAACTATGACATTCATGATAAGGAAATGGGAGCTATAGTAGCCTCTTTCCGGGAATGAGAACACATGCTGAAATCCTGTGAGCAGGAAGCCATGGTTTTCACAGACTACAAGAACTTGGAATACTTCAATTCTACCAAGGTTCTCACTAGGCGGCAAGCTAGATGGTTCGAAGATCTAGCAGGTTACAATTTCAAAGTTGTCTACAGACCGGGAGAGAAAAATGGCAAACCTGATGTGCTATCGAGGCGCTGGGATCATCGCCCTGGAGAGGGGAGTGAACCACTGCAGCCAGAGCCACAGATGTTTTTCAGGCCAGGTCAATTGGTTCTAAACAATGCTAGATTAGCGGCAATTAAAGTCAATCAGTTGCAGTCTTCTTTCATGGACCACTTGTTAGAGGCAGTCAACTTGGATAAAGATTGGCATTTAGTGCACAGCTCTCAGGTTGAAGGGAAACCAAATTTGGACCAGAACTTGTCTGTCAAGGATGGCCTTTTCTTCTACAAGAATAGATGGTATATTCCTAATGATAAGAAGCTCCGGATGGATATCCTGACCGATACCCATGACTCTAAAGTGGCTGGACATTATAGTCAATTTAAGACACTAGAGCGGGTGAAGAATAACTTCTTTTGGCTCAAAATGGACCAAGATGTGGAAGAGTATGTCCGTTCCTGTGACAGTTGTCAGAGGAACAAAACATTTCGGCACAAGAAGTTTGGTATGCTCCAACCTTTGGAGATACCCTATCGGCCATGGACTTCCATTTCTATGGACTTCATTGTGGGATTACCGGAGTCTAAGGGATTTACTAAGATCTGGGTAACAGTGGACCGCTTTTCTAAAATGGCCCATTACATACTGCTCCCTATATTCAATAGAACAGAAGATTTGGCTAGGTTGTTCTTGAAGGAAGTTTGGAGACTCCATGGGTTACCTGATGACATAGTCTCCGACAGAGATAGCAAGTTTCTCTCTCATTTCTGGCAGTCTCTCATAAGCCTTCTCAATGTGAAGCTGAAAATGTCTACTTCTTTGCATGCCCAAGCAGACGGCCAAACGGAAAGAGTTAACCAGACCCTGGAACATTACTTGTGGAGTTATTGTTCATATCAACAGGATGACTGGGCAGATCTCTTGCCTATAGTAGACTATGCTTACAACTCGGCGGTCTCTGAGTCCACCAAAGTATCGGCATTCCATGCCAACTATAGTTATGAACCCAGGACCAACTGGCCGGCCCCCAGGGAAGGTGTTGAAGTCAGCAATCCAGCAAGTGAGGTCATGATCTCTCAATGGGAATCTATCTGGCATGCTATGCAAGAAAACTTAGGCAAGGCTAGGATTAGGATGGCCCAGTGGTATGATAAACATGCACTGGCACCTCCGGATTTCAAGCCTAGAGATGAAGTAATGCTAGACTGGCGCAATGTGCAAACAAAGCGGCCGATGGGAAAGCTAGATCAGAAGAAGATGAGACCCTTCAAGGTGATTGAAGCTATAGGCACCTGTGCCTACAAGCTCTCCCTTCCTCCTCAGATGAGTATACACTCAGTCTTCCATGTCTCTCTCATAGAACCTTACAGAACACCAGTAGACCCCGAGAGAAGAGTTCCCCCCCCGGAACTAGAGGAGATTGCAGGAGTAGAGAACTGGGTAGTCCGAGAGGTAGCAGATAGCCGGGTCAATAGGCTCAGGAGAAGAGTGGAATACCTAGTACTATAGGATGGGTATGAGAATGAGTATGCTACCTGGGAACCCTATGAACATCTAAAGAAGAGCGCTGAAGAAGCTCTCCGAGATTTTCACATGAGGTATCCTAAGAAACTCCGGGATAAGAGAGTTTGATGTAGCTTCTCTATATTTTCTACGCTTATATAGTCACGGAAGTTTCCTTGAAAACATTAGGTTGAATAGAATTTGTTGTTACTGAATCTTGGTGACCAAGATCCTGAGAGCGGGGAGTAGTATACTAGAGCCATACCACTGGTAAGGAGACTAGTTCTCACCGGGCCTGTTATAGGCTCAGAGTCATTGATAGAATCCAGTAGTTACAGTGATAGGGAAGTACCTGTAGGTGAGGACCGCAACCTGCTGCAAGTGTACCCACCTTCTGGCTACTAAGGAGGAGATCTATTTATGAAGGGGCAGACTGACGAGTCTGAACCCTGTCAATGAATAGATGACCGGCTAGAGACAGGTCTCTAAGCGCTGAGCATCTCCATTAACCTTAAGAGCAAAGATATCCCTGCCGCAGGCGGCAGTGGCTATGCCCGGGAATAATCCACAATGAGTCCCAACTCTGCAGCCATCAAGGGTAGACCACCGGAGTGGAGATTCCTCTAATGCAGGCCCGGAGCTGTGTGACAGCCAGGCTGCAGGTGATCCTTGACCCTGGCTAAGGGTGCATTCTCTAGGACCGGAAAGACCCGCTAGCGCTTAGGGAGAAGTGTGGTAGCGGAGGAATTGTTTCCGCTCCAAGGCAGAGTTTTCACCGGAACTGAGTTTGAGTAGTGGAAGGCAGGAAAGCCGAGGGATTTGGAGTCTAAGTATTCATCCCCATGTTTCCGCCCACTAGTTCTAGTTTTTCCTCATCAGCAGTGGTAACAAGCGGAAGAAGACCCTTAAGATTATTCTAAGTCTACCTAGAAGAATCTTTACTCTCTAAACCTAATTCTTTCTTCTACCGGCCCTCTTGCTTCCTACACTCTTGTTTAGTAGAGGCAGAGCCCCGTCACACTCGGAAAGCTAGGGGGAGCCTTGGATTCCGACCTGAGGTGAGTATTGTATGAGGTCTTCTTACACATCTTTGATTTTCCCTTCCCCTCCTCTTCGTGGTCGGAATCGCTTACTGGACCAAAGCTGACATCCGAACTCTCCTTGTCAATATTATTCCCCGTGGCTGTTGATCCCACATCTTGTCTTTTGGATGCTTTTTTAGCCCTATGTAATGTATAGCTGCATTTTCGTTGGTTAGATGGGCCTTGTTCAAACCTTGTCAGGGCTCCCGGGGAAGTACTTATTATCGAGTTATAGAAAGATTGTGACGGGGCTCTGCCTCTACTAAACAGGAGTGTAGGAAGCAAGAGGGCCGGTAGAAGAAAGAGTTAGGTTTAGAGAGTAAAGATTCTTCTTGGTAGACTAAGAATAATCTTAAGGGTCTTCTTCCGTTTTGTTACAACTGATGATGAGGAAAACTCGAACTAGTGGGCGAAAATGGAGATGAGTACTTATACTCCAAATCTCTCGATTTTCCTGCCTTCCACTGCTCAAGCCAAGTTCCGGTGAAAACTCTGTTTTGGACCGGAGAACAATTCCTCTGCTACCCCGCTTCTCCCTAAGCGCTAGCGGGTGTTTCCGGTCCTAGAGTAATGCACCCTTAGCCAGGGTCAAGGATCACCTGCAGCCTGGCTGTCACACAGCTCCGGTCCTGCATTAGAGGAGTCTCCGCTCCGGTGGTCTACCCTTGATGGCTGCAGAGCTGTAATTCATTGTAGATCTATTCCCGGGCATAGCCACGCCTGGCAGGGCTGTCTTCGCTCTGAAGGTTAATGGAGATGCCCGGCGCTTAGAAACCTTTCTCTAGCCGGTCCTCTATCCACTGACAGGACTCAGACTCGTCAGTCTGGCCCTTCATGAATAGATCTCCTCCTTAGTAGCCAGAAGGTAAATACACTTGCGGTAGGTTGCGGTCCTCACCTACAGGTGTGACGGGGCTCTGCCTCTACTAAACAGAAGTGTAGGAAGCAAGAGGGCCGGTAGAAGAAAGAGTTAGGTTTAGAGAGAAAAGATTCTTCTTGGTACACTTAGAATAATCTTAAGGGTCTTCTTCCGTTTGTTACAACTGATGATGAGGAAATTGGAAGTAGTGTGCGAAAATGGAGATGAGTACTTATACTCCAAATCTCTCGATTTCCTACCTTCCACTGCTCAAGCCAAGTTCCGGTGAAAACCCTGTTTTTGGACCGGAGAACAATTCCTCCGCTACCCCGCTTCTCTCTAAGCGCTAGCGGTGTTTCCGGTCCTAGAGTAATGCACCCTTAGCCAGGGTCAAGGATCACCTGCAGCCTGGCTGTCACACAGCTCCGGTCCTGCACTAGAGGAGTCTCCGCTCCGGTGGTCTACCCTTGTTGGCTGCAGAGCTGTAATTCATCGTAGATCTATTCCCTAGATAGCACGCCGCGCTCTTGCTCTGAAGGTTAATGGAGATGTCCGGCGCTTAGAGATCCTTTCTCTAGCCGGTCCTCTATTCACTGACAGGACTCAGACTCGTCAGTCTGCCCCTTCATGAATAGATCTCCTCCTTAGTAGCCAGAAGGTGAGTACACTTGCGGCAGGTAGCGGTCCTCACCTACAGGTACTTCCCTATCATTGTAACTACTGGATTCTATCAATGATTCTGAGCCTATAACAAGCCCGGCGAGAACTAGTCTCCTGACCGTTGGTATGGCTCTGTTATAACAGGTACTTCCCTATCACTGTAACTACTGGATTCTATCAATGACTCTGAGCCTATAACAGGCCCGGTGAGGACTAGTATCCTGACCGTTGGTAAGGCTCTGTTATAAAGATGAAAACCTTGCCTACTTATGTCATTGATTTGAGTAAATACTATGGAGAGAATATGGTACCTGTTACAGTTATACGATGTAATAAATAGAGGGCACCCAAAAACAAGATACTAGAACTCTCTATCATCACTCTGTTGCACTTTGAAAAAATTTAGAAACTCACGCCTCGTACCTGAGAGACATGGTTTGGCCAGTATGGCAGGAGGTGTGGAGTTGCCGTTTCCCTAGTTAAAAAGCCCGTTTTTGAGCCCAAAAATAATCCCTGGAGCATCAAACTGCCGCAGGGGCCAGCCTTGACACCAGTGGGTATATGAAAGGGCAGCAGTGAAAGTTTGGAGTCAATCGGACCAGAACTGAACGAATGGCGAATGAATTGAGAAGGCTCACACTGGCGGCTCCCAGGGAAAGGTAAGACTACCCGCGTCCTCCGGTACCTTATACCTCGTCAGTACTCTTAACGTTGAGCTATGATCCATAGAAGGATAGCGACGCAGGGAAAGAGTTGACGATCGAAGTCGATGCCCGGTACCGAAGTGCTATCAGGTAGGTTGACTCCTGAGTTCCCATAACTGCTGATGAAGGCTGAGTGCATGCAGTAGTGCAAGATGAGTGAGGGGTTTTCCTAGTGTTCAAGGATTGTTGGGCGTGTTTCGGAACTTAGGCGTTTGATTATTTGTATCATGTATTTGGCGTTGGTTTCTTTAGCGTTCGGTTGGTATTTCTCTTGGCGTTATTCAGGGTCTTCGAGGGTTCCCACATACTTGTTGTAATGTTTAGTTCTAGTCCGCGAGACACATACGCATGATATAAATATGCTGCCATTCTCCGACGTCTACTGAAAATCATTATCAGCGAAGAACGAGTCTTTACTCCTATATTACTTGCGCTCGAATATCTTTGGTGATTCTTGACCTCTACCTGAACCATTTTTCGAACTCTTAGGCTTTATCAATCGTAAATGTTTATACTCGTTGGCCGAACACTAAACCACGAAGACCCATAGCTAAGTATCGACTGAAGTGACCTCGTTCCTTTCTACATGTTAGATAGCTTTTCGAACTCTGAACTCAGTACAAGACTACTCTACATCAGCAAAAAAGGGTTGGCGCCCAGACGAGCCGGGTCTCGTTCAACGAGATTTGTTCGTCTCGCCGCATTTGGAGCATTTGGGGCGTCCGGAAAGTGACTGGTTCGTTTTGGCTCGTTTTGGGACGTCCAAAATATGATAGGTCATATTAGAGCTCGTTTAGTACGTCCCAGAGGTGATAGATCATATTTTGGCTCGTTTGGGACGTCCAAAAGGCAATAGGTCATATTTGGCTCGTCTATGACGTCCCAAAGTGTACTAGAGTCGCGACACTGACCTACCTGACGTCAGCCTTGGCATGATTTCCAGGTCTTAACGGCCGCAAGGAGTCGTCTCCACCTCCACCTCCACCTCCACCTCTATATCTACATCTACATCTACCTTCACCTCCATCACGACCTCTGCCTCTACCTCCTCCAATTGGCGTATCTCCCTACCTCGAGATTCTGACTCCTATACTGACATCTAGATAGACTTTCAACTCGACGCCCAAATCAAGTACCGAATCGACACCTCCTCAGGCACCGAATCGACGCCTCTCCAGGCACCTCTCCAGGCACCGAATCAGGCGTCTCTTCAGGCACCGAATCGACACCTCTTCAGGCACCTCTCCAGGCACTGAATCAGGCGCCTCGTCAGGCACCAAATCGACACCTCTCTAGGCACCTCTTCAGGCACCGAATCGACACCTCTTCAGCCACCACTCCAAGTGTCTCTTCAGGCGCCGAATCGACACCCCTCCAGGCACCAAATCAGGCACCAAATCAGGCACCAAATCAGGCACCAAATCTGGCTTCAAATCTGGCTCCAAATCGGGCTCTGAATCAGCGATTATTACCGGCTGCAGGGTGGTAGGTAAGCATGTGGCGGGCATGGGGCGGGCGGTGGGCAAGTGGAGTGTGTGGGTGGGAATTACCATGTAAATAGTATTATATAGTGGGGCAAGACTATGCCCAGAATAAAGTAGCTTTTGCCGATTTGACCTCATTTTGCCAGACTACAGGGTGCTAAAAGGACGTCTGCCGGGCAAAAGGTACTTCTTGATGCGAAATAAAATGAAAATGGGCCACGCCAAAATAAATGGGCCTCAGACGAGCTCAGAGCGTCTTGCGTGATATCCTCGTTTCAGATGTCAGAGGCGATCTTATGGCGCCGGCGCGTGGGTCTTAGCGTAAGCAAACCAATTGGGCGCCTAGCTTGCCCAGGGCATTTAGGGCACCGGGGTGCCACAGGACGAGACCTGATTTTTTGCTGATGATTACAGGGATTAATGAGTCACTCGCTTTGTAATACATCTCCTATGTCTTTCTATTTGGTTCCATGAATGATTAAGCAAAGAAGATGTCGAGATATATATAAAGGCCTCATCTCCCACCTGTGTTAAATTCTCTTCCTTTCTTTTGCTCGTCACGTAACCAGCTTTGTCCTTTAGAATACTATAGTTGGTACTTCAGTTCCTTTCGTCAACAGATTTACTTTCCAACTTCAAAGGATCAGGTGAGTCCTTATACTCCCCAATATAGTGAAGTATCGATTTTGTTCCTTGATCCATCCTAATGCGAACCCCCTTCGCCTCGGTCATGTACCTTGGCCTCTCATTGTTTGAATTATTACGTCGTGTGTTGAGCTTCCCTTCAGTCTCCTCCGTGATACGATCAGGATGTCAATACGTCAGGATGCCGAGGAGGTAGACGAGCAGGATGTCAGGGTGGCACCAGGGTATCAAATGGGCAGACGGTCAGGACGAAAGGACAACCAGGACGTCAGGACGACCAGGTCCCGGACGAGAAGCCTTATCTGGGATATCAAAATTACATGTAGTCTTGGGCGCCAGGGCATGGGTCAAACCAATTTGGTGCCACGGGACGAGTCCTGATTTTTTTTTTTTGTTTTCTTTTTGGGGACATTAGGGTACGCCGTTTAGGGAAGGGTTTGTTTACGCCACAGGTTAGACTGCATGCGATCATTCTGTAGCCATAAACAAGAATTGAAATGATTTAAAAAAAAAAAAAAAAACTGGAATTGATAGGTTTCATCGGTTTTATCAGTGCTCTTCTGTTATTTCATCTCGCCACAGCTTCAGTGCAAACTCTAGTCATACATGCATACAGCCTACAACGGCTTCCAGACAGAACCATATCCTTGTACGTAGGTCGATGACACAGCGACGCATCCCTGCACGCGCTCTGACGCCTTGTTCTGACAGTTTTGATGTTTCCCCAAACCATAATCTCTCTCACTACAAGTTCAAATAGACCCACTACTTATTCCTCTGATTTAAATTCTTCCCTTCATTACGACCACATAGGGTTCAGGTATACAGTGCAATATCACCTATTATTTGCGTTATGTCTGACCTTGATACACTTCCGGATGCGCCACCCATGACTTGCGATATTGCGGAAGGTATCACTGGTGTTGAAGCCATCGGTCCAAACAAAATTCTCACTGAGGCGGAGCTGAACCGTGAATATCCCCTAAGGCCCAGGAATAAAAAACCAACTTTTCCTTTTCACGATTTGCACATTCATCTCTTTGAGCCACTTCTCTCAAACAAGAAGAAAAAAACCGGCCCTAATCAAAGGCTATCAAAACTGAAACCTCATGAAATCAGACGGAACATCATTGACCGCTTCATATCACGCTGGAGGATTGAAATTGGCAATGATATTTATCCCGCATTTCGATTGATCTTGTGCGATAAAGATAGAGATCGCAGTGTGTAAGTTCTCCCTATCAAAACGAAATAATCACAGACTCACATTTCCGCACCTTCTGCTAGGTATCACCTTAAAGAAAAGGCAATTGGTCGCCTGTGGGTCAAGGTGATGAAAATCAATAAAGACAGTGACGACGGTTATGCCCTTCTAAATTGGAGACAGCCAGGCACATCGAAAAGTGCTGGCGACTTTGCTCTGCGCTGCCATGGTATGTTTTGGTATGGAGTCTAATAGGGATAACTTTTGCCGATTACTCCCAAATCTATTCCTATCGTTACTTCCTACCCGCCGCCCACCTCGGCTCTCTACAACGGATGGGGACTGTTAATGGTCGGAGTGAAATGTGTTGGCTAATATGCATCCTTAAATTAAATCTCAGAGGTTATCAAAAAACGTCCAATGCGAACAACTCCAGGAAACCTGACTATTGATCAAGTGAATGCAATGCTCGATAAACTTTCCCTGGCTACTAAAGAGTGAGAATTTATCTGCAATACATCCCAAGGCAATTTTGTCATTTGATAAGATAATTGACGCGTTGCAATTTTGTAGAGAGGAACAGCTACCAATTATGACCGAATTCTATAACAAGATGGATGCCGATGAACTTATGTGGATCATAAGGATTATCATGAGACGTGAGTCGGTGATGGTACTTGTGAATTTTTCTGTAGAGTAGATCTGGTCATCTTTGCTGACACCTGTTATTCATATTTGCAGAAATGAAAGTTGGTGCTACAGAAAAAACCTTCTTCGAGTACCTAGCTCTTAAATTCATGAAGAAATCGATCGAGTTTTATAGCTAATGGCTTCATAGTGCCTGGCATCCTGATGCTGATGCGCTCTTCAACATCTCATCGTCTCTGAAACGTGTCTGTTGGGAATTGTACAATCCAGATTTTCGCATGGACTCTGATGTAACTTTGTCTATTTGCTTCTTCTTTTATTCTCTAACACTCAAATTATAGGACAAGTCTGTCACTCTTATGTCTTGTTTTCAACCTCAGCTTGCCCAATTTCAGAAACGTTCTATGGCCGATGTTGTAAAAGCTATGCATTCAACCACTGAAGATCCAACATTTTGGATAGAGGAGAAGCTCGACGGTGAGCGAATGCAAATGCATTATCAAAACGGTAACTTCATGTTTTGGAGCAGGAAGGGGAAGGACTACACAAGGCTTTATGGATCAGGATGGGATGATGGTAGCTTGACGAGGCATTTGGGAGGAGCATTCGACAAAGGGGTTAAAAGGTTTAATAAAAATCTAACCCTATTCATGCACTCAGCGACCGATGCTAATCCGCCCTTCCGAAGTATCATATTGGACGGAGAAATGATTACATGGGACCCTAGAATGGATGTCATTGTTGCCTTTGGCACACTAAAAACAGCTGCATTAGAAGGGAATAGAAACCCGTATGGGGACGGGCCAAGGCCTCTATGTAATCAATTCCTTATCCATTATCTACCACATAGGTGCTGACTTATAGTCTTACGATAGTTCGAGTCTTCGATATACTTTACCTAAACGGAATATCATTGATCAATTATACACTCAGGGATAGGCGTATGGCCCTTGAGAGAAGTGTCAAGAGTATCCACAGAAGGATGGAGGTTCATCAGTATGTTGAAGCAACGGAAGGAAGAGAAATTGAAAGAATGTTACGCCAAGTAATCGCTGAAGCAAGTGAAGGATTGGTTATTAAGGTATGTTCCCTCACACCAGCAGTACAAACCATATACCTTCATTTATACACACAAACATACAAAACGGAGATCGTAGTCCCAGGTACAGATAATTTTATTAACCCATATATTAATCCTTCAGAATCCGCGGAGCATTTACCGTCTCAACGACCGAAATGATGACTGGATGAAGGTCAAACCTGATTATATGACAGAATTTGGAGAATCACTGGACCTTCTCGTGCTTGGTGGTTATTGGGGGAGCGGTAAGCGAGGTGGTATCCTCTCATCGTATCTGTGTGGTGTCCGACTAGATGGAAATTATCTACTTCCTGGCGAAAATCCGATGAAATTTTGGTCCTTCTGTAAAGTTGGTGGTGGTTTTACAGCTAATGAATATTCACAAATCGCCCACATGACGGATTCCCAGTGGGTACCCTGGGATCACAAAAGTCCACCTAGAGAGTTCATGGAGCTCGCGGGGGGTGATCAAACTTTTGAGCGTCCTGATGTGTGGATTCGCCCTGACAGGAGTTTCGTGATTGAAGTGAAAGCCGCAAGTGTGGCACCAACTGATAAATTTAGAGTTGGCATGACACTAAGGTTTCCGAGATTCAAAAGACTGAGAGAAGACAAAGATTGGAAAACTTCACTTAGTATCTCGGGATTTTTGAGATTAAAAGAGGAGGTTGAGAAGGGGGAGGAAGAGAAGGACATGCATATGGAAAATAGGAAGCGGATGGGGAAACGGCAGAAAAGGGAACTAAAGGTCCTTGGGGTACTCGGGATATCTGATACCTCTAGCTCCGTCCTTCAAAGTGGGTCTGGCGCGCTGTTTACTGGTTATTCTTTCTGTAAGCTAAATGTCCCACGCTCAGCGAAGAAACTTCTCACAGAAATCTTGTTAGATATCATGTCTGAATCTACAACTCCTAAGCGAAAAAAAAGCAAGGCCGAGTTAGAGCAACTGGTCAAGCTCCACGGGGGCAGGATCTTCCAAACCGAAAGTGCGGCTGAAAACACTTGGGTTATCGGGGACAGGAGTGAGACCCATCTCCAAAGTATCAAGCAGTTATTCTGACCCTCTAAAGATACTGTTAAGATCTCGGCATTGATGAAAAAAGGGACTCATGATATCATCCGGTCTTCGTGGATATTAGATTCAATCCATCAACATGAGATAGAACGGGAAAGTGGAGAGAGAGGAGGCTATGTTCTTCCCTTAGAGCCAAGGTATATATTCTTTGCTGCTGGAGATATTGAATGTAGGGCCCAAAATGCTATCGATGAGTGGGGCGACAGCTATGCGAGAGACATTGATGCAGAAGAATTGGGCGAGGTATTTCACAAATGCCCTCTCCCCATACACATTGAAATTTTATAATTAACACAGGCCAACACTTATGTAGCTATTTGGCGGTATGGGAACTTCTCTGGACTCTACATTCCCTGCTGGAGCCATGTCGTTCCCTGATGATGATAATCTCCACGAATTGGAAAGGTTGCCTGGGTCGATCTTTAAGGAATTAGTTATTTTTGTCGATACCCTTGGTTCCAGGGGATCCAAGCATAGGTATTCACTATTTGTCAGCCGATCCCTAAAACATGAATGCTTACTCTCGCCATTTTTCAGAGTGCCGCTACCTAGGATCCTGATCGAATTCGCTGGAGGCAAACTAACGGCAGATATCAATGATCCTGAAATTACCCACATTGTTGTCAGTACCGATGATTTATCACACCTGCAGTCTATCAGGAATTTGATTCAATCGTAATGTTGTCTAGTGTCTCTTCCAACATCCATATCCTAACTTAAAAATATATACAGACGCCAAAGAATCCCGAGAGTAGTGACAATAGCCTGGGTTAAGGAAAGTTTGATGTCGAGAACAATATTAAATGAGGAGAGGTTTTCGCCGCCAGCCTTATAGTTCTCAGGGAAAAGAGTACAACATGTATTTGTGCACCTCGACCCTGCAATTTGTCTTTTGTCTTTTAATGCTCATCGGTTCGGCTTCATCCCTCTAATACGTATGTCTTGATTGATTTTCATACTTGTCTAAATAGTATTTCTTTAGAATCGGAGTTTTGTAGCATTCTGATCAAATCTATTCTGATTCTGGGTACAGAAAGATCATATACAGTATAAACTAGGGCGTAAAGAAACCCTTCTCCGAACAAAACCTAAGCTTTCTGACGTCAAAAGGAAACATAAAAGAAAAACGAAAGAAAAGTGAACTTGTCTACCATGACGAGAATTGTTGTGGGGAGGTGTTTAGTGGGTCAGTGTCCATGGTTCCGATGGGTGTTGGAAGTAGTTGGTGGGGGCGGTTGTTAGGTCTGGATGGATATATGGGAAGGATGGCATGATGAGGACCTCCGCAATCGGCGCATTTTGAAGGTGAGATTTCACAGCAGTTCATGTGGCTTGAGTGGCATTTGCAAGAGTTGATGGGACATCTGTAGTCATCGTAACTGTATGTGAGTGTGCAGATAGTGCAAGTAGGGGTTGCCTGCTTGCAGTCTTTAGTGTTGTGGCCGAATTTGCAGCATTTTCGGCATTGGGTTGAGGGCGAAGCTTTCCACATTTCTGTGCAGTGGCATAGCCTAGAGAAGAGGCGGATTGTGTTTTTGAAGAGGTGGACATCTTCCTGACGAATGGAGATTACCATAGAGGAAGTCTTTTCTAATTGCGTAGAGTATCAAATACATTCATTATATTTTTTTATAGCATTTTAGCTTCTAGTTGCTACACCCTCTATAAGAGTTCGTAATTCACTTCTAACTTAATCGGTGCGTTATGTGGCTTTGAGGCCGGCCTCAGGAACTAAAATAGATCTAATCAATTCATATTAACTCCTTGCAATCCATGGATTCGATATAAAAAAACACCTCTGGAGGTAATTATTTTATTAGGCCCAATCCATAGATCTTTATGTCAACCAAAAAGGCCCTAAGTAATTTTATAATAGAGGTCATCAAGGTTATGCAGTTTGAAAAATTTGGTACGGACCGAGACCTTGGCCTCAGTTTTGAAAGGGTGGAGTATTTGGAGAAACTCTGAATTTTCCAACCGGCTTTGAGGGTTTTTGGAAGTTTTAGTATTTCTATTATAAGATTAACGGACCCAGAAGTGGCAAACTTAGCTAGAGAGGAAAAAACCAAACCTCATACGAGAGAGTTCTGCTTTCCCAGTGCAAATCAGACAGCAATCCACTCAGTGCTTGCAACATAGATTCCATGTGCCTTATTGGTCTACCTCAGATCACCCTCATACACTCCCTGTTCTTGCAATTGCTGTAAGCAATCTCGACAAAAATAAACGGTTTTCATGAAGTCAAGAAGTAGCTCAGATTGTCAATACCTATACTAGTTTCTAGACTGTTGGTGAAAGAGATGCACTTTTAGAATAGTTAGGACGCAACCTAAGGAACCAAGACTTGTTGAAAGTACGACAAAAGCAAACGGGTGTCCGGATTTCGTGAGAAACATTTAGGGGAGGACGGACTGAAGACCCAATTCGGAATCAATGGAATACACTGAGACAAAAAATACAACGAGGTCAAAACTGAATTGGATTCAACAGGAGAAAGTCAAAGAGATGATATTGAGAAGTGGTTATCAATTGGGCATGCTAGGTTGGATAAACTATGTCCGTACTGTGAAAGGTTTGTATCAAACTAGTAGAGTAATCTCGTATTGAACCCAGAGTTTGAAACACTATTTACACAGGTAGAAAGAGATGAGGTCACTTCTGTCGATACTCAACAATGAGTCTCCGTAGTTCGATCCTAAACCCATGAGTATAATCACTATGATCATTATAGTTCAAAGAGTTAGAAGAATGGTCTAGGTAGAGTTCAACAATCACGAAGATAGAAATATATGTGCAAGTGTATAGAAGTAATGACACATTGGCCAAAATCGTTTCATATCGTGAAGATTGGTTCTTCATTGATAGTGATTTCATATAACGGCGTGCCAAGACTTCGCACTACGTTACTAGGATTGCCGCTGCACGAGAAGGTGTCAGCGATTCGGTTAAGCATTCTTGGGTTTTCATTTGTAATCAGGGTTCCTTTGGGTTCTATGGGTTTCCGTCACATGGGTTAGTAATCGGGTCTCGGCGATGGATATATATATGGGCCTGTCCTCTCCTTCTCTCTCTTTCCTTTCTTCTCTACACAAACTTCCTGTTCTTTAGGGTGTTATATTGTTTGTCTTTAGTTCTCTACGGTTATTATAGTTGTGTTATTAGTTTGGAATATATATCGTTCGCATTACTACAGTTCCTTCCTCTGTCCCTCGAACCTATAGCCGTTCAGAACTCATACTAGTAGTTCCTTACGTTCCATAGACTCCGAACCTCGGTTGTGCTCCTTGGTTCCCTTCGTCTATAGATCATAGTCCATGACTGCAGAGCGAGTGCTCTACTGGTATCTTCGAGTCCACTACTTCGTACGCGAGATCATCTACCTCCTAGTTTCCGAACTATAGAGAGCTTCCCTGCTCTCCGCCAAGCAACGCCAAGACCTCCGTAACATTTCAGTAGAAGTCAGAGAATAATAGCATAGTTATATCTCATGTGTGGGTTTCGCAGACTAGAACTAAACATTAGAATAAGTATGTGAGAACCCCGAAGACCCTGAGAAACATCAAGACAATGCCCACTGAATGCCAAAAGAGCTAACATCAAATACATGATGCAAATAATCAAACGCTTAAGTTTCAAAAGATCCCTAACAGTTCTTCAACACCAAAAACTCTTCACTCATTTTACATAACTGCATACACTCACTCCGCCTTCATCAGTAGTCATGTGAACTTGGGAGTCAATCTTCATGATCAGGCTTCAGTACTGGGCCTCCACTTCGCTTGTCAATTCTTTCCCTACCTTACTGCCCTATTCCAAGGAGCATAGCTCAATGTTAGGCGTACTAGTGAAGTATAAAGTACCAGAGGACTCAGGTGGTCTTACCCTTCCCAGGGAGCCACTAGTGTGAACTTTCTCAATTCATTCGCCATCCGATCAATTTTCGCCCGATTGACTCCAGACTCTCACTGCTACCCCTTCACATACCCACTGGTGTCAAAATAGACCTCTGCTGCAGTTTAAGTCTCCAGGGGTTATTTTTGGAGTCATAAACACACGTTTTAATTTGGAAAATGACAACTCTACACCACCTTGCGTACTGGCCATACTTGGCCTTTTAGGAGCAAGGTACGAGTTGGTAAGGTTATGATAAAGCCATACCAGCGGTTAGGAGACTAGTTCTCACCGGGCCTGTTATAGGTTCAGAGTCATTGATACAATCCAGTAGTTACAGTGATAGTGAAGTACCTGTAGATGAGGACCGCAACCTGCCGCATATGTACCTACCTTCTGACTACTAAGGAGGAGATCTATTTATGAAGGGTCAGACTGACGAGTCTGGATCCTGTCAGTGAATAGTGAATCAGCTAGAGAAAGATCTCTAAGCGCCGGACATCTCCATTAACCTTCAGAACAAAGATAGCCCTGCCACAGGCGGCAGCGGCTATGCCCGGGAATAATCTACAATGAGTTACAGCTCTGCAGCCATCTAGGATAGATGACCGGAGCGGAGACTCCTCTAATGCAGGCCCGGAGCTGTGTGACAGCCAGGCTGGAGGTGATCCTTGACTCTGGCTAAGGGTGTTTACTCTAGGACCGGAAACACCTACTAGCGCTTAGTAGGAACGGGGTAGCAGAGGAATAGTTTCCGCTCCAAGACAAAGTTTTCACCGGAACTTAGTTTGAGCAGTGAAAGGCAGGAAGTCGAGAGATTTGGTGTATAAGTACTCATCTCCATTTTCGCCCACTAGTTCTAGTAATTCCAATCATCAGTTGTAACAAGCAGAAGAAGACCCTTAGGATTATTATAAGTCTACTCTGAAGAATCTTTACTCTCTAAACCTAACCTCTTTCTTCTACCGGCCCTCTTGCTTCCTATACTGTTGTTTAGTAGAGGCAGAGCCCCGTCACAAATGTGTTACCTAAATCTAACAGACGATGGCTTAACTAGGCAAGGAAAGCGGTCCAGGGTATACTTCAAAGAAATTCAAAGACACGAGGACGGGCTTGATACCGTCAAAGGTTCAAAACACTAAAAACTAGGAAGTCGGGCTGAGTACCAATAAAAGTAGAAACCAAATATTCAAATATATTCAAACTAAAAATAACCAGCGAAAAAAAGATGTTGCGTGAAGAGGAAAGGAAAAAGAGAAAGGAAAGACACCAGCGACTATATATATAGAACAACCTTCACGCAACCGAACCCCGAAGAGATCCATAGAAACTCCATTGATTTATCATCACACCATACCGAAGAGAAAATGCAGGGAAGAGAGCAAATATACAAGGAAGAAACCATGCTGTAGCAGCACCTTAAGCCAGTGAAACCCAAATAAAAATTCTTGCCTGGCTTCTTGGTAATGATATGGGCTTAGGCCTGAACTGTCGGTGTTGGTTTGTGATACTAAGTTCCTATAATGCAACAATGTAATGAGAGAGAGTTCTAGTATCTTGTCTCCAAGTTCCCTCTACTTATCACATTGTCTATCCGTAACACTTACTATGAAGCAATAGATGATGTCTTACAAAGAGACCGTACACATACATCCTTATACATATCAGAATCTGATAGTAATAAAGTTGTTATTCCTAACGATAAGGAAATCTTGTCAGATTCTGAAGCTCATATTGAAGAGTCTGTTCACCTACCTACCTGTGCTCAGAAATTATCATTCAGGAAAGATACAAAAATGAGTGATGATAAACCTGACTTCAAAATGCGAAAGATAACATCTGTGGAACATATGACAAAACGACTATATAGAGACAGCACGAATATAGAAAAAAAAAATTAAAACAGGAGCAAGAGTTAGTATAACGCATATTATATTTGGCACAGGAGAAAGAGAAAAATAGATATGAAGAAACTTTTGTGACAGGGCTTTTCTATTACTAAACAAGTGTATAGGAAGCAAGAGGGCCGGTAGAAGATAGAGGTTAAGTTTAGAGAGTAAAGATTCTTCTGGATAGACTTAGAATAATCTTAAGGGTCTTCTTCCGCTTGTTACAACTGATGATCAGGAAAACTCGAACTGGTGGACGAAAGTAGAAATAAATACATCAGCAAACTACTGACTTTCTCCAGAACCCTGGCTACGTCTCCGGAGGCAACCGTTAAAGCAATCACTCTCACACCTCTCCTGATAACAATAATAACTACCCATACCCTTCTGAAGGCCTCTTAAGCCCTGGACTAACTCTCCGGAGGTCATCGCTAAGGCTATTACTCTCTTCATCTCTCCTACCGAACCAAATAATCCTCCTGAGAGCCACTTGAACCCTCGACTAAGTCTTCAGAGGCCATCGCTAAGGCTATTGCCCCCCTCACATACATCTCTTCTAGGCCCTCCTGCTGTTCCCGAAGGCTCCTGGCTCTCTGCATCTTTGCGAAGGCTTTTGGAACCCTCATTTGGGTCTCCGAGAGCTCTTTGGACCGCCAAACTTGATTTTATCGTTTACCATCACGTTCAAGATTTTCATTCTAAATACAAGGCTTCTTTCCCCTTTCTCCAGGCTCTTTGAATCATCGTCGCTATATATGGAACTCGTTCCATGTTCTCAAATCTATCCTTGTGTTTGCAAACCATTGACCTTGTCCCAGTTTAAACAAATAAACTATTCTCAATACACTGCTAATATTAACTATCCAAAACCTTTGCCGATAGCGCTTCGTGACTCTAAGAAGGCCGTGCGAACCATTTGGTAGACCCCTACCTCTGGCTTCCAGTAGCTCTACAATACAAAGTGAATATGTTTTCGTCGATATACTGTCAAGTAGCTTGAATACTGCTCGTACAAGCCCGGGTAGGCATCCTTGAAAGGCTCCCCAGGGTTCCGTTGTGGCTACCTTAATCCATGTCCAATCATTCCGAATTGATCGTTTTCTAAATAGTGTCTCCCAGGTACATCGTATATTGTATATTTCATAATTGTCAGGCTTTTGAAAAATTGATACTGGTATCTGTAGGCATTTAAAGGGCATCACTGGGTACTCCAAAAGGCTCAATAAGCCTTGTTCTCCCCGGCCCAAGCCCTGGCCATATTCCGACACCGCTCCTGCTACTGTAGTTCTATTTACCTTAATCATATCAGCGATATCAGATAATATGCATAGTCTACTATCGGAGATTGTCATCTTAGGTTTGGAATGATCATCTAGGAACCTTTCGCTTGCCCTTTGTCGGTCCTCGCTTTTGAATACTTCCAGCATGTCTCAGAGGCTCTTTTGATGGATTGCGAGGCCCTCATAATGTTCTGGGAGACTGAAAACGACATCTTTCAGATTCAAGACCCGTATCTCCATAGCCATACGCCTCGAGTGGTAATCACGGATTTGGATTGTTGTGTTGACCTTATTGGAGGCTGCATAAGCCATTTTAATTTGCTGCCTATGAGCTAACTCGCTGATATCAGTTGAAAACATTAGGATATTCGCAAATCGTTCTACATGCTCTCGGAAGTGTGAAAGCAGATAGATTTTAATGAAGTTAAAATGAAAGGCCATGCGAATTTCTTCAAGCTCTGCCAGGCCTCTGACAAGGCTACCGGAGCCTTCCAATTCCTTAGTTCGATCTTTTGCCTCTTTTCTGGTTCGTTTATAGGCCCTGAATTCCAGAAACACATTTTTATACTTGTGAAAATCTTTGAAATACCCCTGAAGATAGTCGAGTGTTTCCTTTGTATGCGTAGTGTACTGTCCCATCAAGTGGAAATCGATTAGTGATCGAAAACATTTCAAAGCTCTTCCGAAGTCACCCTGCAAAGCCTTCGGGGGGTTCCAAAGAGTCACCGTAAAGGCTCCTAGAACTATCTGCCCGAGATGATGCATTTCTTTACCCTGCCATTGAATCGTCGCCCGATAAGCCTTATTTGGTACAGCAAGTCCTGGATAAGGCTTAATGGACGCCCAAGCCTGATCAAAATTCTCTATCCGATTGTGTTTCTTCAAAAACAATTGAACTCATTCCATCATATGCTTAAATAGCCCGAAATAAATATTAAGGAATATATTTGGCTTGTGAAGATCATATGCTTGAGCCTTCGACACGGCCCACAAAGTATTGTACAGAGTCTTCAAGGACTTCGACACGAGGTATTCAACGGGTGCAGTATCTGATGTATCCTCATTATAACGCTCTACCATTTCAATAAATCGCTCCTGAATGCGTGGCGGGTTTTCTTGAAGGCTCCCCAGGCCTTTGAAATCAACTTCACACCTAGGACAGGGCTGATTGTTGATATTAAGCAATGAAACTTGTTCTGGTTGATCTGCAATCCACGTACATAGTATCAGATAACATAGGCGCACATAGCTATCAGCACATGCAATAAACTCATCCATTTCCACAGGGCTCCGGAGGACTTCGAGAACATCCGTAAGGACCCGGTGAAGGACCATCCTACTCTCCCAACGGCGTTGATTTGTCTGTACTCCCAGTTTTGGTGGCATCAGCAGTAGAGTCAGGAGTATGATCGCGTAATTAGAAGGTTTATTACATATATCCGAATTAATATTGCTGATTGTTAGGTAGACCGGCCAAGTCATTTAATCACCGCTGAAATTTGTGGGGTGTGTTCCGTCTGATACACATATTACCGGTACTACTGTTGATTCTTATAGAAGGGTATTCTGCAACATTCGCCGGACGTTAGCGAGGGCTTCATGAGCCTTTCAAGTGTCTTTCTGAACCTGCATCTCCCACCACCAGTCTGCCGTGTACATTTCCCCATACATCCACTCTCTCATTTCGTTGTATTCCATAGTAGTTGAGTACACCAAAGACTCTCTAAATGCACGTTGTCCTAGAAGAAAACGCACTATATTCATAGGGTCCCTATGGTAGTAGGAAATCTTCTGCCCGCCCATTTCGATCTCTGAGTATATCCAGTTCTCTTTTCCTAAACCTCCAGTAGACGACATCTCGTCAAGGTGGCGTGGAAAGCCCCTACCAGTATTGTAGGAGCCTTTTAGAGGGTGAGTGGTACGGAAAAAATCGTTTATTTGACTTTAGGATACATTCGATCGTAGGAACCAGCGCAATAACCGAAATTTTCTGCTGATTCGAAAGGTTGCCATGAGTTGATCAAAAGGCTCTCTGGGCCTTCATCATATCCCGGTGTGGGGAGAAGAGGGTCCCCTGCACCCCCGTATATAGTAGTTGCTAGATTGAATTGAGTACGTCCCAAAGTGGGATCTTCATTATTTGCCTCAGTATCAGATTCGTCTTCGTAGAAGTTGTCAAAATCTAAAGCCGATATTTCCACGTATCCACTTTTGTAGGGACCCCCTGAGCCTTCTAAAAGGCCTTACAAGCTTTCAATGGGTGGATGCGAAAGCTGCTTGTCATACCAGTCTAAAGTCTGCGTTGGATGGTCTTTTGAGAGATGTAGATCGAAACTCCCAATACTGGTGTAGCTCCGTATACAAAATGGACATCGTGATCTCATTGTTGATAGTTGATATTGATGTCTTTTGGTGTTGAGAGCTGTTTTGGGAGTCTCCAGAGCTCCAGAGATCTAAAGGGCCCTGTGCACCGATAGATCAGATCATATCTTATCAAGCTGATCAGGCAATATTCGAGTGACATCATACGATCCAACAGATGACTCTAATTGATACTCCGGTATATGACGTAGTAGTAGTGAGGTTTGATCAGAGACATATAAGCTCTGTGTTCTCCTATTCTCATGCTTTCAAGCCCAAGACCGATACCCTCACTTACATAAACTTACTACGCCATCCCTCAGTCTTCTCAAGCCTCCAAAAGATTATATACGATGGTACTGTATTCTCTCTATAGTATTTACTCAAATTATTGACATATGTAGGCGAGGTTTTCATCTTTCTATAACTCGATATTTAGTACTTCCCCAGAAGCCTCGACAAGCCCCGAACAAGGCCCAGCTAACCAATGAAAATGCAGCTATACATTACATAGGGCTAAAAAAGCATCCAAAAGGCAGGATGTAGGATCAACAGCACCGGAGGATAATATTGATAAGGAGAGTTCGGATCCCAACCTTAGTCCAGTCACTGATTCCGACCTCGAAGTCGAGGGGAAGGGAAAATCACAGATGTCCAAGAAGACCACATACCATACTCGCCTCAGGTCGGAATCCAAGGCTCATCCTGGCTTACCGAGGGCTTCTGGAGTCTCCTCAAAACCCATCGCTAAGATCAAGAAGGCTCCACAGGCCAAGAAGAAAGCTCCACAGGCCAAGAAGAAGGCTCCACAGGCCAAGAAGAAGGATCTACAGGCAAAGAAGGAGGCTCCATAGGTCAAGAAGGAGGCTCCTGCGGTGGTGTTAACACCCGGGAGGCGACCTGGTGGGTACATTTGTAATACTACGTTAGACTGCTGGAGAATCCTGCAAATAACTGGAAGAGGTGCCTTATATAGGGCTTTTCGCAACGAAATCATGGATGAGATGGTAAGAATAGGGTGGGTCAATAAGTCGAGTTCGGGCAAGCAGTTGTTTAATGAACTGTGTCAGTTTTACATGGGTTACGAGGTGCTCAAGCATTTAGAGCCTCTTTGGTTAGATAAGGCTTCGGAGGACTCCGTAATGATCCAAGAAGCCTTCGTCTTTCTCATTGTCGATTTATGCCAGAAGAGGTCCAGGAGGAGTAAACGAAATGACGGGGCTTTGGAAGTAGACAACGACAATGGCAACAGCAACAGCAACGATGACGACGATGACGACAACAACAACAACAACCACGACAATGACAACGACAACAACAACAGCAACGACGACGATGACAGTGGCAACGACGACGACGACAGTGGCAGCGTCAGGGGTCAAGAGGAAAGGATCGAAGAAGCCGAAGCCATATCCACCTATTGGAACATCTTAGGGGCGCGCTGCAGACCGGGAATAATCATATATTTTATTGACCCAGAAAAGGCTGAAGACGTTCCCAGCGATACATACCCTCACTACGATTGGTATGGCCTCGCATCACTTACACCAGTTAGCGATACTCTCCAAATACTGTCTATGTACAAATTAGAAGCCCTCGTGCTGAAGCGAGTCCCACTGACGGCCACAGGGGAATCTATGAGGGCTGTTCGAGCCTTCTACGGGGCCTTGGCCAATTCAGCCCCTCGGGTGCAAAATGCTTATCATCCGAACTCGGAATTTGTCACAATCAAGAATGCCGACGAGTTGGAAGGTTGGTTCAAGACTTCTGAGGCGAAACCATTGAGAATCTGTGCTGTGCTTCATAGGCCTTCGGCAAACATAAAAGGGCCTGGTCAAAGGCCACAAACTCCTCCACCAGACGGGTGGGAACACCTAAAGTTGACAAGATATATTAGGTAGGAGGTTTAATAAAATGTTAAGCAGAAAGCTTAATAAAACAGGTCTGAATACCCCCCCACTATTTATTATAGAAGGCTTTCCCGATATTCTGATCTGACCGAAAGAAACCACCTGTAGGCGCAGAGGAATAAACCGGCAGTGACCATTTCTTTTTTATCTTTCAAATTCATTATGTCTTGGACGCTTTAGGCAGTTTAGAAGGCTTGAGAAGCCTTTTTTTCTTTTTCTTTTTTTCTTTTTTTTAAATTCATTATGTCCTGTGCACTTTAGGCAGTTTAGAAGACTTGAGGGGCTTTTTTTCTTTTTTATTTTTTTCTTTTATTTATTATGTTGGGGTCTTTTCTTTGCAAATGTCGTTTTATTTTTGGATTTGTTTGACCTGATTATCTCTTTAGGTTGATTACATCAATTTTGGCAAGTTATCCATTCTGAAGATGCTGTCCTATGCAATATTCAAATATACTACATTGGCTAAACAGAATATGACATAGGCACTGTCCTTACCTATTCTCATGTTTTCAAACCTATCACTTGCTAGCTATCTGCAAGTCTCCTGAGGCCTTTCAAGGCTTCCATCTTGAATTACCATACTTCTATCTTGAATTACTATACTTTCATCATGAATTGCTATATCTCTATCTTGAATTACTATACAATATATAAGATGGTGCAGTATTCACCCTAAAACTCTATGTTCAAGCCATTGACATTACACAATTACAGATCTAACTAAACACCTACAACAATATTTGGAAAACCTCATCAAGCCTTGAAATACGCCCAAAATATACAAACGTCCCCGCAAATTTCATCCTTCAGCCTGTGTATACGATCCAGTACCCTATACGGAATTAGAGATACCTGAACCTCCGATAGGGCCCGAGTAGCAATCAGAGATACCCAAGAAGCCTTCGAGAAGTCCGAGAAGACACCGGAAACAATTAACCAGATCAAAGACTGCTGCCAACCAATTATCGCCTACTTTTCAGCATTCTGCAAACCACCAGCAAGGCTCCACAAACCCAGAAGAAGGTTCCACAAACTTAGAAGAAGACTCCTAAGACAGATATGCGACCATGTGGGAGACCAGCTGTCTTGTACAATTGCACGACAATCCAGGACTGCCGGAGAATCCTACAGGTAACCAGAAAAGACACCATCTATATGGCTTTTCGTAACGCAGTCGGAAACGAGATGGTAAAAATAGGGTGGATTAATAAGGCTACTTTGGGCGAAGAATTGTTCAGCAGTCTGTGTGGATTTTGCATGCATCACAAGGCCCTCAACACGCTGAAGAAGTCGTGGTTAGCAATGGCTTCACAGGACTCTATAAAGATCCAAGCAGCCCTCCTCCACCTCATTATCGATCTATCACAAAAGGAATACAGGACAGGTAGACGCCATGGTGGAGCTTTGGAGGACTTGGATGAACAGGAAAACGATAGAATTTATAACAGAGCTATACCAACGGTCAGGAGACTAGTTCTTACTGGGCCTGTTATAGGCTCAAAGTCAGTGTTAGAATCCAGTAGTTATAGTGTTAGGGAAGTACCTGTAGGTGAGGACCGCTACCTGCCGCAAATGTACCCACCTTCTGGCTACTAAGGAGGAGATCTATTCATGAAGGGACAGACTGATGACTCTGGGACCTGTCAGTGAATAAAGGACCGGCTAGAGAAAGGGTCTCTAAGCGCCGGGCATCTCCATTAACCTTCAGAGCAAAAATAGCCCTGCCGCAGGCAGTAGTGGTTATGCCCAAGAAGAATCTACAATAAGTTACAGCTCTGCAGCCATCAAGGGTAGACTACCGGAGCGGAGACTCTTCTAATGCAGGCCCAGAACTGTGTGACAGCCAGGCTGCAGGTGATCCTTAACCCATCCTGAACGTAATTGGACTCAGGCTGAGAGAAATTACCTATTTGAGAAAACTGGAGGTGCAGGCGGAGACGTCAGTGATCAGGCCAATAACGACGGTGATGATGGAGGTGCCTGTGCCGCTGGTGGTGGAGGTGCCGATGATGGTGGTGATGGAGGTGCCAGTGCCGATGACGGTGCTGATGGAGGTGTCAATGCCGATGACGGTGCTGATGGAGGTGCCAATGACGGTGGTGATGGAGATGCCGGTGCCGCTGGTGGTGGAAGTGTGGGCCACGCTTGAGGAGCGTTTACTGCAAGCCTAGAAGGCCTAAAGAGCCTTGATTGGTGTTTTAGCATATGATAAAACTAGAAAAATTGGCTATCTCCGGCCAGGGATTACTTCCTCCATGATTGGTTAGAGGATGTAGATCATGTCTACTAACAGTAACTCTGATATCGTATGCATAGCCAATTTTTTGTTTTTTGAGATGTAGTTGTCATTTTGTAGGCTGCTTATTTGAGCTTCCCTTGGTCTTTAGTTAGGTTAATTATAGAATTATACTTTAACAAGCCTTCTAAAAGGCTTTTCGAGCCGTCCAACAGGGTTCTCGAACCTTTTTCCTGCCCCAGGAGGAAAAATCTTTAATTGACTGCCGAGAAAAAGCAAAGTTCATGTGGTTTGCTAAGCGAATCGTGCCACATATAGTGGGGAAAGAGCCTTCATGAAGGCTCTTTCTGCAAAACATCATCATGTCTGTCCGGAAATCAAGAATCAGCAAGCGCGGCGTTGAGGAAGAATATGGTATGCAAGCCCCTGTCTCCACCTCTGTTAGTAAACATTTAAGGGGCGCGATGAGTGTTTCCAGTCTTGCGACCAGTATGAACTCCAATGCAATCACAGAAGTAGATACAGAGCTCGATTACTATGGCTTCCAGAGCCTTCAAAAAAGCCTAGAATGCTTTCCCAATGGGTGAATATTGGTAAACGGAGTGTTGGAGGGCCCATCAAAAACCTGATTTGCCCTCGATGATCATTCAGAGGAGGAAGACTATGTTGAGATCTTTGAGAATGACTATGAGGATGAAGAGCTGGGGGATGAGAATGCACCACCACCCTCTGGACGTATACCTTTATCAGAACGGAGTATATCCCTACCCCCACCACTGCCACCACGACCACGACTATGACAACGACCACCACCACCGCCACCACCACCACCACCATCAAACTGGGGGTCACGAGCTGGAAAAAAGCTAAAGGAGGCTCCGGTAGCCTCCGCCAGGGCTATTGCAGTCACTTGAAAGAGACCTAGCAGACCGGCCGCAGAAGCAATTGCTTCTTCTTCTATTCCAATAAATATGATGCAGGTATGGTGTTTAAAGCCCTTGTGTTTCGATTAAACTGCTAATGCGACGGAGCACGGAAATTGTTATGCCGTTAATCTACGAAGGCAGGAAACACCCCGGGACCGGAGGAAGGCTGAGCAAGCCTTCGAAAGGGCTAGCTTTGCATCCTCAAACTCCTCATTTACCTCGGCCAGTAGCACCTTACAGTATAAGTACGACTTGAACAAAGAGACAACTCATACGCCTTCTTTTTATACACCTACTCCCGCACATTGTGAAACACCAACCCCTTCCCAGGGTAGAGCCTCAACACCGCCAGAGTCTGAGCCCGTTAATGAGTCAGCAGAGGTGAAGTTTGTAGTAAAGCATGCGGGAGAGCCTCTCGCGTGTTATACATTGCTCGAGGAGCCTTGGCCTAAAGCTGATGCTCTTAGTGTTAACGTCCGTCAATTGTGGAGTGAGGCAAACGATCATTTCAATACCAGTATAGCATTCTCTAAGCCAGTAGGGAGTGAGGTGATGGCTTCGTACACCTTTCGGAGGGCTTAATAAGCCTTAGCTAACAGTTACTAGATTCAAATCCAATGTTCGCGGACGAGATCGCACCTGGTTTATGCGGTTAAGAATTACATGGTGGATGGACTTTTGTACGGCTTGCACGATGAGAAAACGCTGGAGTCGATTGGTGAGAAGGCGTGCTTTCTCCTTGAGAATGACCGTTATATCAGTGACCCTGAAAATTATACCGTAAGAGCCTCCCCTACCGTCCTATGAGCCTTTGCAAAGGCGCTTACAGCCTTTAGACCGGCCGACGTCACTTTTGGGCCCCCGAAATCGTGGATGTCATATTTTTAAAATATTACAAAGGTGATAAGATGCGTGGAGCAAAGGATCCTAGTTTTATTGATGATATATCTACAGCTTTTGTTAGCCTAGTTTGCACTACAATCTGGTTTATTTTGCGATGTTGGAAAACAGGCATATACGTCGAGGGGTTGAACTTTAACCAGCATCAGAATCCAGATATCATGAATACATCACGCCAAGCCCTCTAAAAGGCTCCTGCTGACTTCAGAATGCCCCTAGCTACCTATAAGAGGATGTTAAACACATGGGGAAAGAGAAATAAGGACAACAAAGAGGGCAAGCTGGAAGTGATAAGAGAATCGATTCACAAGAAGGTAGGTGAGAAAGGCTCATGGCGCCTTATCTAAATACTAATAACCCTTTAAGTTGATGAATTGAGAGGGCCTAAAGAGGTTGTATCGAAATTGGGCCTTGAGGAGGATGATGTTCAGTTAGCCACGGACAATGCTACGTGAAGAGCCTCAAAAGTGCGTGGAAAGAAAGGGAAGGCACCAGCAGTATCCACTAGAGGGGGAAGTAATTTGAGAGAGGTGGAGGTGGCAAAGGCTCTATAGGCTTTCACAGAGTCCCCTCCTGCTACAATCTTTTTTTTGGGGCTAGTATATGGGTTTTCTTTCCGCGTTTTTTTTATCATATATGGGCTAGTGTATGAGTTTTTTTTCTGGGCTAGTATTCATTATGGGCTAGTGTATATTATATTAATCAAGGTGGTTTTTAGGCGTCCACTGAAGCTTTGTAGAGTCTCCAAGGATATCAGGAGAGCATGAGAGATCTCGTTTAAAAATTAGGAGTCTCCGGAGACATCAGGAGGGCTTGGTAGGCTCTTAGGAGAATATTCTACGGAAGTTGGCTTCATCGCGGGGCTTATAAGAGGTGATCTCTGAAGCCTTTGCAAACGCCAGAAGAGATTCCAGGAATGAAAACGAGTTACTAGTATGTATGTCTTCGGATATTTCAGAAACTCTCTGGAGAATCTAACAAAGCCTCCTGAGGGCGTCGCTAAGAGTCAGGAGGCTCCGGAAGCCTCGGTAATCGCTCTGAAGACTCTCGCACGGCCCGTTGACCTCTGGAGATCGAAAGTTTAGCGGGTGCCTCCGAAGGTCTCCCATACCTCCCGACCCTCCGGTAAAGCGTAATAGGCTTGTTGGTGTACTTGTACTCTAAATCGTTCTGATTCCTGCCTTCCACCGTTCAAACTAGGTACTACGTGCTGAACCGGAGGGATAGAGCAACGCTGGAGATAGCGGAGTTACAGGAACGGGGTTAGGGTTAGGTTGTTACGCGCTGAACCGGAGAGAGACAGGGGGGTGTTAGGAGGGCCGGGTAACCCTTCAGAGTTCGGGAGCGATGAGGTAGATTATCTCACGTACGAAGTAATGAACACGAAGGTACCAATACAGGACTCGTGCGGCTGTCATAAACTAGACCAAGAAAGAAACACGACGGAGTGGATTCAGGAGGGTCGGACTATAACCGACGGGAAGGTTCTGGAAGGATCGGGCTTGATGCCGATCGGGGAGATTTCGGGAACTCGGACACGTTACGTGAAGCGAACGATGTTTGAAGACTTTAATGTAATATATTTTAATACCCAAGACACGAAGAAATAACCCGTAGAGAAATAGAAACCTAAACGAAGAGAACCCCAATACAACAGGAAGATTGCGTGAGGAAGAAAGGAAAGGAAGACAAAGGGAAGGTAGAGCCATATATATACAAGTGACGCCGAGACGCCGAGACATGATTAATAATCCGCGCGACGGAAACTCACGGAAGCACGTCAAGGAAAATTACAAGGAAGAGAAACGATCGTTACACGAGAACCCGGAAGAAAACCCAAAGGAGAAGTGATAACCTGAAAGACAATGCGCCGAGAACCCAAAGCGATACCCTTCCTCCGCAATCCAAACCAAGACACGAAACGCCGTTAGAGATTAGGTCCCTCTCTAAGGCCTAGCTCCTCAGCAGGTTTGCTTCAGGATCTCTCGTGGAACTGTCGAACCAGTTGGGGAGTGTTCGAGGTCGGCTGGGGTTGCCAGTAGGAGTCAGCGTACCAACATATCAAACCAAGTACTTGAGTTGGCCATGGCGGCGGGAGTCTAGAACAGCTTCGACTTCCCATTCTTGTTCGCCCTCGATCTCGACAGGTGGTGGGGGAGGCTGGTGTTGACCGGAGACTGGGTTCTGTGAGGCCAAAGACAGGAGCGAGACATGGAAGACAGGGTGGACCTTCATGGTGGCCGGCAGGGAGAGCTCAGAAAGATATGGGCTGACGACGCGCTTGATGGAATAGGGGCCGATCTGTTTCCAATCCAGTTTCTTGGAGGGCCGCTTGGTCTCGAGGTTCCTGGTGGAGAGCCAGACCTTGTCGCCGACAGTGTATCGAGGGGCAGGGGTCCGGTGAGCGTTGGCCGACTCTTCCTGAATCATCTGGGAGCGGTGCATCTCGTCTCGGAAGAACTCAACGACCTGGGACATGTCTCGGGCCAGGCCTGATCTTCGCTGGTGGTCTTATGCGTGTGTCAAGGGGCCAAAGGTCGTGCGGGATGCCTACCATAGTTTGCCTTAACGGGGACATGTGAGTGGTCTCGAGGCATGGTTGTTGGCAGCGAACTCGGCGAGGAAGGAAGCGGCTCCAGTCATCCTGTTGGTATGACACGTAGTCTGAAGAAGGTATTGTTCCATGACGGCATTGAACCTTTCCGTCTGGCCGTCAGTCTGGGGGTGGAATGCCGTTGAAAATCTGGGGGCAATCTCCAAGCGGGAACAGAGGGATTTCCAGAAGTCCGAAGTGAACTGGGTGCCGCGGTCTGAGACTATGGTTTCCGTGAGGCCATGGAGTTTCCAGACATATTCCACGAACAGGTCTGCCAGGGTGCGAGAGTCAACGCCTTTGGTGGTGGGGATCAGGTGTCTCATCTTGGTTAGGCGGTCCACTACGACCAAGATGGTATTGTACCCATGTGATTCGGGGAGACCAGTGACGAAGTCCATCGAGATGTCGGTCCAGGGGCCAGCGGGGATCGGGAGGGGTCGGAGTACTCCTTGAGGTCCGTTCCGGGGGGCCTTGCTCTGGCGGCACACGTTGCAGTTCAGGACGTATTGGTCAACATACCTTCTCATGGTTGGCCAGTAGTACATGCGGGATAGAAGTTCCAGGGTCTTGGCTCTGCCAGGGTGTCCCGCGGAGGGCTTGTCGTGGTGTTCCTGTAACAGGAACAGTTTGAGTTCGGGTGATTCGGGGACGTAGACCAGGCGGCGGTATAGGAGGAGGCCCTCAGGGGATTTGTAACATTCGGCCAGAGAGATTTTCCGGGATTGCTTGGTGCCGTCATGAGCATGGTGAGGACTTCGGCGGAAACTGTCTATCTGGTAAGCCTGAGCGAACAATTTAATCACGGGTGACGATCCTTCAGCGGGTTCATTTGACAAAGTACCCGCTAACAAACCTAGCTTATTTCCAGGGACCAAATTTTTTGCCTTGATCATGACTTGAGACTGGTGCAGGAGTCTTTCATCCCCTTCCTTAGGGAGATCTCCTGATCTCCTGGTCAGGGCGTCCGGTTTTCCACCTTGTTTGCCCGGGCGATAGTGGAGGACATAGTCGAAGCGGGACAGGAACTCGGACCAGCGGGCTTGGCGATGGTTGAGGGTCTTCTTTGTCATGAAGTACTCAAGGTTGCGGTGGTCAGTGATGTTGGTGACGGGAAATCGGAATCCCTCCAAGTAGTGCCGCCATTCCTCCAGGGCTCGGATGATCGCCAGTAGTTCTTTATCATAGATCTCGTAGTTGCATTCTGCGGGGGAGTGTTTCTTAGAAAAGAAGGCCACGGGGTGCAGGATGCCCTGGGGATCGCATTGGGACAAGATGGCGCCGGAGACATAATCCGATGCATCAGTTTCCACGATGATCTTTTGGTCGGTCGGCGGCGGAGGATAGGGGCCGAGGTGAAGGCGTCCTTGAGGTGTTGGAACGCTTGATCTGCTTGGGGGCTCCAAACGAACTTCACATTCTTCTTGGTCAGGTGGGTGAGGGGAGAGACAACCTTTGAGTATCCTAATATAAACCGTCGGTAGAAGTTTGCGAAGCCCAAGAAGCACTGGACATCCTTGATATTCCTGGGGGTTTCCCATTCTCGAACCGTGGAAACCTTGGTCGGGTCTATCTTCAGGCCATCGGGGGACAAGATCATGCCCAAGTATTTGACCTCTTGGACATGGAACTCACACTTCTCGGGTTTCAGGTGGACGTCGTTGGCCTTCAGGATATCTAGGATTTTCCGGACATGGACGCGGTGTTCTTCCAGGGACTCGGAGTATATCAAGATGTCGTCCAGGTAGGCTGTCACGAATTCATCTAGGTGGGGGCGGAGGAGGTCATTTACCCAGTGTTGGAAGGCGGCCGGAGCATTGGTGAGTCCAAAGGGCATTACGAGGTATTCGTAGAGGCCTTGCCGGGTCCGGAAGGCGGTCTTCCACTCGTCCCCTTCCTTGATGCGGATCTGGTGGTACCCTTCGCGGAGGTCCAGCTTTGTGTAGCACTTGGCTTTCGCGACCTGGACGAGGGTTTCTGGGAATAGGGGCAGTGGGTGTCGGTTCTTGATTGTCATCTCGTTGAGCTTCCTGTAGTCAACGCAGAGACGGAGAGAGCCATTGGCCTTTTTCACGAAGAGGATGGGGGCACCAGCAGGGGACTCGGACGCACGGATACAGCCTTTGGACAGGTTCTCTGAGATGTATTCTCGGAGAGCCTGTAGTTCTTGGTGGCTCAAATTGTACATGGGGCCAAAGGGGGGTTCCTTACCATCTTGTAGGTTGATGGGCAGGTCATAGCGGGGACGGGATGGGGGCAGGACAGAGGTAGCAGACTTCGTAAACAGGGCCGCATACTCACCGCGGTACTCCTGGAGGACAGAGGCCATGGGGTCGTCCTTCCTCCTCCTGAGCTCATCGTCTATCGCGGCGAGGGATGCTGCGAAGAGCATTCCTTGACGCTTTCGGACAAGCCGGGAGAAGGGGGCAGGACCAATGCAGGCGACGTGGATGGGGGCCAAGGGGGGACGGGACCGGGAGGTAATGCCTTGGACAGTCAATGGCTGTCGTGAGGCAAGGCATGGTTGGAGGCAGGAGGGGGAACTGAAGTGCACCTGGTTCTGTCTGGGCCGGAGGGTGAGGTCATGGTGGCGCATCCATGGGATCCCCATTACCAGTGGGTAGTGACCCAGCTTGGTGACGATGAAGGGGACATATTCGCGATGGCCATCGATGTCAAGTGCCAGTCCAGGTGGGTGATTTGACCAGACGCAATGGAGCGGCCGTCAATCACCTGTAGTTCACGGGGACACGAAGGGGACCAGAGGGAAGCCATGAGACTGGGCAAAGGTTGCGTCGATGAAGGCGTAACCTGAAGCACCAGTATCAATGAGTGCAACCGAGGGGACAGGGACCGAGGCATTGAATTCCACGGAGATCTTGCAGTTGATAACCAATTGGTCATCCGACAAGTCATTCTCCGACAGGGGCAGGGCAGACAAAGCAAAGGCAGGACCAGAAGCAGAGACCGGGGAGGGGGCAGGAGCAGTAGTTGGTGACAGGGCAGGTATGTCAGGGTTTACCACAGGCTGACCTTTTAACTGCTGTTGCGGACACGGGGCAACTGGCGACTCTCCAGTTGTTGATGGTGCGATCTGGGGTTGGGGCTGGGGCTGGGGCTGGGGCAGGGGGTGAGGCGCGAGGTGGGGCACGGGACAGAAGCGGGCATGGAGGCTGGAGCCAAACTGGTACCACTGGCCACCAAGTTCATGTGGGCCTGGAAAGACCGATGGTTGTTGGGAGTGGTGTTGGCAGAGCGGAGGGCAGCAGAGAGGCGGACGACTTCAGATTGGGGCCGAGGTGGCCGCAGCAAGGACAAGGTTGATTCTTCGACTTCCTCAGGAGGAGGCGGGCGAGGATTGTCGGCAGGTGGCAAGGTCGGAGGTGGTGAGCTGGAGGAGGCCTTGGAGGTCTGTTCAAGGAGATCACTGATGATCTCAATGTAGGTTTCCTCTGGGATGGAGGAACCCAGGGGCAGGTGTGGGTTCGGCCTCTTCCTCTACAGAGGGCCGGCTCGGACCCGGTGGCTGGAGTGAGGAGAGGAGAGTGAGGTTGTGAGAGAGTCCTCGATGAGGTCAGTAGACCTCATTCCAATCCTCACCATCTTCTGACTGGGAGGAAATGTGGATGAAGGCCGACAACCGACTCAGGAGGGCGGTGACGGCAGGAGACATGCTGAATGCATTGAGACGTTAATCTTAATGTTACGCCACTGAACCGGAGAGAAACAGTGTAGGAGGCCAGAATCCTTCAGAGTTCGGGAAATGAGTAGATTATCTCACAGAAGAATGAACACGGCTGACTAATACAGGACTGTGCTGTCATAAACTGTACTCAAGAGACAACACGACGGAGTGGATTCAGGAGGGTCGACTATAACCGACGGTTTTAAGGACGCTGACGCCGACGAGATTTTCGAACTCGACACGCATAAGCGAACGATGTTTGAAGACTTTAATGTAATATATTTTAATACCCAAGACACGAAGAAATAACCCGTAGAGAAACAGAAACCTAAACGAAGAAAACCCCAATACAACAGGAAGATTGCGTGAGGAAGAAAGGAAGACAAAGGAAGGTAGAGCCATATATATACAAGTGACGCTGAGATGCCGAGACATGATTAATAATCCGCGACGGAAACTCACGGAAGACGCGTCGAGAAAATTACAAGGAAGAGAAACGATCGTTACACGAGAACCCGGAAGAAAACCCAAAGGAGAAGTGATAACCTGAAAGACAATGCGCCGAGAACCCAAAGCGATACCCTTCCTCCGCAATCCAAACCAAGACACGAAACGCCGTTAGATCGGTATCGACTCTAGCGACAAAGCACCGAAAGACACAACACCACGGAGGGATTCTAGAAGGATAGGGCTTGATACCGATCAAGGAGATTTCGGGGACTGGAACACGTTATGCGAGGCGAACGATACTTGAAAGATTTAACGTAATATATTTTAATACTTCAAAGCCGAAAGAAATAACCTGTAGAGAAATAAAACTCAAATGGAAAAAATCTCAATACAACAGGAAGATTACGTGAGGAAGAAAGGAAAGGAAGACAAAGGGAAGGTGGAACCATATATATATAAGTGACGCCGAGACACCGAGACGCCGAGACATGATTAATAATCCGCATGACAGAAATTCACGGAAGCACGTTAAGGAAAATTACAGGGAAGAGAAATGATCGTCAAGTGAAACTTGAAAGAAAACACAAACAAGAAGTGATAACCCGAAACCAATGCATCGAAAACCCAAAGCGATATTCTTCCTCCGCAATCCAAACCAAGGCATGAAACGCCATTAGACTAAATTCTGGTGAAAACACTGTTTTGGTGCGAATAAAATTCCTCCGCTACCCCGCTTCTTCTAAGCACTAGCGGGTGTTTCTGATCCTAGAGTAAGCACCTTTAGCCAAGGTCAATGATCACCTACAACTCTAAGTGCCGGGAATCAGCATTAACCTTCTGAGCAAAGGTAGTCCTGCTGCAGGCGGCAGTGGTTATGCTTGAGAATAATCTACAATGAGTTACAGTTCTGCAGCCATCTAGGGTAGATCATTTGAGCGGTGATTCATTTAATTTGGGCCCGGAGCTGTGTGACAGCCAGGACCTTTCTCTAGCCTGTCCTCAATTCACTGACAGGACCCAGACTCGTCAGTCTGACCCTTCATGAATAGATCTCCTCCTTAGTAGTCAGAAAGTGGGTACACTTGTAGTAGGTTGCGGTCCTCTCCTGCAGGTACTTTCCTCTCACTGTAGCTACTGGATTCTATCAATGACTCTGAGCCTACAACAGGCCCAGTGAGAACTAGTCTCTTGAACTCTAGCAATCACAAATGTTTATACTCGTTGGCTGAATATCAAACTACGGAGACTCATAGTTGAGTATTGACTGAAGTGACTTCGTTCCTTTCTACCTGGTAGATAGAGTTTCGAACTCTGAGTTCAGTATAAGACTACTCTGCTGGTTTGGTACGAACCCATGATAGTTAGAGGAAAATGTTCCGGACTTAGGCAGTTTAGCGAATCAAGCTCATGCTCTATCTCCTAAACTGGTACGGAGAGTGATTAGCTTCATTTCTTCTCTCATTTCAGAACTTTAATACCAGTCAGTATTAGTTTCAACGGCTAGATTTACGGTCCGGGTATAGTCTTCGACGTTTTCATTCCTTCTAACGAAGAATTGATCACATGAGTTAGTTATGCAGCTTGGAATCAGGGTGTTGATTGGGCTGAAAGTGAAGGTGTTTGGGTTCAAATCCTGAGGGTTGATTGGGAAGGCAGCGGTATTGGGAAGAGTGAGAATCTCTTCTTCAACTTTTGTAGACTCAAAACTAAACTTCGCTAACAATTTAGCTAACGAAGACGCTTCTCTTGAGTTAGCTTCTTCTGGCTTAGCTTCTTTGGGTAGGTTGAATCCCGATCCCGATGTCTCTGATATATCTCTAGGATGAAATATTCCCAGAAAATTGGTAATCCTTCTAGCTCTGCTTTCCGATCGTTTAGAGTTCATTCCTCTACTACGAACTCGCTTTTCAATTCACTTCAGGTTATCAATGACTTCCTTTGTGAGCAGTTTCCTGGTTGATGAAGGCGCTTTAATTCGGAGAGATATACATTGCATGGAGAATAGATGGAGATGGAGAGATGGAGAGACAGTGTAGGAAGGAGGAGGGGGTAGATAGATAGATTACCCTTCGTTTATCATCTCGGGGTCACCAAAATTGTAGGTTGTTGCATGTGAACAAATATCCTTAATAATACCGAAATCACTTATAGAACTGATGGGATCCGATAAAATCCTATCAGAGAGCGATAATCAATGCCAATCCCAATGTATTTCCTAGGATCGAGTGATAAGAGTATAATGTTATAATAATGACACTTCTGCCAACTTATCAGCAAGCTTTCAGAAGATGAAATCTGTCTCCTGAGTCTCAGGAGACTCTCAGAAAACCCAGGAGACTATCAGGAGGCTCCAGGAAAAATAGTAGCTTGCTGATTTGAATGACTGCATGTCTTCAGGACGAGGCCAGCGTGACACATATATGGCTCCATCATTGTGACTAGAGTGACACCGTCCCCGTCACGATCCTCTAGCCACAACTCGCTTCACCGCCGCCATGCGCCATAGCGTTGTAGAATCCTCAATTCGTGAGATTATACGGTATTGCATACACACAAAATCGCCAAGACCATATTTTCGTATGGCATGCAACAGCCGTTGCGTTTACATACTGAAGTTGCGAGTATTTACTTACAGGCTTAGGAGTCCAGTTAATCTAAAGACGTTCTCTGTTGATGCCCTCGAATATGTAAACACTTAAAGATTTTCTATGCATCTCTCTTTAACGCCTGTATCTTAACATCAACCCCATGCTCCAAAGATCAACTAGAGGCATATCATGTTATGTGCTTACTTGTACTAGCAGAGTAGTTGGGTTCGATAGCTTTCCTTGTAATCCCCCAACCATCTGGGCCTATATTTTAGTTCAGAGTTACATGCGGAAAAGCAAGTAACAAATCCTTGACTGGTGAACACGAGTGATATATCATGTTCCATTGAGAGATACCTTGACTAGTACTAATAAACTTTAGGGTGCAATTAATAATGACAATGGATTACATATATCTCAAGAACTCCATCTAGATAAGTGCACCTAGATTGAATGATATCTAAGTGAATGGGTATATTCTCTAATAACCTTGAGAGGCAAAAAAACAAAAGAGAGGTATGGCAGCTCTTTTAAACAACCGCTGAAAAATGTGGCGTCCGACTAAGAAACCAGCCAGACAAATGGAACGATATAAGAGAAGGGGATGGTATAAGTAAGAAAAGAATAAAAATATAATTAAGTTTATCGTATAAATCGTGTATAGAACAGTAAGGTAGAAATTTGTGCGTTATAGGCAGTTGATAAAATGCCGACCAACCAAAAAGAAGACGAGAATCGCCAAAAAAGACAGAAATTTAGTTCGATCATTGAGGAATCGTTGGTTTGTTGCTCCAAACGCCCTAGAGGCAACAATTTGGGCACATTGCCGGTCCAGTTCGTGTACGAGGAGAATATGATTGGCATATATTAATTTTGATTCTTCGATAATGTCTGGACCGTTTGGGGACTGTGTCAGAAATAAAACAGCTACATGTGGAGGAGAGCCAGGGAGGACAAAAGTTGTGCTTAACTCGATACTAACCATTCTTTTCCTCCTCCGTTAGGGTGCTCTCCAAGTCATGAAGAGCACCCTTGAAGCTGTCTCGTAATCTATTCTCTGTCCCTTTCTCCACATCAAAATTGAAGATGTTCATACCCGCCACAACGCGTTCTTCCTCTGTCATTCCGTAGCGCTCCGGGAAAAAGCCCTTGGCCTTTGACATTTGGTATCCGAGGATCTTACCACCCGCAAAAAGCCCCATGTAGAGATTAAAGGCATAAGCGATCAACACATGGGGCTTCTCCGCGACGACCTTCTGGATATGATTGACATATGATATCTGTTGAACGGTGGTAGGGACCTCAATCGAAAACGGTTCTGAGCCATAGTAATATTTGAGATCTTTAAAGAACTGGGGTGTTCGCAGGAGGGGCGTGGAGTAGAGTCTTTGGAGGGTACTCCTTACACGAGGGTCAATACTCGTGGACTCTGAAGAGAGCAAGGTGGCCCATTCGTCTTCGAACGCCTTGTACACAAATGCGAAAGACAGTAGACCCTCCCGGTAGAGTCGGTGATCTAGCACAGGCTTCTTTAGAGACCCTTGTTTGAAGCCCACAGAGAATAACCGATACTGACCTTGAAGTCCGAGAGAGAACCTCGAAACGATAGTACGGTTCACCGAGTCATGGCCCGAACTTGAGAATGTTAGTGGTATTATTCCCTAGTGTTTAGGGAATCCTCAGAAGCGAACCGGCATGCAATGTTTATTCGCTGAGCTAGATCCAGATTAGACTGGCTTTCCTTCTCCAGATCACGGCCATAGCTGTGGCGGGCAGTATTGCTGTTTCTCCCAGTGGCGGTAAGTGAGTGAGCGTTCATGTTTCAGTGTATCTTTCTACCTCGTGAAGTGGTAATATGGTGAGCGAACGAGCTAATGAACGAGAGGAACGTACAGAAAACAGAAAGAGAGAGAGCCAGGCGCCAACAAAAGCATGATTTAAATGATCAAAGAAAGCCTCTTTCTATTGGGGTCAAAGACATTCCTAGGACCCCAACCTTGTTCGTGTAAGTACATGTAGGCATATGTTACGCACAGGCAAAATAGGTAAAATGCGGACCGCTATCCACCACAGAATATAAGTCAGTTAATGCGGGGCTAAACCTGCTATTCTCCAAAGCAAGCAAGTAATTTGGGCCCTGTTCGCCCAAAGCTCGCTAGATAAATTATAGTTTGTTCCCACTTACAGACAGTATTTGGAGTTTACAAGACCCAAGCAGCGGTTCCTTGAAGCGGATGCATGGCAGTACAGGGGTAAGTAAAGTCAAAGATGCACGTGGCTGATCTGAGATCATTACCTACTACCGCAAAATCTCAGTTCACTCGGACAGTTGCCAAGAGCGCGGTTGGCTTCTGATCTTGTGTAAAAGGAGATGTTTTTCAGCTTCTCTGCAATGCCGTCCTCTTGGCAACCGTCCTAATGAACTGAGATTTTGCGGTACTACAGATACAATCCCTGTTTTTAGGCTGCTGTTTAACTCCATCTCTCGTTGTAGATCTCCCTTATTTCTAGCCTGATTGGGCGAAATTCCAAAAATATGATTAGTCACCCGATAAGTTTCTCTTCGTGACCTTTCTCAGACATCTGATCCGACCCACCAACGTTTCACAACTCACCCACCCCGCTAATACCTCTCACCCCCCATGATCAAGGCCCCCATCCAGCGCATCATGCCCAACCCATATGGTGCCCTTCAAGGTCTCGTAGGTAAGTGGTGTCTGTAAACGACCTGCGCCGTCAATCCGATATCCGCGACTGATATTTTGGCCCTCCCCCGTTCCAAATAGACCCACTTCAAACCCAAATAAACTGACAAGACGTCTACTCCTCCTGAACAGCCATCAACAAGCCCAAAGGGAAGACATCCGCCGATGCCATCCGCATAGTCCAGCGGGTTTTCAAGAAGTCCCCGCAGTTCTCCGAGCCGCTCAGGTTGGAGGAGATCGCGCGCCAGAAGGAGAGCGTGCCCCAGAAGCAAAAGAGAAGAGGGAAGCGAGGACCACCAGATATTAAAATGGGCCATGGTGGAACCTTGGACCCCATGGCTAGTACGGCCGACCATTCGCGACTGCCTTGGGCACCTGTTATGCATGCTGACTGAGATTCCGCGCCGGCAGCTGGTGTCTTGATCCTGGGCATAAATGGAGGCACAAAACATCTCCAGCACGCTCTCGATGACCAGAAATCTTACGAGTGTGTTGCGCTCTTTGGGTGCAGCACCGACACGTATGATGCCGAGGGAAAGGTCATGCGCCGTGCCCCGTACAAGCACATCACGAAGGAGGCGGTGGAGGAGGCGCTGAAGGCGTTCAGTGGGAACATCATGCAAAAACCACCAATGTAATTCCTCTCACCTGTTGTTTGGCGCTTGGGTGTAAATTGGCTGGCCGCTAATCGCCCTTTTCGCAGCTATTCCGCTCTCCATCAAAATGGAATGCGCTTATACGAGTACGCCCGCAAGGGAATACCCCTCCCGATGGAAATCAAGGCACGCCCTGTGACTGTACATTCCATAAAAATGATTGATTTTACCACCGACCACACCTGGGCATTCCCCAATGAAGAGCTATCTGATGAAGATAAGGTTGCCGGAGAAGCCCTTGAAAATATGCCAGCAACAACGCCTGATGGCGCCAAAGTAGGCGAGAAGAAGCACTCTCGGGATGAAGGAGACTCTGAAGCCCCTGCCAAAAAGGTCAAATCGGAAGCCATTACCGAAGAAGATGTTGGTAGTTCTCCCAATGCAGCCCTTGCAAAAGAAATCGAATCAGAGATTGCCAATGAAGTACCTGCCACATCTCAATTCCATGAAGAATCAAAGCCAGCTGCGGTATCAATCCGCATGACTGTTGGGTCAGGCTTCTACGTTCGCTCCCTGGTGTACGAGTAAGTTACCCTTACCTCTCCTATACCTCATATAAACCGCACATGGCTGACCTCCCACAGTCTCGGCGAAGCTCTTGGCTCTGCGGCACACATGGTCAAGCTTGTGCGCACACACCAGGGCGGCTTTGAGCTTGGGCACAATGTGGTTGAGTGGGAGGACCTGATGAACGAGGATATCAGCGCCTGGGAAGACAAGGTGGTCAATACACTAAAAGCCTGGGAAGAAGTACGGGCTGGAGCTTCCGGTCCGCAGAAACCTTCGGGCAGGCCAAGGCCAACTAATAAGGCACCACCTGCCGAGGAGCCAGTTACAGCAAAAGAGGTACCAGCTGCGGAAACCAGAAACGAAGCCCCAATCGACATAGAAGTCAAGGAGGCCACGTCCACTGCTTAGTTTTCCCTTTGAGACATTTCCGCTTTTCTTCTTTCAAAGTTTAGTTCGCTGAGACGTCATTGTACAATATCATGAAGAAAAAAATGGCGGAAGAATTCCAATTGCTGCCCCCTGATAGAGAAATTAAATTTGTATGGAGGATCTGTTATTTTATACCGTTAAGTCTCGAAATAAGAGCCCAAGTTTGATGCAAAATAACAGAGAAAGAGACGGCTTAGATTTGACCTTGAGCCCGGGCTGCTCTCCTGGGACCTGAGGTACCAGAGATAACAAGACCCGTTAGGAAAGCCACACCGGACTTGCTTTTCCTTGGGTGGGCACCATTTGTTGACAGACAACGGGATAGCATCTTTGATGTATGTACATACATGTAAGTATACATGTATGTGATTATATACTTCGGTATCCAGGTTAAGTCAGTAGAACGTGGTGGTGTGGCTGTTTAATGGCAAATAGGCACCTCATCGTTCTATTCCCATACCCTTGACGCCGGTGTACTACGGGGGTGGGGGTAAGGGGTAAGTCTGTGATAGTGGTGGTGGTTTCAACAGTAGTCACTGTCCACAGACTTACCCCTACCCTCGTAGTACTTTCTCTGTTACAACAATCATATGTGCTCACTCGTTTCTCTCAACATGACTTTATCGGCCGAGAGCCGGGGTAAATCAACGGTCATGCGAGTACTATGTACCACAATCTGCTACTTGCTTCACACTATGTCTCCTCAGTTCTAACGCAGAACTGCCAACGATCGAACAAAAAGGTTTTGCTGGCACCGGAACTACGTGTAAGTAGAATGTTTTTTGTTTTTTGTTTTCTTGGCGCCAAGAGACGAACGAGCGGCCATGACGCAGAAGTTGCCTACAATGCCGCATTAATTTATGCGGGCGATCAGTCACACAAGACGTCAAAATTCCCACATTTGGTTATTGTCTTGAGTGTAAGTCTCCTCATCTCCCTCGCTTGAAAAGGCAACTTCGACGTCTTATGTGACTAGCCAGTCGCTGGGAGGAATTAATGCGGTACCTACCTTTATTCCACTCTTATCATGACTGGAATTCCCATGCGATAAAAATTCTATTAACCATATCTGCAGCACAGCAATTCTTTGTCTTTACCTTCCCGGGGAGGTTCTTCAAGATTGAGACGTCTTCATTCAGTAACAGTTTACCGATCTTGTGAAGCGATGTCTATCTATATTCATCTTTTTACTCTACTATGTATATTTTATTTTTATCTAATCCACAGTAGCCCAGTCAGGCAGCTTCGTCTCATAAGCCCACCGTCCCTCGATACACTCATACCTCTTTGCATGCAAAAATATACCGAGCTACATTACCACCGTCAGTCTCTATCACTCGCAAAAGAAGAAGGGGAAGAGAGCCATACCTCATGCGGCCCTGGATCCGTATACAGCGGCGCCTCACACACCTTACACAGCTCCCCAGACAGCTTATGCGCCTTAATTTCTTCATACTCCTTAACCATCTCATCATAATATGCGACCGCATCCGCCACCTGATCCTTCCCCATTCGCCCCAACCTCGTAATAATATCCTCATCATCGCCCTCCCCGCCCTTTCCCAGCCCCGGCCCCCACACCAGCCGATTGCAATATATCGGATCATTGCTAATGGGATACCCTAGGTACTGCAGATGCACCCTGATCTGATGCGTACGGCCTGTGAAGGGGTGACATTCGACAATGCTGTAGTTGCGCTCCTTGTTGTACTTGAGGCGGCGGAAGAGAGTTGATGCGGGCTTGCCGCTGGCGCGAACTCGATTGAGACCGAGCTTGGGGGAGATGCTGAGGATAGGCTCGTCGCAGGTGATGTCTTTGGCGGGAAACTCGCCGGTTACGCGCGCGACGTATTGTTTGCGGATTGTGCGGGTGCGGAGCTGGTTCATCATGTCATCTGCTGCCTGGGGCGTTTTTGCGCAGAACATTAGACCGCTTGTGAGCCGGTCGAGGCGGTTACATGCTATTATAATTGTTACTATGACCCGTGAGAGAGAACATGGGGAGGAAGAGATACGCAGAGGTGCGACGCCGTTGCGCTCATACTTCATGATCTCGATGATGGAGTTGTAGTTGTAGCGGCCGGCGGGGTGGACAGGAACACCGGCGGGCTTGTTGATAACAATCAGGGAATCATCCTCGAAGACGACCTCGACAGGCTTACCGGTGACGGGCGGTTCATGGCGGTGAAGCGTGTGTGCAATCATGTCACCGTTATTGACGATTGTGTCGATGCCGCAGTAGATGAGCTGCTCCGAAACGGGGTGGCGGCCATCCTTTTTTCTGAAGATTGTGACTGTGCCGGCTTCGATTGCTTTTTTCTGGCATTCATTCAGCTACTACTGCTACAAAACGACTACATGTATGTTGTATACTACAAAAAGAAGAACAAAGAGCGCCAGTAGCTACATACATAATACTCCTCTGGGCGATCGCGGAACTCATTCACAAAGATATCCAGCAGCGTGCGGCCCCTCCACCGCTCCTTACAAAACGTATTATAGGTGTAGTTATACGGGGGTATCTTCCTGAGTCCGTCCTCAAAGTAATAGAGAGGATCTGGGGGCTGGTTTAGAAATTTTGGAGGCAAGCTCTCCTTCTGCGTGGCCAGCGCTGCATCCGACTCCTTCCTGCTGCGCTGTTTGTAGGCCTCGCTATTCTTCTTCATCAACATCATCACCTTCTGCTTTTCCTCCTCTTTCTTTTCCTCCTGCGCCAGCTTTGGCGAGCCCGGGGGTGTGATTGTGAGCGCGGAGAGCTCGGATAGTGTCTGGTTGGACATTGATATGTTTTGGCTCTGGTGGAGGTGCAGAAAGCCCTCCAGTGCGGCGACGAGGTGGAGCGGGGGGTGGAGGCGGTAGAGTCCGACACGGGAACCGGTGACGATGCGTAGCATGCAGGTGGTGTGTGCGTGGGAAAGCTTTTTCCTTTCCTAGCCAGGGCCCAGCTGTGTGACAGGTGGGGCTGATTAATAATATCCGTCGCAATACTCGTAGTTTTCTAACGTTTCCGAACTGGACTGGGTCTGCATACCACTAAAATCTTGTTGCAAACTACAATTTATGCCCATATGCAGGCCCAGTCCAGTTCGGAAACGTTAGAAAATTACGAGTAGAGTAGAGTAGGTAGATAAACCTTAACCTTTATCATTGAGATTCTTCTCCTAGGTACATACACTCTGGTGACAAAAGTTTTGGCGAATTACACTAGTGTTTACAGCCAAAATAGCCATGTTAAGCGACCTCAATGAACCACTCAACATTGTTCAAAAGATTCAACCTTTGAACAGAGGCCCAATAATTACTTCAAAATTGAAATATTCCAAAATTTGTATGTGCTCCCATACAAATTTCCACATGTCAATGGGTTCTATTTCACAAAACGTATTGTCAACACCCGAGCAGTGAAATTAAAATTCTGAAATCTAACTATGACAATCTTGGGATAATTTGTTCACTTTTCTCCAATTTTCAAGTGTTTTGACCAGTGTTGAAGGGTTCATTTGGGTAGTCAGACATCGCTACTTTGGCCTGTAAAAGGTGTAATCGCCAAAACTTATGTACTACATGTGATACTATACATGTACATACAGCCGAAACCGCATGCATGCGATCTGTCTGTACCTAGAAACACGAATAGAAATGAATTAAAAAAAAAAAAAAAAAAACAGCCGAAACCGCAAAGTTTTGGCACCCCAGCCTCGAAGTTGATGAGTTCAAATCGTGATATCAACAACTACATGTAGATAAGAATGATTGCAAAGAGGAACTCGTATATCACAACACTACATCCAAGTATGACCACCTTTCGAGGAAGTGGACCAAAATGTTTTGTTGCAATGAAGGATGTTTTTTTTTTTTTTTTTTTTTTTTTTTTGCAGAGTACCGAAACTTTGCGGCGTGGCTATATATATGTATCTGTATATATATGTATATATATGTGTTGAGGGTGTGTTGAGGGTACATGTAAGTACGTGATCAGAATCTGATAAGTGAATGCTGCGGTGAATACGTGTATATGTCTTATCAGATTCTGATCACTTTTCGCTACACCCTAGTACAGTGCCGTATACATAATATATATCAGATGAATGAGAAAATTATTTTTGAATTTTCTGTCCCAAGCTTCGCATTTCAACTGTAAAGTCCAATACTAATACAACTACTGTAATATAATAATATAATAGAAAATGGATGACATCTTGAGCTACCCACCTCGCTGTGCCTGTTCTCTTAAATATAAATTACCTGCACCCTGCTCTGTTCAATACATGTATGTACCCGATAGATGCATACAGCGCCGCACCGCACGTAGTGTCGTTGGGTTAGGTTACTGTGAGCTTATCCCCAACGCGGGGGTGCTTATCGACAGGCCTCGGTTGATCTGCAGGGGGGGTGGGTCACCGTGGGTGTGATGGGTGTTGTTGACCGAGGCCCGTCGCGGACCCCAGCGTGTCTAGAGCTGAAATCTAACCCATGTAGCTTCTCAGATCCATGATAATGATTTTTACATCTACATAGCCAATACAATACACTCACTCACATACGCAATTGATCTATTATTATATTATACTCATACCGCAAAAATGTCAGTCAAAGACCGCAAACGCAGCGACTACTTCTATTTCCTCGACTATCGCACCCGCTGGACCGACAATGACATGTACTCGCACGTCACCAACACCGTCTACAACGTCCTGTGGGCCCTCTCTCCCTCCCGTTAACCCCCCCCCACGCACCACCACCACCACCACCACCACCACTACCACCTGCTAACCCACAATCCACTCCACAGCATTGACTCAGTAGTCAATACCTTCCTAATAAACGAATGCGGTCTCTCCCCCTCCACCAGTCCGTCGATCGCCCTCATGGTCGCCTCTCAGATCACATTCGTGTCGCAGACTAGCTATCCCGCGGTACTCGAGGTAGGCCTACGCGTCAACAAGCTGGGGGCCAGTAGCGTCACGTATGAGTGTGGCGTGTTCGAGAAGGGTGTTGAGGGTGTCAAGGCCGTGGGCGGGTATACGCATGTGTTTTGTGATGCGGAGAAGCGGCGGCCGATGAAGATGAAGGAGGGGTTTCGGAGGAAACTGGAGGGTCTTTTGGTGAAGGAAAATGCAAAACTATAATGATATGCATAGTTGAGGTATGCTTTTTTTTTTCTTTCCTGTAGTGTAACTTTGTAAGCTGTGTCAGATGGCCAGTGTTAAGGATCGGACTTTGCCACTATGGAGTGGTTGAAGTAGCTGTGACTATAAATCCATCGCTTATAGAAGCCTCCAAAAAACTCTTTTACCCCCTCCCCCTCCCCTTCCCCCTCCCGGGTACGTCTATGACTGAGTTCACACCTTCAAGTATGTAATTGATATCTATATGGATTCATATGCACCTAAGCGCAAAGAATTATAACTACACCCGAATCTCGCTATAAGGGTACACTCCTGACCGAAATTTGATACCCTTAGAGAGAGCATTTATCCTTGCGAAGAACATTTGCATGATAACACAGAGAAAAGCCCCCCCCCCCCCCTCTCCTCAAACACATATGTACCCTTAGGGTGACTATTCTTATAGAGAATATCCCGATAGGGAGACCCGACTTTATAAGTACCTCGGGGCTACGAGCTACTGTTTATTACCTGAGTCAAAAAGATAGATTATTCCGTTCTGGCATGTAGTGACACCCAAGTCCTAAGAAACTCAGGATTAAACGATAATCATTTGTTATCACTCGGCCGGCTGCCACCTCCAACCTGACAACGGGTGCACCACTAGCTTAGTGACACGCCTTAGAGCCCTTATTCATCTAGATGTTCCTAGAGAGTATCTATCTACTTTAATAATCATAAGATAAAGCATCATAGACACAGGATAACTGTAACGATGAAAAAAACCAAATGCGGAGCCTGCTAGAAAGTGATAGCTACACTCGGGCATTGTGAGAACATCATGAAGGAGGAAAGCCCCTAGGGTGAGAATGTCTTAAGTATTCCGAGGGATCGTAGCGTCATCTTGGGAGCAGCCACTTTAATGGGTACTGTTCCGCGGGTTTGCTGTGATTGAGTGGCATGGGCAATCTCAATCGGCTATTAGGGAAGTTACATATTAATATTTAAATATTATCCTTTGAACGGATGAAACTTGTCAATTCGCTGCTTCCCTCTTTGAGCGAATTGTAGCTGTATGCGGCAATGGACTTTGAATTCCAATTTGCTGTTTGACAACCGTCACTTAAATACAGTACCGTATCTCCTTCCTGAGGTGTGTGCACGGTCCAAGCAGCGGATTGACAAGATTCATCCGTCCCAAGGGGTACTGAAAATGTAAACCAAATAAATAGATCAATTCGTATATATCCCAGCTATATGCACATGTATATAACTACATGTAAAATGTAGAACATACGAGGAGAATACATAACCAACAATTCAACAATACAAAAAACCACACTCATTGACTAACGAGACCTCGAGTGATATCCTATGACCACACTCATCTCCATTCCGCCAGACCCGTTCCCATCACGTGATTCCGCAGCGACGCTGCTGCTCTATAGTCACATCCATACAAGTACATAATCCCTCGCTTCTTTTGTGTGGCGTACTTTTAAACAACCTTCATAAAATCACAAAGTTAGTCAAAAACTTTTGAATTTTCATCCCCGACTTGCAAAACGGGCACGCAAACACAAATCAACCCCCTCAGCTTCTCAACCTTGGGATTCCCTGCCAATGTAACAGGTTCAAACGGCGAATAAGGAGAGAAGAGAGAAAAATTGACAGAAAGAGATAACTAAATACACACACTTCTCCTTTCCCCTTCCTGCCCGCTCGGCTCCCCATGATTTACGTTAGCACCCGTCTGCCCGGTGTCAAAGAGAGAAAGAGGATAAGACATCTCGATTTCTTTCTCCCGTTTTCAAAGAAGAGGAATGAAAAATAGAAGCGTAAAAACCATCCCAAACAAAAGAAGTGAGGAAATGAAAAAAAAATGAAAATAGGTTTGGTAAAAGGTAGGGATAGAAGGGTAAGAAACTGTGTAGATTAGAAGAGAGAGAAATGATGAAAAATCATTCACATCCACATTCTTTTTTTACGCAGGCCTTAAGAAAGATAACAACTTTTGAGGTGATAAGGATCCACGAACACAAAATAGACATGAAACAAACTCCCTGCGCTCTAGCTTTGTCATTCCAGAAAAAGAAAAAGAACAAAAAAAGAGAGAAGAGAGTAAAGCCGTCCTTTGTATCAATATATTTTGAAGGACAGTTTCTGTTTACACCCTCGCCCCTGCAGCGCGGCCCTTTTTGGTTGAAACAGTAGACCAACCATCGGCGGCTTCCTCGGCCGTGGTCTCCTTCGGCTCCTGTTTTCGCCAGTTGGATGGTGTCGCCTTGATAGGCCTTTCTTCCCTCTTTTTAGGAGGTGAAGTTGTAGCAGCCTCGCGCTCTACCTCACCTTCAGCGGCGTTACCGTCAGTGGCACCAGAGGCTCTTCTTAAAAGTGCAAAGTCCTTGCCAGTGGTCGGTGTTGCCGATTCACTTTTATCATTTTCACCCGCAGCAGCTGCTCGGGCCTTCCTTTCCTCTTTGGCCTTTTCGTCTTTGGCCCTCTTAGCAGCAAGAGCGGCAAGTCTCCTCTCTTCAACCTCCTTATCCCTTTGGGAAGTATCGATTGGTCTAGCTGCGCCAAACGGATTGGGTTTGCTTGACGACTCACTGGTTGCGGATGCTAGAGCAGGCTCTATGGGATGCTCGCTACGCTTTTTGAGTTCCAACCTGGGACGAGTGGCCGCAGCAATCGGGCTGGAAGGGGCCGTGGGCGTTCTTTGTGGGGCCGGGGGATCCGGGCGAGCTCCCCTACGCCATTCATTATCCCGTTCGGGGGCCGTTGGCTGTCTTTCAATAGCCGGGCGTTCACGGTACTCCCTCTTAGGGGTACCTTCCGCACTCGGCGCTGGAGAACGTCTTCTAAACTCGCGGGGCTCCCCACGTTCATTACGCTCGCCACTGCGAGGACGGTGGTCACCGGCGGTCGGGGTTGATGGCGGGAGAGGGCCAGTGCGTTCCCATTTATCGAGGTTGCGCAACTTGTCGGAGCCCTCAAAGGCGCTCTGACGGCGGTCTCCGCGGTCGCCAGATTCGCTACCCATGCGGTCGCGGTCACCGAAACCGCCACCACGATCTCCGCGATCACCGAAGCCACCACGTTCGCTACCACGGCGCCCAGTGTTCTCGAGAGGGGGAAGGGGGCCAGTGCGGCGCCATTCCCCAAGAGTGCGCTCCTCACCACGGTCCTTGGCTAAAACATATATCAATAAGGTTGCCCAATGCGTCTGTTCTTGGAGGGTTTAGATGGCTTACGTGGTTCCGCAACGTTAATTTTGATATTCCTACCAGAAAGTTGGCTGTTGTTGAGTTCCAGAGCGGCAACAAGACCGTCTCTAGTGTTAAATTCGACGTAACCAAAGCCCTTTGGGCGGTCTTCCATTTTATCACGAACAAGTCTAACGTTAGAGACGTCACAAGCTTGGAAAAAGTCTGTTATCTCGCGCTCGGTCACATCGTAAGACAAATTTCCAATGTGTGCGGTAAATGGTGCCTTATCAGGAATTGGGAGCTGTTCGCGAGGTTGTTGACGGTCATCGCGGTCGTCTTCAAAAGCACAATATTAGCTCCCGCCAAATTATATATATATATAAAAAGTTTACACCAGACATACTTCTAGAGAATCCACCAAAACCGCCGCCACCACTACCAGAAGAATCGCCGTACTCGCGACGAGCGTATCCAGTGGAGGAGCCGCCTATGAAATAAAGTGTCAGCTTTCCTCATTCACATATACAGAATCACCCGAAGGACTTCTAGACCAACCAGCAGCTATGACATAAAGTCAGCCACCAGAACCAAAAGAAACTTGTGTAGAGTTGTAACAGGTACAAAAACAGCAAGGAAAATCGAATTAGTACGTACGAACAGCAGGCATATCTTCCATTTCGTCAGCCCAGGACGAAGTTCCGAGGGCTGTTATTTGTGGTAAAATTGTCAGCAAGGTCAAAATCGACTACTATCAAAACATGGTGGGGGAGGGGTGAGGTGGGTGCCTAGCGACATACATTGATCAGTGAGGAAATCCCCCAAACTCATTTTTTGACCCTTCTTTGGAGGCGCTATGGTAATAGTTAGCCGAAAATTCATATTGATCAATTCATAGGAGAGCGTTTAATGCGTGGTAGAGAACAGAGACGAAAAACATGAGAACAGGGTGTAAAATGGCAGGAGATGTGTACCCATGATTGTAAAAGGCAGCGAACGCGCTTTGATAGGAAAGCGCGCTTGCTGGCAGGAGTAAAGGAGCTAAAGGAGCAAAAGGCCTTTAACAGAGGTGAATTTGGGAGTGTTGTTCAAGCGTAGAGGTGCGAGTGCGGGGGAGGGGCAGGACGGGTGAGGTCTCGTTGGTGGTGAAGTGGAAAGATTATTGTGGGAGAAAAAGATTTGGGTGGTGTCGGTTGTGGGGAGAGATTAGGAGGGCAACCAGCAGATCAACAGTCAGCAGGCAGCCAGCCAGGACAATGTAGAGAGTAAAATACATTCTACATGTACGTATATACATATGTCTGATATTGAGGCATCACCAGGTGCAACAGAGAAAATGAAAAGTTGAGGCTCAAGAACAGGACAATACAGGACTCAACAAAGTGGTTCATATTTTATCGATAAACGCAGCATAGACACTACATACAGGTAGATACATGTTGCATGCGTATCTGTATGTATTTTATCTACAAAAAAACAGTCCTTGTGAGAGCCTCAGCGAGATAGGCATGCAGGGAATTTAAAGGCGGCCAGTTTCCCGGGGGACATCTTGGGATACGGTGGTTGGAAACAGCGCAGTGATTTAGGGTTAGGGGAGCTAATGCCCTGCATGCCAAAGTTCTGTCTAGACCCTATTCCACTATCACGACAACTCCCCGCCATTCCAAGCTTTATGAAAATCAATATATCAATTATATCAAGAACAGTTATTTACCATTCATATATCTCCAGCTATGCAAACCGACCTAAGTGCTCATGTAACTAATCCTGTCCTCAGTTCTTCCCTCAAGGTAGGGGCAGTGACCGGTCCGTCTTTCTACCTGTTCACCGCTACTCACGGGCTTACATGATCAATGCCATCTCACAGGAACAGCGGGCATGTTATTTGGCGGTGTCTATGGCATCATCCGGAATAGACCCACGCTTGGCCTCTTCTCTATACTTACGGGGGTCAATTCTGCCGTTTTAGGTGGGACGTATTGGGGTGTGTAAGGCCCACCACTTCCTCTCTTGTGCGCTCTTACTTAGGCCTGATTTGGATACTTTAGCTACAAGAACAACAATGATCCGAGCTCTGCAGGACCCTGAGACGCTGCATCTGTACCCAAAAGAGAAGACCTACGTTAGCGGCGCGGCTGGAGTTGTTGCTGGAGGCGTTGTTGCTCTTGCTCTTGGTATGGATACTCTCCTTCGTGAACACCAGGAAAAATAGATATCAATCCATGATTGATGTCGGTAAGCCAAGACACGGCTATCGTTTACCGCTCTTCTGACCATTAAATATCAGGCAAACCGCGATCTATTGTCCCAGGTGCTCTAGTATGGGGGCTTATCGGTCTCTCAGGCCAGGTCATATACAATATTGCTGACGCTCGCCACACAAGATCTGTGTTAAGAGAGGAAGAGCGAGAAAAAGCAGGAGACTTTGGCTTTTGGGGCCGTGCAATGCGCTCTAGATGGAGTCCGGTCACGAGGTTGACTGCTGAGGAGTACGAAGAAATGCTAAAGGGGAAACTTTTAGCTTTAGAGGCCGATTTGGCCATCGCAAACGAGGAAATCGCGAAGCTAGAGAGCATGAGGGCGGAGGGTCAGAGTAAGTCTATCTCTAGGAGAAAAGAATAGAAGACGCGCATAGAGCTCGTGAATGATACACTCGAGCAACCCTGTAAACAATGAAAGATATGCCGCCATGTACTCTGTATCGGAGAATGTACATAGGTAGAATGTCCTAGATGCGTGGGTATCTCTCCGGACTCAAACCGCTTGAGCCGTTAGGGGTTGACCAATTCAAGTTTTTCGCACTGCATTGTGCATCGCCGGGGCGACGGTAGACGTCAGAACTACACGTATTATAATACTAACGCTGGTCTGGCTAGTACCAATATGCGTAGCACTTTTGAAGTTACGAAATTACCCCTGTGTTCCGTGTTTTGGATACTGTGGTAGGGACGGTGCGGCCTCATGCATCGAGTGATGTCTCATGATCAACACGATAAGACAATTGCAGATGGAAGGTATTTCCATAGTATGTATATACAGCCACTCTGCAAAAGTGTTCGTGATTCACTCCTAACTTGGTCTGTGCGTTATGTGGCTTTGAGGTCGATTTGAGGAACTGAAATGTATCCAAATAATTTTATAAAATCGGTGGGTAAAAACATTAATATCATCGAAATCTAATATCAATTTTGGGCACCATTGACTGATACATGGTTGGTATTTTGAACATCTCAGTGCACGCCTTCATTCTTGATTTGAGCCGGATATGCCACACTAAATCCGAATCACGAACACTTTTGCAGGGTGGCTGTAGATACCAATAGAGACCATCGGACACCTGTGGAGGCGGCTGATTTAACTTTGAGTGAAGGGTTTTATAACCTGAAATAGCCAGTATTGTATATACAGTACATGCTGGAGCTGTTTGAGCTTCTGTGCGCAAAAGGAATGTTAGGACGAATGTTCGCACACAAATTGATGAAATGTATGTAGTGTTTCTTCCGGGAAAATCACTGGTAGTGAACTCCATAAGAACCTCACGTAAAGACATTGCATACATGTATGTTCCGAAACAAAAGCGTAGGAAGTACCTACGTGTAGGTACTTTGCTCGTAGTGCTATGTATTTTTTCAGGGTTCCTGAATTGGGATATGACTTGACTTGTACCGGTACTTAAGTTTAGGACTTGCATAGCTTGCCAAGAATGCGCATTGACATAACGAGAGAGCCGTTCCAGCTGAGCCACCCAAGACTGACAACACAGCCTGAGTGTTTTACAGCGCGAGAAGGATGTAAGTACCTACAGTATGAAAATTCTTTCTCGAGGCTGTACTAGTATGTATGTGCGAATTTCGGGAATGATCAGGACTGAGTACTAGGAAAACTTTGCTACTGCGCGTAGTGGCGTTTAGGGGTTGAGGGGTGGCTATTGGCTAGGGGTTATGTAGTAGATGAAGGAACACGCTCTGGTGTGGATAAGATAATATCTATATATTAGTATATAAAGACCCGAGAGTGTAAAGAACTCCGGAATAATAAATGCCTTCTTGCCGTGTTCTCAGGTAAAATCCACTCGACCTTGTCCCCTTCCCCCTGCATACTGGGGCCCGCACATACGTTCAAAATTTAGATCTGTCTCCGGAATTACACATAGCAACCAGACACGAGATTCGGGATTTGAGATCATCGGTTTCTCGTCTGCTATCAACGGCAGTCTCAACCCCCATTTTTATTCTTGGTAACAAGCTCACTCCTTTCTTTCTTTCTACACCATCTGTTGTTTGCTCTTTAAACACTATACACAATTAGATTAAACATGAGCACAAGCTTCTAACACGGTAAAACAGCATTCATTCATACACCATTAGGAGACACGCGAGCCGGGCCCCCATATAAGAACTTAAATCGAAAGAAATAGGGGGCAGATAAGAGAGCAAGGGAAACTCGGGATTATCGCGGAAACAACAATAACCGTTCACAGATGGCCACCGCATACCGCTTTCCAACGTTTGTATTAGGGGTTGTGGTTGTTGGATACCTTGCTACATTCGTCCTCTTTGCCATCCTTCGGATCCTTACAGGAGTTTCGATTCAGCGAGTTGGATACTTCGCATTCAAACGGATTAGCTACGAGCCCATCAACGGCGTCAAGTTAGAAGTCCGGAAGCTTGGATTGTTATTACATAGGCCCACGTTTACACAACCAACATGGATTTCTATCGTTGTGTCGGATTCGTCTTTGTCGGTGGATTTTAGGAAGATAGCAGAGGGAGAGGACAACGAGCCAGGTGAGCCCGAGAGCCATATTCGCAATAGAAGGGGGAGGAAGGATACCCTACGGGGAGGGAATGGGGCGGTTTCTGGAGTTCCGACACAGAAGAGCTTGGGTGAGATGCGAGCAGGAGCGGTGAAGCTGAAGGAGAAGCTGAAAAAGCTTCACAAGTATCTCAAGTGGGTTCAAATGGTAGACATTATATTTACGAATACAACCGTGAATGTTCACGATGTGGGGAGCATTCAGGTCAGTAGTATGACGACAATGCTGGACACACGGCAAAAAATAGATCGGAATAGGATGTTTGATCATTGTCAAGATCTTAAAGAGAACCAGAAGCCTATCGAATGGATGTTTACTGCCAAGAGCATGTTGTTTTTCCACCAAAAGAAGAAGGATCCTGTTGAGCTTATGGACCACTGTATGTTCAACGTCTACGGTGTTCTAGAAGAGGGGGCGGATATAATTATAGATGCTGCAATCTCCATCAAATTCGGGAAGATCAGTCTCCCATTTGATCAAATCCTTGGATGCCATGAAAAGCTTCAACAAATGAGGAGGTCCCAAGGCAAGAAACCGACGAAGGTAAAATCTCCGGGGGTTCCATTGAGCACACTTATGGAAGAGCTGGCGGCTCCAGGAAACCAGTCAGAAAGAGTTATGGAAGCGGTAGATGAATCAAAAGAGTTCTTACAAACTTTGCTTGTGGGATTAAAGGAAGTGCAGTTTGCTATTGGATATTTGATTATTTCAAAAGGTGTTACAAGAGTTCAGCCTTCTGGAAAACCTCTGCAGGTTGTAGTAAGTATGAAAGAGCTGGGTATGGATATTCATCGCTTGGACCAGAAGTCACCTGCACATCGCATGTATGAATCATATTCCCTCCGTCCTAAATATTGAAATTTACTAATTGGCCGCTGTTAGGTATTTCTCTCCCGACGACATTGCTCATCAGGCTCTCTTGGCTGCAATTTCTCTTTCAGTCAACGTAGACGATGGCATTCGACAAGACAAAATTCTTTACATCCCAATGGTCACTATGACCACTAAAACTACACTCCCCTCAAAGTTTATACAAATGAGCAAGAAAGCGATCGAATCTGATTTGAATGCCAACATGCTTTTCGCTAATATGGTCATCACGTCACCTTCAATAGACCTTGAACCTAGACATCTGCCTATATTATTAGCTTTCACGCAGACAAAATCCCGTAAATCTTCTTCCGGTACTTCCAGGAAGCCCTCATTCATTTCGAATCTTTTGCCGAAAGCGACCATCAATTTCTCGGTTCATGAGCCTGTAATCCGGATATCCGTATTTCCGACCGACCCGGGACGGAAAGCTGGTGATACGGATTTACTTATTTCTAGCATGTCTTCTATCTCTGCGGTTGCGGATTCTTCCTATGAAGCTGAGGGGGAAAAGCATTATTCCCTCAATGGCTCCTTCCGAATCACATCCCATCATCTTTATTATCAAGGATTTTCCGGGGAAAAGCATGATCTTTTGCAAACCGATGCGCTTGACATCAGAGTGCTTGCGAACGCATTCCCAGAAATCCAAGTTACAGCGCATGCATATCTCGAAACTTTTTCGCTCCGCCTCGTGCGCCCGGAAATTGTCCAGGGAATCAAGCAAATGGTTGGGCAGTTTCACCGGAATGTCAAGCCTGACAAACTCCACAAACCACGAAAGCCCGATGTTCCGAACTTTATCCGGCGTCTTCCTGGCTGGATAGAACACTTCAAATTAGAGGGCAAGGATTTTAGTATGGAAATTGCAGGCATAGATGAGGAGATATCTGGGTTTACACGCGGGGCCGCGCTGCAACTAGATTCGTGGTCAGTAGAATATAGAGGTCGAAAAGTAGATGATCGGTATCGGCCGCCGCCTCGAAGGCGAATTACTTCGAGGATCCTCACACCTGATGATACTCGAGGATCTAAGATGCCATCCGTGGCAACTTTGAAGAACCCCACAGATGGGAGAAAACTGACTTTCAATACCAAGGGTGTGGAAGGGTTTATGGTAGATTCAGAGGACTCATGGGAACAAGTTCCCTTTTTGAACATTCCTGCGTTTGATATCTCGTTTTCTACGTCTACAGGCGCAGAGGGCCCAACACTGCACATCAGTTCGCATGCAAAATCATTCTTCTTTAACTATTCACTATATCGGCATTATGCTGTTCTTGTCGCCGCCAAGGTACTCAAAGAGGCATTCGGTGGAAGTGTCAAGCCAGAAGAGGGGCCAAATAAACCTTCAAGATTTTCGGATAGTTACAATGCGCCGCCCGGTGGAATGGGGATGGATGACAGTCCAATCTCAGACTCTTTTGAGCACATGGATTTGGATTTTAAGATCAACCATGTTCGAATCAAAGCAAACATGCCTGATGATCCGCCAATGATGCTGGATGTGTTCGGCCTCGATGCTCGTCGCCATAAATGGGGTCCGCCGTCACTTAAAGCGAAACACATGAGATTATATGCAGAATCACCGAATGTGAAGGGGACTTGGACTAGGCTTGTTAGTTTGCGACATCTTCAAGTTCACCTACGTCAAGCGATTAGAAAAAGTGGCGAGGATACATTGGAGCAAAAGTCGATTGATGTCTCCGCTGATGCAATCCGACTAGCGATCCCTCACCAGCTTATCTTATATGAAGTGACAGACAATATCATTAACACTGCAAAAGCAAGCCAGCAGATGCACCATCGTTTTAAAACAGGTACAAACGATTATATTCTCAGCAAGGGTGCCGTGAAGGCCAGCAAAGTGCCTAGAATCTCGTTACGAACCAAGGCACTACTTCTTGAGCTTGAGGATGATCCATTTGAAACACAACTGGGGATCATATATCGTCTAGGCTTATCGGAGCAAAAGAAACGGCTCGCTAGAGAAGCTGCCTTTGACGCGAAGGTAAAAAAGATGAAGGAAAGTGGGAGAAGGCGATCGTGGGAGACCTCTAGGAATATCCAAGTACCTCCCAAGACTGCCACTGGAGGGTCATCGATGTTCAGAGGACGGAGCAAAACTTGGAAAACGGACACGAATGTGCGTGCCGAGTCACCCGATCCTCCTAGACCGAAGTCTTCCCATCGTGGGAGAACAACGCCGTTCAGTTTTGAATCACCTGTGGGGCCATCTGATGAAATTCGAGTTTCTATCGAAGAGGCCTGGGAAAGGCTGCAGGAACACAACTCAACTGCGTGGATCAAAAGGATGAGGTGGGCTCAAGACTATCACAGCTCGAAGGCTAGAGAATCTCGAGAGTCGTTTTATGGACGTGATGAAATTCCCGTTGATGTCGAAGACAGTGAGGTTATTCTTGGGCTTCCTATGCGACCTGCACTGATGGCTGGATTCCTCAGTGACGTCGAGTTGACTATTGATAAACCCAGTTTCCCAATTGAGAAGCTACCGGGATTTATGCATAAGGTTGGAAAAGGTCTTCCTGAGAATACAAAGTTCGCATTGCTGGTACCTATAGGTATTAAACTTGATTTCAGCGAGGCGAGAGTACTCTTGAGGGATTATCCGCTCCCTCTTCTCCATGTTCCTCGTGTCAAAGCGTCTCAATCGGCTCGCAAGCAGGCTTGGTCTCTCAAATCAGATTTTGTTATAGGGGAGGAGCTTAGTGGTCCTGAATCCATGCGGCATTGCAAAGTCAATATCATTCCACCTTCAACAGGATCCGAAGTATCGGAAGGTGGCTTTGCAATAGACGTAAGACGTACGGTCGCTGCAGTAAAAAGTTACTCGAAAATTGATATTTCAATCCATACTTCATATGCGACAAGAGCTACATGGTGTACTTCTTATCAGCCTGCGATTCAAGATATGATGATGGTGTTCGAGACGTTTACGAAGCCGCATTTTGATCCGAGCGAGAGGACTGGGTTCTGGGATAAGATCAGGTTGGTTTTGCATTCTCACATGAGTGTATCTTGGGAGGGGGGCGGCGATGTCCAAGTTACTTTGAAAGGTAGGTTCGGTCCTTTTTGTATTATCTCGCTTTGCCGTACTTATCACAGTTTTAGGTTCTCGAGATCCATATGAGATTGTCGGTGATGGCGCCGGATTTGTCATGTGTTGGAGAGGAGACGTGCGTTGCGAGATTGGCAGATCTGAGGACCCCCGTGAATTCTTGATAGTTGATAGCGATGAGTACTTGCTTGCTGTTCCGGACTTCACAAATCAAGTACGAAACGAGTTTGATACTTTGGCCCCTGCCGATAACAAGAGTGTTCATAGCCTGAGCACCTTTGAAACCACAGCAATGTTCAAAAAAGTCATAATGAAGCTCTCAGGTAAGGTACGGTGGATGTTGGGGCTTATGTTTGAGCAGGAGTTTAAGGGGGCGGATGGTTTGGTAAAGAGGTCGTTTGAGTTTAAACCTCACTACGAAATTTCGCTCAAGACCCCTCAATATGCCAAAGCACCACCAGGAGAAGAATATGATGCCTTCAAGGGATTCCGGAGTCAACATATCCATATGTCTCTGTCAATTCTATCTCCGCGCACCCACGATTGGTCATCTGCCAATTCAAAACCATCGGAGAGCTATAATACCATCCATCTAACGCCACGATTTTTCACTCATTTCTTCTCTTGGTGGGGACTTTTCTCTGGGGTTATGTCTCTCCCAATCCGCCAAGGTCCTCTATGGCCCGGTGTGGAGAAGTCGAGTAAGAAATTTGGGAGACATCTTGCTACTATCAAGTATAAGCTTTGCTTGTCCCCCCTTTTTATCAGCCACATATACAAACATAATGATAAGGATGAGGCCGGTCATGATGTGGTTGCTGCCACAGGTTTAAAGGCAAAACTGGATAGCTTCATGGTTGATATTCACCAGAGACGTGAGGATATTGGCCAAAGCACTACTATGAGGATTAACAAGGCTGAACTGGACTTTCATTCTGCTGATATCAGAGCCGTATCGGCAGTGATCATTGGGGCTACGGCTGCAGAGTTAATGGACCAAGCAGCTGCAGCTGATATTCCTTTGAATCTGGGCGATATCATTAGATATTCAGGTGATTTGTCGCAATTTACCATCCCAGACGGTGATTATTCCTGGATTGATATGGACGATTTTGTCGAGCTTGATTGGGTATTGCCTAGCAATAAGACACCAAAAACAAAGATTATGCCGTTGGCCTATACTCCAAGATTTACATACTTTAGGCAAACGGATCATGGTGATGCTGATTCACATACTGAAAACGGTTGTATCAGTCCTTTCGGACATGAACCCACCCATGACTGTCTCATGTCGGAAAATAATGGTGAGTGTAGACAAAGCCTGGGAATGAATAGTAGTTAATTTAACCGATAGACCCTCGAGAGATTCAATGTGGTCTCGTACAAGCACGTCTAGAGAAGGTCAACCAACAAATTCACAAAAACAAGGAGGCGTTGGATACTCTTGCCCAATCAATGAAGCTGAATCCTGAAGATACAACTCTCAAGCAAGAAGTAAGCTGGCTTAGATACCTGCTCAATATCATATAACTAACTTTCATATAGTCCGAAAAGCTCATCGAACAGAGCTCAATCCTATTTAATAAGCTCAATTTCCTTCAGACGATGTTGAGACGGATGTCTAGCAAGCTTGACAATGGTGGTATTGAAACACCTGATCTAGATGGTACAGAAGGATCTGATACCGACTCTGAAATGCTTGGGATGGAAAACTCCCCCTTCGATTATATCAGTGATTTTGATAACCGTTTCATCGTCCACAACATGCAGGCAAAATGGAATAACTCGTTGAGGAATATTATCTTGAAGTATATCCACCAGGTCAGCCAGAGGCGTGGATTTGTGTACTACATGTCCCGACGAGCCGTAAAGTTTATCCTGGATATCGTCGAAGAACAGAAGGGGACAGGTAAAGAGACTTCATTTGGGTCCACTACTGGAGAATACAACGGCGCAGGTCCCTCTTCTACGCCTGGCACCCAAAGCGATGATGAACTTGATGCTCGGATAAAAGAACTTCTGAACAGCGAAGAGAAATTTGTTGTAGCGGATGAGAAGCCCATTGATGGAAGAGGTTTGGAGCAAGCTGCGGCGAAGATTCATCGAGAAGACTTGACTGGGGATGTTGCCGAGGAATATGTACCGCAGAACAGCTACCACGTTCGTCTTATAGCGCCTCAAATTCAAATGCAGAGCGAGAAGAACAAGGGAGCTGCTGTACTTGTTGCTGCCCAAGGAATGCAGTTGAAAGTGGTGTCCATCATGGATAAACATAGGATCGGAGATGACGTTAGCGGTCTAGTGCAGCGCCGATTCGCATTAAATCTTGAAAATACACAATTCTTTGTGTCACAGAAACAAGATTTCGCATCGCATTCTATGTCATTACATTCGGCCAATCGCTATGGTGCTCCCTCTGGTTCCTCATGGCCGCCTTGGGTCCCACTGGAGAGCATGTTCGATTTCCGCAATTTGCCCGTTGGGTTTTCTCGAGTTGTTGAAAGGACTTCAGCCACTTTGAGATACGATAAATACAACTCCCTTCGTTTGAAATATAGCGATCAAGTTAGTGACCTGGAAACCGGGAACCTGAATACCAGAGGCGGACCTATCGACGAGGAACGGAGGATTGATCACGTATGGGTGGACTTTCCGAAGGTCGAAGCAGCATGCGATTCCGCCCAGTACTTTGCTATGTATATCATTGTTCTTGATCTTTTATTATACTCTGAGCCATTAGAAAAGTTACGCAGCGAGAAACTTGAAAAGATCATGCTCGCTTCTGACTTCAGCGATCTGACTGGAGCCCCAGAAATGGTTGAGAGTTTACAGACCAGGATACACCAGCTGGAAGACATCAAGACTTATTTTGAAATTAATTCCCGAAACCTAGATCTCGAAGGTTGGGAAGGGCGAGTTTCAGTTGATGAGGATCTTGCAAGTTGCGAAGAGGAGTTGTTTTTCATGATGAAGGCTATCACTACCGCCCAACGAAAGTACGATGATCGATCATCTCAAGCCACGGGTATTCTCCGGTGGTATCTATCAGCCTCGGAGATAGTTTGGCGCCTTCTTCGTGAGAAACAGGATCCGCTCATGGATATTCGTCTCCAGAACGCTGGTTATGAACGCATGGACAACAATGATGGCTCAAATTTCAATACAGTGGAAGTAGAAATGATGAGAGGGTACAATCTTCTTCCGAATGCTGTATATCCGGTGATGATTGCTCCATTCTTCGACCAAATGCGGACTATGACTGAGATAAGGCAAACCAAGATTCTTCGAGTCTATTGGCACATGCTGGAGGCAATTGCTGGAATACCAGTGATGGATCATTTCGAGGTCAACCTTTTCCCGCTAAAGATTCAGCTTGAACGCGAAATTGGTGATAAGATCTTTGAGTATATTTTCCCCAATGTTGGTGGTACCAGCGGCTTTGGAGATGGGGGATTTTCGCCGTTCCTGGTGCATTCGATGAAACCTATTCCAGATGGATCAGGGTCAGAAGATAGTGATAACGATATGGACAACGACGCTCACACAATGGATGATAGTTCCTCAACCAAGAGTGATGGTACTTCACCGATTGATTTGAGGTTGAAGCCAACAATGTCACTTGATAATAAGCCGGAGCTAGTTAGGCCGGCGTCTGCGGGGTCTCTAAAACCTAGGTCAAATAGCTTCAAAGCATCAAGTGGTGGCAGCATCTTCCGTGGATTCAAACAATCGCGAACCTTAACCCATAAAACTTCCAATGAAGCCATATCTGTCAAGTCTAGAAGGTCTCTAGAAGGTCCTGCACCTGCCATGCTTCCACTCGACAAGAACAGCAAGAAATTACAGATCTTTCACCGATCTGTCAACGATCGGAACGAAAAACGGTCTGATGAGCTTTCTCAGATGATGTCAAGAGCATCTAACTTCATGACGTTGGCGTATATAAAGATTCCTAGTGTCGTTTTATGCCTAAGTTATAAGGTAAGTGACTTGGCTTATTCTTAAAGTGAATAGAAAATTAATAAGATCTATAGGGCCGTGATCAAAGCAACTTCGAGGATATACATGAATTTGTATTCCGTATGCCCATGCTAGAATATAGGAACAAAATGTGGTCCAACCTTGATTTGGCCATGCGGCTGAAGAAAGATATTATCCGGGCACTCATTTCTCATACAGGGGCCATCCTTCAGAATAAGCTCACTCATCATAGACCAAGTAAGCCTGTACCAAATCTACACAGGATGATGGCGAACAACAGCTCCCTCGGAACATCTGCAACTTTCTACAACCCGGAAAGTGATGACACGCGAGATACTCGTGATACATCGAGCGCTAGGCCAAGCACGTCTTACAGTTTTCTTAAACCACCCTCTATCATGAGACCAGGAACCGCGATGTCTTCAATGTCGTCATTGTCAATGAAGAGTATGAGTACCCTGAGTTCTGCTGGCAGCGCCAATACGGCCGAGTTCTACACACCACCCACAGGCACTCCTCTGGACATGCATGATGGACTAGATGATGATAAAGTGAGTCCCCTAATTTACCGTTTTTAGTGTATTGACTGGTATTGACATAAAGTTACAGAAAAGCATCTTCAATAGCAATTCACTGGGCCGCCATTTTTCAAACCTGGCAGCATTATCCAGACAGAGAGATGGGATCGCAGGGGATTCCGAAGAAAGCATTAAGAAAAAAGGTATGATGCTTCTTGGAAGGTTTGGAGGTAGTGGACCGTCGTCGTAGGGTATTTTAACGCAGATTTTCTTTCGCTTTGTTTATTTTCATTTGTTCTATTATGGCGTTTTTGTTTTATAGGCATTGGGTATTCATAGATACAGTCACTAGAAATGGTATGCTTTTCTGTCAACATATTCTCTATTTATTGTAATGTACGATTCTTTCGTTTTTTAAATCTATTTGAAGCGGTGATAGTGACTCGGTATGGAGGGGAAAGGATTTTATTTACTTTCTATTCTTACCGTTATTCTAATAAAATGAAAAACGCTGTGCTCTGTCGGATCAATGCCCTTACTATGCCTTACTTCAACTAGCGTTGGACATCCACCCATTCTTGTGAATATTGCACTTAGGTGCAAGTCGATCATTGACTGCCATAAAGCCCTAACCCAGATAATTAGATACATTTTGACCGAGCTGCTAGTCGCTTGGCATTGCATGTATTTTTTTTTTTTTTTCTTTAATTCATACTCGCATGCAACCTCACGGTTATGGCGGTGTACTATTTTATCCGATCTCAGTACAGTTCAGTACAAGTACAGGGTTTCACCCTATGTGCCTACTTATGGCATTGCATGTATTTAGTTAGGAAGTCGTAAAAATCGCCTATGATCCTTAGGACGGTTGATTCCAGATAACGTCCTACATATAACATGAGGGCTTTCGTCCGTTTCTGAGGGTGTTTTATGTTGCGGGCATTTATAATTAGAAACTAGTGGTCTCGATGTCTAGGGGATTCCCTGGCAAGGATCTCATGCACGCAAGGAGGTTTTAGAGGTGAACCCAGGAGGCGGAAAGCGCGTCCAGGGATGGGATGGGGGCAGCGAGACGGAATGACAAGGGAGCGGGTTTTGCCAGTCGCAGCGCAGAGGTTGGCTGGTAATAAGCTTTGCATAAGTGTGCATTTTGTCTCAATCTCATATACATGCAATTAATAGGGTTCGGAGGGATCTTATTTAGGCGATTATTTCCAATCATTCAAGTAGTTAATAGAGTAAGCAGGAGGACATACATAGAAGTTGGCGGAACCGATATCAAGCTTCTTACTGCAGTTGGATATAGGCCCTTCGATATAGAATTGCTATCGCCTGGCCCGTCAGCTGTTGAAGTTGAAACCCATCCCTCACACTGGAATCTACCGATTCACTTTTCCCTCTGTATTACAAATTCTCCTTTAAGGGTTTAAGACTATCACTAAGGAAAACTTCCCACTCTGTGCTAGGTATGTTCCGAGGTATTCACGGAAAAGGGAGTCACGGTATGATATCAACAGGTCCATATGGACCTACTGACGGTATAAGGGATATGAATCACAATAATCTGAAAGTTGTATGGTATAACTGAATAGCCGTTATTGTCCTGATAGCATGTGAGATATTGCAGAAACCTCCTTCAAACCAGAAGCTGCTTAATTGCACCATCTCCATGCGGAAACATGGAGGATAAGACCCCCTACTCGCAATTTCATAGTGTTTTTGAATATGATTAATATTGTATATATACAAAAATTGCCAAGACTACATTTTTGTACGGCATGCAATATGAAGTTGCGAGTATAGCCCTTTATTATATATACATGTAGATCATATAAGTACCGAGATAAGTTTCTGAAATCTGAACAGGTAGGGAACCATGTAAGGCGTATGTCCCTTGGGGCTTTCTGTATCTCTGTTTTTCTGTGCTCTTGTTATTTATATTCCATTACTCTTCCCGTTGAGTCTCTTCCTCCTCCGTTTAGCCTTTTTTTTTTAGAAACGTTTTAGATAGAAGCGTTAAGAGATATCGACTTTTCTTTGGAATAAACCTAGTTTAAACGTCTGATGTTTTCATATACACTGCTGGGTCTCTTCTGGACAATTTGATTGTATATCCGCACACCAGATCCCACCATACTTCAATGGGGCTAACCACTATGCTAGTACTAGCGATGCGGTGCGTTTCTAGTAGTCTTAGTGTCCTCAGCAGTAAGTTTATAGGAACCGATATATCCAATTCACAAACTAATAAGGACCAGTGACTAAGGCTGGGGGTGCAATCTACATCATTGGCGGCTCTCGATCATGGGCCTCAGATGTGGTAGCATGGAATGGACCAAGTACAACATACCTAACCCGTTCCATACATTAGCCCCAATTTTTAATAGAACAAAAAAAAAATGTTCTCTGATATCACCTCCTCGTTTTAGATTGTCAACAGTAATGATTACGACCTTGGCCAATGAAGTTCCTCGCCCCTCGCGCCCACTGTGGTGGGATACAGGACCAAGTCCGGGCCCGAGAATCACATACTATGGGGGGCAACGGGCGTTGCGAGTTCTAATAGTCAGTGGTGGTATGATACGACGGCTGGTTTGTAGCGGAAGGCTTCGGCGACGATGAAATTCGCGTTAGATAAAGGCACCGATATCGAGTGAGCCGAATACATGGATTGCAGGGAGGCAAAAGGGCTACTAGTTGGAAGAGCGGACGTATTCGATGAGTACTCACGACTCGGATGTTATCGTAGAAGGGGTTGAGACGGTGGGATGCTGGCGTTTGATGGGGCAAGCGATAGTTGGACCAAGGAGGGGACACCGTTGACAGTGGGGGATGACGAAGTAATAGAGACTTTGCGTAAATAGAGCCAGCACCATTTCCTGGTAACATGATTGGGGCCGATCCACTACTTGCCAATCATATAACTAGAATATACTAGTAGAGCCGGTTCCATTTGCGCAAAGTCTCTATTTATAAAATTTAGAAGTGTAGACATGGGTATGTGCTACCCCACCCCACAATTCCCTTTCTAATTAATAGTATGGTGGTGGGTGGAGATCGACATGTATAGCACCAAACTGTATAGATGGTACAAGCAGTCCCTCCCCGTCAAAGGCCGTGCCCCCCACCACGCACAGAATTCTGCATTGTTGCTGTCAGTATCGCCGATAATTCAAACCATCATGCTCGGCGGTGTCGAGGCTGATGCACTGGCGGCGGTACAGGAGACACCGTAAGCACGATATGGGCTCTCATAATTCCCTCATTCAACTGGGTCAAGTTACTGGCGGCGGATCTCAGCGAGGCGGTGAGTTCTGGAGGTATAATTTCGCCAAAGTGTGGCGATAGATATATCTTTCAGTTTGGGGGGGGGGGGGGCAGGAAAGCCATTAATTATAATTTTCCCACATGTAATGCAAATGCAAGTGTAGCATTCTTGTTCGATATGAACACGTCAATATAGACAGATGCGTTTTTGGCTGGCGGTATGGCATATGAATTGGGTAGTGAGGTGTATAAAGTAATTGGTGGGAAGTATGTCATTGCTTTCTTCGGGTCTTAACAGAAGATGGTTGATTCACTTACACTGTTAATAGTGCTGGTGGTTGTGCAACAAAACTATCACCCGATAATGTGTTTATTGATAAAGAGCTGAGCTCAGTGCTCGCCCTTTCTGCCACCTCTAGCTCTAGATCAGCCGCATCTCCGGAACTCTGTGCAACCTCCACGAGCTCCAACCGTGGTGGAATCATCGGCGGAGCCATAGGAGGATCCTTAGCATTCTTAGCCCTAGTCAAGATAGGATTTATACTGTTTGAATGCCATCGTGGCCTCAAAAAAATTGAAAGTAGCCCAACTCCTCAAGACGAAATCCCGGAGTTAGATGTGGATGCGAACTCAAGGTGGGAAATGATGGGATATCCGGACGGGTCGCCCGTTGAGATGCCAGCGAGGCGTTCAGTTCTGCACTTACCTGCAGATGGCTTAATATTAGGAATTCCGGCATATTATGAGCAGGGGGGATAGTTCGTAGGGGGAAGGTTCCGGGGAAGTAATTTAATGAGGCTTTGTGTGTTGCAATATTGAGAATACTCTTGAACTTATATGTGCAGAACATATCCCTGTGGTACATTCGGCCAGTGTTTGAAACAAGCCATCGTTTTATTTAAACCAACAATTTGCTTAAGTTAAACCAACACTTGCTTAAGTTAGGCAAAACAACTTTTAATCTAAACTAAAAATGATTAATTAATCCAATGAATAAAAATTTGTCAAAGAGACAAGCTACATGTAATGAATAATGCGGTTTGGCTTTATATATGCTTGCAAATCTCTATGTCCCAAACAGTAATAACTTACATGCATATACACTATCCCGTCATTACCGTCATCACCGTCATCGCCACTATCAGAATCGAAATAGTACAATTACATGACTTGTCCAAAACCATTTTGGCTAGATTTATACGAATATAATTCCTCTAACAATTGTATTTCCTAGCTTTTATAGATCCATCAATGGAGGGCATTAATTGAAGATGCTGTAGATGAAATTGGTTACTAATACATGTATAACTAATAGGTTTGATGAAAATTTCAAAGGGTAAAGAAATATTATCATGATGATCGATATCTGTATTTATTATGTCACTTTTATAATTCAATCTTAAAGTCATTTTTCATCGTTTATTTTAAACACTAGGAATTGTTGTTTATTTAAAATCTTTGTCTCATGGTTTATTCTAAGCATTTAACCTTACTATTTCCTTATTCTTTAATCAATGAATGAGCAATTTAAACAACAACAGTGTTTATGTTAAACAATACTGGTGGGTCGAATGTACCGCTGGGATATGGAGCGACTGCATGCGTGCCTGGCGCCGCAATTAATGATAACTAGGGTTATCAAATTTTAAGAAGTACATTACTACATGTAGAAATGGGGGTAATATTGGTACCAAGGCAATACGGTATAGCACGATTGGTTGGTTTAGTGCATTAAAGACTTGGCATACTTACTATTTCCGGGTAAGCGTCACTCAGACAGCCTCGAGTGATAAATTATGATCGCAATGGCTGCTCGCCCTTAAGATACTCTTTCTCATATGGCGAGCTAAATGCCATATACTGTGGTGGATTTTGTCTGAATAGGAATATAAACGTTCTTATTGCTGCGTCGAAATTGTATCTATGAACTAGTAATCCTATCCGCCATCAAGACATTATTAGTTTCCTATGTTTGATGGACCGGAGCCAGTTTGAAGCCTGTTTAATCCGCCAACCTAGCTTCCTCGAGAGTTCCGCGCCCCAAATTCTATACTGACTAAATAAAAGTTCAACAATTCTGAATGTGGAGGATGTTTATTGGGCGAGAGTGCGTGCTACACTGGGATAACTGATGGCTAATTGAGTACAGAGATAAAACGAATATTTGGGGAGTACGACTTGCACGGTGAGTTTTTTCGTTCCCGCTGCTTACTCCGTTTCTAAATCAATTAAACTAATGTAATTATTCCCCCCCCCCCCTCTCTACCTCCTACATACCGGCTCGATTTCCCTCCTTTGCTCCATCCTCTTTGCATATGCCAAGTACTATCTATTGCCATAATCCTCCATCCCCGCAGCTGCGACTCTTACATCTACGTTTAGAGAGGGATCGAACCACTGTGTTTGTGGCGTAATAGAGGCCTGTGAAATTCAAGCTATGGTTTTCCTTTGCCTCGCAGTGCCCCCTCCCCCCAGGGTATCTCAGCGCTGTAGCTGGCTAATATACTACCGTCTCATAGTTCCGCAGAGTATCCACCATCCCAATCAACATCATCATCGCATAAATCAAATACACATCCCAGCACTTCTTTACCATATCTCCATCAACACACACATGTAGTCGATCTCTATCCCCAAGCAACGGCTCTGCGGTGACACGATCGTCCGCCTCAACCCGGATTACAAATACCCGGTGAAATACAAATTCGGGTTTCAATGCAGTAAGATACCAGTCATTTATCTGGTTATCACTGTCCTCTTGCGTTATGTGCCTCTCATGGTAGATCTCTGCGCGGCACATATGGCATGGGAACGAGAGACGAAGTGTAGTAACAGGGTCCCTACCTTGCATAATGTCAATGGAGATCAGACTCCACCAATATGAGTCGTTGCAGTCAGCGCAGAGAGCATGCGTGCATTGACGAAACTGAATACTGGCCTCTTTACAGTGGCATATACCACATCTGACATCTTCATGTGCCTCTTGTTCCTCATCACTAGGTTCTTCTACTATTTCCGTTAGTTTATCTCCCCGCACAGGGTTTACTCTCCGCCATTCCTGCCCAGCGCTCTCCGCAGCCCCCCCAATTGGCGGAGTCATTGTGGGATTACTCGTATCGATGGAGTTGAAGATCTGCAGATATGTTGCGAGGGTCTCCAAGGGCGGCATACTTATGGCTTGCGAACCGTTACTGATATCGGCGAGGGTGAACCAGGTGTCGGGTAACTCGCCGCACTTGAAAGGGATGAGGAACCGATTCTCCCACGTGTCCCAGAGAAAGACGAACTTCTGAGGTACTAAGTTAGTATCAGGTGAAGTCATTGTTTTGATTGAGTAGTGGTTGATTTGGTTAGCAATTATTCTTTAGTAGTAATTGGGTCTGGGTAGCTTGTGAATTTTGATAGTTGCGAACGTGAGTGATGGTTTTAGTAGATATACAACGGGGCAGTTTGGAGCATATATGAAGGTAATATATATCAATTCACCTATATTTCAGCATGAAAATATTCAATTCATGAAAAATTTCATGTTGAAGACACAAAATACAAAATAATTTGAAAATTAGAGAAAAGTGCAGAAGTTATCTCAAGATTGTCATAGTTAGATTTCGGAATTTTAATTTCACTACTCAAGTGTTGACAATATGTCCCATGAAATAGAACCCGTTGCCATGTGGAATTTGTATGGGAACACATAGAAAAAGCTACTTTGTGGGTTGGTGGTGGGGAAAGGGCCCTCTCGCCTATTGTGGGTCCTTTTGCCCACGTCAAGTATAATTCATTCTATTCTAAGAGAATGTCGAAAATCATCAGCTAATCGCTCGCTACATGTAGCAAGTGATTAAGTCCTTTTTTTTTTTTTTTTTTTTTTTTTAATCATATAAGTGATTAAGTCCTTACATGTAGTTACCTACATGTAATCTATCTGGCATATTTGGTATGTATCGTTCTAATGTCTAAGGCTCACACGTTCTCCGCTCTCACCATTGCAGACAAAGTTCTCAGCGCAAAAGCGACGTATAAATCCCAACTCCAGGAAATACTTTGGCCATCAATCACTGGCATCAACCGTTCTCTGCTACTCACCAAAGGCTCCGCCAAAATTCTATGGCCGTGATCCTCGATCCAGACTATAAAAACCTGATGGAATTTAAAGCCTGGCTTAAGTCCCACAAGATGCCAACCTTCGACGCTAAAGCCGACTTGACCATGTCTTATCTCAGCTGGCCTGCTACTATTGTCTCGTACCAGTAATCCCTGGTGGAATATTTGTGCGCGGCACATGTGGCACATGTGGCACGGAAAAGACAGACGGAGAGAGTTATCAGGACCTCTACCTTCTGCTATGTCTCCAGCTATAAGGGCCCACCAGTAGCCCTCATTGCAGCCAACACATAAGGCGTGTGTGCATTCACGGAATTGGATACTAATGAGCTTATCCTGGCATATAGCACACAAGATATCTTCATGTACCTCTACGGCTTCTGCCGATTCCACCGGTGGTGTCAGCTCTTCCTCTGAACGCTGTGTTCTTCGCCATTCACTGCTCGTATTTTCCGCGGTCCCGAGGATCTGGTGGGTTTGGCCGAAGTTATCAGAGTCCAAGTGGTTGAAGGTCTGGAGGAACGCAGCCAGAGCTCCAAGAGGTGGTATGTGAGCTGCCGATATCGGGCGGGCTCCGTTAAGAAAAATCCACCCTTCGGGAACCGCAATGAAAGCAGCATCAGAGCCACAGCGAATTAAGATTTCGTTAGACCAGGAGTCCCAGAGGAAAGCAAATCTCCGAACGCTAGGATTTGTGATTGGGTTAGTCATTTCTGTTTGCATGTTTGCTTGGTAGGTAGATTTTGCTTTGAATAATTTTGGAATTGGGTAATTGATGTACGTGGAGGCAAATGCGTACTGATGTGAGTGATGATTTTAATTACATAGCTTAAATGATGTTTATAAGGGTATGGATATGCTCAACTTCTAAATATGAGTGAGAGCTTGAAAGTTTCAAGTTGTCTCTAAACAGAGGAGGATTTTCGTTTGAAGAAAAAATTAACTGTATACCTTATCATAAGATTTGAGGATAATGATTCGAATCTCAAATCCGAGCAAGGCTTTACTCGAAGGTGTACTGTAGTTCGGATATGTTTTGGGTTGAATTGTAATCAAATTTTAATAGATTAGAGGATACCGGGCCGTTTCATTGGTCGATGAAGAACTAGCAGAAGAGAATGTAGGAGCTTAATTCCAACGAGAGGTGACTGACAGTTTCGTTCTTGGAAGAGCTGCCAGCTTTGTTTCAAGAAGAATCACCACGACCTAGATAGGACTCATATCTAAAAGGTGTTATTTTTATGAACATAGTAAGAAAGGACTCTGGTAATTGACTGATGGTTGGTTGCCAATACGTCACGAAGTGCATGCTGATTTGGCTAACTAGGAGTTCATATGCGGCGCATCTTGAAGTAAATCGCTTATAACTTTTCAACCAAACAAGATATCAAAAATCCATGAAATGAAAATGTGAATGTAGCAAAGAAGAGCATTTTAGTTTCATGGATTTTTGATATCTTGTTTGGTTGAAAATTTATAAGCGATTTACTTGAAATTCGTTGTCACCCTTAAGATGCGCTGCGCCATATAGGTCTCTCCTATATAGGAAGGGCAATGCATGATTTCGGGCTTATTTGATCCTATTTGTCACTTTGGTGCGGCGGGCTCCAGGACTAGTCACTAGTGTTAAGTTAAATTCCATTAAAGAATCTACTTTAACTAAACTGTGATTGTGCGGCTTTTCCACTATGCGTGCAGGCCTCAAACTCTGCCAAGCTATCTTTCAAATCAGGCTCAATGGCGCAAAAACACACCTAACAGGTACCTGAAGAGTACGGTGCGGAAGCTACCCCATGTGGGATTCCTGAATAGTACCTTCCACCCTATGTAACATATCAAGTCCTGGCTAAAAAAAAAAAAAACTACCAGAAGAAAAAGAAATTTTTTTTTATCCAAATCGCCTACAAAACTCGTAGAGCACGACGGCGGCGGCTGTCTGAACATTCATACTCCTTGTCTCACCTTTCTGCGGGATCTCAACACATAGATCAAGCTCCGCCAACAACTCTGCTGGGATACCGTACTTCTCACTACCCAAAAGAAGGACAACTTTCTTTGGAAGCTCATTATTTTTGTCCCCAAGGATAACACTTCGATCAGTTTGCTCAATCCCTACAGCAGAGTATCCATCCAGCTTTCTGGCGTGGATATAGGTTGGGATGTCTGCTACTTTAAGTTCCACGATAGGAAGCCATATTTCGGAGCTCACAGAGACGGAGGTGAAATCCTTGAGCTTTAAAACGTCTCTACTATTGAAGCAAAGGACATTAACCCCCATGATTTCAGACACCCGAGATAGACCTCCAAGGTTGTAGGAATTTTCAATAAGAGAGGCGATCACGATGATATCAGGTCCCTGGTCTTTGTTGGCGCCGTCTTTACTCCGCCGATGTTCGTTTGTCTCGACGAGAGCTTTTGCATCCCAACCTCCGCTTTTTGTTTGTAGCGGAGCCTCTACAAGAGCTTCCACCTCAGTCTTGGTGAATTCTACCTTATGAGTAGCCCCTAGCTGCTCAGCACTACCAGCCGAAATGAACGATGCCCTCGAGTTATGGTTATTTAAGGAAGAGAACAACTCGGGAGGAATTGCATCAGCTTCGTCGCCGCCGAGAAGATAGTTTCCTGAGAAAATTCCTGCAAAGGTGTAGTTTGCCTTTGCATCAAATGTCCTTTCATTTTCGAGTTTTCCGACTGCAACAACCTGCTTGAAAAAGTCGGAATTCAGTATTGATTGCCGTAGACGTTGAAAAATTATATTATCTCTCAAGTGTTGCCTGTCGTAATTAGTTTGGAGGTTTGGTCACTTTGAGGAAACTACTTGCCACTGCACCAAATCATCCCATAACTCAAGCACCATTGATGTAGCCTGGTGGCGGACCGCAACTTTGTTATTGTTACTGAGAGGAATCACAGTGTAGAGCAACTACGAACGTCAGCAGCGTCAAACACCCAACATACATACAAAGGGGATAAACTTCGGTGTAGAATTCCTCCTTGAGACCTGCCTCAAGCTCACGAGCGACCATGATGGTGACTCGCAATAAAGATGCCTGTAGTCGTGGGTTTGGGTTTATCGGGGCTTGAAGATACCTGTAGAGATGTGAGCATAGATCAATCGAGAAAGGTTCTATTCCAGAATGCATACCCCCATAGGCAATCTCTATTGTCCGGAAAGCGTATAATGCATAGCGCAGCCATCCACTATATTCAAACCATCAATTTTTGGTAACTCAAGGTTGCATCTTTATAGCTTACCTCAAGAAGAAATCGATATCTTGGATGAGGTTCATTACACAAAGTCGAAATAACAGTATCTATGAATGAGGCGGACCTCTCAGCTGTTACAAAGCGTTCTAGCACCACTAAAACTTGGAGTTGAGATGTCTAGAACTTGTTAATTTGTGCTAATTGTAGACTGAATTTACCACTTGCCTTCTTCCATTTACTGTAAACAGGCATTCCAGGCTTATTTAATGCCCACGGTGCATATATTTCGTCGCGTAGATAATTCGCAAACTCTGACACTGTAATGCTAGATGGATCGAGCCGAGATAGGACATTGAATATGTAAACTTGTGCCATCTCTTCTCTTTCCTCATAGTACTGTTCATAATGGTTTCTATTACTTGTCGTCAATTATCATGGATGGAATAGCAGGATAGATTTCTACTTACGGTAGAGAAGAAATCTCATCAAAAATTCTTGCTATCGAGTTTTCAACAAAGAAGTCTGGGTCTTTGCTAGGAGTGTAGTTGATGAACTCGATAAAAATGTCTACCGCCCATTTACAGGCGCAGAAGACCTCTGGGGCATTGATATATGCTTCATGGAGCTTGCTTGCATATATGGGGGCTAGGGATCTTTTCCCTTTTGATAGCTTCATAATGTCGTTCCCAATCTGTAGATATTAAGCCTTCACTCACTTTAAACACTTAAAGTAGGTTCAGACTTACTTTAGGCAGTATCTCTGCTAAGGCGAGGTTCGTCCCAAAGCTTGCATAGATCACGGAGGCGTCAAAAATCGTTCTAATTAAACTAACCTCGAGAGGAGATTCGACCGCAACAGCACTCGTGACATCTGCACAGTCCCATAGTTCGCGCACCAGAAGGTCTAGTTTGGGGTAGAGTTTTATGGAGCTAGGAGCGTTGCGAAAGACTGTCTGGAAACATTCTAAAATTCGGAGTAGGGAGCCTTTATCGATATAGCGGAGCATTTTCCGTGTTGTGTCAAAAAGGTTTGTAACATACGTATCGTCCAACTAAACGTTGTCAGTAGATTTAAGGGCGGTGATATATCTCGGCGCTTTACCTCTTTCTCCTTATCTGATGAGATTAAAGTGTTTAACAAACTATACCCAGAATAAAGAAATTTACTGACAACTCTCAATTTGACCGCGCTGCAGCTCATAATCCGTCCAATTCAGCATGATATGCTATCACTCACAATATCAAAAAAGGATAAAGGAATTTACTTCTCATGTTTATTTTGATCTAATCTCGGCAAAGGGAGAATGCTAATGAGTTCAAGGACTTCACTCTTTTCAGGAAAGTTTACTCTATGGCCCTTGTCTAGCAAAGCTGATACAACAGCATCGCAAACCACCAAAAGCCCACTACTAAGCCTTTCGGCTTCAAGGTTAAATTTATTATTCCGTTGAGGATTCCCCGAGGTTTTCACCCAGCCTTGTGCATGTATTAGGCCCCACGAATTTTCGAGAATAGTCAAAAGCGATGCATTAGGTAATTGGTTTAAGAAATGGTGGGTGCGTTGATGGAAGAAAAGGGCGGCGAGTTCCGTTGAGTATCCGTTATCATAAACATTTCTTGGGAGGTTATTCCCAACTTTTTGAAGCGTTTGTGTCAATATGACGCGTATTTTTGAATCGTGGAGTATCCCTAGGCGAAATCATATTTGAGAAACCATCATAGATAATATCGAATATCGGTGTTTTTCTTACCTTCAACAAGTAGTTTGCAGCTAAAAAGAAGCGAGAGAAATCTAAACCTGTTTTTATCAATTGACATGGAATCAAGAACCTTGCTCAAATTTTGATCTGTCTCTCCAAGAAATATAACAAGAAATACCGCCAGGAAAAGAGATTTGCTTGGAATTTTCTCTGTAGTAAAGGTCCTAAACGAACTCAGCAGCTCCGTAAACATGGAATATGGTTTGCCGTTAATATCCTTATTGTTAACAAATAATTCGCGTAAAGGTTGAGTGAAATTTTGTAGAATTAAGTATTCTTTCCCGGCAAATATTTCAGCCATCGAGCTATGAAAAAGAGGTCATCAGTAACTTGAATCTAGAAGAAATTATCAATATTAGAGTATTTGTACTCAAAAAAATGTTCGACCGTTTCTTGGTCCAGTTTGATTGTCAAAAGAATCCTGAAACAGATTGAAATGCATAAATCCGTTTTCAAAAGTGCACTATTTACATAGAGGTTAGCCCTATCCAAGATTATCTTCGACTCAAAGTTAGCTCACAATCGCTTCATTTTAGAAATTCTCACAAGAACAGCCATTTCTTCGGCTCCAAGCCCATGACCAGATGTTTCTACAGCGCCTTCCATAATACCTTTCATTATATATACTCTAGCTGGCGCGAAAATATTGTCTTGCCTATTATCAATGAATCTTAATAAAGCAGCCGGGTCTCGACTTTGAACGGTGACTTTCCGCAGGAAATCAGTAAGGTTGTCACCGTATTCACATCTATCGTTATTCTTTGGGACAGAGAAATGGTGGGCCGCGATTGAGTAAGGAAGGAAGATATCTGTCTTGGATAGTGTAATTTAGTAATCGTGTATAGTTCAGGAAAGAGAATGTGTTGGTCTTGGCAACAAACCGTTGATAAAGCTCTTCCCTCTTTCATCTTGAAGTAATTTTCCCAATTCTGCCCCGTCAAGGCTAAGTAAGAACTCCCACACCGCCTTTTGCAATGGTCCACAAGGAGATGTCAGTCCTAGCGTCATTAAAACTACTATCCAACTCCCATATATTGACGAAGATGGCCTCAAAAGACGATGAAGATCGGGAACCGTTGCAAGGAACTGGTTCGTCGACGTGGAAAGTGAAATGATCTCTATCATTGTAGAATATTTTGACCAAGCTGCTACGTCTTTTGCTGATGATGGGTCATATTTGATAAGTTTATTGTCAATAGGCTCCAATAGAAGTCGGAAGGAGGAGTTCAAAATGTAGAGACAAAACTTCCGGCGTTCGTTAAACCCAGTGGTAAGTCCGTTCTATAGCGAGTGAGCAATTTGGGGATTTTAGATAGGAATTCTGGACTAACCTGTAGTAGTGTCCAATAGTTTTCCTGCTGTAGCATGTGCTCCGAAGGGCGAGAACTGGAATTATCTAATGATACCCAACGCAGCCAGATGCTAAACGCTAGATCTACATGCGTGGAAGATCCAAGGAGAATCTTAATAACCTCCCAGACAATCTACAGATAAATCTTACATATTAGGCTTTTTGGTTTCGAGGGTTAGGGTTTTCGGCAGACTATCTTACCTCCGAAATGTCGCTGAGAAGACCCGAACCGGGATTTCCAAGGAGAAGACGGAAAACATGACAAGACAGTTCGGAAATTTTCGAGTGTCTTGAAGCAATCAAAGAGATGATAAGGCGTGTTAATATCGACTTGCTAGCAATATAGGTTCTAGCGAGCTCTGTTTCTTTGGTGTCCGAAAGAAGAGCAATTTTAAGGAAACATAGATATTGAATCACGGTTGGATATAGAGATTGAAATAATTCTGGACTTTCGGGCTCCCGGTTTGTTCCTAGTTTAATAGAACAATATTTATCCAGAAAATGCGCCATATCAACCTCAAATGCATCGTCGCTGGCGACGTGTGATTTCGAAGCCGCTAATATGAGTGCTGAAATTGTCGATTCGGCTCCCACAATTAAATCAGTTAATATGATCGGAACAGTTAGGGCTATTTTGCTGCCAAGTTGAAGATTTTTATGTATAGCGTCCTCGTGATCATCGGTGGGAGGAAGAACCAAGCCTTTCACAAAATCGCTAAGGATATTTTCGGAGTAGTTCTAAACATACCAGTGGAATAAAAGAATCAGCGAAACCCTTTCCCTTGAGAGACTGGCTTATAGCCGGGTATGATTTGCACATCTTGGGCTAACGACAACAGTGACGCCAAAATTTCAGCTAGAACAGCCTTTTCTTCCCCATCTTGTGAAATAGACAATTGCTGAGCAATATGGCCAGTGAGTGGCCGTTCCCCTTTTGATTCGACTAGTGAGGTCAAAATTCTCGCAAGTGAATGGTGGTTGGTGATTGCATCCATGTTGATTGGTGTTTTTTTATGTGATGGCGGGGCAAGTCAAGGTGGGGTGTCGAGCTATACAGCCGGGTAAACTTGACGCAGTAGTGGCAAGGCACTATTCCCGAAAAGGGAAAATCAAAATATTGACATTTCAGGAACCGCACAGCTATCTCTGCGACTTGTAAACAGCTTCACCTCAACCTTCCATCTAACATCAACACACTTAGATCAAGTATGTCGATGTCTAGCAACAACATAGTATCTCCACCTGGAACTCCGCTGAGGCCTCCAATGATGACAAACGAGAACCGCTCATTTCTCGATATCGCATCCCACCTTCATCATCCGTTGAGGACCCATGCGTCGAGCGCATCATTGCGCTCGCGAGAACCAGCTCTGCAAAGAAGTTCCGCAGAAATAAATCGGGGCGGAAATGTTAGAGTTGTGGTTCGAGTCCGCGGTTTCCTCCCTAGAGGTTTGTGCATAGCTCTTTCACCGATCTGAAGTATTGAGCTGAGACGTCTGTGTAACACCACCAGAAATCGAGCGAGGAGCAATCAATCTCATCGAAATGGACCCACGAAATCAAACTACTATTCTTCATCCTCCTCCAGAATCTTGCTCAAAAGTAAACAGCCGAAAATTTGTAGAGAGGAAAGAATTCACGTTTGACAACTCTTTCTGGAGTTTTGATCGCCGCGATGAGCATTACGCAGATCAAGAAGATGTCTATAACGCGCTCGGGGAGGAATTCTTGGATCACAACTTTGAAGGTTATCACACATGCATTTTTGCATATGTAAGGAGGCCAATATCGATATTGAGTATTGTGTCAGGTATTGACGATAGTGATTAGGGCCAAACAGGTGCAGGGAAGAGTTATTCAATGGTTAGCCCTCTGCACTGTTAGTTTTAAATCTGACGTTGGCTAACCGATGCAGATGGGTACCCCCGAACATCCTGGGCTTATCCCACGCACATGTCGCGATCTTTTCGAGAGAATCGAGTCCAACAACTCGCCCAGTGTAAACTATTCGGTCCGTGTTTCGTACTTCGAGGTTTACAATGAACATGTATGCGATCTCCTAGTGCCTCGCCGAGAAACACCATATTATCTAAAGGTTCGAGAATCACCAACCGAGGGTCCTTACATAAAAGATCTCACAGAGGTCCCAGTCAGGAACATTGGTGAGATATTGAAGTGGATGAAAATGGGAGACAATAATAGGACTATCGCGTCCACGAAAATGAACGATATTAGTAGCAGAAGTCATGCAGTGTTCACTCTAGTGTTGAAGCAGATCCACCATGACATGGATACGGATGAAACAACCGAAAGAGTCGCAAGAATTAGGTAGGCCTCGCTTTTGCATTGGGAAAGAATAAGTGTCTAATCCAAATTAACAGACTTGTGGACTTGGCTGGTTCAGAAAGAGCAAACTCCACTGGAGCTACAGGGGCTCGGCTAAGAGAAGGGTCAAACATCAATAAATCCCTTACAACACTCGGAAGGGTAATAGCAGCACTAGCAGACGATGTCCCGACGAAGGCTGGCAGAAAAAAGAGAGAAGTGGTTCCATACCGCGACTCCGTAAGCAGCCGAATTCCGGTTACGAACGAACATAGTACTGATGGAGACTTCCAGATCTTGACCTGGCTCCTGAAAGACTCTCTTGGTGGTAATTCTAAAACCGCTATGATTGCGTGTATATCCCCCTCCGATTACGAGGAGACCCTTTCTACCCTACGCTATGCGGATCAGGCCAAGCGTATCCGCACGCGCGCTATCATTAACCAAGACCATGTTTCTGCTGCGGAACGTGACGCCCAGATTGCGGAGATGCAGGAGACCATCCGCAACCTACAAATCTCCGTATCTCAAGTTGCCCAAACGAAGAAGGAAAACGATCGGCAAAACGAACAGCTTGAAATGTACCAAAATGAGGTAGAAAAGATGCAGAGAATGATGGAGGAAGCCAGGCAGGTTGCAGAGTGCAAGATCAAAGCCTTACAGACCCAGAATGAAGCATTGAGGCTGCATCTAAGACTCGCTATTGAAAGCCTAAAGAATCCCATCCCAGCGGTACTCCCACCATCCAGAAGGACCAGTATTGGTGAAGGAGGAGAGGAACAGATCGATGATGGTGAGGAATACGACGAAAGTGAAGAAGAATCTGGAGAGGAGGATGAAGAGAGGGATGAGATGGAATCGAGGCTCGTAGATCTGATACACGATCTCGGGATGTTCAGACGCAAAGTTTCGGATGATAAGGGTCGGTTTTTGGAGCAGGCGTATATCCAGGAGATACCAGCCGATGCATAAAACTGTCTACGGTTCTTGGGATAAAATAAGGCGGGTTTGGTCATTTATTACTGGCGTGGAGTTATCGGATTATTCTTTTGTTGGAGGGATAATTGGCTTTAGTGGTTTGATTTCGGCTCTAAGCTATGGTCCATGTGTAAAACCTGTGGGAGTCTTGTATATTTTTTTAATAGCTTGCCATGGGTGGTACGGGTGGTTGGTTTCTTTTACAGAGGTACTAGGTTTCACGTGTTGCGTATAGCTACGTTAACGCATTAATCACAAAGGTAATTTTGCTAGCTATGAAAAAAAAAAAAGCAAATCTCAACCAAGGGGGAAGAGGGGGAGGGGGCGGAAAGAGGCCCTTTTCTAGATGTTCACCTTATCCCTTAGTCTGGCAATGCTGGCACCCCTATACTAGAGGAATTGAATTTTTATGGAGATCTATTATTTCATATCTAAATAGTATAGTCAGATATCTCTGTTATCACGAAAGGTTTCAATTGGATGGTTGGATGCCTCCGATTTCTGCGGCCTGGCGGGTTACAGCTGCCAATAGGCAAAGAATGGGGTGCGTTAAAGGGGGTGGCATGCATGTTCTCAGATCAGTATTGACTCTACTCTCCCTCCTCACGCGAGCAAGGAGGGGCCCAGCCTGTCGCTGCGCGGCAGGCCCGACTGCGTGCGTGAAATACATACCGATGTTTATTTCACACCATTACACCGAACATCATGCCTACCTGAGCCATTGGACAGAGCCGGAGGCCGCTCCTCACCAGTACATACAGCCGTATGAATTCCTGGTGGCAACGACCCGCGAACATCAATATGGGTCACTCATCCACTCCCCCACAACCTCATGGTGGCCCCAAATCCCAGAATCAAAAATTATAACAGAGAGGATAGGTAGAGAACTATTGTTTGATTATTATTCTCCTAGGATTCATGGAGTTATACGGGATATGTTTCTTAGACCTGCCTCCCTGTTCACCAGATCTCAATATGCAATCCTACAGGATAAGAGACTTAATAATATAATGTAATGTAGAGAGCTATGAGGGCTGCGTGGAGAAATGGGATGGTATTCCACAAGAGATTTTTGATGCTTGATAATATGCCTAAAAAGGTAAACCAAAGTTATACTGCAAATGGAGGTCATACAAAATAGTAGTTCTATTCTTTATTGAATTCACCTAATTGACATCTGTGGTTGTTGTTTTGCTTGTAGGTTGTTGCCATGCGCGGAAAATTATGACAGGGGTATTTATCTTATCAGATTCTTCAGCGAACCCCCCAGTACTAGTACCTACATGTAGGTAACACCACCCACTCTAATGAGTCAGTAGCTACATAAGTTGACCTCCACCCCTCCAAATCCAACACCATACTAAACTTACATACCCCGCGCAGATTTTCGGAGTACCAGACCAAATGGATCTTAAAGATACACAAAAACCAATATCACATAATTTCGACTTCGCCGGTGACTCCTCAGATGAGGATCAAGTTGGCGACGGTAGTTTAAATCCTGAAGCCGAGGACTTAGTGGATCGATGTAGCGAGCTTTTAGATGAAGTAGAGGCATTTCAGAAGAGCTTGAGAAGGAATAAACTTGAAAAGGGCGTGGAATTGCGGCATTTTCAAACTGCAGTAAAGAGCGAGTTAAGAGGATTACAGTCGGTAAGTTATCGCTATCATGCGAGTGAGTACATGTTGCTAAGCTGTGATTAGCTCACTTTCGAGGTGCCAAATTCTTCAAAAACTAGGCATTCGCTAAGAAGCTCCAATCTTTCTTATTTGGAGACTGTATGGTTAGCCGCGAAGTCGACGACGGGGATTAAAGGCCTTACCAAGGGATTTACTATTACAGAACCTGGTGAACTGTTGGGAGATAATGAGAAGAGGGGGAGGCGGAAAAAAACATCTGTTTCGGTAGACGTTGTTGGGCAGAACGGATTGCAGTGGTAAGTGTATTACCCTTGGAGTTAACGGAAGAAAAGCCATTGACAGTATCGGAATCCAGGATAAAGGTTTCTACAATAACGAATTCTCGAGTCCTCCACGAGATTGCGAAAGCTGGGTGGGAGGAATCAACATCTCTTTATGATTCAGAATCTGAAATCGAAGATACTCTCAGCCATGAACAAGAGGAATCTACACAGCTAGCCACCTCTTCACTATCTCTCATAAAAATGTCGAGGCTCATGCACAAGGCAGCGAGACAGACACGGATTCAATATCTCCACCCTACGATCCTCTTCTTTCTACCAAATATACACCCTTCTCCCTCCATGCCGGAAATAGAAACTTTCCTTTCTGCTCTCCTTGCAACTGGAGCACGAATCCAGTGCGGACCTGATTTGGACCTCATATCTCCAAAGCCGAGCCTCGAAACAATGCTTCAAAGTCTGGAATTAACCGAATCCCGCCGCTACAAAAGCTTTTCAGACGTCCTTAATATAGACTGTACTATCCTCCTAGCTCTCGTTTCTGATATCTCCAATGCAAATGTTTCCGTCGAACCCCGATTCCATCCAGCGATTCTCCGTCAACTCGAGTTCGAGAAAGAGCTAGCACTGCTCCCAAACTTATTGTGGCCGGCGTTACGTGGGAGGAGAATGGTGTGCACAGATACGGCAAGGGAGAGATTTGAGGAAATCGTGGAGATTGTTGGGAGCGAAAGTGAGAAGGCGAGGGCAAAACTTATACTCAGTAATAGGAGGAAGAATAAGAGGGGACAGAATTTAGATAATGACCAGTACTATTACGACGATGGCAATATGGAGCCGGCAACTTCACAGGAAACTTCTGCATCGCGACTAAAAATATTTCAAGAGTCTTCAATACATACAGTTCCAGAAGACATAATATTTCCTATTTTGACACTTCCAGAATGGGAGTCGGAGCAATCGGAGGAGCAGAGTGAAGAGAAGGAATGCATGGAGAGGGTCTCGAAGAAACTTTCACAGGTTAATAAAAGTGTGTTCATGATGGGGTGGAAGAGGGGCTACACTACCGTTACAAGTAACAGAACGGTTGCGAAGTTGATTGAGAGCCAGGTCGGTGATGGAGAGAAAGGTCCGGATTTGTTTGTACTAGATACAGCGCGGAGTTTAGTGGGGAAAGCGAAGAGAATTGAGAAGACGGATTTGGAATGAAGGATGTACTACAACTGTAGGGGTAGCTCTGTAGACAGTGACTACTGTTGCAACCACGATCACTGTCTACAGAATTATTCCGGTATGCGTAGTACATCTAGCAATACTGTTATCGAAGAGTAGCAGCCTAATGTTCCGTACTCAGTTCCTTAAAACGTTAGTACCTGTCTCAATTCTGCAATCCATTTAATAGTCTCATCCCTAGGCGTTGTGGTGCAGATAAAATACAGGCTAGGCACGAGACTGCCTATTTAGTTATTTTCAGTTTCCTTTCGGTATTGCTGTTCGGGAATCATCACACGATCGAGTGATATGACATGATTTGGTATATGAGTTCGCACAATACCGCAAAAACTAATCGGAAGAGACGACCAAAAGCTAGCTTACGAATTTTTGAGGTCAAACTCAAAAAATAGTAGGTATACAGCGCGGCGACGGCGATTTCTATACGGCGCAAATGTATGAGCGCGAACATAAGTTGCTTAATCCCGCATGCGCCTGTTCTGCTCTGGTCATATATGTACCGGGTTAATCATAAATACCGAGAATCAGATAAGATAAACGCACCTATTTCACAGCAAGATTCCTCTATCAGATTCTTTGTATTTAGCGTCAACACCCGTACATGTACCCAAGGTGCCAAATTTAGAGTAAACGTGCTTAGGCTGTTTTGGGACGGCCAGTATTGGCAAGAACTCTTCCGTATCCGGTATGGCTAGCACAGCCACTCCCACAAAGGCGTTGTTGTCTTCAATTCCCGGACCTCCCCATGGCGGCGCAGCAATTGGAACGCATACGCAGCAGCCACAAGACATCTTCATAGAAGTCTCGTAGTGTGCAGCCTGTCCCGTCGTTCCACCCAGCTGTCAGTTAACAAAGTTGTATGTGCAGCAATCTTCCAGAAAACACCAACAGGAATCCCTAGACACAAACAGCTCTACACTAGATTCAATACCTGTGCACATCCCACGTGTCGATCTTAAAGCTTCTACCCCGAACGTTAAATTTACATTAACAAATTCCCTCATCTCTCACCCGTGGTTGCTCTGTTCTCAAAACCTACAGGATGCGTGGCTGGCTGCAAGCTGCGCTGCTCGCGGTTTCGACAACCGCTAGTATTGCGTTGGCGAACGAATATCCTATGGTACCTATCTTTTGCTTTTAACCAGCCGCTCATTTCCCGGGAATAAATCAATCGAGATTGCTAACCGAAGATTTCCTCGCTCCTGTAGACATCTGATGGTGACCAGCAACAATGTTCGGGAATGTACAACAAGAAGGCGTGGGGCGGGAACCTCGACCCTGCTATAACAGTCAAATTCACCCCTCACCACGATGACGATCATGTGGTATCCTTGATCATCTTCGAATTCCGAGATGAAAGCTTCCTGGGGAGATATCCAAGTGAGGATTCTTTTAATGTTTGTGACTCCTACGCTCGCGCTCTCCTGTTTTTTTTGTTTGCCGGCCCTTCTTCTTTAGGCAACATTGGCATTGGCATTGGCATTGCTAGGAGCTTACGTGTTACACCATCTTTTAGAAAAAATACATTTGCAACGACGAAGGCGTAAAGGCAGACCTTTGTAATTCCACCGATGCCGGTAAATTTATTCTTGAAGCAGATACAAATAGAAGCTCTACTGGCAGCATCTATAATGCTGCGATAAACTTGAAAAAGGTTGAGCCGATTTACTACCCAATTAAGAGGACTGGATACTACTGTGTTTGGGCAAACCCATTCAATCCCGTGGACGTTCAGTATGATGCAGTTGTCACGTTTCAAAATTCGTATGGTGAATTGCCAGCAGCCCAGATTGCCAAACTACCGTTCTACGGTGGGCTGACGATTGTCTATGCCGTCATTGGAGCTCTATGGGGTTTTTTGTATTTCCAACATAGACAGGACATTCGTGAGTACACTGGTTTTCCCTTAACGCACTTTGTTTGATCGACTAATTTGCGATAGTTCCGGTTCAAAATTATATTACGGCGATTGTTATTTTCCTGGTAGTGGAAATGCTCATCACCTGGGCTTTTTACGACTATATGAACGTCCACGGCTCCAATACTGGCTCGAAGGTTTTGATGATCATTGTCGCGATTCTTAATGCTGCCCGCAATTCATTCTCATTCTTTCTGTTGCTCATTGTTTGCATGGGCTATGGTGTTGTCAAGTAATCTCTTCCCTTATTTTGTATGGCAATCGTTATGAAACTTTACTAATTTGCCAGCAAGGCCTTCCCTTGGACAGCTCATGAAATATGTCCGTATCCTCGCTCTCGCGCATTTCGTCTTTGGCGTTGTTTATGCCATCGCTTCTCTTACGATCACTCCCGATTCAGCCGGCCCTCTAGTGATGCTCGTCATCTTGCCTCTTGCGGCAACCCTAACTGCATTTTATATCTGGACCCTCAATTCACTAAAACTTACAATGAAGGAACTTCTCGAGCGAAAGCAAAACGTAAAGCTCCTCATGTACAAGCGTCTCTGGTGGGTCCTGCTGAGCAGTATCGTTGTAATTTTCGGCTTCTTCTTTTTGAACAGTCTTACATTCGCTGGACACGGAAGCCCCGACTTTATCCCGAGTCATTGGAAAACCCGCTGGTTCGTGTTGGACGGATGGTTGAATCTTGTATATCTCGTGGATATCAGCGTCATTGCCTATCTGTGGCGTCCTACTGCTAATAACCGCCGTTTCGCCATGTCTGAAGAACTCGCGCAGGATGATGACGGTTTTGAGATTGCCTCATTGGCTGATTCTGAAGATGAAAGGGACGAGGAGCAGGGACGAGTAAGAAATAATACAAATGCCAATGGTGTTACAGCTCCAGAGGCTGGAAGAACTCAAGGTCTTGCGCCCGCAGCTCAGCCGCCACACGGGAGAAGGAGTATGGATAGGGGACGTGACAGTGTAGAAGAGACGATGTTCAGTGTGGGAGGCATGGACGAGTGGAGTGACGATGACGATGACGATGGTAAAAGGTTAACCGGCCGCAAGGCGGATTAATTTTAAGCCACAAAATGTGAGGGATGATCCTATTTTATTTCTGCGTACTAGTGTTGCATTAGTAATACCATGTATTTGGTGATTCCACCAGGTCTTGGGTGATTTGGTTGGGGGAGATGGCAAAGATAGGACCGCATTACGAGTATCTTTATTTTTCCATTGTTATTTTTCCTAAGGGTCTAAAGAGGATGGGTCTTTTTTCTTTTTTTGTAGTAAAATATTTATGAATTTTCTTCTCTGATTCGCCCTTTTAGCTCTCTCGCCCCTCCGGGATACATGATGTTTATAGGTCCTCTAGGGAATGGAGATTTGTGATCGAGTGATATTATGTGATTGCGTGATATGGGGTTGAATTTCCTAAAGAGTAAAGCTAGAAAGAACACAGAAACACATATCATGCTTGCCATGGCCACTCAAAATGAATTACGGAATGTCTGCCGGGGCCTTTTTGCTGCTAAGCGTCAAGCTTTTTTTGTAATACCCACCACCAAAGCACATAATCTCTCCTCCTAAAACATAATAATATAGAGGTCTCGATCCCGGGGCCGGAATGTGAGTTCCCAGTTATGTAGTTTACTAATGAGGAGTGATCTCCGGCTCTATGTGTACGCTAAACCTACAAAATCAATATGAAGCTAAGATAGGATTTAATCGAGCAAACAAGTTCAAAGATATGGATAATGTTAGATTATACTTGGGTTTCATAGCTGGTCGAGTAGGAACACCTACAGTACCAAATGGTGGGTGGATCCGCTACAGCATCCCCCCATAATACACCTATTAATAAGGAAGGAATAAAAGGTGAATAAGTGCAATACTACACCTATGGCGTGAGTCGAATTTGGTGTTCCCGGATAGATACGGTAGTACTTATCTGGTAGTGATTCCATCCAGGTCTCTTGCGCTGTAGATATACATGTATTTAATTGAGAGATATGTAAGGTTAGTTTGTACTCTACCTACTGTGTACTAGTTAGCTAGCCAATGACGATCTTAACACCCAAATAATATTAAGAAATTTATGTCTATACAAGAGTTTCCCGGCCTTTAGCCAGAGTAGGAACTGTTATGACTTAAACAATCTCATCATATCACTGAAACCCCAAGATGCCCTGTCTACCGACTGACTCCAACATATTTGATAGAGAAAAAGAAAACCTCTCAAACCTGGCCAATCAAATCCCTTGAATCGCACATTGCATATCGGATATATCTATATACTTATTAGATATCATCCAAATCCCATAAATATTAGCAAAACAGAGAACCGGAACTGACCGCCGCTCGCCGCGGCCGGTATAACCATTGAATAAGCATAAGATGTCTCTACGCCATGGGAGTAGACCATTCAGTTACTCTTAAAAAGCCCATTGTATTTATCTCACAGGGAGATGTCTCCGGCAGCGCCCATCTAACTAATAAAATATTAGAGATTGGCTCTGGAACCAGAGACGTCTCCCACCCTCGGCAGCGCCCAGGCAACTACCTCTTCTCTAGAAGTGTATCACAACTGCCCCACCGGGGGGTGTCTACGTTATTACTCATGCAGCCAATGTGGTTATGAGCCAACATTAAGCTATACGGTAGACATCTTCCGCCCTAGGCATCATTCAAGGGGCAGAGATATATATCTATCTTCTTGCCCAAACCCTCTATCTCCATCTCGATGATAAATACCGAGAGATATTTCACTCAACCTAGCCAAATCTCTCGACTGAAAAAAAAAGCCCAGGACAGAGAAACATCCTCCCCCTTTGGCAGCGCCCAAGGGATTAGCAATCATCTCATAAAAAGCCTTTCACTTACCTCAAAATATATACCAGAAGATGTTATCATTGATAACTCCGAAGGACCCGAATAAATCAGAGTAATGAATCCAAGAGACTATCAAAAACATCTTCTCTCACCCTTAGCATAGCTATCAGTCTAGGGATCAGCCCAATAATTTGTTGAACAAAGACTAAGATGTTACTCAGTCGAAGGCAAAGATAATGATTATGAGCTTTCTAAATGCAACCCACCCTTGGCATAGCCCAGACGATATATATCCGATTACCAAGAGTATGGGTATACTTATCTTGTTGTAAAGACCCCCCTTTCACCTTCTCAACGGCACACCGCATGTGGCGGACCATGGAAGTCTTACACGAAGACTCTATGGCATCCCCGAGGCTCAGCAGTGTCCAAAGGAATAGATATCTAGTATCAATTTTAATTTTTAAACCCAACTATATTTATCTCACAATAAAAACAAGGGGATGTACAATGCGATCTGGTCAAGTCTCCCAACTTCTTAATCCCAATGTACATCCCCCTCCCTCGGCAGCACCCAGAGAATTATCCGTCTTCTAGCAGTGTATTATGTCCGGGTAGTTGTGTCACCTGGAGATATCTACAGCACTGCACATCTAGTCAGCATAATTATTAGCTATCATATACCCCACAGTAGATGTCTCATCCTAGGCAACTCTCAGAGAATACTTATCTTATATGTATCTGCATTCCTGGATCCGATTATGTTTAAACTAGGGGACATCAACCCCCACCCAAAACTCTCCAAAAGGAGTCTCTGACCCTGAGGAAGTTAACAGCCCCCTGGAGTGCGCTCAGAGTAGTAGAGCATTCAACCAAAAAGACTCCTGCCACTTGTTTCACAGGAGATGTCTACAGGCCGCACATCTAGCCAAGGTAATTATTAGCCATCATATGCCCCACAGTAGACGTCTCCCACCCTAGGCAACGCCTAGGGAATCATCTATCCTTGCCTAAAACCGTCTTATAAGCTTTCTGTACGATATACTTATACCAGGGGAAGTATTTGTCTTAGGTTTCGGCCATCATAGGTAAAAGCCAGAGCCAAAATCTAAAGGAATCGCCCCCTCGGCAGCACCCAGAAGATGGATATGAGAGAATGTAATTAACCAAAGCTCACTACCCTTATATGTTCTCATGTTAAGAGCCAGAAAATGTCGACACCATTATTTCACCGGGAGATGTTCAGGGTTGCTCTCCCACCAATATAAGTATTTGTAGCGAGTCGGGCACGTTGAAGACCTCCGCCCTAGGTAGCGCAAGGGATTATCAACCCTCGATTATACTTATACCGGGGATGTATCTGCCTTCAGCCCCCAGACGGTGAAGACTCGGACTTCAAGCACCAGATACCCCCAAAGGGAACTTCGCGCAAATATACGGGCAACAACTCCTTCCCTCGGCAGATCCTAAGATTTTGGTGCTGTATATGTATCTGTCTATGATTAGAAGATGTCTGGGGCCTGTATATGACTAGATCCTTCGGGATAGTCATATCTAAACCTAGACATCTTCTACCCTTGGTATTACCCAGGAACACCCTATCACCCACTTATTAGCACATCGGCCATAGATACCCAAAGAATCAAGCTCACTTACCAAATAGCTTACCCCCACTTTACGGAGTCAGAGATGTACGCAGCTTAATCCAAGCCACTTCCAAGGGGAGATGGCACTGAACTCGGGGCGCACATCTACTGCCCTCATCATTGCCCAGAGAACATCCAATCACACCATCGCTCACTCATTAGTACACCGACTGTCTATATCCGAAGAACCAATAACCAACAAAGAGCTTACCTTCATCTTATAGAGTCAGAGGATGTGTACCCCTCATGAAAGGCCATCCCAGAGAACCAAGTTTTTATGACTGACACACATCTTCTACCCTCTACTTCACCCAGGGCTTGGGGGTATATACGTACATGTAGATATAGGGGACAGGGAGTACTAAAACATCAAGGATGTTCAACAATACAACCAGTCCATACATGAGCACTTACCACCTGTACGGTGTTTTGAAATATCTTAGTCCCTTGGTCCTTCTTTGGCGCTTCAGTTATCTGTAAGTTGGTGGTCAGCGGGGTCGGAGATTTCAAAAGGGGAAGGGAAGGGACATGTACTTGAATATATGGACTTTACTAGTACGCAGTACCGAGATTGAGTAGAATAAAGGCTCTGATAAACCGGGGATTGAGGGGGTTGAGAGAAGATGACATAGATAGAAGAGAAATTGTAGTAATAGGAGGAAGATTGATAGATGAAAGCAGTAAAATAACGATAAAAGATGTCGATGGACCCACATCCCGTAGATGAAAATAGTGTTGTAGATGAAAAAATGAATTCCGTAGATGAAAAAGACCAATGGGTAAATGGAAAGGTAGTGTGATGGAAGACGAAAGAAGAAAGGAGAGGAAAGAGAAGAGAGGACTGTTGGTGGAAAAAGCTGTGACTTATACCATCCACAGCCCTCAGTCCTAACTGTCGGTGAGTTAGGGCTTGCCCTGCCTGGGCTTCCAGGATGGATGGCGAAGGGGGCTTTGGCCGTCATATGAATTAACATGTGATGGGAGCGTTTATGAACAAACAGAGGTGCAGATGGCTATGTGGGATATTTGATTTCGAGACATGTCGGCTCACTCCTACGGCCAGATGGTCTCGAAGTGGCAGCGTTGTGGGTGTACCACATATTTCATTACCATGCGTGTGTGTGTGTGTATATACGTGTGCTTTCTTCTATGTTTGCGTTCGAGAGTATTGAAGACACGATACGGGATTTACAGAGTAGACATATAGGCCCCCGTAAAACGGAACACGCCCCTAGCTTGTACCCCGAGGGCCCTTATAATCCTGCAACGCCCACCACGAGCCACCGTTACAAAGTTGCCAACCACCACAGCAACAAACAAACATTGAGGGCCAAATAGATTGGCCAAGTGAGACCAGAAGGAACTAAATCCAATTATATAAAAAATATAAACATTTAGTCCTGAATTTTGAGTTGTGGAGGGAATTTGGGGGGGGGGGGTTGTGACACTAGAGTATTGAGGTCGTTGCATCACTTCAAGGACCCTCGGGGGTACTGGTGAACCGTAATAGAGAGGGGCATGATCATAGATCAAGCCACACGAATCATGAGAGTTACAAGGACAAGAGGAGAAGAATTCAGATTGGATAGGGGTAAGATAGCATGGTAGGACGCCAAACTCGTTTCCAACCTCCAACGCAGGTGTCCCACATGCGAGTGATATCCCATGACACATCACACGAAACATCGTGATCATAAGCTCTCACTCGCTATTATTACATCTCCAAATGGAGCTTGGTGGCTTTTTCTTTTTATAAAAAAATTTAGCCGGGATGAATGGATTTGAGCTTAGTGGACTATCATCAACTTATGAATGAATTGCGACCCGATTAAGACCAGAATGACTGCCCATTCTGGTATTATTGGTACCGGAATATCCGGTATATGGGGGGATGGAGGTGGAGAGGGTGGGAGGGGAGTCTATTTCTACAGTTCTATCTATTTGGAGATTGGTTCATATTGCCTACGTATTACCGCACTTGTCTGGAAGATTTTTACTCCTTCGCTCCTGCCAGGAGCCTCGAACTAGGCGTCGGCGCCCTCCATCCCCGCCCTTCTAGGAACCTGGCAAGTCCCCACTCGACGCGGCCGTACTACACAATTAGCTACTTCGAGTCCACAATTCCACACCTCGAAGGTATATAGTATAGCTAAAATCCAGGGTAAGGTAAACTGATAGAGAGTACTCACCAGTTTCTTCTCTGGACTAACTACCCCCTTCTTAATCCACACCGCATAAGCCCCCATCAAATTCGCCATTACCACATCGGTAAAGAGGCGATCACCCACTACCGCCACCTGCTCCGGCCTGCTTACGCCCACATTTGCCGCAAGGAAATGTTTAAAGATCTCTTCATGACACCCCGGTTTTTTTGTGCTGTGCCTTAGCACGCGCACTCCCGTGTTCTTCTCTAGTATATCGGCCTGCACACACCACATCAGCTCAACTCAGCCAAGCTCATATGGCGCCCCAAGACCTACCTCCTTACCCCCTGGATCATCCCACGCCGCCCCCGACGAATTCGAGACAATCAACAGACGATCGCCCGGATACGCTTCTTTCAGGGCCTTAAACTTCTCCTATACCCAGCGAACGTTAGCGAACACTCCTGCAGAGAGGGCCGCTACCGACGCGGGGGACAGGACGAGACGGACATTGTATGCAGGATTAACATCGAGCTGGTGAGCGACCGCAAAGCAGTTGTCCTTGTCGAGGACGACGGCGTGGATGCCGGGTGCGATGGGAATTGGGAGGTCAGCAAAGGTGGAGATGGTGAGGTGAGGAGCGCAGAGAGTGGGTTTGTGGAGGATACGGAGGACGTTTAGGGTTGCTGAGATGTTGAAGGGCATTTGATGCGGTGGTGAAGTGATATGAGAGGTGGGTGAGGTTTGTTGACGGGATGAGGGTTAGGGGTCTTTGTTGTTGGAGGGTTGGACCCCGGGGGTGTGGGTTTACCCGGAGGGAGGGGTGGTAACTGGTAAGGTGCATGTAGGTACATGTAGTAGGCGAGGCGCTAAGGAATCTTTTGCAGCGGAGTGGGGTTAGGGTTCAATGTTTATTTGGACCCCAACCGCGTGCCTGTCGTAGGGCTGTAAGACTGAAAAGACTGAGCTTGGCAGGAACGTTTGTGACATGTTGATCAGTTTAGTTTCACGACATGCGGATCTGCCGGGAAATGGGCTTATATCAAAATTCCCCAAGCTACCAAACTATCATCTCTTTTCTCACACCGCCCCCCCCCCCCGGTTCTCCTCAATTGCATGTAAGCTCTCAGCCAAAGAACAATCACACTGCTTCAAGTGTAAACAGATATTCGGATTATCGGCTTGAATTCAATAACATAAATCATAACGGCTAAAAAAAATATACAGACAACCAATCAACCACCACCCTATCTCTCACCAACAAAAAGAAGCCCACATAGCTACATATGTATTTACACATTACTCTCCTCCACACTCTCTATAACCCCACTAACCTTTCATGCAGAAGTAACATAGTCATCACTCTTATACTCCATAAACTTTCTCGCCGGCACACCCTTCCTAAACCTCTCATCAATCTCAGAGAAGGTCAAACCCTTAAACTCCGGCACACAGAAGTACACCCAAATCGTGCACATCAAACTCGTTGCACCAAATATGAAGCCAACCTTCCCCTTGAGGTTCGCCTCATCAGGGTTAACCTACATGTATTCAACTATTAGCAGACCACCACCAACAGCTTCGACACAAGAGTGCGAGAACCTACCAAGTACGGAATCGCAAAATTCATAATGAGCCCCCAAAGACTCTGTACGACCGTTGTGAGACCAATCGTTCTACTCCTCAGCCTCGGACTACTGGCCTCTCCCAGGATGACATATCCCATTGCGCCAATCGTCAAGAACCACACATACGCATATATAACCGTCAGACTACTCTGGACCCACTGAGCGGCGGCCGTCGGGACGACATCCATGACTCCAATAAGCGCAAGCATGACCGTCAGTACGGCCATCCCCACCAGCGTCACAATCCGTCTTCCTGCACTATTAACCAACCACCAACTGCTGATATTCCCCGCAACACCACACGCCGTGACTCCTACACCCAGCGAGAACGTCTGCGATGTAGGCAGCCCCGCCAGCTGGAAAAAATACGTCGAGTACCCAAGCACAAAGATAATCCCTGACAGATGCTGGCAGCAGAACGCCCCGAGCGTGATCATGGTTCTACGGGCGTCGACGCCACGGAAGCAGTCCGCCCAACTCGCCTGCGCATACATCTCACTCTCCATGACCAGCGTCTGCTGTATCTGCGCCAGTCTTGGCCCCACATCTCTCCCCTTGCCATGAAGTCTCTGCAATGACTTCTTCGCCTCGTCGAGGTCTCCCTTCCTGACCAAATGCCACGGGCTCTCTGGCGCAAACGGAAGCACCGCAATCAAGAACGCGGGTAACAGAAACTGTATACAGAACGGCGCACGATACGCCCACCTGTCCTCTCTCTCGCCGAATGCCTTGATAACCGCATTGCTCAATAATTGACCAATGACGATTGCGAGCGACACACCGCATGTGGTGATGCCCCGAAGCACCACCGGCGAGATCTCAGAGCAGTAGGCGGGCGCCATGCTGAGGTAGAAGCCGAGCGCGAAGCCGAGGATCATTTTCGCGACGACAAAGACGGCGCGCGTGGAGGCGGCGACTTCAAGGGCGATGCCGGCGCAGAGGAGCCAGCTGCCGAGCCACATGCACCACTTTCGACCGATACGGTCGGCGACATAGCCAGAGGCGAGGCCACCGAAAAATTGGCCGACTGTAGATATAGAGAGATTGTTAGCTAGATGGTCTATGGCGGAGTGGGAAAATGTACGAACCGGAAGACATGACATTAAACGCCGTCTGCCAGTTTGCCGGCAGCACCGCCTGGCCCTCATATATGTATCCAAAGTCCCTCCTGAAAGAATTGACACTGATTGCCGCACCATTCTACTCTTATTAGCACTTCCCTCACAGCCTCCCCCTCTCTCATCAGCCCACAACAAAATAGGGGAAGGAAGGAGCAACTTACCACCTGCGCATCAAACCCCCAGCTCAACGCCGCAGCCGCGAACACCGCAGCCCATACTATAACACCCCTTTCCTCCACAAACGCCTGCCGAAACGTCTGCTCATGTTCGCGCTTTGTCTCTGCATCAAACAGGCTCTGGCCCTTTGATTTAGCGTCCTCCAAATGCTGCGGGCGCTTGTCGGTGCTGGATATGCTGGGTGAGGGCATTACGTCTATTACTAGTACTGGTGATGGTACTGGTAGTTCTTGCGGTACTGGGTACTGCTGGGTGAAGGACATTAAGCATGAGGAGGCAGTGGTTATATACCTTTCTTCTTTCTCGTGAGGCCAGAGAACCTCCAAATAGTGCTAGGAGGAAGGCCAAGGTGGAAAAAGGGGATTACAGGTAGTGTGTATGAGAAATTTGCAAAACAAAAAGTGCAAGCAAGTGCAATTGGCAAGCACAGATTGGGACCCGCCCTTGTGTGTTCACATGGCGTCGAACCGGATCCGTCCCGTCAAAGAAAGCCAAAACAGGAATCGCAAGAGAAAGCCACCCCCGCCGTAAAAACCTGAAATTGCAACACCCAGCGATAATAACTATGTATGCATTGACTCGATATCTACTAATTTCATGATGGTTACAAGTCTGGGCACAAACAGCCAGTCAGCCTACCTAGGTTTGAACAGACAAGATGAGATTGGGCGCTGAGAAGGGCCTGAACCCAATTACCCGGTGAATCTGCAGCTTGGTGCCTTGTTAATGTTACCTCTACTACTAGTTACTACTCTAGGAGATTGAGGGCGAGAATGGGCAAGTAGAGCAAGAGTAGAGCAAGTAAAGTCGCTCCAATCTCATCCTCATCTCTCAGCTCACCTCATATCCTAATCTACATGTATCTATCAATCCATAACCCCCCCCAGGTACTGCAAACCCAACCCACCACCCCGGACGCGAAAGCGTGGGGAAGATAACTGTGGGGAAGATAACTGTGGGGAAGATAACTGTGGGGAAGATAACTGTGGGAAGGTCCATCCCTCTCGTCCGCTAAATATTCGATTTTTGAAATAAAACACCAAAAACTGCGTTGCAACCAGGTTACACACACCACAAAGTCTTTACACCAAAAGCCTCATTTATCACCACCACCCCTGCCAGGATGCCAAGCCCCCCTGATTTCCTCACCAATGTTTGGGATAGCATTGGTATCGGCCACCTTGACAGCGATTTCCCCTATGAGAGACGTGACGACTCCATTCCCATCGCCAGCCTCGCCGAGAGCATCTTCCGCCATGAAGGCAGTCAAGACGACGCAAGACTCTCCCTCCTTCTCCTCATCAACATCAACCGCAACCTAGCCATCCTCGCCAAGACGGTCAAGAACACTCAAACGCCTTCACCATCGAAAACATCAAAGACCTGAATCCACCGCGCTTATCACCAACAACAGAATAGAGCGAGCAGAAAGCCTCCACAGGCCCCTCCTCCCCCCTCCAACAAAAATAGAAGCAACACCCAAACCCCCCCCATCGATCCCCACATCGCGGCAATGGCAAAACTAAGCGGATCAGTGGGAGATGACGCCCGCCACCGCATCAGAGAAGGCTTGGCCTTCCAAAAACCCAAATCCTACGCCCAAACTGCGGGTGAAAACCAAAATAAGAAAAGACCTCCTCCAAGACCCCCCCCCCCCCCCCATCAAACACACCCAAAGCAATCCCGGCCGCCTGCAGGCTGCTTCAACAGAACCCACCCAGCCCCATCGACGATCAGATCACAGAGTCAAGAGACCTCTCACCGAACCAGCCGGTTCTCGCCAAAGAATCCTCGTCCGCACCAGCCACCTCTCTGCCTCCATCAGCCTCTAAAGACCGCCACAGCCCTCCCCGCACCAACAGTCCACGCCGACATCTACTCACCATGGTTCGTTTACGACAGTGGCCAACAACAACAAAATCAACACGCTCAAAACCCCATCCACCTCTTCCGCGCACCAAACAACGTAGACATCGCCATCCACGCAGACCACTCTATGACTTTGAAAACAAAGAGAAACTCGATACCAGCTTCCCCGAAGTCTTCAATCTCGCCACAGGAATCACCCCCATTGCCACCAGGTTCCTCAACAAAAACGACTCCACCAGAAACGCAAAACCCACCTCCTCCATCGTAGTCACCGTCTCCGCTGACGACGCCTCCAAGATCGGAGACACCGTCCGCTTACCTGCATCACGCCGACGCTGTCATGCGGCCTGCCTCCTCCACCCAACGCAAGAATGCCGCAAGTTCGCCACGCCACCCAAGCGACGTAAACTACCACTCCCACACGCCCCATCTGCGCTTAAAGCCACACCATGCCGAGCACCGGCTGCCGCTTCCAGCCTCAGAAGCGCCACTCACTTATCCTCGCCTGTTATGGAGCCTCCATCCTCAAACGCGAAACCGCAACGGAGCCCATACCGCCATTTACATCAACGCCTAATCAAAATAAATTTGCCCGCTTCCAAGACGAGAATCGGGACGCCGCTTCATGAGAAATGGACACCGCACCGACAACGCCCACAACCCATCTCCATCCTCGCCTAATCAGACCACAACCCACAGAAAAACACTTCCTCCAAGATCATCCAACACAATCGCAAAAACAGCAACATTGTCCTCCTCTCACTTTTTTCAATCCCAAGACAGGAAACACACATCATTGCCATTCAAGAACCTCCCCTCCATAAAGGAAAACCCCCTCATGTCCCCTCTTTCACCCTCATAACCCCCACCCCCACCTCCACCACCAAAAAAATCTCTGCATACGCTCTACATCTCCACAAACCTCCTTGACAAAAACTCATTCACCACCGTCCCCTCACACCGCGGAGACATCATCACAATCAACGTTTTCTGCAACTCAGGCCCAAACTCCCACACCACAGTCTCCATATCCTCTGTCTACAACAGACAGATCAACAACTCAACCAGATCCCTCAACCCCCCCCTAGTCTTCAAGCGAACCGAAAACCCTGCGGTCGTACTAGGAGATTTCAACATCCACTCCCCCTCAGCCGACCCAACCAGGAGCTTCTCCAACAGCGAACTCCGCCTTCTCAACAATATTTTGAGCGCGACAAACGCCGCTTCTCCTAGTCAACACCCCTAATCTACACCAGAATCTCCTGATCAAAATAAAAGGCCAAGTGTCATCGACCTAGCTTACCAACCACAGAGCCACTCCTAATCCGAAATGGCTCTCTCTCCAACGCCACCGCTCACCACAGAGCCCTGGCCATGACACTCCACCTCCCTTCATCAGACCTGTCCCCCTCCACCCTCCCCAACTGGAAGCTCACAAACTGGATATCCCTCGAAAAAGACCTCCGCAACTGGTCCGCCCCAGCCTGCCCCCTCCCAGCAATGATAGATGACTGGTTCGAGAAGTCATTAGACTCCCTCGTAAACCTCCTCAAATTACACACCCCCCCAAAAACCATCACCAAATGGTCTAAACCCTGGTGGAACCCCAACCTGTCCCAGCTCCGCACCATCTTCCACTCAGTCCACAGAGACTTCAGGAAAGGGAGAGCCCCCCCATTCGAAGCCAGAGCCGCGAAAAACACCTACTTCAACGCGATCAAACAAGCAAAACAGGACCACTGGAACACCTTCATAGCAGACGCAAAACCCAGCGACGTCTGGAGAATCAAGAAAACAGCCTCAAAAACTGAAGACAGAATCCCCACCCTACCCAACTCCCCCACCCCATCGCTCCTCAACGACAATCTCATCAAAGCCTTCTTCCCCCCCAGATCGGAAGAGCCCTCTCCCCCCCCTATCCAATTCAAAGATGTCCCCCCCATCACACCAGACGAAGTCCAACAGGCCCTCTCCCCCACATCCAACCTCTCCTCACCCGGGCCTGACACCATCCCATACTCAACCTGGAAAGGGGTCCACAGATGCAACCCATCCATCATCCCCTCCCTCCTCAACCCACTGATCTCCCTCGGTTATCACCCCCTCTCCCTCAAAAAAGCCAACGGAGTGATCCTGGCCAAACCCAACAAGCCCGACTACTCATCCCCATCTGCATACAGAATCATCGTTCTACTCCAAACTTTCTCCAAGATTCTGGAAAAAATCATCACCCTCCGCCTAGCAAAAGTCGCCAAAGCAAACGGTCTTATCGACCCACTCCAGCGTTCGCCGCAGGTTCATCCATCATGCGGACGCCGCCACCACTCTCCACCACGAAATAAGCAAGAATGCAGCAAAACTCAAATGCTCCACCATGTTCCTAGACGCCAAAGCGCTTCGACCACGCCCCTTAAACAATCCCTCCCTATCCTAAAGACAGAAACACGTCCCAAAATACATTACAAACTGGGTCTGCTTCCTTCCTATCCGATAAGACATCACCCTCCTCTTCAAAGGCCCCCAAAATCCCAACAGCAGTACAAGTAAGTAGGTCCCCTGCGATCCCCCATCTCCCCCTCCTCTTCATCATCTACGAAACTTCCTACACAACACGACCCCACCCAAAGATCACAATATCATACGCCGACGACTTCGCAATCACCGTCGCTGCCTCCCACCTACTCCCAAAACGCCACAACCCCTAAGAACACTACAGGAAGATTTCCACCCCAGCCCCCTAAACATACACTTCTCAGTCGATAAGATTGAACTCACGACCTGGCCCCCTGCGAACACCAGCCCCCCCTGCACCCTACCTATCACCCTCAATGGCCAACCCTTCAAACCGAGCAACATAGTTCGGTGGATCGGCTTCTGGCTCTCCCCCAACCTCAACCCTGACAAACACTTCCAAAGGAGACTCGCGGCAGCAAGATCCGCCAAGATCATCTCCGCATCAGCCGCAAAGCGACTGTCCTCAGCCAACTGCATGAGAATCGCCTCCTAGCAATAATACTAATTAACGCCACATACGGGCATCCACCTCACCCCAAAACATCACTCAAAAACATGAACACTTTCTGAACTCAGTCCTCCGTACCACCGGCTTCAGAGCCATTAACAAGAGGGTCCTCAAGAGAAGCCAACGCCCCCTCGACCTCTACTGCCACTACTTAAATGCAAACAAGTGATCCAAGATCCTCCAAGCCTCACCAACCCAATAACTGGAAGAACAAGCCCCTCTTTCCCGACAATCACCGCAGAAAGAGTCTACTCCCACGCCGCCCTCCTAAAAGGCAGACCCAACCCCCCCAAAAAATGGAACTCCAACGCGTCCAAAGCGAGTCCCCACCTCCCCATCGGCCTCTCTGCTCACTCATCCGCCTCATAGACGGCGAGTCCCCACAGAAAATGGCAATAATAGCCAAACAACAACTACTGTGGCAAGCGTCATACCCCCGGACTACTACAAACACCCTCACACTCAAACGCCTCTTCACAAACCTCCACAAATTTGCCACCCGAATCCACCCGGGATGAGGCCAACAAAGCTACCTCCGCCAAAAATCATGGATCAACGAAGACCTCACCTCCCTACGCCAGGAATGCGGAAAGGAAGATGAAACACCCCAACACGCTAATACTCACTGCACCACCACCAAACACCGTCACTCCCTACTAAACTGCGCCTCGCCCTGAAGAAGACAAGACGACCAAACCTCACTTCAGCTCAAGATCACCATCACCTCCGCCAAAATCAACTACCCCAGAAAGGAAGTCACATCCCTCTCCAAACAGCCGATGGAATCATCCTCAGCCTCCACCATATCGATCGAACTTTAACGACCCCATCCACCTCCCTCTACACTCGGTTTAAAAGCCCCACAGTTGGCATTCTTCGGCCCTCACGTTAGCCGTTTCCTTTGTTTGTTTTAATTTTCTTGTATATCTCTTTCTTTGTTTGTGTTTTGTGCTTTCAGGGGACGCGTTTTAGTTTTCGACGGGGATAGGTTTCTTTACGCCATAGTTTATACTGCATGCGAACTTTCTGTACCTAGAAACACGAATAGATATGATTTAAAAAAAAAAAAAAACTGTGGGAAGGTCTTTTTTTGTCTCAACAAGCGAGAAAAAAGAAAATCTTAACCGATTACCCGGGGTCGCTGAAACTTGCCAAGGGACGAGTGATTACCCATGAGTGAGTCGCGGGGAGTCTCGGTGGATGCGCCGACGCACCCCTAAGCTGCTAAATTAGATATGTAGGAAAGGTGGGCGGTGGGGTAGTAGTGGTTATTCATAGAGATAGAGTGTAGATATTGTAGTATGGTATGCTATATGTAATGATGAGCTGAGGTGATGTGTGGCACACGATGACGATGATGTCGACAAGTTAGATGAGGTGGTGTAGTGTGTGGGTATGTGTAGAGTACCGGGGCATGCACAACCCGCAGCGCAGATAGTACTAAACCTTAATGCCTACCTACAGGCACATACATGTCCGTCGCTCACGTGAGAAATAAGGCAAAATTGTGGGGAAGCCGATACTCCCCGAGCGAGATCAGATTTAGGCAAAAAAAAAAAAAAGGATCTACAATTCGGAATATGTAACCACGGACTACCCAGCTCCGTAGTGGACTAGGCAGTCAGGTGCAGTGTGCCGTTGGGGGCTTTTCAGGGGAGGCTTAGGGCACAGGTATGAGTGATATGGCGGAGGATAACGTTATGGCTGCTTTAGTGTAGAGAGTGTTGTGTGGATTTTTGCTAATCTCGGTCCGAGTAAGCGAGAGTGTGGGGTGCAGTGTTTGGTGGTTGTGGGATGAACCAGGGATTGGTGTTGGTGGGGGCCGAGAGTTTAGGCTGATGTGATGATAATCCGGATCCAGGGTTTGGGGTCTTGGTAGTGGGGGTTGAGATCATTGGTAGGTGAATGGATATGTGTATATCAGGCGTGTGGAATCGCTGGTTTTCTTTTTCTTTTTCTTTTTTCTCTTTTGGCTTCTGGTAAGATACAAGCAGATAGAGAGTATAAAGCGTTTAAAAGTATCAACTTGACATTTATTTTATTATTTTTTACTCCTGTTCGTTGTAGTGTTCCTTCTACAAATTCATACGATACCTTCAATCATATTCATCCCCCGCCTCATCCTCTCTGAAAAATGACCACCGCACAACTCCCCAAAGACTTCCTCTGGGGCTATGCCACCGCCTCTGCCCAAGTCGAAGGCTCCCCCGATGCCGACGGTCGGGGACCCAGCATATGGGATACCTTCTCCTCTCTCCCCAAAGTGACCGAAGACGGCCTCTCCTGCCACGCCGGCACAAACTCCTACGCCAACTGGGCCGCCGACATTGCGCTGATGCGCTCGTACGGTGTAAATGCCCACCGCTTCTCACTCTCCTGGTCCCGCATCATTCCCCTTGGCTCCGCCGACTCTCCAGTTAACCCTCTGGGAATTACCCACTACCAGCGCTTCATGCGCGCCTTGCTAGACGCGGGAATCGAGCCAATCCCAACATTGTTTCACTGGGATCTCCCACAGGCGCTACAAGACGCCTATGGTGGATTCCTGTCCCCCAAAATATTGCCGGATTTTGAGAGGTATGCACGCGTGTGTTTTGAGGCGTTTGGCGGGCTGGTGAAGAACTGGTTGACTATTAATGAGCCCAATATTTATTCGGTGTTGGGGCACTGTATCGGTGCCCATGCACCGGGAAGGCATACCGGTGGTGAGGGGGCGAGGAAGGGAGACTCGTTGAGGGAGCCGTATATCGTCGGACATAACTTGTTGCTGGCGCATTCTAGGGCTGTTAGTGTGTACCGCAAGGAGTTTACAGCCCAAGGAGGGCGGATTGGTATCGTGATTAACGGGAATTGGGCGGAGCCGTGGGATGGGAGCGCTGAGAGTAAGTAAACCTGCAAAGTGATCATTTCTGCTTACTAAAGAGGTGAAATAGGTAAACAAGCAGCCGAAAACCACCTAACCCTCTCCACATTGTGGCTCAGCGACCCCGTCTTCACGGGCGACTATCCACCACACCTCCGGGAGCTCGTCGGTGATCGTCTCCCCACATTCACACCAGAGGAGTCGTCACTGCTGAAAGGCAGCAGTGACTTTTTAGGCCTCAACCACTACACGACATTCTACGTGCGGAAGCGCGTCACGCCACTCAAAGACGGCGACTGGCAAAATCACTTTTTCGGCGACAATGAGTCCACGACGACTGCTCCCGATGGCACCGAGATAGGGCCCAAGGCCGGCTTAAGCTGGGTGAGGCCTGTGCCATGGGGATTTGGAAAGTTGTTGTGGTTCTTGTATGCCAGATATAATAGGGATATCTGGGTCACTGAGGTGAGTTTAATCATTTGTATGTTGAAAGACGGGAGAGAAAAGGGTGCTAAAAGTATGGTGGTAGAATGGTGTAATTTGCCCCGGAGAGAAGGATATGAGTAAGGAGGAAGCAATCCAGGATGACTTCCGGATCGACTACTTCCACGGATATATCAATGCCCTGGTGGAGTGTGTACAGGATGGCGTGCCCATTAAGAGTTATCTTGCCTGGGCATTTGCAGACAACTTTGAGTGTAAGTTTACCAAAGACTGTCTATCAGTTGGTCAGTGATTTGCTAATAATAGGGCGAATGTTGCAGGGCAAGAAGGGTACACTGCAAAGTTCGGGGTCACTTACGTGGACCATAAGAATGGCTGCGAGATGACGCCGAAGAAGAGTGCGGGGTGGATGAAGGAGTTTATGGCGGCTAAGATGGGACTGGCAAGTGCTTGAACGTCCAGTGTGATAGTTTCTTCATGTATATAGGTTTCAATGTCGTTTATCTCTGGTTAAGAACGGTCCCCAAATTATGATTGTTGAGTGAGAGCTCTAAAGATTCTTTACATCCACAAACGTTCAGGTTTCTCATAGCTAGCTGCACACTCATATGTACAAATACAATTCGCCGTGAAATGTTTTGCAAAGCGCCCAAATATCACGGATTGGTTGTTTCCACTATCGGTGGCGTGGTCTAGTGGTTAGGTTAACCTTTATCTAGACTGCGTCACCACGGACCCGAGGTTCGATCCCCCTCCCGCTCGCCTGGAAATGCGGGAGCTGTGGGGATGGAGGATTATTAAGAGGGTCTGTGCACGGAGGGGCTAGCACTAGGGGGGGCTATCCAGTGAGCTGGATGAGCCTTTGGATATGGGGGCAACACAGGGAAACGGGGAAATGGGGTCAAGAGGAGGAAGCAGCGGCGAACAAAAGTTCGCCACGTAAGTCTTGCTGGCCAGATATTCGTTTATTTTGTTTTTTATATCTCTAGAATCCTTTTATTTTGTATTTTGATTTATTCTGGGGCATACCTTGTACACCAACGACCTCCGTCGAAAGTGCGCAGGTCTCATGCATATACCGAACCGCTTAATAACGTCAATTAGGACGTGTAGAACATGATTAGATATCTCGTGAGGGCATGCATTATACAACGGAGGCAGACGTTAATTGGAAGGCCGGGATTGGCGGACAAGGGAACTATATTTTATGACGGGAGAGAATAGACGAATGAACATGGTGCGGTATAGCCAGACAGGAGTGTTTTTATAAGGGGTTTTGGTGTGGGCTTGTGGTGGTTGTGTGAAGAGGTGGGTGCGTCACTGGATATCACTCGGTATTATGCCAGCCTAGTGTGGGGGTGGGTGTCTCCCTGATTGCCGTTATACCTCCATCGATAGGATATAGGATAGGGATTTGTGGGTGCAGCATTTGAACCAGCGAGAACAGGCTCTAGAGTTAGGAGTTTAGTATGGTGGTCTTAGGGTATTATCATCACACGTCGGTAGCTACTTACTGGATAATAGCCAAGCAATGTTGCAGGCGGGAAATATGAGGCCGCGTTTGAGCACGCTCCTGCAGTCCCTTCTCATTGAATTTGGGCTATCCCGCTGGGTAATAAACACCAGTACTAGCGGGCTTCCTCAAAGAACTCAAGTGCGAATCTGTGTGTGCGGGCATGATCGCCATTTTATTACCTTCGAGAGAATATTGTTGGTTTTAAGGCTATTGAAATGGGGCATGCTCTTCTAGGAGCGGCCACCATCATCTGTCTGCATGACTAACGTTTAGAGTCATGATGAGGCTTAGTCTAAGACTATCTAGTCTTGTCCCCCCATACTCCTCGAACGGAAGTATCTCGAGATTTCTTTGTCTCTTTTGCAGGTACAGTGAACATGCTGCAGCCTGGCGGATGCGAAATCAGTCTCAGGGCGGGATCTAGTATTGAACACTTATCAGTTAGTAGCGAATTGTATCTCTTTTGGTTTTGCAGCAGGTTTGGATTAGATATCTTACCAGAACGGAGTGTAGAGGGCGGTTATTTGGATCGATCCCTCGAAAACACCGGGGTATGCCAAAGTACACGCTTACGAGGCTGTATGAGGTAATGGAGTGCAAATGTCACCCTTAAGCGTTATTCTAGACTCCCCGGTGCGAAAGCTTTGCCAGCTCAGCAGCTATCACTTCTCAAAGTACTTCCTGCCAGAGACACTGATTTGATGCGTAATTTTAGGGAGAGGTTGCACATTCTATCCCATCTTAACCGGATATTTGGACCATTTAGCGAGGGATGTGTTTTGCCATGTACTAGCATCTTTTACTATAACGAGTAGCCGAGTATACCCCCAAGAATAGTCCTATAGCATATCATCCACTCACCGCTATCTAGCTCAATGGGGCGTAACTATGAGGGTACCACTCCCAAAGTTTTGAGCTCTTCCTGTGCTGTGAAGATCAAGAATCTTCCGTATTAGGTAGCCATCTAGCGAAGAGTGCCTGCGCACATCAATAGTGCCATGGCCTGTAACACACCAGAAACTTCCTCCAACCTACTCCCCGGAGGTAGTTAGAGTTGAATTGATGAGGTATATATACTATTACCCCCAAAATCTTTTACTTATCCGCACTGGTGTTTTATATTCTGCATGAAACTGACCTCCAGGCCTCTGTGGGCCAATTCTTTGGTGAGTGGTTGCTTGCTATGCATGGGGAAACAAGCTGACCCGATGTGGATTCACAAATCCCTATTCCAGTACAATATAGAGTGGTCAACTTTTTAGTCATGTTCAATCCGACTGATGATACGGCTCGACGGCCATTTAATAACCTGAACTTATCCCCATGGCGGAACATGTATAAAGCCAGCCCACGGGCCCAAGTGGTCTATCCTAAGCAGATCGTGTATAACCCCCGGGTATCTCTACCAGTCACTTCTATGCATAATGAGAGGGTTGTTCTCAAGCCGTCTGGTCATATATAGCGCCATTCTGGATTGTTGATCCTTGATGACAGGCCAAAGCCTGAGACCACAGGTTAGCAGTCTTAAAGAAGTAGAGGGGCCCTCACTGAAAACAAAACAGTATATAGCATCCCCCCAGACCTCTGTGTAAGTAGATGGAGCGTATCCTAAGTACATCATTGTAGCTGTAAGTAGGGCTGGGTTTCACGTTGCTCACTTACCTACTATGCCAGGCCCACTCATGAACATATCTAAGGTCAAGAGGGGAAAAGGGCTGTGGAAGTCGAAATGGGCTGTGGAAGTCGAAATGGGGTTATAGTATAGCATCAGCGTCGATGGTTGAGGCACTTATATGTAGCGGTTACCTAGAGCAGAGCTGGGTCCAGGGGCTATGTCGGCCCTAAGATGAGTGTCTAGCTTAGGATTATGTATGGTGCCCACAGAAGTGAATTAAAAAAAAAAAGTGAGCCAATGAATACGCACTAAAATGTAGAACTTGTTATCCGCCAGATATTTGAACTCTAGATAAGTCTACTAGATTCGACTGCTAGCGAGTATTTAGCAAGGTTGTGACTGCAGGCATACCCATAGGAATATCAGAACCAGCATCAAAGTTTATCCCATTTGGAAAGACAAATTGAAGCGATACAATCCTGATATGTGCGGCTATAATTTTACTTCTAGTTCCAAGTCCGAGACATCATATTCCTTCTTTCAGAAGTAGGCAGGTACTGGCCGTTCAGTATTAAGTTCAAGCAAGTTTCGTGGTTATGTACTTACACTACATGTAGTTTAGATTCTCAGGTTTCCCCCCTTAATAACGAATATATTTACAATTTTAGTAAATGGTATTTATCTACCTTTGAAGAACCTAGAATTGCCGCTTCCGTTACAAGTATTTAACTTTTTGATCTTTGAGAATATACATAATATGATTCAGAATCGAGAGTACCATACATGGGAATTCGATATATTTAAATGACACTAATAGTATATAGACTCGTTAGCCTAATTCATATCAAAGCCAAATAAACCCCGAAATTGCTCAGTCTAAGATGTTGATCTGTCCACATCAATCAAAGTCCATGGTGTTCGTAAGCCGGTGTCCCTACGTCCGAACACGATATAGATCTCTTCCACGAAGCATCCTCACTGATAAAGGAAAATTCGAACAGATTCTCATATCATATTAAAGACAGATCTTCCACCTGTCATTTACTCCGCGTACTCTATACCCCTTCTACTATTCCCCCCCCTCCTCCTTCTTCTCCCCTCCTTCTTCTCCCTTCCTCCCTACCTCTTCTCCCTTCCTCCCTCCTTCTTCTCATCGCTCATCCCGCAACCCACTTATCCCTCACAGCCATTCCCTTTTCATTTCTTCATCATTCTGACACGACCTCTATTACGATTTCACCCTCCTCTAATCTCTGCAAAAACATTCAACACAATGGAAGCCCCCCACAAAATTCGTGGTTGTCTTTATCATGCCGATCTATCTCTGAATCCCCAGGCCATCATCGATTTGAAAGTTCAGGTCAGCGGTAAAACTTATTTTCTCGACGTCGGTCCAGTATTTCCAGATGCAGCTCTTGTAGACATGTATTACTTGCCTCCAGCACCCCCAACAGCTAGTCCATGCTTCTGCGGCAAAAATACAGAATTTTCCGACGACACTCAAGAGGATTGGAATTACCACTTTGATTGCACCATTCTTTGCAAGATTTGGAAACGCCTAAAACTAGAGCAAAGAAATGGTCCATCTGTTCACTACTTTATCTTCGCTGAGGCCCATTGCAAGAGCTCCATTCGAATCATAGCGTATCACTCATGGCTAACTAGGTCATGTTCTATAGATGACTGCAAGGATATTCCGACTATGGGAAAACCTTTCCCCGTTAGAGAACCTTCCTTGGATAAAGGAATTCTCCTTATCAGAAAAGAAGACGGGCACCCCGCCAACGTCCGCATGGATGAGGGTATGTATCATATGTTATCTTTGAATACTGATGGCTTGAGCTAACACAATCTTGGGCAGCTGAATGCTCTTATGTCAAGAGATTCTTGACTTCCATTCATGGAGACGGGGGGAGATGGGTCTGTCGCTTCCCAGCGGTACAAAAGACCCATCCTAGCGGCAATGTGTGCATGTCTTGCCGTGGGGCATATCAGAGAGCCGAGCATCTCATTGAGCCCAATGCGGGTGAACTCGCCGACGATGAGTCGGTTGATTCTAGTATCGGTAGTGCCAACTCAGATAACGAGGCTGAGTTCTCAGGCTTTGAAACTAATTCGGACCTCGATTATTTCTCTGAATTTGAGTCTGGCTCGCGCCCCCAGCAGAGGGCCGCCGATGACTACGACCTTTGTTCGGATCTCGATGGAGAGATGACTCTCCCTTCGCACTCCGGAGATAGTGAGTACTGGACTAGGAAGTCGCGACTTCTGAAAGAGGCGGCCAAGGGCGGATATAACACTAAAAAGGTAAGTCAGTCAGCAATTTACTTATAATCATGAAGGATATTGCTAACTGGAATGTTACCAAGAAGCGGAAGGCACCCCCCCAAGGAAGTGATAGAGAAGACAACGAAACTCCCAAAGAAGAGGGCACTGATACTTTTGAAGATTCCTGGGAAACTGTTTCAGAGGGGTGGAAAGGTTCAGGGTCACCGGGGCGTGCCAATTAATCGTACACACGCCATGGGGCCATTTCTCTAGACCATAGCCTGTAAAGGTGCATACGTGTTGATCATATAGACACATGTACCACAACAGCCTGGTATTTCTTTTTCTAGAGCCTATATGATGGGATGGATTCATGAAAGTATATGTTAGAAATTGCGACTACATGTATATCTTAGCTAGACGATACGTCTTCAGCGCAGCCCCACTGTCGGCGTACAGTGGTGGAATGCAATAATTAAATGGGTAGCCTTGGGATTTTTCCTGTTCTCTCCTCTTCGTAGTCGCATATCTCGCAATGTGCTTGAAGTCAGCACGATCCAAATGTCTATGGAGGGTGTTTTGAGCTGTGCTGACATCTGGAAAACTGAAAGGATGCTGGGAGTATCCGTTGCTTTAACTCTCTCCAAAGAGCAGTTCTTAATCTTTTAGGATTACCCGTTGTTCAGCATGAGCTAAATTGCGATAGCCCCAAGCAAATTTAATTATAACTAGTACGGCCCTATCCACTATAATCGGGAAGCATTTATATTGGTTGATGCACTACATTTATATATTCTACGGCTGTATATGATAAATTTTATTCTATTCATGAATTCGATGATGAAAGGTGGAACGGCAGTGTATTGGATATTGTACAGAGACAAGAGAGAAAAGTAAAGGAACCAGAGAAGGAAGCCATACATCATCGATAGGTGTTAACCACATAACCTACATCCACGTGTTGATCTACATCTACTGCTTTTGCCTACTCAGTTCATGAGCGCATGGTAGCTTAAACTAATCCGTACTTGCTAACCACTGGGACATGACTCGGAGCAGAGGGGGAAAGTAGTGAATTACAAGTCTAGGAAGAGCCCAATAATTGAAGTCTTGACCTTGTTCTCCGGGCATTCGGTCTTTTGGGTGGTTTCAACCCATATATATATATATCCTTAATAGGAAGAACATGTATATAGTGCAGCACATACTGTACCAAAAAGCAGCATTATTGCCCGCCATCCCAGTCACCAATGATACAACACGGCCTACTACCTACGGTATTAACTTGGTGTTCCTGAGTTCGAAATATAACATCCTAAGGTATGACACTGTGTTCCGTAACGCCCCATATCACGCATACCAATTGTCAAGACCTACCGAAGAGCCGTAGTTATCATATTAACCTCTTAGCCCTCCTATTGGGCTATCGCTGCGCTGGGGATATTGATAAGACCTCTAATCTATAACTTTACTGGGAGTAAACAGGTTCACTATGAGATAGGTTGTGGGGTGGGATAAATAAGGTGGTGAGTGCGCTTTGGCGCCACTGCATTGGTATAAAACTTGAGATCTAGATAGTATTTTAAAGCTGCATGTAGGACAGGTACATGTAGTGCATATATCCACTCAAACATTCCATCACGTACTATCACTCTCCTTGCATGCAACGGGCACTCCGCTTCCTCAAATAGACTTGCCCCACCTTCCCACACTTTCGCCCAGAAGTATGTATTAGCACCCAGAACCAGCCAATCAGGGTAACCGAGTGACTGTACATGATTTACTGCATCATGCGAGATCACCAAGCCTCCCCCTTGGTGGGCATTGGCCAAATGGTTCATGGGATCTATATCACCACTCATTGGGGCTACAATACCTTTAGGTAAAGGGGAGTTCTACAGCACGTACATCCTTGCCCAATTTCACATTTTAACTGTTTGATCTGCTCTATAAGTCTTAGTCCATGCTAGAGTCATGTTATGATACAAACCGCGCCACCCACCCAAGTCTATATCATTCACCGCATGTGCAAAGAGGTGTTGTCTTTAATTCTTTCCAACGCCGATAATTGGAGTGTAGAGAAAAGAAAATGAATAACATACAAAGAAAAGTAAAAAAAAAAAAAAAAGTAAAAAAAAACACATGTATCAAGAAGTAAAGAGGGGTGCTAGAAGTTTTTATTGGGGGGAGGCGGAAAGGAGAGGTGATGGTAGGAAGGGGACGGAACAACTACGCCTGCGCGCACTGAGGATGGCCGTCTTCCAGCTCTTCATCTTCATCGTCATCGACCCAGGCGCCACCGTCTTGACCCTCATCGCCCCCATACTGCAGGAAGAATATTAGCACTGTACTCATCTGAAGGGGCACTAGAGTTAGGACTTACTTCTTCCATATCCGCCTCCTCAAACTCAACCTCATCCAGCTGCTCAGCTTTGATCTCCTCCGCCGTTGACTTTGGCAGTAACTCCCTGACCTTCTCGACTTCAGGGCTCCACCCATCCTCCGGGAACTCAATATCAACAACCAAGAACAAGTCGCCGCGGGCATCACTCTTCTTCAACGGCATTCCCTCGCCCTTGACCTTGAGCACCTGTCCGGGCCTCAGGATCTTTCCCTCCGGCACCTTGAGCATGATACCCCGGCCGTCCAAGTGCTTCAGTACCACCTTCTCGAAGCCCGTCAGTGCCTCGGCAAGGGTAATCCTAAGCTTAGCACTAAGGTCGAATCCACTACGCTCGAAAGTCTCGTGCTCCTTCTCCTCGATCACGAATACGATATTGCCCGTATCCATATCCGGCGCCTCATCGGCTTCGCCCTCAAGTACGATCTTGTCGCCGTCTTTACTACCGCGGGGGACGTAGAGTTCGAGGACCTTGTTCTCTTCGTGGATTGCTGCACCCTTGCAGCGGCGGCAGCGGTCTTTGTCGCGAAAGGTTTGGCCCGTGGAGTTGCAGCCGGAGCAGGGGACACTTTCTTGGGTTACGAGGCCGCGGCCGATTTGGCGGAGGTTTTGGGTGTAGCCTTTGCCAGCACATTGGGCGCATTTTTTTGGCTTGGTGTTGGGCTTTCCACCGGTTCTGATTAGGGGTTGTTAGTGATGATTAAAAAAAGGGGAAGGGGAAGTTGGAGAGGGACGGGATTACCCTTTGCACTGGGTACAGAGGACATTGCGGGTGCTCTTCATCTTGACGGTCTTGCCCTTGTACAAGTCCTCCAATGAGACCACATACTCCTGCACTGTATCCTTTCCTCTTCCTCTTCTCTTTGGTCCTCCGGGCATCCCACCCATCCCTGGCATACCGCCCATACCGCCCATACCGCCCATACCGCCCATACCGCCCATACCGGGCATGCCACTCATGCCGCCCATAAACATCTGGTTCAACAGGTCCTCAAGGTCGACCTCGCCATCCATGCCGCCATTGGCCCCCGGCGTGAAGTCGGCCATGCCAAAGCGGTCATAGCGCGCACGCTTGTCCTCATCGTAAAGGATCTCGTAGGCCTGTGATACAGCCTTGAACTTGTGTTCCGCCTCTTCGCGCTCGTGCTCGGGGACTTTGTCGGGGTGAGAAGAGAGTGCGGCCTTGTGGTAGGCTTTCTTGATTTCGGACTTTGTGGCGGAGGGGGGGAGGTTGAGGAGTTCGTAGAGGGTGGTGTCAGGGACGCCGTTCACTATAGATTGGGGGGGGGGGGGGGAGTGGGGTGTGCATGCATGGTGGGGTGGAAGGGGATTCTTACTGGTGAGTGCTTGGGGGGGGAGTTATGCCGCCTGATTAAAGGGAAAGAGAAAGTGGGTAGTGGGTAATGTATGAAGATGATGATCCTGTAGAAATAGTAAAGCGAAAGATTTTTCAGCAGTGAAAGAGAGGCTTTGGGTGGTGAGAGAGTGAGAAAGGTTGTGAAGAGGAGGAAGGAGGAGTGAGATGAGATTTTCAGAGATGAGGTTTGCGTCTGTCTTTTTCGTTGTAGTTGTCTCTCCATGCACATGCAGTCGGAACAAGGATCCACCCCACCACCCCCCCCCCCCCCACCAGGCAACTCAGCAGAGTGAAGGAGGGAAAAAAAAAAAAAAAAAAATTCGCCTCTTTTATGAGCTGGTGAAAAAATCATAAAGCAGCTTCACTAATATCACCCTACCATCGCCGCCGCTTTAGTGCCTATTGCTCCCCACGCTGATATCAACGTCCCACCACCACCACCACCACCACCACCACCACCACCACAAGCCGCCACTGGCACACCAAACGACTACACAATGACCAGCCTTCTCCTCCGAAGCAGTAGTGCCCGGAGCATACGTCTTGCCAGGATTGCTGGGCTACCACAATGCCGCTTCAACCATGACGGCCCACGGCCTATCAGACCAGACCCGCCGCCAGAGGTCAAGCCCGCGCGGACCCGCTTCGCGCCGAGCCCGACGGGTTTCATGCACCTTGGGAGCTTGCGCACGGCGCTGTACAATTACCTGTGGGCCAAGAAGATGGAGGGCCAGTTTATCCTGCGCATTGAGGATACGGACCAGGTTTGTGGCTCTGTGTAAATCTAAATCTATCGACGGGGAATAGTACGCTGAGGGTGACGGGCGAAAGAAAAGGACTGTTAAGGGTGCGGAGGAGAGTATTATGGAGACATTGCGATGGGCTGGGCTTCAATGGGACGAGGGTAGGTTCTTATACTAGCTATCTACCCTATATAGACCTCAACTGTAGACTTTACCTGTGATACTTACTCTCATGAACTGCTCAGGTCCAGAAGTTGGCGGTGGCCACGGCCCCTACAAGCAGGTGTGTGACATCACAGTCCCTCCCTCACTCATTCCTCGAGTGACCCCCCCCCCCCTCCCATGATGCTAACACAGATAGTCTGAACGCACCGCCCTTTATCGTGCCCACGCCGAGCATCTCCTCCTCGACGGCGCCGCCTACCGCTGTTTCTGCCCCCCCTCACGTCTCGAATCCCTTGCAGCAGCCCGTCAAGCCGCCGGCCTCCCCGTCGAGTATGACCGCCGCTGCCACAACCTAACCCCAGCCGAATCTGACCGCCGTGCCGCAGCAGGCGAACCCTACATCGTTCGTCTCCTCGCACCAGACTCATGGCCCCACTTCAACGACGAGGTCTATGGGCGTATTACATATGGCACGAACATGCGCGCCAATGCAGAGGGCTCCTACGAGGACATGGTGCTACTCAAGAGCGATGGGACCCCCACATATCATCTAGCGAACGTGGTCGATGACCACTTCATGGACATCACGCATGTCATTCGAGGCACAGAGTGGATGCCGAGTACGCCCAAGCACAAACATCTCTACAAGTGCTTCAAGTGGCCCTCGCCAAAGTTTGTGCATGTGGGGCTTTTGATGGGCAAGAACAATCAGAAGCTGTCGAAACGCAATGCATCCGTCATGGTCAGTGACTATCGGAAGCAGGGGTACTCCCCCGAGGCACTTATCAATTTCGTAGCGCTACTTGGTTGGAGCCATGGCGGCGGGGGTAAGAGTGATGTTATGATGCTGAACCAGCTCGTCGAGAGATTCAGTATCGACGGCCTGACCGCCGGAAACACAATCATCAACTCCGAGAAGCTGCGGTTCCTGCAGAAGGCGCATCTTCGGAGACGTCTCGATGAGGAAAAGGACGCCGAGGAGTCCGAGGTCGTCAAGGTCGAGGCTGAAGTGCGCGCTCTCTACGGCGACAAGTATATCACCTACCCCGCCCCCTCCCCCTCCCAGTAACTCCCAATTAACCCTCGTTCCCCAGACTCGAAACCGGCGAACCAATCACCACCGACTACGTCCGTGCCGTGCTCAAGGCCGACCTCAAGAACTACGCCAACCCCATCACCTTCGCCGAGCAATCCAACTACTTCTTCACCTCCCCCACCTATATCCAGCCATCCATCAAGGGCGTCGTAAATTTCCGCAAGCTCACAGGCTTGTCCACCGCTGAGATCTACTATGGTTTCATCGGCGCTGTCAAAGCATCCCCCTGGGACATTGACTCCCTCAAGGCCCTACAGCTCTACGGGAAAGACATGGACGAGGAAGTCTGGACGACACGCATGCGTCTCCTCCGCATCGCACTCGCCGGCGGTCGCAGTGGCCCCTCAATAGCGGACACGATGCACATCCTCGGCAAGGATCGTGTCCTCCAGAGGCTCAAAGACACAGACAAGGTCTTCGAGGGGTTTCAAGGTGAGCTCGAGGAGGCCGAGGCCCAATACCGCGCTGCACATAACAAGATGCTAAGGCACTACCAGGAGCAGCCGCGGCGCGAGATGGCGAAGGAGCTCAGGGACAGCCAGAAGGATATCCGCAAGGCGGATGCGCGCCACGAGGCGATGCTCAGAGCCAAGCTCGGGGGGCCGCCGATGGAAAAGAAGGGGTTCACTTATATGCCTGCAGCAATGAAGAAGAGGGTAAGGGCCGATTGGGAACAGAAGGTAAGGCTTCAGGAGCTTAAGATGTCCCCGAATAAGGCCAAGGAGGCGAATTGGAGGCAAGAGAACCCGGAGGAAAGGATGGCGAGAGTAGAGGACGAGGAGGAAACCCCGGTCTTTTTTGGGCCCAAGAATAAAAGGTTTGATAACAATCGCCGCGGCCGTATTAGAAGATTGTAGCTGTATATAGTTTTTTTGATTAGCCGCAATACAATAATTCTTCTCCAATTTTGTGGCTTGGTTTTTATCATTATTGGGTGTTTGGGCTTTCAAGTATCGATGGCGTCGTCGGCTTGCATCATGAGCGGCCACCCGAGACCAACAAGACTTTCTTTTTGTCTTCTATGTGGCTCATTCCTTCTATCAGCTAATAGATATGTCTTCATGTTTTATCTCAAAATATAACTAAATGGTGGGCACTCAAGAAATTCTTTAAGGCTTGAGTATAATTCGATGAGATAATGAGATGTCACGATATCATTCGTGCTCTTACATAAGTTTTAGCAGCGTCATGCTCTATCACTCGAACCTAAACTTGCAAATACAAGTAGCTTTACTCGCATATCTAATATGTATTAGCGCAACCTTCAAAACACACGGAAAATCAACAGGACATAAAAAAACTTCATAGATATACTAAAGCTTGACTGGTCAAGTATGATATAAGTTCAACATAGGATATTGATATATAAAATTCCTAGCCTACTTAAAATAGTGGTAAAGTTGTAAAAAAAAAAAAAAAAAAAAGGCGGTAAAAAGACACCTTTGAACGTCATTTGCCTGAGGACTTACCCCTTGTGAACAAGGCCTATAATTGGCATGTAGACTCCTCCTCCTGGCATCTAGATGGAACATACACAATATGAGGGGGGAATGGGAAATCTGTTGGAAATCTGTGCCCTTTGGCCAATACATATTGAATATGCGAGTAAACCCACCAATCCTCATAGCAAGCATGACCCTCACTCACAATGCATTCCACACCCATGGGATCACCAGACCCACCATCTCACGGTATCTAATAGTGAGGTCTTGGCATTCATTAAGTCCAAACAGGCGGGGCGACCGTAATACAGTGGAGTCTCGATAGTAGCATATGGTCGGGAACGGATTTTCGTGTGCCATTATCAGGGATATGCTTGTATCGAGAACAACTTTTCCCGTACTGACTCGTTTGGGATTGCCCAACTATATGCTACTATCGAGGATATGCTATTATCGGGGTTGCTACTATCGGGACTCCCACTGAATTTACCATTGTAACATTTACCCCATTCATCCCCCCTACACACGTGAGCCATACCTAATAAAATCGCCAATAGACATGTAGGTTCTCAGCTTCAATTGAATTTGTTTCTGAGATTTGCATTCCTCAATAAGAAACCATCGAAGCTTCTCCCATGATTCCATGCATGGGGGCTTGGCGTGCGTAAAAGACGATGTGTCCTCCCAGCGGCACGAAAAATCCGCCCCGAGACAACCATCCACGTATAAGAGTTCATTTGCCTTCTTTCCTCATCGATCTCATCCATCACCACAGCTCTACCCCCCCTCCATAATCACAATGAAGTTCCTCTCCGCGCTCCTCCCACTCCTGACTCTCGGCCTAGCCTCAGCAGCTGATGTGGCCGGCGAGACTCCAGCTGCAACACCGGAGAAGGTAATAAAGGCTCTGAACGTAACGCTCGACGTCCAGTTCATCGACGCGGTCCCAGAGTTTGGCATTAAGGCCGTCAATGGCATCCCAACCAGGCTCAACCTCCACATTGTAAACAACGAGGCGGAAGATGTCAGAGTCCAGCTCGTTCAGGGCTCCTTTAAGACACCGAAGGGCGACGAGCTGAGGAACCTGACGGCCACCAAGGTCGGCGTGAAGCTCGGGGAGGGTGCTTCGGTAAGCCTTTCTTTCGCCTCCCCATCGAAGGAAAAGAGATGCTAATTGGCGGGCAAATGGACAGATTGATGTGCCGTACCAGTTCACCACAGAAATGCACCCTCAGGACGTGATCTTCAATATGAAAATGTTCCTGAGGACCGCGGATGGGTTCGCGGTCTCTCACTCGGCGTTCAACCAGTCTATGTCCATCGTTGAGGCGCCCACCTCACTCTTTGACCCCCAGGTGTAAGTACCTCATCAAATCCAGCCGTTGAGGCCGACTCTTTATTAATCCGGTGTTTAATTGCAGTTTGTTCCTGTACCTTCTCCTCGCCGCCGGCTTCGCCAGCTCCGCATACTTCGTCTACAACACCTGGCTCGCCAGCGTCCTCCCCAAGACCAAGCGGTCCAACACGGACCAGGTGCGTCTTACCACGCCGACCCCTGCGACCACCAGCTCGAGCACGTACAATGAGAGCTGGATCCCTGAGGGGCACATCAAGAAATCGGGTGCTACTCGCACGAGGGCACCCCGAAGGGTGGTGGGGAGGGAAAATGAGTCTTGAGTTTTTAAATCATTTTGTGCTGAGAATGCAAGCCGAATTGGCCGCATTTTTTTGTGTGCTGTGTGTTCTTTGTAATTTACAGTAGGGACTAAAATGGAAAAATAAGATATGGGTTGGTTTTACTATAAGTCATTGATGGTTGTGACGTGGTGTTGTGATGTGATGTTGTGATGAGCTTGTGGGACGTAGTGAATTGCGTTGCAACCATATAAATTTGTTAGGATGGCCAAAGGAATATGAGCATAGAGATTCTCAAAAACAAACTCTCTTGTCTTTTGTTGTTGTAGTTGTGGGGTGGGGTGGTAATGAAGTCATGCGATGTCTGGTCAATTTTGACCACTCTCAATACTAAAGAATTGTCATTACGAAAGTCTTTGTTGGGTACTGCCAAAGAATTGGGGTAATTATGAAAGAGACTGAAGCAAACCGACGAGCGACTATATATGTCCCTATCCCCTGCCGGACATTGCCTAGAAGGGAAGTAAGTGCCTGCTCTGTTTGAGACCTCGTCCACCCATGCAAGATTTTGAAAACGGCTGTCCGCTATGCCATTTTCATATCATCGAGTGAGACCCCATGAACAAACGCCCCCACTTTCAACTTTCAAAGTTCATTTTAGCCATCCTTGGCCTAGCACTAGCTAGGTCTAACAGTCTAACACGCGCATCTCTTCCCATCCATCCATCCATCCATCTTTGGTTAGCAGAAATAATAAATTATTACATGTGCCCGGACAATACTAGCGCGGCGATACAACTACTAGTACTTTCCTGATGTTTGTAAAGGGGTCCACTATTGCATACCATACTAAATTTTGAACTTGGGGCGTATTTTATATGGCATGCAATAGCGGTCATTTTTCCAAACGTCAGGAAAGTACGAGTACTGTAACTCCTGAATGAGTTTTGCAACGATATTGATCATTGACACAATGTGTGCATACCGATTGGCCTGTCGAATCGTACCCTACGGACGCCACCGTGTTCCAGAGACTTATGTACTCACTCCCCACATACTGCAGTGTCATGGTACGCGTTGTCATGCCAACTCTAGAGTCATATCCGCCGTGCTATTGCCCGGGGGGATGCGTGCGGTGACAAAGGGAAATGGTAATAATATAACGCGGCCTTGTTGAATCTGTCGGTGTGGGTGAGGAGTGAGGAGTGTTGACCCCCAATTTTTTTTCATGTTGAGATTAGTCAAAAGGGTAGTCATTTTTTTTCTCTCTCTTCTTCTTCTTTGTTTTTCAAGTGGTGGAGCTGGTTGATGGAGGTGTTATAAAAGGGTGCTTCTCCGCGTTGGATTATCCAGTATACTTAGTATTGTATTTTACTTACTAGTCAGACAGCTACGCTAGCAGTTATAAACGGAATATAAAACGGCCACTCTTGCTCAAACAGATATCGATATCGAAAATTTTTTCGCTGATAAGGAAGAATCCAACACGTATCAAAAAAGAGCACTCTCGCTATTCGGAAAAAAATAAAAAAAATTCATAACTAAATATTTACAACTACGGTATTCACCAATACATCCAAAACATCCTCAACCACCACCACCCCAATCCCACCTTCCCAATGTTCGTCTACGGCTCTCTCATGTGCCCGCGCATCCTCTACACCATCATCGGGCGGCCTAGCGACTTGACGCCGTCCCTGCTCAGCGAACAAATGCACCCCGCCACACTGCACGCCCACAAGCGCTACAGCGTCAAATACGCTGCTTTCCCCGCCGTTGTGAGGACAGGTGTCCCGACGGATACCGTCAGCGGCTTTCTGGTCATGGGCTTGACCGAGGCCCAGAAGGCGCTCATTGATCGCTTCGAGGGCAACCTGTATACGAGTGAGGAGGTCCAGGTGGTGCTTCAGGATGGAGAGAAGAGGGGTACGAGGGTTTATGTGTGGGCGGGAGGGATGGCCGGCTTAGGTGTGAAGGAGTGGGACTATGAGGCGTTTAAGAAGACGGATGCGTATGCACGTTGGGGCGGTGATGAAGAGTGATTGGGATGTGGAATTCCCGAATAGAGTAGAATTTGTAGTCTGGTCTGCAGTGCTTTTGTACTAAGTCTACTGCGGCGAGCAGTGAGGTCTGGATAGGCAGAATTTGCTGACACTTTTTCTGTTTGTATTTTCAGTCGCTGACAAGCTATTCTTCTGTATTGTTGGGATTTTGGGCCTGGCAGTTATTGGGGTTCTGTATAAAAAAATATGTAAAATTAGTACCTTCCACTCTTACAATAGGAAGGGGGCCCCTGAACTTTCGTGGAGGGGGGGTCCTGTAAATTATCCGCTCTGTAAAATTCACCTTTCATGACCGGGTACTGACCAAAAAACCGGTTCTGTATAGCACTTTCTTTCCCCTGGACACTGACGAAAAAAGCTGTATTTGTATTGTACCCCGCCTGACACTGACAAATGCTTCTTCTCCGTATTGGATAGGTAGTCACTGACAGCTGACATCCAGACCTCACTGCTCGCCGCAGTATACCCTTATCTGGGTTAACTACTTCATGGTGAGATATGTACTAATAGAGGCCTTGAGGTAAGTTATGATATAATATAACTACTGCTACCGCGAAAAAAAGACATTATATTTGAACCCCCAGCCGAAGGCCCATGAGACAACACACAGTTTAACATACTTATCAGATTGAAACAAAGTTTTTATTACATATATGCAATGCAAGGCTTTAAGCTCACTCATGTGATATATAATTCCAAAAACGATCATGACCTAGGATTTGTCAAGAGAAATATTATCGTGCACATCCTCCTATTCCAGATAAATATGAAATTTTATTGACATCATACCCTACTCAAGGAGATAGAAAATAGCTATACAAAAAAGCACCCTCGTAAATACCCTGCATCCCACGGAAATAAACCCTCCAAATCGCCAACGAAAGTTCGAAAATACGCCTAGCTAATGAGTGTGATTATGAAGAAAAAGAAAAAGAAAAAGAAAAAAGAAAAAACCAAAGCATGCGTGTAAAACGAAGGGGTATAAATGTACGGTAATTATAACTAAATGATAGCGTATTATAATATCGTGAGAAACATACGCATACACATATAGTATACCAAGACGAAGGGTATCAACGTAATAACACGATGATCTTGATCGCCGAGCACGCGTGGTTCATTATGGAATGAATTCTGCAGGGTATTCTGGAACGTTAGTCTCATGACGTCTGGTATATATGTAAGGCTAATTGTATGTACTTGCTCGTATAATTATTTAGTTGTCTTCCATTGTCATCTTCTCCGCAGATTCTAGTAGTTCGGTCTTAGTCTCTGATAGACCTTCGTACTTTGGCCTCCCCAATATATGCGTGAGGGTATAGTTTAGCCACTGAAGGCCCGTTAGGGTGTCTGGATGGTCCTTCCCTAGTACTTTCTCTCTGCCCTCTACCGCCTGCCTGTAAACCTCTACCGCTTCTTCGTACCTCTCCATGCCGTAAAGAGAATTTCCCAGATCGTGAAGTCTCGTCAGGGTACCTGGATGATCCTTCCCTAGTACTTTCTCTCTGCCCTCTACCACCTGTCTGTAAACCTCTGCCGCCTCTTCGTACCTCTCCATGTTGTGAAGAGAGGCTGCCAGATCGTGAAGACTCGTTAGGGTATCTGGATGGTCCTTCCCTAGTACTTTCTCTCTGCCCTCTACCAACTGTCTGTAAACCTCTGCCGCTTCTTCGTACCTCTTCATGCTGTAAAGAGATACTGCCAGATTGTGAAGACTCATTAGGGTATCTAGATGATCCTTCCCTAGTACTTTCTCTCTGCCCTCTACCGCCTGCCTGCGAACCTCTATCGCCTCTTCGTACCTCTTCATGTGGTGAAGAGAGACTGCCAGATTGTGAAGACTCTTTAGGGTGTCTAGATGGTCCTTCCCTAGTGCTTTCTCTCTGCCCTCTATCACCTGCCTGCAAACCTCTGCCGCCTCTTCGTACCTCTTCATGTGGTGAAGAGAGGCTGCCAGATTGTGAAGACTCTTTAGGGTGTCTGGATGGTCCTTCCCTAGTGCTTTCTCTCTGCCCTCTATCACCTGTCTGTAAACTTTTGCCGACTCTTCGTCCCTCTTCATATCATAAAGAGAATCTGCCAGATCGTGAAGGCTCGTTAGGGTGTCTGGGTGATCCTTCCCTAGTGCTTTCTCTCTGCCCTCTACCACCTGTCTGTAAACCTCTGCCGCCTCTTCGTACCTCTTCATGTTGAAAAGAGAGGCTGCCAGATCGTGAAGACTCATTAGGGTGTCTGGATGGTCCTTCCCTAGTATTTTCTCTCTGCCCTCTGCCGCTTGCCTGTAAATCTCTGCCCCTTCTTCGTACCTCTCCATGCCGCAAAGAGAGGCTGCCAGATTGTGAAGGCTCGTTAGGGTGTCTGGATGATCCTTCCCTAGTACTTTCTCTCTGCCCTCTACCGCCTGCCTGTAAACCTCTACCGCTTCTTCGTACCTCTCCATATCATAAAGCGAATCTGCCAGATCGTGAAGGCTCGTTAGGGTATCTGGATGATCCTTCTCTAGTACTTTCTCTCTGCCCTCTACCAACTGTCTGTAAACCTCTACCGCCTCTTCGTACCTCTCCATGCCGCAAAGAGAGGCTGCCTGATCGTGAAGGCTCGTTAGGGTATCTGGATGATCCTTCCCTAGTACTTTCTCCCTGCCCTCTATCACCTGCCTGTGAGCCTCTACCGACTCTTCGTATCTCTTCATGAATCTCAGAGAGACTGCCAGACTGCGAAGACTCCTTAGGGTATCTGGATGGTGTCTCCCCAGTCTTTCTTCGGTTTTGGCGGCTATCAGTACTTGTGCCTCTACCGATTGGCCTCTCCCAAGTATCATCTGGCAATCAGAAATAATGCTAACTGCACGCAGAGTCGTTTTATGCTCTTTCCCTAGTACTTTCTTACTTTTGGGCAGCAAATCCTCGAGTCCCTTCAGCGATTCCTCCTCTTTATCGAGCAGATAAAGTACAAAATAAAAGTTTACCTCTGCCTCTAATGTATCTGGATGCTCATCTCCCAATAATCTTCTCTGAAGTTCTATCAAACTTTTAAATAGCTCGTGGGACTTATCTAGTTTGCCGTCCCGGCTATAAAACAATGCTAAAACCGTCATGGTGTCCAATACTTGAGTGCTAGGCCCCTCTTCAACTACACTTTTAGGGAGTCTCGTATATAAAAGACCCTCGAGAATGTTGATAGCCGGCTTATGCAAGCCATGTGATCCACAATGTTCGGCTATTCGTGTTAGAGAAAATATTTCCCCCTCCTCCCAGTTGATCTTTGTTTTAAGGAGAACTTGTATATTTTCCATGGCAGTGTTGATATGGTGTAGAATCCCCATTCCAAAAACCCATTCGTCCATTGTTCGATCTCCTTCAAGATCACGTTTATATGTCTTACCAATAAGAGAGATAGCTCTTAACATATAAATATAACGATCTTCGACATCAAGACTCTCACGGGCCCATTCTAAAACCAACGGATGAAACGAAAGCTTGAAATTTACTGATTGTGTGTCATATTTCTTTCTTGCTAGAGAGAAAGATAGAAGGGGATCTATGGCATCGTCGGCCAAACCATCACCTATATGTACAAGAGGTAAGCATCTTAACAGGTACAAAAGTTTATTCTTATAGCTGAAAACACCTTCAAAGAGCGAGGGGATCGCCTCTTTCCCTCGCAAAAGCAATTCCTCCGAGATTTCAACCCCACCAAGGAACGCGCAGAGTAGAAGTAGTTTAGCTGCAAGGTTATGGAGCGAATCAAATGAGATTTTCCAAGTTGTGTAGAGGGTGTTTTTCCTGTATCGTTCCTCCAGCCCTGGGTTGCTTTTTGACGCAACCCTATTGAAATTCTTATTATACAGTGGTAAATAGTTGAAGATCGGCAGTTGTTTAGCTGCTATATATCCGCCGGCTTGATCTAGTGCTAATGGCAGATATCCCAGCCTCTCTGAGATTTTTGTAGCCTCCTCGTAGTCTGCATTAATTTAAGTATTTCCCTCAGACTCTCAGACTTAATACCAGTGAATCATACCTGAATCACCAGCTTCCATCGTATCAGAACCCTTTCCTGCAGATGTTAGGAGGATACGAATCGCGGCATCTCTTTCTATCCTATCTATCTCGAGCCCAGTCCCCATATGGCTAAGTTCAGGTCGTCTAGTAGTGATTATAGTACTCCCATGACCAAACCCCAACCTCGGGAGAAAATCGTACAGCTTTACAGAATCTATATCGTCGTTATTATCGAAGATGATCAGCCAGTCTTTGTTCTCCGGGTCAGAAAGCCACCTTTTTGCTGCTTCTATCACCAAATCAGAGGGGGCATTCTCTAATATCGTTCCAGACGGCTTAATAAACCCAGGTAGACCTAGTAGGGCGCTTATTCGTTTGATTGTGGCATCGGAACTTGAGAGATTTGTCTGGTAATGAGCGATGATCTGCTCAATCATCCTCACTGAACTTTGGGCAAGAGATACTTGACTTGTAGCATCAACCCAAAAAGCTGAGGTATATGCCGAATTTGAATAATGACGATAAGCAAATTCCGTTGCAATCTGACTCTTCCCCATCCCGCCGAGCCCGTGAAGAACTGCAATCCGGTGTTTCCCAGAAGATCTGTGATAAGTCTTTCCGGCCTGATCACCGGAACTTCCGGCTTTCGGACATAATATTATGTCCAATTCGGCGAGTAAATCATCTCTTCCCCGGAAGTTCTGATTTCTCTGTAAAGCTAGTCGAGCTGGAACATGGAATTTCAAGAATGTTGGGCTAGCGCTGCCTGGGCTCATGGCTTGCGGTGGATAAAGATTCGGGAGAATGGCCTCAAGGCCATCGTTGTACTCTTTCAACTTCTCCACAAGTTCCTTGGACCGTGATTTGTCCACAACAGCCCAGCGGAGTTTCTTATATAGCGGCAGCACCTCTTTCATCTTTTCTGTTGAGACCCGAATTCGTTCTATCTCCTCCTCCAGGCCAGGGACAAGGGCTTTGTTTTCTAAGCTAGAAGGATTCTCAAGAACTTGAATCTCAGATGGATCTAGGCCTGGGAGAGCAACTGGAGCACTTGCTTCCTCCTTTCTTCCACCTGGAGAGCGTGACCGACCCCAGAACACGGTGCGCACAGAAAGTCGAAAGGAATGTTTGGTTGGCTCTCTACTTTCCCGGGACGAATTGATGGCTTTAATACCGTATTTAGTTCTCAAATTTTCGGCACTGGTAAAAAGGGAGAGAATTCTAGCTAAAGTCTCCACAGCGTAGTGGTATAGGCGATTGTTTGGACCCAATTTTCGATCTAAGCCGTTCTTCAGGCCCCACCTCTCTTCCCACCTTATCAGCCGAAGTTTCTCAGTCTTGAGCTGCCAAGTAAAGTGATCATGTTTGGCGGCAACATCTTGCGTCTCGGATAGAATATCGTAGCATTGCAAACTGACTTCAAAGAGCAGACCAGCCAAACCAACAGCACCGGCGGCAGCTCCGAATGGTTCCATGGGTGGGTTTTCAGTTATCCTATATCTAGTTAACCTTTATCTATTGAAATCATCTGGGGGATCTATACTCTACCCGATTTAGTGTCTTGTTAAAATAATATAGATATCCGCGCTATTCATTCTCAACCTTTCAAAAACCAAAGCGGGGGATAGTATCAACATTACCCTATATATGGTTTAATGGCCAATAGTGCCAGGATAATACTGATTGGTCGGGGTTAATAATAGATATGTGCTTATGCACCTATCCTCCTACCTCGGCGCGGCTAACGGCCCGTCCCGCTGGCTCCTTCAGTACTTACATCTACCGGACCCATATCCTTATAATTAGCTTATGAGTCTAGTAAATATGTATTCTAGAGGTACATACTTGACGGGCGCTTAGAAAGTAATTCACTTTAACTAGAAAGCCTACACTAAGCTCAGTTACCAACACTGGTGCCAATGTCACTAATACAAAACTACATATTATGGTGGCTCGTGTTGCTCCTAGTAAGAGGCTAACTGCCACATACGGAAGTAATATTGATGTGATTAGAGCCATATAAACCAGATATATCGCAGTAGGTACAAGGCTCTGGCCTTTAATGGATCCTCATGTCGCGTCAATCACCCATGTACTTGCGGTGAAATTATATTGTCGCCGTTACGCTGGCAACCGTTCAACCCACAAAACATGAGATCCTATAAAACTACAACAATTAGATAAAACAAAGTGAATTAAAGTCATAGCTATTGCTTTTATGCTCAAAGAAAATGCTCTCTAGCTTTACCAATGTTTATGGAAGGGTTAATAGGCTTAAGTAAATGGTGAGGTTGATGGTTGCTATCGTGCGAGACAATACTTAATTTTACTGCAAGTACTCAGTCATTAATTAAAAAGTCGGAATTTTAGTAAGCGTGACTACTTAATTAACGCGCGAGTAGTTCACTCATTTAATACCAGAGCCTTTTACACAATAAGGCCCGTTTGGCAACAAGACAAAACGGATTCCAAGGATCAAGGCCTAACAAAAAGATCGTTGAAACGGAGTTTACAGGGGTGAAAACTCCGTTTTGAGGCCCTTAATGTTGTAACGCGGTCTGGTTGTTTGTTCTTGGTGTATTTAAGGCCGTTCGACGTTCTCATTTGGCATGATAGCGGAAAGCTTGTGAAAGCTGGCTTTTTGCACCTACTACGAGAATAAGCTTCTGCCACCATCTTTGTGTTGCAATCGTGGAAAGTTATTCTCGCCCCAAGTACTTCGTGTCAATAAAAGTCCGGTCCTCTCTTTTTCGACAAAAAATACTCTAATAAACCCACGTTATCCTAATATTAACTATGTTGGCAAGGCTAGCCCCAAATCAACACACTCAGCACCATGCATAAACCAGAAACACTTTTGCAGAGTGGCTGAATAGAGCGTTTTGGCAACCAAATTTTGAGTCCAAATATTTATTTAGTTCTTGGCGACTGATCTTTGGTGTAGATGACGCACGCCCCAAGAGCTCAAATTTGGTTACCAAAACGCCCTAATCACCTGCTTTTTCGTCACGTTCATGTCAATTTACACTTTGACCGAGTAAGCTTGAGGGCATTATGACTGTGTAATGATGTTGGGGGCTAGGCACGACTGTACTCTACACATTACACGCACATAGCGAATCGCGCCTATGTGCTAGGGGCTCGTATCGGGAATCTTTCTGGTCGGCGGCTGGCCCCTGCGTTTGAACCACAACCTTGCATCCCAACCTCAACTTCCCAATGCCTGGATACCCCGCAAGGTAAGCCATTGTTTCCACTCGGAGTCTGATTAACCAGCCCAATTCACCAGTCTTGCAATGTTCCCCACCCACCAGTTTCAACCCCCTCGAGCCCTCAGCTTCAGAGAAGGTCACTCTTCTGTTGTGAATGTTCCTACATGGGTGATAACCTTTTGAGTATTCAAACCACTGGTTAGACTAGACCCCAGGTTTCCGAAAGCTGTTATATAGACGCTATCCAAATCATTGGCAATCCCCGTGGTCTGGCCCACACATCCACTCTATTGTGTGAGGGGACCAAAGTGCAATTTTGCGGGGTACAGCTGGCTCCAGATCAGATTTTAAAAGTTTCTTGAGAACCCGAGTGTTTACTCTAGCTCTGCGTGATGATGCTCGTATTAATTGTTTGTTTGTCCGATCCGCCACGGCAAGTTCCATCAAAGCTCAACAGCCAACCAACCCACAACACTAGACTTTGCTAGGTCGTGAACAAATTCGACGCTGCCACGATCCGTCAGGAATTAAAGGGCCTGCTAACTAAACCTTAGATAAGGGAGACACGAGTCTGTTATCGATCACCATCGTGACCATCGGTATCGATACTGTGGGGGGTTCGCATACTTATCGTGGATTGGGGGAGATCCGCGCGTATGTGTTAGTAGCACTGGCCCTCCCTGCCAAGTAACAACCATAGAAGCTCAAAGCTTCTTACGCTTCTTACCACTGTTTCAGAGAACAATATTAATAGATTTACCCGCTCGCATTTTGTCTGTTCTCTCCCCTGTCATCAACGTGCAACTTAGCATCCCAGACAAGACGAGACGATACGAAGGGCAGCAGGGCGACAAGTTGAGGGGTGTCTGTCTGTCAGGTCAGTGAGAGAGTGTGTGAGAGAAATACATGTAATACTCAATAAGACGGGGAAAGGAAATAGAGTGGCTTTTTTCCTTTTCCTTTTTTTTTTTTTTTACCTGTGTTAGCTACATATTTACCTAGCTGCTGCTGCACCCCAAGATACAACACCCACCACCACCACCACCACCCCTTTAATTGCGCATAAGAGGGAGAAGCGGGAAGAGCACACGAGCAGACTTTAGAGAGGGGTGATATAGAAACCTACATGTACCTAGCATACATACATACCACCCAGCCCACCTTCACTACCAGTATTTCTCACTGAGCCATACTCACCCACCTACGCCTTCATCTCACATACCTACCATTCCCTCCACCTACACACAATTGCTCACGGCCATATCGTACTACCCGTGAACTTCTCCAGTATAAGTGATCCAGCAATGTCCCCAGCAGTCACTCTACCACGCTTACAAACAAAGACAACATGCTGCCCAAACTGCGGCTCGGACGCTCAAGAGTTTGCCGACGCGAGGCGACGGATATCAGAGCTTGAAGCTCAGGTCCGGATTCTGAGCGACAAAGCCTCCTCAGCCAGTAAGCTCATTGTTTCTCTTCCCTTCCCTTCCCTTCCCTTCCCTTCCCTTCCTTCAGAGCAACCCTACCCCCTAGTACAAGCCCCCGTGCCACCAGCCAAACCAGCTAGCTAGTCCCACGAGCGTTCCTGGAGAAGAAGCACAAGCTTTCTTCCCTTCTCCCTGAAACCCCCAGCTAACCCTGAATCCAGTGGACAAACTCGCCGACTACGAAGACGAACAACGTAAACGCTCGATCTCGTCTGCCTCCTCTGGCCGTGACAGCAACGTCTCTCCCCCCCTGACCCGTCCAACCTCGTCCCCCTCACAGATGCCCGTTCCGCCGCCAACCCTCAACCGCATCTCGGCCTTCCTCTCTGCAGCCACCACTCGGCGTGGTGCCCCCCCGCCCAGCCCGCCTCCTGAGGAGATCGTCAACGAGCCATTGGAGAAGGAACGGCAGCTGCGGATGAAGGCGGAGGAGCGGCTGGAGCAGGTCACGGAGGAGCTGGAGGACCTGTCGGCTACCTTGTTCCAACAGGCGAACGAGATGGTCGCGACGGAGAGGAGGGAAAGGGCAAAGCTGGAGGAGAGGATTGCCGTCTTGGAAGGGAGAGAGGGCAAGACAAAAGAACGGTTGGGACTGCTGGAGAGGGCGGTCGAGAGGGCGGGGAGGGTGAGGGAAGTGCTGGCAGAGGGGCAGAGAACGACAAGTCTGCCTCCAAGCATGCCAGGAAGAGGTCTCGGCATCAGTCTCTGAAATATAGCCAGCCAACCCAACAATTGAAAAAAAAAAGAATTTATATAAGCGGGCAACAACATGCCCTCTTATATTATAACCATAGATCTGAGGAATTCTCCCCTCATCTTGCAAGCCTTTTTCTAACACTGTTTCACCTAGTAGAGGGCGTTTTTGTGCATATCTCTTTTGTCCTGGAGTATCTTTGCTTTTCTTCATTATCTTTTTTAGGGTTTTTCTTCTTCCTACCTCCTTCCTCTTTATCAAAACGGTACGCGGTACGGGGTGTTTTCTTTTTCCATTTCTTGCAGTCTTCGCCGCAGCGGCTTGCATTCACGGCGTACCTTTCTCTTACTATTTCATGATACCTGGATTAACGACTTTTTCCTTTTGTTTTGCGCTTCTTCCACTGTGATGTGCTGCTGTTCCTTCCTGGAGAGGGGCGGGGCGAAAGTTGTATCTAGATGTTGGTGTCGGTGGCTATATATATTTAATTCTTTTGACCACGCCCAGAGTCCCAAATAGATGTTGTCTCTTGAGACGTCAGTCCCCTTATAGTAAGGTAGGCATGGTACTGAGCTCAAAGTGAACGTTCACGACTCCTTAGCTGAGGCATCTATTGAGAGCTTTGGATCCCTGGGAAAGGATTCGTAGTTGTTACGATAGGCACCAGCCAGAATGTGCTTGTACCGAATACTACATGTAGCTGCGTCGACATTTATACTAGTATAAACAGCGCGTATACAGACCATTAGTCTATTCTACACTCAATAGAATACAATAACCAAGTATGTGTCATGTTTAGAGACCCCTCTGGAGATACAAACCCAATGAATGCATCGGCGGCCATGCCACATACCACCACACCCGTCCAAAGTCCCCGAAACGCACCACCCCCACCCCGCCCGCAACCCACAACCCAAATACCACTACACTACACTACACTACACTACACTAACCCCACACCACAGAGCATACCACACCCCACACCCTACCCCACCCCACACCCTACCCCACCCCACACCCTACCCCACCCCACCCCATTATCCCAATCACACCATATCACTCGTACATACCTCCCCCATTCCCTTACGTATCTCTGCTCCCACCCATCCAAGACAATACCTAAAGACCACACCAGTATCTTGCTTGCATCCTGAGCCCCACTTGTGGATTATATTGTACTATATTTTATGTGCGCGCCAAGAAACTTTTAATCTATGCATAGGCTCTCACTCGAAGATGTATGGATTGATTGATATGTCCGTTTATTTTACATACATATAAACACCTTACTTCCCCCCAAGACCGCCGTCCGCCATAGGACCCAAATCATGGAATCCACACATCCACACACCCTGTTTTTTTATTGTATTTACTTCATTCTATTCTTCCTACCTAACCCAACTGTGCTACATACATGCGTCCACTACTAATACACATCCATTCACCTAATCTTTCTCTCCTTACAACAATACAACCCCCAGTACAATAAACCATGCCATCAATCATTCAATTGCACTAAATCACCAACCAAAACTATAAACAGATCGCCCCAGCAATGCCCCAAAAAAGTAAAAGCAAGTAGAATCTAAACGAACGATCCACCTCCCATCATTACCGACGAAACATAGACATAGAAAAAATACACCTGATGAACGAATGAAGAATAAAAAGACACAGGTAAAAGGTAAAGTATACAAAACAAACCAGGCCCAAAGGCCACAAAAGAGCAACCACATCCGGCACCCCAGCGTCCATCGTGTCCCTATCCCATACATCATGACCCTAAATACATATAATAATAACCCACAATAATCTGAGAAACCAGTGACTCCAACTTAACGAATCGTCATCTGCTTCCCCAACCCTTTCCCTGCCCTGCCGGCCGCAGCAGCAGCAGAGGCCTGCCCCGCTGGGCGCTTCTCAAACAACTTCCAAAACTTTAGATTCTCATCACTGGCACACGTTGCGAGGGTCTGCCCATCCGGGCTCAGGGCCGAATGCAATATCCGCGTCTCATGGGCCGGTATCTCCACATTCCTCACGAGAGTCGGGTACGACCACACTGTGAGCTGATTATCCGGCAGCCCATGACAACTCACCAGTTCCCGATAACTCGTCGACCACTTTATTGAAGTAACTTGTGATCCTGCGTCGATGGAGTTGACACGGGCCCCAGTCGTACTGTTCCAAAAGTGGATGCATCCGTCGTAGTTGCCACCACCAGAGGCCAGAAGGTTAAGCTGCCATGGGCACCATGCCAGCGCCTTGACTGCAGCACGGTGATTCGTCTTTGCCCACTTTGGCGCCGTGAGGGCACGGGCGTCCCATATGTTGACCAAGTTGTCGTTACCACCAGACGCCAGCATTGAGCCATCGGAGCGCCACTCGAGCCCACACACCTCACTTGTATGTGAGAGGAGCTCCGCAATCTTGTGCTCCGCGATACGGACATCATGATTATAAATATTCCCACTCCTAGCACCTGTGGAGAGGATGGCCTTGTTCCAGGACATGACGCCGACTCGAGAATCATGCGAAGACATTGTTCTCAACTTTGTCTGCTCCTCCACATCCCATATCTGGACATCCCCCGTGCTCACGCCGACCGCCACATACGCCCCGTCGGCCGACCACTTTACGCTGGATACATAGCTATCGTCTGCAGTCTCCAGAAGCTGACTCACTGATCCGCTCTCCGCGTTCCAAACATAGACGTTCCGCTCCAGCCCGATGGCGACCTGGTTCCCACTCGACCAATCCAAGAGGTTGAGGTAATAATCGTCAACGAGCCCTGGCGCATCGAGTACCCTCTCCGGGGCGGTCAGTATGCGTCTTCTGAACTGCGCCGAGGCCGCAGCTGTCTTTGTCGGGCGGTTATACTGCGAGCGGAGATCAATCGGCTTCGATGATTCTGGGGCTGCGGGCTTGAACGCCAAGATCCTTGTCGTCAGGTCCACACCACAGGCCGCAGCAACGGAGCTCTCGTATGCCAATGTCTCCGGGTTGGGCCTTTCGTAACTGATAGGCTCGGTGTCCTCACCACCCGAGATGTTTGGGTTGGTATTATCATCATCTGACCCAAAAACCCCACCACGGAGGACGTTGTCAGTCGAGGATATGGGGCGTCCTGTTGCTGAGCCGGGACGGTTCGAGGTCTGGCTTGAGGGCCGCGGCCGTTCAATCTTTGACGCTGCAGTTGGGCTGGACGCAGATCTTGTCGGAATAAATCGGTCACCGTTCATGCGGAGGGTCTTTTGGTTCTTTGGCGCCTTCTTCTTCTTTGGTGGGCTTCCGGGGAGCGACCATTCGCTCACACCCAAGTTCAAATCCAATTGTGATCTCGTGGCAGCCTTTGGAGATGTTGCAATTGGGGCATTTGACTTTGAACTCGAACCTGACAATGATGATGACGACCCTGATGATGCTGCTGGGGCGGTGGTGGTTTTAGAGGAGCCTGCAGAGACCTTGAGGGACTCGAACGCAGCCTGGAGCGAGCCTGACTTGATCGGCTTGCGGTCGACGGCCCATTCCGGGTCTGGCTGTGGACGGCGAGGGGGAGTGAAGGGGGATTGGTTTTGGACGGCGCGGGCACGGGGTGAAGGAGTGAGGGGGAGACGTGAGCCGGCGGCGGTGCGAGTGCTGAAGAGGGTGGAGTGGGATTTACGGGGGGTTTGGACGGGGGTGGAGGAGTCCGTCATTGTGGGTATGTAGATGTAGAGTTTTTGATTGATTGATTTATTGATAGGGTATAATGGTATCGAGAGTCAGGAGAACAATGACTCTCTCTCTCTGTCTCTCTGTCTCTCTGTCTCTCTGTCTCTCTGTCTCTCTTTTAATGAATTCGAATCCTGATACAATTATATTCGTATCAAGTAGTTATTCGTGTCAGGTAGTTATAGCTATGATAGCAGTGTTGTAGTAGTAGCACGTAATTGTTGGTAAAACTCAATGTTTGGATGATGTTCAGGGAGGCGAGAGGAAAAACGGACAGAGAAAGAAAAAGCTTCTGGCTTATGTACAGCTTTTGCAGTCGTGGTCCTTTACAACCGGGCGTAAACACACGGTTGTCATAGGCAACGGTGCCAGTCCCACCATGGCCACTTTACGCGCCCTTCCCCCCTCCAACTGACAAGACGATCATAGCCCTCCTCTACAGGCTGAGTGCTTCAATTCACACACACACACAACTTCCTAATTGTTACAAATGGTCCGCTGGATGTCCAGGCGCGTGAATCAATTATTTAGCAAACCTGCAAAAGAAAAAGAAAAACCACAGTCCGTTGCCCTCTGCAACGATTGTTTACACCGTTGCGCAGGGCAACGCCCCTCTCATCCCTCATGACCATGATGACCGTAACCGCCCAGCCTTAGATTCGGGTAATTTCGTGGGGCCAATCACCGTAAGAACCCCCCCCCCCCCTCTCCACCCATACGATCGGTTTTGTCATTTAAACAGGGTCATGACTCGTCACTCCTTGCTTTGCTATAGATTAGATACAGTACTTATTAGGAGGATGTCGAATTAGACCTCCAGGTCCTGGTATACAATAAACTCTAGTTTGCGAGTGCTTGCCACCATCAATCCATGGCTCTTGGGGGCCTTTTTGGCAGCTTATCATTGAGGCCGGTTGGTGACTCCAAGCCATATGTATGCATTGATGAAATCAGCTTCATGAACCATCACTCGCTCGCCAAGCCAAGAAATATTGATCTGCGGGTCAACAGCTGCAGCCCTACGGCTAGACAGGGCTACATAGTCAGGCACATTGTGTTTCCCTCGATATGATTACAGCCAGGGACATGGCATCTTAAGCCGCGCCCAGACAACCAAAGTTCCAAATATCGTGACCCTAAAAATTTTTACCCGTAAATGGGACTCTCACGAATCTCTCTCTATACCAACGACACCAAAGAGCCACAAACCCATTCAAAAGTAATCCAGCACCCGGCATATTTCCTGGGAATCAGCGATGGTACGATAGTGCGTCTGAACCGCATACAAGTTTTTTTTTTTTTTTTCCCCTGCCGTCGGCCATTTTTGCAATTCACATCTAGACTCGATTTCTCATAGACTCTGTCTGGCCAGACACTGGCGGATGCTCTTAGCTTTAGAGAGCCTCTCCTTCATGTTCGTTAGGGTGGTGCACCGCTCGATCCCCAGAGCCAGTCCTGGGTAGTCGTGCAGAGCTCATAGGACGGCCGGTTGACGTTGGTATGTTTGAATGTCACTGTTGTTGTATTATTCTCATTTTGCTGTTGGGAGATTGATGGGTAGTGGGTGGTGGTTGATGTATGGTAGATGGTAGATGGTAGATGGGAGATGGTAGATGGTAGATGATAGTGGTGAATAATGGGTGGTGGATTGTATATAGTTGGTTACGAGTGGTTCAGTATCGGTGCCAATCTAGTGCTAGTGACTTTAGAACCCTTCCCGCAGCACCCACATGATAGCAGCTATCCATCCGTGCTCCATCCCCCCCCCCCCCCCGGGTAGTATGCTCAATACAGTCTCATTCCCAGCTTATAACGCACTACAGAGCGCTTCACAGCAAGCTCTAGTGGTGTAGTCGGTAGCACACCCCCCTAAGAGGACACCATAGGTGGACTTACCAGCGTGGGGGGGCGGCTGGGGTTCGATTCCCCACGTGAGCGTAATCTTTTTTTTAAAAAAAATAATTTTTGGCAAGTTAGTTGCCGATTAGGTGTATCTGTTCCGCCAGCCTGTTTTGTTTTGACGTATGTCTTCTGTCTGCCTGGCCCGTGGAGTCAATATACTGACTGCTTCCTTCCTTCCCTATTCAATTCATTCAAGAGTCTTCAACATTTCAGTCAAATATTCTATCCCGGAAGTTTACTTTCATGCACCCCCAGGCCATTAGAACCAAAATTTTCTCCGTCTTTTTATATAACATAATTGCAGTAGCTTCGCACAAAAGCGTACATACCTACCTACCCACTGATCCGCTAGTAAGCACTACTATACATCTACAACCCCAATAAGCCTCGCCTCAGAAATTACAAAGTATCTAGACAGCAAGCAAGACTTACGCGGTGAACTCCACCTGGTGACATGACCCCATTTCCCTGTTTCCCTGGCTCATCCATCCCCCAGCTGACTGAATATCCCCTTAGCTATAGTGCCAGCCCCTCAGATCCTCTTCCATCCCCACAGCTAGCTAGATCCCGCATTCCCAGACTCGACCACGCCGCCGACGACGAAAAAATCGAAAAAAAGACGTGGGTGATATTTAAGGCATTCCCAACAAGAAATGAGATTAATTTGCATTTAGAGGAGGGAGGGGGGGGACCCAGGGGTATCTCTAGAGGACCTACTTATACTAGTATAGCAGAGGATCGATGGCAGCCAGTACTCTATATATAGTCATGATCATGATCATGATGTGTGTTCTTAATCAATGCTCTCCGAATGTTAATCGATTCCATTATAGCTCTTCTGGAGAGGAGTAATTCTTTCTTTTTCTTTTTTGCGCAGTTTTGGGGGGCTTTTATTTTACTTCCTGGTAGATGAGCACCCGTGTGGATCTTCCCCCCCCCCCCCTTTTTTTTTGCAAATCATATATATTTATTTTTGGGAATAAACAATCGCATGCAGCAAACATAAACTAAGGCGTAAGAGCACCCGCGTGATGCAATACATGCAGCTTTAGTACATAGAAATTATTCCTGGGCACGCAAGCACGATTATGCCAGTTAGATGCACCAACCAAACTACCACACAACACAAGAAGGTCATACACATACAAAATGCCGGCCGACCGAGCTCGCACCACAGGCAAAGAGAGACCCAATTTGATGGATGATATGTTGTGCTGTGTGTGGAGGGGGCAATCAATCACGTCCTATCACTCGCACACAACCAAATACTGTGGCTTTCCCTAGCTAGCTAGCTAGCTAGTCTCGTTCCCATCCATCATCATTAATCCATCTCCTTGCTATTTTAATTCCAACGCTTACCTAGACTACATGTAGTAGTATCAATGATGACAAGCCGTAGTGTAGTAGGTACATGCATGCTGATACCCACGGCTAGTAAGGTGTTCATTTCTTGTATACTCAACTCAGGGACTACATATAAGTTCAAGACAGCCTCCTCGCCATGGTGGGTGGGTGTGTGGGCCCTATAGGCCACCCCACCCTAACCAGATCTACACCACAGCACCCAAAGCAGCCAGCACATCACGTACTGGTCATGATATAGTACATTAACGGCCCAGTCGAATCTCAACAGTAGGGCTTAATTAGATATATATACATACACACAAGCTTTTCCCAGCCAGGGTAGGTACTTAGGCAGGAGCTGCTGCTATGGCCCAATTAATCAATCCATTTACCAACCCAAGCCAAGACCACCAAAACTCCATGATGCCCTCGCTGTACATACATACTATTTAATTAACATATTAGCATACCAATCAATATCCACCGCTAACTCAAATCCGGCCAGTTATATCCTTTAAATCGCACATTGCATATCCGGTATATCTATATAGTTTGTAATATCCTATTTTATAACTAACCCTAACTAACACCACAACCACCGCCGGGTATAGGTGTAGACGCACAGGTGCAGCAACCAAAAACACCACGCCCCCTCAAACAAAAGCAAGTATATATAGAGATATGAACAGATAGCACTCTAATGCAGCATCTCTGCCCACAGTCCAATACTGCATCGATTCAACTCAAGCAGCCAACTTGCAATCGTAAAGGCGAATCTATAAGTGTGTGGTAACACTAGGCATAGATCTGTAGAAATTCAATAGAGATTGCTTGTAGCCATTGGTATAAATATAAATATCGGGAATCTTGGGTACTCTGTATTTGTCTTATCCCCTGGATCCCTGGATCCGACCGATGCCAAACTCGAGTTGGCAGAACTTACATGTCACAGGTATATAACAGCAATCTTGAAGCTCACAAATCATGAATAATAACCTCATCTCTCTCTCTCCCTGCTACTATCAGAACCACCAATATAAGCGCGCCAAATGAAAAACCAGATCCAACATTCAAATTCCGCAAAAAAGAAAAAAGACTTAGTTACATGGGCGATTACTATACAATCCTGCCCTTACTTTTAATCTCAAACTCCAAATATAAAATCCCACCAATTACCCTACACCCCTCTATTTAGGTGCAATCATCAACTCTGGCCTGACCAACTCTGTGAACTCCTCCTGGGTGAGGACACCAAGCTCCAATGTGCTCTCCTTGAGCGTAATACCCTTCTTGTGTGCGTTCTTGGCGACCTTGCTAGCGGCGTCATATCCGATCTTGCTATTCAAGCAGGTGACCAACATCAAACTCTCGTGGAGGAGCTTGTTGATCTGAGTCTCGTTGGCCTGGATACCGACGACACAGTTGTCCTTGAATGAGCGCATTCCATCGGAGAGGAGTGCGACGCTGTGGAGGAGGTTACGGATCAAGACGGGCTTGAAAACGTTAAGCTCGAACTGGCCCTGGGAGCCGGCGACAGTGATGGCGGTGTTGTTTCCTGTGTAGGGTTAGGGTTAGTAGTGCGTCATGAAGGATCACTCGGAGAGGGTGCTTACCCATAACTTGTGCGCAGACCATGGTGAGAGCCTCACACTGGGTTGGGTTGACCTTCCCGGGCATGATAGAGCTACCGGGCTCGTTCTCCGGGAGACTGAGCTCGCCGAGACCGCAACGGGGCCCGGATCCAAGGTAACGGATGTCGTTTGCAATCTTCATGAGAGAACACGCAAGGGTGTTGAGGGCACCGCTAGCCTCAACGATGGCATCGTGGGCAGCGAGAGCCTCGAACTTGTTGGGGGCGGTCACGAATTCAATTCCGGTGAGCTTTGAGACCTCAGCGGCCACGGCAACATCGAAGCCTTTCTTGGTGTTGAGACCGGTTCCGACAGCGGTGCCACCCTGGGCGAGCATCTTCAGGCGGGGAAGGGTGGCCTCGATGCGCTCAATGCCGTAGGCAAGCTGGGTAGTATATCCGCTGAACTCCTGGCCAAGGGTAAGAGGAGTAGCATCCTGCAAGTGAGTTCGGCCAATCTTGATAATGTGGTTAAAAGCCTTAACCTTCTCCTCAAAAGCAGCGTGAAGCTCGAGGAGACTAGGAAGAAGGCGCTCAGTGATCTCAAGAACAGCTGCAATGTGCATAACAGTGGGGAAGGTATCGTTCGAGGAAGCGGACATGTTGACATGGTCGTTAGGGTGGACCGGCTTCTTGGATCCAAGCTCACCGCCGAGGAGTTCAATGGCACGGTTTGAAATAACCTCGTTGGCGTTCATGTTGCTCTGAGTTCCAGAACCAGTCTGCCAGACGACAAGAGGGAAGTGGTCGAGGAGCTTGAGGGAGATAACCTCCTTGGCGGCGGTCTGGATGGCCTCACCGACCTTGGGGTCAAGACCGTGGGTCATGTTGACGGTAGCGGCAGCGTGCTTGAGGATTCCAAAGGCCTTAACGACTGGCGGGGGCATGCGGTCATAAGGCTGGTTGATGTTGAAGTTCATCAAGGACCTAATTCCACCGTTTTTCATAAGTCCTGTATTCGAGGAAAGCTTTGGATTTGTGAGAGGAAGCTTACCGCTCGGTCTGAGCTCCCCAGTATTTGTCGGTCTGGACCTTGATTTCGCCAAAGGCATCACGTTCGATTCTGTGGTCCACCTGCATTTCACCTGTCAGTATCCGTCAAAACCCAAGGAATCTAGCTCTCCAGAGTTGGGATTTTTAAAAAAGAAGTTCCCTTACCATTCTAAAAGTGCTTGTGGAGAAAGATTTCCTTGCAGTCGCAGGGAAGGGTTTTGAGGCAGACGCCAAAGGCGCCCGCGGGGCCAAAGTGCGGGGCAAAGGGAATTGCACATGTATCGATGAGCAGCGACGAGCAGCTGCAACTCGAAGCGAGGTTAACGACACAACCATGTTTGGTAGTTTTTGTGTGTGTGATCAATGTGATCAATTCAATTAATGTGGAAGGTGACAATATATGGTGTGTGTGTGAGAGAGAGATGAGCCTCAGTGTGTATGTGAGCGGATGAGTATGATATGCTCTAGAGATGATCCTGAAGCTTGGGATGGGGGGAGGTGGAAGATATTCCAGCGAGAGGGGGCCAGGTGTTGCTTTGAAGTTTTTCTTTTCCCCCCATGTCAACAACTTCCTCCGCCGGCGCGGGATTCGATGCTGGACGGGCCGCTCTCGGAAAATACCGGCTACGTATTTACAGTGTAGACTTCAGTACTTCACCGCCTCACTTGCCCACTCACTCACAGCTCACGATTCAAAACAGCCAAACACACATAACTTTGTGGATATATCCCCGAGTTCCTCTCGTGTAATCTATGGAGAGGTTTTAAACCTACCCATGACGTCGGTGGCCCATTGAGCTGTTGGGACATTTTGACCTACATTGAGATGTACCTGTAATTGCACAATCATCATATGCATATTCATGATGAATACACATTGATAATATATATATTGCTCTACATAAACAGAAAGTTACTCTTGATCACTCGCAGTGTATGAATTTCATTCGTGAAGCCAAAATGGTATTGTGCTTCAGCAAAGTTGTAACCAGCCTCTCTGTGTGTGTGTGCTGTGGCACTTGAATTTGTTGGGGAAGCCCCCCCCCCAAACTCCGGTTGCGTGGGGCTGCGGCTATTTATTTTTCCGCCCGACCGTACCTTCCCGGCCCGATGCCGAACAAATGGACAGAACATGCCTCGGCCTAGATCCTGGAAAAGCATTTCTGTTACAAATTTAAATAACTGTAGTAAAGAGACCCAAAAAAAAAAAAAAAAACATATCTTGGGTCGCGGCGGGCAGAATTATCATTGACATTTTGTTTGGTTTCAATGGCTTCAACGGCAGCAGATGATTCGCTGCTACTATCTACTACATCATATAGATTTAGACAACAATATTAAGGTCATGATAAATGACGAGTTGGGGGCGAATTATAAAGACTTGAGGACAGCATTTGAGGTGATATCCTGGGGATTCTGGGTATTTTGGGACAATCCCATTATTACCACAGCCCTTCATGTATCCCATTGAGCTCATGCGCAATTAATAAACATTGATTCCCAGAAGCTCTCCTCTCGATATAGTTCGCCTGCTAATCTTACACCTAATAATCACCGCTAATCTTCAATGTTGCGCCGTCCTGCTCTCCGGATCTCAACATCGTTTCAATCTATCAAAAGAATTAGCAAATCAAACATTCGTTCAAAGAACGATCAATAGGAGCTTACAATATCCAAGTCCCTATATGCCAATTCAGGCGACTGTCTTGCGTCTGGGATTCCCTTTAGAATCGCTTCCGCAAACCCAGCTGCTTCCTGCTTTACACCGCTCCCATCCTCTGGAAACTCCTTGACCTCTACCTTATCTCCTCTTTGCACAGTAACCTTGTCCCATGTAGCTGTCACGGCGCCGTTCTCGCAGACAACGACATAGTCAAACTTCTTGATAGGCGTTCCAAAGCTGCACGTAAATGTTCCTGTCACACCTCCCTTCGTCTTCCAGACCGAATGCACGGTATCCAATGGCGGCAGATGCTCCTGCAGCTTAGATGTAAACGCAGACACCTTCTCTACTCGATCATCGCCCAACATGATCTGGATAATCGCGGTGTAGTGTACGCCTCCGTCCAACAAGTATCCACCTTGATAGTTTGGCGTCTTTCTCCATGTCGTCTCGTAGGTGGGGCCGCCGGGGCTGATCATGGTCCCAGTCTCTACACGAAAGCTGAGGACACGGCCGAGCGTCCGAATTGTCTCAGCGGCGTACCTCCAGCCGCTTTGAAACCTCATGTTTTCGGCAACACCCCAGAACGTGCTCGCTGGGATGTTCTCATTGCGCCAGTTGATGAGCTCAATTGCGAGGGCACGTGTAGGAGCAATAGGTTTCTCTGATAGGACGTGCTTCGAGGCCAGCAGACACTTTTTGATTATCTCTGGCTGCACAGGGATTGGGAGTCTGGGGATCGATATCAGCTATACGGCAAACCTTTCAGAAGCGAAATCTAACAGGTATCATACGCAATTATAACGGCCTGGATATCATCACGCGTTAAAAGGGCATCCAGGTTTTTTCCAGTGGGTGAGTCATCGCTGTAGATATCGATATTGCTCTCTCCGGCCAATAGAGCCGTAACGGAGGCGCTGCTGCGTGAATAGACGGCTTTGAGAGACAAATTGGCGCAGGCCTCCACAGCGGGCTTGTGCTGATTGCGGACAAAGTTGCCGGAACCGAGAATTGCAATTCCAATTGGAGCCATTTTTTTTTTCGGGTCTTGAGTAGTAACGATGAAATGGAAAGTATACTTGGCAGTGGTAGAGGTATCAATGGTAGCTATGTATGATAAATGAGAGGGGTAAAAATATCCAAGGCGAGCTCTTGGTAGATTTATATATGCAGAAGTCTCATCCTGACCATCGATTGCGTTAGAGTAGTAGCCTATTGATATATCCTAGGGTAAGTTGGTACTAATTTACCATCCAAGCTACCAATTACTAACTAATCCAATCATTTCCCCTCATTTCACAAATATCCAGTCCCTACGATCATTGATATCCGATGTGAAGCGAACGTAACCGCAGGTTTGTCCGTTCGATAGCAGAGATTCTTAGGCCTTTACGGGTGAAGTCTTCCCTGTGAAACGTTTACGCGATCTTTTGTAATACTTCTGCCCCTCACTGTCCCGTTCAAACCCAGAGAGATACTAGGCTGGCGGCCAGCAGGCAAGAAGGCAAGAAGGCAAAGAAGGCAAGAAGGCAAAGAAGGCAAGAAGGCAACTGAACCTAACCCCAAGCCCCACCATGCAGCAAAGAGAAACCCCCACTGTCGTCATACCCTTCCTCCCGCAGAAAGAGCAACGATCAACGGATCCTCCTCCTACTCCTCCTGCTACTCTACTAGTAATCCACTTTGTACTCCCCCAAACCCAACTCAACCCAACCCAACCGCGACCAACATCACTCAGTGCAACAACGTCCATTCCGAACCCCATGTAAGAAAAGGAAAGGCAAACAGGCAGGTCGGGAATAACGGGGCTCGGGTTGGGGATTATAGGCACGACAGACGGCTGGTTCTATCAAGCTACCTATGTTTTTTTGATGTGCTGTGCTTCTGTACTGTGTGCTGTCCCGGTGTAACATCTCACCAGCCTACCTCACCTTCCTAACCTACGTATTCACACCTTCACTGAGTGAAGGCAGCAAAGCAAGCAGGGCACGACAAAAAAATAAAACAAAACAGAAACGAGGCAGCTGAACTGTTCCATAAATAAAGCTCGGACGAAGATGCAGGGTCCACACACCTCATAGATACTTTCTTTACCTTTTTTAAGTTACCGAGAAGGGAAACACATTTACAATGTGGTGGGTGTCTGAACCCCAGAATGGATAATGATGAATGATCGATCCGCCGTTTCCACCTCCGCCGCCGCCTCACCATGACCATGACCATGACCATGACCATGACCATGACCATGACCATGCCAGCCAGGGATACGTGATGTGGGAATAAGCAACGAAACAAAATATCTAACTAATAGTAGCAAACCACATTTCCCCTCTGCTTGCTGTTTCGCCTCAGACATAACGTGTTTCTGCCATTTTATGTTTCCGCTAGTGTAGGGTAGGGTAGGGGAAGGAGGAGGAGAGTGGGGGGTTGTTAGGAGTATAACTTAAGGACCCCGCTGCTACCACTGCTACGCATTGACCAGCCAGCCGTGGTGGGAACTTACATGCAGCATGCGGTGCGGTATATAGCACCAGGTAGTTACCAAAGATGGGTTTGGCCGGTGACTGCAGGGCAAGTTGGGCCAGGCGGGGCGGGGCGGGTATCTGGATATTTATTTTCTGGATCGTCCACGCACAACTGTACAACTGTACTCTCATTCGGGAACATCAAGTCCATCCGTGGAGTATACTATGTAGGGAAATATGATTATACGTAATAGTGGGCGTGTAGAAGTAGGTAGGTAGTAGCAAGTAAGTAGTTAAGGTATGTAGCTGTATATACACAAATATACATACACACACACACACACACACACACACATACAACTGGGAAATCAAGCCCAAATCCGATAAGGCTCAAACCACGCAAGGTAGCAGACGCTATTTAAAAAGAAAGGGGAAGAGAAAGAAAAAAGAGAGAAAAAGCAAAGCAAAGAATTTAAACTCCAGAACTAAGTGAAATTCATCAATCAATCGATCCGCCCTCCCGCACCCGTTACACCTGGTATGAAAAGAGAAGTGAAAAGAAAAAAAAGGGGGGTGAAAAGAGTAAAAGGGGTTTGAAATAAGAGGAGGAGAGAGAGGAGAAGGGGGGGGAATAAGGGGGATTGAAGTAAGACAAAAGGCCGTTAAAAAAGAAAAAAGGGAAACCGCATGATACACGCACAGCAAACAAAGTAAACCGAACCCAACGATTTGAACTACCAATATATGGCAACCAACCAACCAGCCTTCTTTCCGATCCATGATAAATGAGAAAAACAAAGGAACTAAACTAAGGAATTGTAAAAGTCGCACTGTAAAAGATATCAAAAAATAGACCGTTGCCCCCCCCCCCCCACCTTTCCAACCCCAACAACCAAAAAAAAAAAAAAAAAAAAAAAAAAGATGTCAAGTTGTCCTTGGCTAGAAGCCGTTGTGAAATAGGGAAGAAAAAAAAGGAAAAAAGAAGCAAAGCAGCAAAGAAAAATAGTTTAGGAAACCATTTAACCATCAGTACCAAAAAATAGACTCTCCCAAACACATACACATACAATATGTCTTGAATATAGATATAGGAGAAAAAATGACCCAAGGAGTAAGAGATACAAACAAAATCAATACACTTTTGTGTGAAAAATGCCCACCGCTTACAAGAAACCGGATTCTTGTAATAATCTGGTTTTACGTCAGAACAAATGGTTCATTTTCATCGATGTGGTCTGGATTTTCCCTCCTCCACCGATTCGCTCTGCTCTGCGCTTGAGACGCACGATAACTAGATTTTCCGGATCTCAATGACAAAGCGAGCCGGTGGGGGAGGAAACGATGTGGACCGAATCACCTTTGGGGGGGGGGGTATAGGAGATGTATTTACCTTGCAATTTTCTCATCCTCTCTCTCTCGCGGCTCCAAAGCCAATGACAAGTTATACATGTCGTTAACATCTCGAGCACTTTGCATGTTCGTGATGATATACTCCTGGAGTTCCGGCACTGGTTGTAAGGGATATGGCACTGATTGATATTGCTGAATTTCACGGACGATATTCGCGGTTTTGACTCGTTTATCAAAGTTGATGTAACCTTTGTCTCCCTTGATGAAATCCTCGTTCCCATCGGCAACAAAGGTGAGATCCTTCAAGTAAACGCCTAATGCATGTCATGAGTAAATTTTATTTAGAAAATGCACCCTGAGGTAAGCTCACCCAAAAACGGAACACAAGGAGGGTTCACAATGTGAAGCATCTCGCGATACTCAGCAAAGTTCATGGTCGCCCCCATCAAAGTGTTCATTCCTTCCAATATGGCGTTAGTCCTAGTTGGCACGTGTTCCCATGTCCTCTTCAAACGATGAATAGAAGATGTCTGCAAGGCAGCAAGAATAGCAGTGAGGGTCGAGAAATTGTTCAGTTGCCGGCATTTCTAACGATAGTTAGCACCAAATAAATTGTCCTAGTAGGTCAAAACCTACCTCAGCCACCGCAATAAAGTGCTTGATCACAATCACTCGCTTTCGAACTTCGTTCTGAGTTAAAATCATCTCTGCAACCCAGTTTGTAAGTCTGTTGGACTGCATGATAATAGCTCTAATGTTCTCGGCTGGATCTGGTCCACCATTTGGCGGTTTACTCCATCCTTTGCTCAGACACTCCGCCGCCTTTAATTTGCCATATGATTTAGATTCAATGATCGTCAATTGGCGGGCAAATTCCAAAGCATCAATGTCCAAGAACTTGAGTTTCTTCATGTGCTTAGGTAGGATTGGTGGAGGTGGCTGAGAAACCATGTTTAGAACCATGCGCTTCATCTCAGGTTCCTGGCCACGTAAACGTGTGTCAATAAGCGAAATAACTTGGTTCGCTCCTGATAACTGCGGCAGCATGACATCCTTGGCAAACGTGTGCATCTTCCTCAAAAGTTCCTTTGCGGCATCATCGAGCCCCTCCATCCAATTTTGCTCCAGCCACATCTTCATGATACTCAAAACTCGCACGCGGATGAGTTTTTGTTTCTTCTCAGTCCATATATCGAAATCAGCTCCTGACAATCCAGAAGGAGGTTGAACGGTAAACCTTCGGACAAGCTGGTTAAAGAGCTCAGTCGCAGACGTAAATGAAGGATATGTGAGCAAAAATGTGCTGATCAGGTTGGAATCCAGCATATCGTGCCGAGAAGCACGTTCAACCAAAGCTACCAATGACCCACCCTTCACTTTACCCTTTGCACCGTATACAATCTCGTTATCGTGATCGCACCCAAGGTACCATGGCATCTCTGTAGGAGGCTCTTCGCCAAATATTTTCGTGATTTTGGACTTTCCGCCTTGGGGAAGTGGTCTATCCATCACGGATGGGGCCCGCGAAGTATTCTGGTGGCGTGATGACGAACGCTGGTGCGTTGGGCGGCCCTGCATACCGGGATATACAGAGTCCTTGCGTGTGAGATCCTCCGTCGTGATCTCCCTAGGTTCCCGGCTATCTCGTTCCTCGACAAGCAACTGTATTGAGAAATTCAGAGCGCTCATTCCACTATCCACCTCCTTGATATACGCACGGACTGCGTTCAACCTGTCTTCCAAAGGCTCCCCACGGCATGCCGTCCATTCGTCGGCTAGAGGGGCAGATACCGCCTGGCAAGCCATGAACAAATCTGCAAAAGAGTCGTGCAATCGCTGTCTCTGGCTTGAAAAGTCAAGTAGAGTGGGATGGTTCGGTGATGCCGACAAGGACGACATATTAATCGTATCAATGAGGTAAAAGTACCTACGCATGATATCGAATGCAGCGGAGGCCATGTTGATAACGTTTGAACTAATCAGTCCCTGTCCATATTCTGTAATCACGGGTTCCGAAGGAGGCTCCAGGGAATTCTCAAGTCGTCTCAAGGCAGGTTTTATGAGAGTAGTCAAGTCTTCCATCTTGTTGACCAACCCAACTTCCAGTGGGAAGGTGGTCGCTGCCTGACTGGCCGCAGATAAAGTTCCAGATCGCCAGTTAATTCCATACTGACTTCCATGTATAAATCCGGGTTTCAATCGGGGTAATCTCCCTTCTCTTTGTGCTTTAGCAACATCCGCAAACCCAAAGACACCAACCATAACCTCATCCGCCTCCGCCAAACACTTTGAATCGGCATCTGTTGGAGCGCAATCCGTTGCTGCTACATGTGACGATAGAACGAGTTTTGAGAACGCCGCCATGAAATGTCTAAAATGGGGGTTGAGAGTTGCATTTCGCATGATAATTGATGGCTGCCCGGAATGATTATCGGTGGTTCCCGAACCTGCCGTAATCAACAATCGAAGCATATCAGATATATCTTCTGCTCGAGCGACATAACTTGAGCGATCAAGGGTATTGATCGCCCTACGATATCGCTCGACGGTAAGCCTAGTAGATTCTATGAGTTCATCCCACGTTGTTGGTATACTTATACCATCTTCATAATAGATGGTAACGGCATTATCAAACTTGGTTTCAATGGCCGGAGACGCAATGTAATGGCCGTTAGTGACGCCATTACCGACATTGACGGCGGTAGTTGCAGTTGAGGTTGAGAATGAGGGGGAATGGCCGGGTCTGAAATTGCCATTTTGGGTTCTTCCGGAGTCTATTGATGCGGTGCTGTCTACTAGTGTGGCCTGTGATTCACGATCTGAGAAACCTAATGAGTTTACATATTCTACATTTGTATGTTTTGAAGGAATGAGGTACTGACCGCCGTTGTCCTATAGTTTACACGTATTAGTAAGGGACAGTGATGCATAGAAGTTTCTAAAGGGGCATACCCGCGACAGTCCAGGGCTGTTCATTGACATAACCAATAATTCGCCTTCCCCGGCATCAGAGGCTGAATCGCCTTCTTCTTCCTCTCCGAAGCTTTGGTTATTTGATCCGTCTCTTCCGTAGGACCTTTCCATGAGCTCTGGCGGTGGCCGAGTCTGATCGGGGGCAGAAAATGTTGATCTATCCCGAGGACCTGACTCTGTCGTTGAACTTGGTGCCTCCAGCGGAAGATGATTACATGTTCCGCCTGTGTTGGTATTGAAATAATATAGCCGCCCATCTGGAGTTGCTTGAGGTATCCAATACGCAGGGTCGTCGTCTCCCCTATCGTCCGTACCTTCAAGCGGCAGAATCGGCGACGGCATCCCACGCTCCGAATCGTCATCGTCGTCCTCCCCGAAGTCCTCATCGTCGTAAGAGTCTTCTTCTTCGTATTCATCGCTATCTTCTAGTGGAGATTGTGTGCTACCATTTTGCGTCACCTCGTGAGGAGAGATGAGTTCGCAATAGTTACTGGGAAACCACCCTCGCTGGTTGTGGACTATTCCATCCCACCACCCACTCTCCAGTTGTGTGATCACCGTGATCACATCGCCCTGAACAAAGCTCAAGCTGGTGGGATCTTCCGACGTATAGTTGTAAAGCGCGCGCACGTACATCCTTGCTGGAATGATTTCTTCTCTCCTTATTGCTCTCTGAGGCATTCCCGACTGGTGAGATGTAGACGCAGAGCGATCGCGACTGTAACTCGAGGCAGTTGATGGCCGACTGGTCCTTCCTCCTTCTCTAAATCCACTGTCCGTAGATCCTTGTCTTCCCGCCCCGTTAGAGATTCCGTTTCTTTCAATACGCGATGAGGTAGCTGACGGCGAAAAGAGAGGTGAGTGCCTAGCAGTAGCAGTAGCAATCATTACAAGTCCAGACGTCGCTGAGGGAAGATGAGGGGGATAATCGCTAAGGTCTTGATTGCTGTTATTGGTTGAAGCAGCGAATCAAGATAGCCAGGATGCCCTAGTGGGTGAGACTTGAACAATGTTGGATTGGGGAGTAGGGACCAGAGGGACTAAGAATGGCCGAGTAAGGGATGCGTAAGTAACAGTGGGGCAGCCGCAAACCCCAAACAAGCCCAAATGACGGCTATCGATGGACAGTCGATGAGAATGTCACGATGTCTATTGGATGGTTGATTTTTTGGGGGGGTGGGAGGGGAGGGGAGGGGGGGGGTGATGGTCGATAACGGAGGAGGGTTAAAATGAGGTGAGTTGAACAAGCGCAGCAGCGTCGAGGGGTAAAGGGGGGTGGTGATGAGTGGTTGTGCTTGTGCTTGTGCTGAGCGGTAAGTATCGCAGCCCTGAACAGCAGCAGCACCCACAGAAAAATGTTGACCAGATTGGTTTCCGCAACGCCGAGCGGAGAAGAGCAGCCGCTTGGAGCAAAGGACTGAAGAAGGGAAGGCTTGGTGATTGGGAGCGAGGCCAATAGCCCGTAGCAGTAATAGCAACAAGCTGATGACTGCTTGACTTGACTGAGATTCACACAGACAGCAACCAACCAACAACCCACAGGCAACACTCGATGATCCCGTGGAGGCAAAAAATAATATCTTTCGCCTTTTCTGTTGTTCCTTCTCCCCCGTGTACCTTCTTTCTTTTCTTTCTTTCTTTCTTTTCTTTCTTTCTTTTCTTCCTTCCTTCCTTTATTTTCACTTCTTTGCTTCTTTTTAGCCCTAGGCCTGTTGCTCTTTTTACCCCCCCCTCGTGCACCTGAACGAGATGGATCAATGAGATGACGAACAACATCAAGGGAAGAGGAGAAATTTCACCCGGTCACTCAATCACCAAATTCCATCAGTCATTCGGCCTATCCATATGCGGTTCAGAAGCACGGTCTACGTCCCTTGTGAGGTCGAGTGCCCAAGTTTTTGCCAAAGTGCCCCTGCGTCTCAGATGTAGAGCACTTCAAGGTATTTTTTTTTCCTATTCATGTACCTACATCCTCCCAGTCGCCAACATGTTCTCTACTATACCCTCTCCCACGCGCGCGCGCTGCTACATAGCTAGGTTTGTACTGAGCGCCCTAGCTAGGCAACTGTGCACCTACATTCGTTTCAACAAAAAGTAAAAATAAAAAAATAAAAAAAAATAAAAAAAAAATAAAAAAAATAAAAATAAAAAAATAAAAAAATAAAAAAATAAAAAAATAAAAAAATAAAAAAATAAAAAAAATAAAAAAATAAAAAAAAGGAATCATCCAATTGAAATCTGCCCTCTCCAGGTACATGCGTCATTCTGCTGAATCCTTTGCCGTACTTTATTCTCCCTGCGATGCCATCATCATCATCATCATCATCATCGACGACACAAAAGAAACAAAAGCAGAAAAATGCTAAAGAGAAACTCCCGTTTGTCCATTCTCATCCTCTCACCTTCCGCTTGTGCCCATCTAGTTTAAACACATCACTCTATCATGATATGATGCCTCCACGCCATACATATGTGTGATATGTGTGTTCTCTTTGGCGGCGAGGCCTGCAAGCCACTCCTCGTGTATCACTGGTCTCCTTACACTGCATCAATCAGCACACGCACCTCGTTTTCCCTCCTTTGGTGAAGGGTATGGTGACTTTTACAGTCCCGGCCACATTGATTGAAGCAGGGGGGGGATTATCGCGGCGCAGATAATCTAAAGCACGTTTTTTTAACTATTCCTAAGTATCCAAGGAGAGTTGCGGGAAAAGGCTTCTCCTACACAAATCGATATCGATATCAAAGATTTTCGCCGTCTAAGCAAAAAAAAAAAACCTAACCTCTACCGAGACCTCAAAACCTCTAGCCTGTGATGAGAAAACTACGAGGATTCCTAAATCGCTCAATCGCTGATGTTTCCAAGTTTCAGGCTTTCGGGTCCTCGGACTGGTGCTAGTACTGGGGATAGCCCGCAGCAATTAGCTATTTTCCAGTGGTTTAGTGCCCTAGTCAAAGAGGCTCGTTCCTTCCCTCAAGAACAGGGCTTTCAACGGTTGATATTTGACCGGGATTCTTGAGATCGTTTCCACCAAACGGCTGCCTCTTGTCACTTCTACTAACGGAGACAGGATGGCTAGTCTTGTTGACACTTTCCCAGAAGCCGGGGTGGCAGGCTGTCGTAATGCGGACATATTTTCCTTTCTTTTTTTCTACTCGTTTTCTTGAAGCGCTTTGACGCGTTGAAGAAGGTCGAAGGAAGCCGAACAGAACAAGATGGCACAACCCACGTTATTTTTCGTTGTTTTTCCTTTTTTTTTTTTTTCCCTTTTTTTTTCCTTTTTTTTTTTCAACAATCGATGCCCCTCTAAACTACATATCCATCAACCCCGGCGGGGCAGTCGAGTTCGATATCCAGCCGGAACAAACATGGCAGGCCGGAAGTCGCCATGGCAGCTTCTGCTTCTATCCTCTCTGCTTCTGCTTCCTGCTTCTGTTCTGCTTCACTTGAGAGCTCAACAAAATCAAGACCGTGTCGTATCGTCAACCAGTGCTCCGTCATGCACCTAGCTCGATGTCGAACCCTTCTGTTTCATCGCGATTCCCATAGTTTCGTGCCCTTCCCTCATTGATACCCGACACTCCAAGATATGCATAATGACATCTGTTAACATCTCGCTGAGGCCCTTCCGTCAATTGGGTTGCCTTCTTCGTCGTTCTCGGCTTCTTCCCGAGAGCCACGATGCACCAGCCAGCCATCCAAAAGAAACACCTATATACACACATACCTTACTTATTACTACTTACTTATCTACTTACTTACCTACTTACTTACCTACTTACTTACTCAGTACACAACGTACGTATGCTGCATTGCTGACAGCATAAGGTGGGGGGGGGGGGACTGGTTCGCACCAAAAAGGATGTACTCAATCCAAACCGGCCAACCTCACTTCTCAAAGCTCAAAGCTGTCCCGAACTAGGGAGCGTAATTTGGATTGAGGCCCCGATCATCCGAAATCACCCGTTTGTGGGTTCAATGATTCTCCGTCTTATTTTTTTTTGTTTCCCCTTTTCCCATATAATTATTGTTTTGTTTTTCCATTATCGAGTGATACGAGGAGGTTTCACGATCCCGATCTACAGTGCTCATTGGCCTTTTCTTGCCTAGCTTCGTTTCTTGCTCCATGGGGTAATAGTCGAAGCGTTCATTCTCGAAGTTCCTCCCATGTGGAAGATTCTCACATGCATCCGTCGCAGAGCTCCACTTTGCTCTGCTTTACTCCACATAGATGACAGTGGAGATGGAGCACACGGACTGACAGCCAGACAGACATGGCGCCTAACCCATATCAGAACCAATTGCTTATACTTAAAACCAGATCGGCACTTCCACTCTACTCTACATACCTACCTCATTCCAAATGGGAATTGCGTGGAGGAAGCATCTCAAGCCGGCAGATTGTCCATCCTCTCAAAGTGCAGGGAAGAAGAAGGAAAAAAAAAAACAATGTTTACGTGCCTCATCTGTACCTACACTTTTTTTTCCCCCTTCCCTTTCTCCATCCAATATTGTGGTATTGTTGTATATGTACCTATAGCACGTAGGGCACGACTTTACCATTTAGGCTCCCCCAGATATTCGATTCTGCAACCTGGGGCCAGCCAGCCGTTAGTGGGGCAGGTGGTCCAGGCTAGACCAGGCCGTTAACGAGGGGCTAGGGTCGGATAAACTGCGGGTGCATTTTCGCTCGTTTCCTTCTGCGTTACATGTGGCATCGAAATCCAGGAGCAGGAGTTGGAGCACATTAACAGGATACACATCAAGAATCCAGATGGGATGCTCGAGACGAGAGGGACCCTTATCATGTTTCTCAATTGGCGGCGCGGAATTAACCTTTTACCCTTGGCAGATATACCTATTTCTATAGTATTTGTTTTTTGTTTCAATTGTAGTCTACCTTTCTTTTCCTGCGATGAAATCGAAACGCAGGATACCTGGCCTGCAATCATTTTCCTTCCCCCCTCCACGCCGGCGCAAAACACAGCTTCCCTCCGGCGCACAAAGGGAAGGGTCCACAAAACAATATAAATCAAATTCAAACGAGAGAAGAAAAAAAAAAGAAAGAAAAAGAAAAAAAAAGAAAAAAAATAAGGGTCCAGTATACGTACATCATCAGTAAACAAACCAGATCTGAGATCCTTCATCCAAACCCTGCCGCCACCATCTTCTTCGTAATCAATCCTCGTCCCCCCCCTTCCTCCACAATCAACCCGAACGCCCCGGCCGGCCTGTAGAGTAGAGGGAGAGAGCATGGTGAACTACTGACCGCAAGCAACACAACACACGCGAGCGAGTGAGCGAGGGGAGTAGTTGCGACGACATCTGCGATTATGACGACCTCCTACGGAATTGCATTGCAATCCGGGCCGGGCCAGATGTCAATTGCCATCGGCACCATGACGCAGTAGTTGCCGGCCGAGGGAAAGGGGAGAGGGACGACATCGCGAAAAAAAGATAAGGTGGGGTTGAATTGAGGTTAGGTTAAGTTATGGGAAGAGGGGAGGGGGTGTGAGAGGGTAGGAGGGTGGGTGGGTGGGTGGGTGCAGTAGGTAGGGCCTAGGTATCATTTAATATATAAATATATACCCCCCCCTTTACTCCTGATAAATCCCGCTCGTGGATGCGGGGGGAATGAATAGCCTCGGAGCGAGAGGAAGTAAGCGCGGTGGGGGAGAGGGCGGGGAGGAGGAAGTTTGTGATTCCGTAGACTTGGGAGAGGGGAGGTGGGAGGTGGGAGGTGGGTGGTGGGTGGTGGTGGGTAGTGGGTGGTGGGTGGGAGGTCTAGAGTAGAGCATGCATGTATAGTAGACCGCAATTGATCCGCCTTTTCTGCCTGCCTGCGGACTGCGAACCGCAGGAAGCAATGAACAAGCAAGCAGCAGATATGTGGGCATGGATGTAGGGTAATGTATGTAATGTATGTCGAGTTGAGGTGCTTTCTGCACTGGCAGTCACTACTTCCCGGGTGCAGTACGAAATCCCCTCACTACATACTCCTGGAGTAAGATACAATACCTACCTACATACATGTACCTACATACGATATACGCTATGTACACGCTCTACTCTACACTTTGACTTATCACCTAGGCAGACCGGGTCGTCGGTCAGTGAAACCGAGAAGGTGGAATTTGCGGGTTAAAAATGCCGCAGTTGGGAGAAAGGGTGGACGTGGGGACGAATATCTACTGCTGTAGGTACGTACTCTACCCTACTCTACCCTACTCTACTCTACCCTACTCTACTTTACTCTACTTTATTCTGTTCTACTGGATTTCCTACTAACTCCAGTATTTAAAACGATACTCGATCAATACATGTATATACGGATGCCAAAAACGGCTAGCGTAGATTGGGGGGGGGGGATTCGCGGTGTGATTCGTTTCAGCTGCTAGTAATTTTTTTTTTTGGGGGCTACTAGCAGCGTTAGTAAGTAGTAACCAGCTAGCACCTACTCGGGTGAGAGGAAATAGTAGATGCTGTGCCCGATGTACCGACCATCGTAAGAGTACAGTGCAGGAAGAGAGCGTAACTGTAACTGCCCCCTTTCCTTCACTTCCCTTCACTTCCCCTCCCCTCCCCCCCCCTTCACCTCTGCAATTAATTGGCGGTCGTCGTCGTCAAGTAAGTAAAGTAAGTAAAGCAAAAAGTAGATATCGGCGGACCTGCTTACTGCGTGTGCGCCGGGCCGCCCGTCTACCTGCTTACATCCTACATACATCCTACCTACATCTATAATGATGGAAGAGCAAGATACATGTCAAGTATGTTGGATTGTCATTGTCTACCTACTTTGAGCTGATCATTACATACATCCTACTGAATCCTGATATGATAATCATATGATATCGTACTCCACCATGTCCTTCCTTCCTTACCACCCACCCATCCACCGGCCGCACTTTCTGTAGTCTCTAGACATTTTATTTTATCCAAGCGAAGGGAAAGCTGCATAACAGTGATATTCTTGCTAGAGAACGAGAGAAACATCATCTTATCGCCCCCCCCCCCCTCCCCTCGGAGCTATGCTCCCCCCTGTAAGCGGGTAGAGATATAGGTTACATCTGTGTAGGTCTGTTTATATCTGGCGTAGACTGTATACTGTACTCTATGTATGTAAGGAGACGGCCCCAACTACATGTACCACTGTACTCAAAGACTACCAGTCAACCAGGTGGTAAGGTCTTGGTATTCGTCTCCGGATACAAGGGAGTTACAATTACCCCCCCCTCCCCCCTCCCCTCCCTTCCCCAAGTAAAAAAAAAAAAATCCTAAATGCCCGTCCGAGTTCAGGCTTTAAACACAGATGAGCACAGACATAGTGGCCAAGGTGGAGAGACTCTGCGTGGGAGAGAAACCTGGGTATAGAGAAGGGGACTTAGAGTACATGTAGATTGTATCTAAAGTGCCTATCGACCCTGTACATATCCTATCTTCTTGTTATGTAGTTGGCTGCCCCTCCACCCCTCCTTCCCTACTCTAGACGGGTGCTAAATACCCCCCCCCCCTCGACACTATTCCTTTTTCTATAACTCTATACTTCAGCTCAATTGTGTCCTGATCCTGATCCTGATATCGTACGTGCTATCTCCCTATCAATCAATCTACTTACATGTAACTCCCTACAAATCTTTCCATCTTGACTGCTACATATCTATCAAATCAATCTTACCTTGGGAGCAACAGCATCTTGTGCACCCAACCCAACCCCAACCCAACACCCAACCCCCAACCCCCAACCTCCAACCCCTAATCCAAGGCTCGGGCATCAATTGAATCGAAACCAGACCAGACCAGACGGACCGACCGCACCTCACCTCCGCGCAAACAAACACACACCAGCGAGCGAGGCTCTCAGTCCGTTCTGCCTGTCACATCAGAAATTTGCTTTTTGACGTCTCTTTTTTTCTTTTTTTTTTTCTTCTTCTTCCCAGCCTCATGGCCCGTCCGTCATCTCAAGCAGTCAACCTTATCGCGGAGCTACGTGCAGAATAGACGGGCGGGATGTCCATAGGCAGAGTGGACAGAGTATCCCCCATCTCCTATGTCTTCATATATACCCACCACCACCACCATCATCACCACCGCCTCCCACATCCCAATCCCATCCCATCTCATCCGCCGCGCTGCAGGAAATACATACGCGCAATGGCCGGCCCGCCCCAACCAAAAATAAAAAATAAAAATAGTTAACCACGGACATCTGGACGGCACTTGCTCCCCTATTCTACGATTATTTCCATCTCCCTAAAGAGAAAATAGAAATAAAAAAAATAAAAAATAAAAAAAATAGATATCCGAGAGCTCGCCGACAAAGCAAACTTCAAAGTAACACAAAAAAAAAAAAAAAAAGAGCCATATCATAGCAAACTGGTTAACTCCGGTCAGCAATATTAATGCCCTACTTACTCAACCAATATCCAGCCAGCTCGTTCCGAACGGCGCATCTCCCTCCGGTCAGCTAGACAGACAGATACAGATGGGCAGCCAGTCAATCGGCATGTGTTTCTCTTACCGCCTGCCCACCACCCACCACCCTAGTCGCGATTGTGGTTGGGGTTGAGAAATGGGGGATGTGAGATGGCCATGGGGGGGGATGGGAAACAGGACGAGCGCGAATACAGAAGGAGTAGCCTTTATCGTATCTTTAAGCGCAGCGACACACACCCACACACACCACGGGGTTTTAAAATAAAAAATAAAAAAATAAAGGTACGTGGTCGTCGATGGGGGAGAATCACTGGCTTGTAGCTAAAAGTATTAGTAGGTAGAGTATCAAAAGACTTAGGTACATTAGGTGCCGTTCAACGGGGTGCAGTGCATGTATGTATGTATGTATGTATGTATGTATGGATGTATGTATGCACGTACGTAGGAAGTATGTAGGTAAGGTAGGAAAGGTTGGGTTGGATAGGGTTGAAAGAGTATCATCATGTAGGTACGGTCACTAACTCTACCCTACTTTTACCTCCTGGCAGCAGTTTAGATGCAGGTATATATGTATGTATGTCCCGGGATAAGTGTTGTGTTGTACATACATAACTTACGGAACATTTTTGCATAGATGATATATATCGACAGGTAAGCAGAGCAATAAAGTTCGTGACCCACTGTACTGCTTAGACATCTTACCTACAACTACACTACGTATGTCTGTCTAGCTGTAGAGTAGACTCTGGTTCAATATATGATTCTGAGTCCTGGTTGAATTCCCGGAGGCCGGGAGAAGGAAGGCCATGTGCACCGTAGAGCTGGAAATGCCCTATTGCCTACATTTTCTCTAGAGTAGAGTAGAGTAGAGAAAGATACGACGTGCCGGTATCGATCAGTTCGAGTTCGGACAGGTAGCATGCTCCTCTAGCAGAGGCAGTTTAGTTCAGTTTCTACTCTACCCACTATACTTGAATAACTATAGTCAACACCTCTTCTTCTTCTTCCTCTTCTTCTTCCTCTTCTTCTTCTTCTTTCACCTCCTTTCTATCTCTAGCTAGCTAGCAGTTCCAACTCGTAAATACCTCTCTTGAGTAAGAGTAAAGACCCTAGCTAGATCCAGATATATAGACAGACAGCCCCCCCCAGCTTGATAGATACATGTATACATGTACCTACCTACCTACCTCCCTCTCACGGCCCTCTCCTCGATCATTCTGTGGCATGAAGGCACAGACAGGCAGACCACGAGAAAATTTTTCGAGCGAGGGATGAAGGGAGGGAGGAGGGAGGGGTGGGCGAAGCACGTAACTATATTGGTTCATTGGGCTGGCCGGACCACATCCTCGGATCCAGGCGGCGGGATGGATGGATGTCTTGAAGAGCAACAAAAATGTGATGTGAGGGCAAAGGCAAAAAAAAAAAAAAAAAAAAAAAAGGAAAGAAAAAAAAAGGAAAAAGAAAAAGAAAGGAAAAAAGATGAGAGTTAGATACGTGGGGGAGGGAAAGGAAAGGAAAAAAGGAAAGAAAGAAAGAAAAAAAAAAAAAAAAGGGCAATTGTAGCAGCACAACGACTTTCCAGAACGCGTGGGGTTTGATCTAGCGAAGAAAAATATCAACCAGGGGTCCGGCGTTAGGAAATCCCAGCCCGTCAACTAGAGTAGACTTTGTAGTAGTCTAGCTGGAGTAGGGTGGATTAGTTTAGATTTGGAGAAGCACTCAAGGGAGTAGGAATTCATGTATTCATGTAGGTAATCTAGATGGCTATTTTTGCAATGGTTGGGTATCATGGGAGATACAGTAATGATATAGCCATATATATTTTATTTTTATACGTGAAATTTTTTTTCTCCCACTTTCTGTCTCGGCATCGTGTTCCTATGAGATTCGTTGCTTTTTTTTTTTCCCCTTCCCAGGTAAGAGTTTCTCTTGTCTCCTACACTATGTAACCCCTTCAATGACCCCTTAACATACTGTTGGATTAATATGGAGTAGAGTAGGCGTACTTTAACATACCATCAAGACCTGGGGAAGTTGAGAAAGCCCTGGGAAGGTCATGTAGAAAATAGCCTAATGGGCATCCCAATAACGGAAGCAGTTGCGGAATTTTTGTTGTCGATTGATCATCGCTCTAGAATAACATGATGATGCATCAATGATCAATCAGTGTAGGTACAACACTAGGTAAGTGTTGTACTACATGATGCACAATCCCCGCCAGAGTGTTAATGAGTTATGCCCTGTAACCCACAAAAAGGCCGAGAAGGAGAAAGAGCGGTGGCTAGAAATCTTCTCTATGCAAAACCGATGCGTCTCTGGAACTACCGTTTTCGGGATCTTAAAGCACGGGCACTAACAAGAAAAACGAATTCCTTGTAGAACCCCTGTCCCCTGTTAAGAAAAGGACGACCCCGGTGCAGAAGGAAGACTTCCCCCTTCGCCAATTTCGTCTCGGAATTTCCACATTCTGTTTCGAAACGATGAGATCAGAAAAGGAATATGAGAATCTGAGAGATTTGATTGACTCCTGATTCCCTCAAACAGAGCCTGGCGGATCCCAACGGCCTGGTTTTCGGGGGGGGAAGGTGGGGGGGGGAGATGTTTACTACCAACTCGGCTGGTCAAAGGTAAACAAACTTTCCCCCGTCTCCCTCTGACCACCCAGGCTTGTAAGAACTAAGCTGGGTTCATGTCTCGTATGGAATTGAGACTCGATAGGGTATTTTACTCTTGCGCTAAACCGTAAGAGACAGGTTTACTATTCCTTGGCGGATATCGACAACACAACAGGCTCGATAAGATGTAGTTGCGACGTAGTTACAAAGTCACAAGACAAGGCCGCTCGCGAAAACTAACCGGAAGGGCTGGCCGCAGCTAAGTTGAACAGTGCGGGCAGGTTGAGGAGGGAACATGTTCTGTTCGTATAGAAGGCGGACAGGCAGTAGAAGCAGTGACAGGCAAGTCAGCAGTTGCCAGCAAAAGGCGAGGCCGGTTTTAAACAGCAACTTGCCAGCACACATGCAAAAGGTGCTTGGCCGCGTAAGCTATTCCTACTTTGTCATGACTGAAATACAGTACCGTACTTCTGCAACCCCAGTGTGGCAGGAAGTTAGAGTAGGAAGGAGGAGGGTAACTAGGGGATAACCGTGATGAATACGATTGTGATGGTGGTGTGGGAAAAAAAAAAGGTTGTTATGGCTGTATGGGGATGAGGATGGGTGAAAATGAATAAATATCTACTTTACATAAACATGCGCGTTTTGAGTATGTACCGTACCGTTACCTGGCCGTCATTCCTAGGTTGTCGCTTCGTTTGGGTGCGTTTGCGGAGACGGTAATTAGCACGTTTTCGGTAACAAAGCAGATTCTTGCTAGATCCACTCATACCCTTGGGTTTAGTGGTGGTATGTATGTAGTCTCGGCCGGGTTTTTGGTTTATCCTCGCTTCCACCGCCTTACAACAGCCGAACCCCACTGGCGGCCTCAAGCGCAGCGGATCACATTTTGGGGAGGAGGGGAGGGGAGGGGGTGATATCGGAAACGAAGAGTCTGAGTTACTACCGTAGGGACCTGGATTTCACAGCAGTGTGCACCTTGACTGGAGTTGCTCACTGTTTATGACGGACCTGACATAGAGCATTGAACGAATTAGAGGCTCATGTATGTACGGACAGAAAATTGGGGGAGGGGGGAAAAGGTTGTTATTTTCAGGAACTGGTGTGGCACTGGATCGAATACGGCGAATAAGTTATGGGTATGGGGGTTTCTGAGCGTTAATTACTAGTCTCGAATAATATGGAAGGGGATCCGTGAGAGCTGGGGGCAGGGATGCAGATATGGTAAGGACACCTCTCATCAAGCAAATGCCTGCCTGTTAAAACAAATCACAGAAAAGCGGCCACGGCAACAGCCACACACATACTCACACTCACACCAGCCAGCATGAGTTACCCATCCACATCTGCCAGACAAGTATGGACAAGGGGGGGGGTGGTGGGTGGGTAGAAGTGGGAGGGGGGTGGTGGGATGTGGTAGAAGGAGGGAGAGGTGGGATGTGGGATGTGGGAATTGAAGAGGTTGTTGTTTTTGTCCACCTGCTGGGGTGGGAGGGTGGATCGTAATGCCGCCTCTAGGGCCAAGTAAGTCAGTTAGCAGAGTGCTAGCCCCCTTGACGCCTGAGTTCCATCTATGGAGGGGTTGAGGGAGACTTGGGGGATAAGTATGGATGTGGGTAGGGTGAGGTGGGAGGGGCTGTTCTATTCCATGGTGGAGGTGCATCAAAAGCTTTAGCTTGCCTAGCTTACTCTTGGTTGGTAGGGCCACTACTGTTGTTGGTCATTATTTTCGGGACGGAACCCATTTATGTGACGATGTAGAGCGGTCACCACATGTTACCCGTAGTGACCATGGAGTAATTGAAGCGTCCACCCATCATGATCCCTCCTTAACACCTCCCAACCATCCATTATACCCTTCGCCTCTGGCACTCTTCCGCTTGCTCTCTTCGCCTCACCCACAGACTTCACTTACACCTCGGTCATCCGAGTGCTGCTCTTTCTTCCTCCAGACAGAACACAACGTACTCGAGTCCAAAGCTGCCCAACACAGCCAGCAGCAGCAAGTAACCAGACCAGCGACAGCCCCAACCCCTTTCGCTCTCGCCTCCTAGCTTGATAGCCCTCTCCACCTTCACCACCCCCCTCCTGTCCCTCCCCTGCACTCTCTCGTCCGCGGCCCCCTCCAATAGCCCCAGTCCTAATTCGATATTTTTTTTTTAATTGTACTCCTCGTCCTCGCAGACTCTGCACTTTTCCTACTCGCCCCTCCATCTATCTTCTCTCCCTCCTTCTATACCTCCCCCCTTTCTTCCATGCCCCTCCTCTCTTTCAAAAATCCCACCTACCCTTCGTTTTGTCTTTCGCTCCCTCTTACTACCCCGCCGCCCATACGACGTCTATCGTCTTCCCTCTAATATACATAGTCCCCGTTGCCCCTCGTCTCTGTCCCTTCATCCTCATTAGCAACAGTCCTTCACCCTCGGACGTATACCTTCGTTAACACCCCCCCCCCCCCAATATCATCATAGCTGGTCAATGAAAGGAAGCCGAATACATTCTTAAAGATCCTTCTCGGAATTCAACAATCCTTATAATATATACACATCCCCGAGCGATTTCAACATCGACCCTATAAAGCTTTCAGTGCTTTAGTAGTCGTATATACACAACATAATGCATGAAGTTATTTCAACGCCGGCGGCCCAGAGCCAGCCCACAAAAAAGACTGCGCTTGCACAGGAACGAAAATACAAATGCGCATATTGTTCAAGAGCGTTCAGCAGGTCAGAACACAGGAGTAGACATGAAAGATCACGTAAGGAGTTCACTAAGGAGCGCGTCTTTGTTTTTTGCTTGCTGACTCGTCGCGCACTGTTTCTAGATACAAAGGAGCGACCTTTCAAATGCTTAAAGTGCCGAAGCACCTTCGTCAGGAGAGATCTATTACTGCGACATGACAGAACAGTTCATGCTAAGGATGGTGGTGTTCCGCTGCACAGTGAAGTAAAGAGGAGATCTACAAAGAATGCCACATCAGCACCATCAAAACCAGCTATCACGATTGAACAAGCTACCGTCGAGCAGATAGAAGCAAGTAGTGATGGGATGGTGGATTTGGAAACAGCTGCGGCTTTGATGACTGAGCTTCATCATGCTGCAACCGTTGCTGCAGCGATAGATGAGCAGGAAATGCTGTTGCAAGAAAAATCAAGACGTTCAATGTCTTCAAACCCCGAATCTGTGTTCGATCTCCAATATGCGTCTGCTGTAATTCCGGTCCCAAACATGTCTAGCTGGGATCCTCCTACCCCTTCATCAACCACTGGACCAGAACCCCCAAGAAGCCAGTATATGTCAAGTTCGCAGTCTTCTTCGCATGAGTCGGGAATGACGTGGGGCTCAAGCAGCCTACAGCCACCTTCTTGCCGCAACACTATGGAACGATCCCTCTCAGCTGACCCTTCGCGAGGAAGTTCAACTGTGACGCCAACATCGTACGCTTCACCGAACCCTTGGTTCACGGGTCCTCCTTCACCCATAAATCCGTGTGGTGTCAGTGCTTCATCGCAGACTACCCCACCACCAACCCCACCATCAGTAGATTCAGACCACGACAGAAATATGGTGCTAGATAACATTCGTGAAATCGATGTTGATCGTGCTGTGCTTGACAAGTTCCGTTTGCCGAGTAAAAGTGCGTTGAACAGATATCTTTCTGCCTATTTCAATCTCTTCCATCATCATTTCCCATTCCTTCACCCAGCATCATTTTGCCCAGGAAAGGTTGCCCCGCCTTTGTTGTTGGCTGTACTGTCTATCGGTGCTTTGTATACCTTCGAGAAGGAACAAGCGTAAGTCCATTTCCCAATACCTGCAAGTTAAGCCCAGTTTGAAATCTAACCATGTTTTAGTTACACATTGCATCTGTCTGCGAAGGTTTTGGTAAACAACTTCCTTCACCGTAATCAAGAATATAACTCGCGTAACTGCCCGTTATGGACTACCCAGACTCTATTGCTCAATACGATGTTTGCAAGCTGGAGTGGTGACGCCAAGGGATTGGAGTGGACCTGCTCCATCAAAAACCTCCTTGCAAATGTAAGTTCATCTTCTCGAATACCAAACAATATAAACAAGCGCTAATAATTTTTACAGATGGTCGCTGGTGGCAGGTATGAATTGCAATTGAGAACTGAGCAGCGCGGAGATGAGTTGCCTACTCGTGACGAGTGGATTGACGAAGAGGGCTGCAAACGAACATACTTTGCTGTATATGTTTTCTTTGGTCTTCTGACATTGACATACAACCATCTCCCTGCGATTACTTACAACGAGTTTGACTCGCTTCCATTGCCCTGCTCTGAAACCTTGTGGAATATGGATGGCTTTGATGACCACAGCTGGCGAGAACACCTCGTCAACGCCTCGCTCCCCACTTTCAAGGAAGCTCATTCACGCCTCTTCAGGGGCGAGCCTCTTCAATACAGCGCCTTTGCCGCACGCATTATGATCAATGCTCTCTTTATCGAAGTTTGGGGTGTCAAGAGAAGTCCTGAGATCCTTGACTCAGTTGTCTCAGAATATCGTGAAAAGCTCCGCGTCGCGCTAGATACCTGGCTACGAGCTTTAGATTATTGCACAACAGAGACCATGATCGTTCCCTTGACCGCTCCTCAGAAAGGTCACCCATTGGTATTTAATGCCATGGCCATGTTCCGTTGTACCATCGCAAGGCTTGAGGTTGATCTCGTTAGTGTCCAGGAAGCTCTTCGCTTCCACAACCCTAATGATGTTGCCCAGGCAATGACTTCTGCAGCTCATTCAATCCCAAGATCAGATGCCATGACAAAAGTTATCCAACAGTGCTTTGAGTGTTTTCAGATCCCAGCGTTGATGGGTATCCGTTGGGTAGCGAGAACCTCTGCACTAAACTGGAGCGTGGAACACCCGCTTTGCGGATTCGAGCTCATGTTGATTCTGAGCTTGTGGTTGTACAGACTTGAAGAGGAGAGCGAGGTCCAGCCTCCTTCTGAGGAGGAACAAGCGATGTTGACGAAAATAAGAGATTTATTTGATGATGATTCAGTTGAGTTGTATGGATCAAGGCTGAGTGCTGCTGTTGCTATGGTCTGGGGAGGGATGGTTGATGAAGTGGTTGTTTGGGGGTGAGTCACAATCACCTTGTTCCATTTTTAGTAAGGATATGTTCACTAACAAACAGCAGTATTACAAAATTGCTTGGCGAATCCTTTAAGGTTCATTCTCATACCCTCGCTCTTGGTGACGACATGGGGATGACCATGTCCTCTTCTTCTTCTTCTCCTACACCAGAGGCAGAAGACGAAATGGAGAGCGAACTTGAGTAATTGCTTCTTTTGAAAGAAGGAAGCGATAAGATTGCTACAATTTCCCGTTTATTTCTGTTTCATGTCTGAGCTTAATACTTTATGACTGATGAATCTTCTTTCTATTTCGCATATATGAACGCCGTTTTTCTCTTCATCTTTTTCTGTTCATTTGCTTTTTTTTCCCTTTCAGACTTTTTCCTTAATTGGCTTGATTTTTACCCTCCCCTTATTCGTTTTTTTGTGAATATCTTTTTTTTTTATTGTGAGGATGATTTTCTTCCTCATTGTCTCGTTTTTACCATGGCGTATCTGGCTCGGTTCACAGTCTATTGAGTTTTAGCATGGATTGAGCGTTTTCGTTTTTGAGTTAATGTTTCTTTGAATTTTTGCATCTCATATGGTCATTGGCAGTGGATTTCGTCTTTTCTTGCGCGCGCAGGCAATCAGGGGGCTTCGGGTACAGGTCTGCTTTATTGCGTTGAAAGATTTGGGTGGGTTTATCGGGGAACATGGATGGGTCGGTTTGCTTTGCTGTCTTTTTTGGTTTTTTCCCTTTCTTATACAAAAACACTTGGAAAGGGCTCTGGACAGCCGTTTTTGACGTGTGTGCGTCTAAAATCTTTTTATTGATGTTTCTACTTCTTTTGTCGTCTTCTTTATTCTTCTTTCTCCTTCTTCTCCTTCTTCCTTCTTCTTACTTCTTCTTACTTCTTTACTCTTATCACCATAACGTAACTATTAGTTTTAGTAGTGGTATTAACTTTCATCTTATTATCAATTATTTATGACCTTCTACTTGACCTATTCCGTCCGAATATCATGAGCCGTGTTGCCTTTGGTACTATTTTATGTGGGGACATGCTTTCTTTTATATATTGAACGAAAAGAAGAAAAATATGTGGGGGTTGCTCGCAGTCCTAGCGGGAGGGGAATGAATTACTATTACATAGCTCGGCGTTTCGAGTAGGGTTGCCTAAATTGTGCTTTTAAATCTATTGCTTTTTTCACATTATTGCACGTATTTATTTGATAATTCCAGGCCTATTAATCTTGACTGAGATCCTTTTGCGGCTTTGCCGCTGTTCAATGCTGCTTTCCGTCGATGTCGTGGGGTTGAGTTGAACGAACAAAACAAAGTTGACCTGTCAGTTGCTGAGTGGTGACGTAAAGTGGAATAAGCACATATGGGCCGTCACGGTGACATGTAGGTAGTCAACCCCAACTCTTTGTGGATACACGCGGGAATGTCTTCAGCTAGCTAAGCCAAATCCTTACTTTCTTCAGATAACAGAATCGAGGAGGCGGCGGGGATGATAGTGTATATATGTACTGTGAACAGTACATACTTAGAGTACTTAGAGTAGAGTAGTACATAGCTCTTATGTGTCTGTCTGTCACTCTGCCACTTTATAAAAAAAAAAATAAAAAAAATGTCGTTTGCTACCTGCTAACTAGAGTCTTTCTGCATTTTGCAGCAAGGATCCGACATAGATTCGTGACAGATTGGCACCTAGAGATCGAGAAAAACTCCAGTCAGTGAGTGTCCTTGTCCTTTCTGTTGTTGTTGTTATTGTTGTTATTGAGGTCATTGTCCAATAGATGCATGTGGATGGCGTTGCTCGCTTGTAGGCAGGCAGCGGACTCAGGGTTCTTTTTGCCCAAATGTTCCCTAGATTCATGGGTTACCGGAGAATCTCCGTTCTTGGAGCCGTGGGAGGTTCGTGTCGGACGGACAGCGCACATTTGCCCCATGTTGCGCTCGTCTGTTCGTTACATCGTGACATTTAATTCTTTTTTTGCGTTTTGTTGTTGCCGTTGGTCGTGTGAACGGTGGCGGATGTGGGGTGTTTTTGCGGGGTGAGCTACCCTAGGTGGAGTAGCTAAACTAACGGTACGTACCCTTAGTACCCTTAGTACCCTTAGTACCCTGATCGCGAACAGACGGACAGACGGACAGACGGGGGCGTGTGACACTTCTAGTCACTCCCCTCATTCACAACCCCCTCCCCCCCAAATCCCCCACCCCCGCAAAATACAAGATACATGTACCTATGTACCTAAGAGGGGTTCCCTTTGTGGTTTGGCTAGCCTTAATCGAACGGGGGGATGCGAAGGGCGTGGGCTCGCGAATCTGGCGGGGTTGGAAATGGAACCTTCAGCTCGAAATTAAAGGATTGGGTTCAAGACTGAGGTAGGTCATAGCTACATTCATAGCCCAGTAGCTGTATGGATGTGGGATGTCAACATCAGCTCCTTTACTGCTAGGCGTTTGTAATCACATACGTTGGAATGAAGCTATTCGTGAAAAGCAAGAACCAGCAGTGCTGCCGCAAAGTACCAAGTTTGCCTCATTGGACTTTGGGAGAGCCCTCGTGGTGTATCTGTCAATGCGCTGATCAGCGTTGTTGTCGTTCTGTGGCTCAGTAGAGGAAATCAATCTCTCAGCAAAGGAGGCATTTTTGCAGGAGGTCAAATGATGTGAGGGCTTTGTCCTGTCCTCCAGTTGCTGCTGCTCCTCCACCACTCCGAGGAAAGCGCACCTATAACAAAGCGTTTATAATTAATTACCCGATTGTTTGTTTTTGTTTTTTGTTTCCCTCCATAGTTTGGGGATGATGAACTTATGATGGCACATTTATCATCTTTCGTCTCCTTGACCAAAAGACCACACGCACACTTCCAACTTTTGTTTTTCCGCGTCCACCCTCCTTTATTTTCTGTCTTGTCCACCCACTCAACAACTCCCTGGGTGCACGGTTCCCAACAATCGATTATGCATTGACGGAGGCGGAAATATCTATCTTCTTTGTTTTTCCACATTGCTTCCGGCTCTTCCTTTTACCTTGGAGTACAGTACCACCTTACCTTGCCTCACTGCCCTCCGCTCGATCGATCCCGGGAGTGTTTCTCCATTTTGTGTATATGTTTGCTTTTTTTTTGCCCCGCTTCCTTCTCAGAGGTCTGAACAAAACCCCGCAGGATTGAGGTGCAAAACGTGACTTCTTTTCCCCCATTTCAACCACTTCAAACGTCACTTGCTGTGGTTTTTGTCCCAGGTTTTCCTTTCTACATAATGATGATGACAACTATTGGATAGAATACAATAACTCTAAGAGTAATCATGCCAGTACTAGGCATATGCAGGAAAAAAAGAAAGAAAGAAAGAAAAAGGGTGAAAAACGACTAGAAAAAGTCCCTTATGTTTTGGTGTAAACCCAGGTATAGAAAAAAAAAAAAAAAAAAAAACCCTGTATGTGACACGTTCGGTATTTTGTTACTTCTGATACTCTACTCTACACACTCGGAGTCTTCGGTCCGTGTATGTATGAATCTATATTTGAGCATATATAGTACCTACCGGCATGAGGAGCTAGTTTACCGTTTGCTACACCAATCCAAACATTTGCCTGTTTCCTCTTTTCTTTTTCCCTTTGCTGCCCGGAATGATCCTGGTTGTTGGTTTTTTGCGGGGTGTTCCTGATTTACCGGGACGAGCCTTTGAGTTTAGTTGCGGGGTCAAACGGCGGCTTTGAGCCTTTTACTTGTCTTGGAAGGCCGTGGAGGGCTTCTGGAGCCGGACCCCACTGAAGCCACTACTGGGAGAAGGATCAGGGTATAGGGGAGCATCGGGTTGTGGGTGTGGTGATCATGAAGTGCTTACAGTTGCAGAAATGGTGGTGTTGGTGTGGGGTTAGAGACAGGCTCCTAGATGGGTTGGGGTTGAGATCATTGAAAATCACTCGTTTAATCGGCTTGGCACAAGGATATCCCTCTACATCTCGTAATTAAGGTTTAGGCAACGTAGCTCGTATGAACCTCCCTGCTGTTGAAGGCTGGAATATATCAAGTCGATTCATCCACACCAAATCCCGATCCCCTGATGCGCAACCAGGAGGCACATTCTCTCTCTCCTTTGCGAAGCATTCGTGCCCAAATGAAAACAACAACCAACTTCGGACCCCCACCGATTTTCACAAATACCTAACTATAACTACCTATTCGCTCTCAAAGGGTGTTTTCACTGGGTATCGGCGTTGTCACCATTAATTCCGGCATTGTTTTGAAGGTGATGGCATACTAAAACTTTCAGAAACCTCTGTTCTTCGTCATCTGTGGGTCAAAACTACCTATTTGTATCAGAACTGTTTACGATAGAAGTACGGAAAACCTTGTTTTCCTTTCTTTTTTTTCTGCTCTTATCGTAATTTGTTGAGTTGGGCTCGATCTGAATGCTACTAATTCGCCAAATTCTCCAACAACCTGGCAGATGATTGAACGGTCACGGTCAGGCTCAGAATCCGCATCTCAGCTCTAGCTGTATACGACTACAAACTACAAATTGGAGGGGCTGGATTTTCATAGCAGCTGGCTACGAGTAACTTTGACATGGTACCCCGTCCATCATTGAATTACAGCAACACTGCCGCCAAGCTATCATGGCACTGCAGATGTTTCCTCCCCAATCGGACTGGTTCCCAAGACACCCCACTGCGGATTGTATCAGTTCTAGGTTTAAAGCTGCTGCGCCAGCATGCGCTAATCAAAGTACCTGAGAGCCCTTGGAAGTGCCACTCTGTCAAGATCCCAGACCTCATATTTTCCCCCAGGTTATAACACACAATGTCATTGACTGAGTGTAGTATATCAATAACCCAACGATTACGGAATCAAATCTACATGGCATTTAGGGCTAAAGAGTAATAACGACTGCCCTCCAGCCGATCCTTCCTGCGCCCTCCTCTGCCTCTCTCCCGGATACGTTTCAGGCGGGCGAACCACCACTGCGGGATTTTCTGGGGGCCACGTTTTTGGAGGGGGAGGGGGAGAGGGAGGGAGGAAGGGAGGGAGGGAGGGGTCAAAATATGGTGGGGTTAGCTACATAAATAAATGCCTTGGAGATGGGAGATCTAGCTCCCGGGTAAGTATCTCGTTGGTTATTTTATTAATCTTCCGGCTGGTCCAAGCGGTTTTTACTGGAGCTGGGGTCTGGTGATAAAGGCCTAGGCCACAAAGTACAGCCTATGATAATCAAGTATTGGAATGTTAAAGGGTTATCAGAGTCATGTATGTTTTTTACCGTTCTTGGGGACATGTGTTTCGAGTTAAGTTGCTTTACTGCTGATGCATATCATATTATCAAGCCTTTAGAATATGACGGTGAGATTAAAGGGAAGGTTCTGGAGAAAAAGAAGAATTCCTTCTAGATGTCTGCCTAATGTAATCCGTGCATATGCACTTTTAGGCACTTTTCCGGGATGTGGTAGAAGAGTTCGAACAATTGGTGAGTTAGGGTAATTATTCGTTACATGCATATCAGGTTGAGGCAAGAGTGATCTGAAAGTATGTGTGGATAATATCTGTGATCTAAAGAAGGTTGAAAAGTAGAGGCGTAACGTATAGCCCTTCACGAAGAGGGGGTAACTTACCAAAGTTGGGACCGGCATGGGATAGGTTATAATATCCCTCATTGACCCGACCCGACGTCCGAATATCTTCAAGTCACGGGGGGGGGGGGCGTGACCAACAGGAACAGCCACACTTATGGCCGTAAGTTATGCAGAAACCAACTCCCCTCAGCTGCAGCGTGACGAGTTTCAGTTGTAGGTGTGCACGTGCCCTGTTTCAGACCCTGTCACTTCACAGCACATCACTCACCACTACTTTGCCAACTCACCACTTAACCCCTTAGGAGCATGTAGATGCGTACAGACTACATGTCAACATATGCATATATGTGGTTCCCTTTTTTTTTTTCTTTTCTTCTTCTGGGAGAAATACCCCCATCTGAATTCTGATACAGGGTGTAAGTTCAAGTATGTACTTGCAAACTCTAGAGTACATGTGTAGAATAAAGTACTTACATATCCAAGTACCTACAGGTAGGTACATAGTATATGTAGGTAAAGAATGCTCTACTATAGTTGCCTATCTGCTAACACGGTAGATATCCCCAAAGAGCCGGCGGACTTGATCATGAGAGAGAGACACTTACACAATACCCTAACCATCACCCTTACCTCACCTTGAAAAATTGTAATTTCTCCGGCAATCGAACAAATAGCCCCTAAGAAGAAGAAGAATACTAATAACCACCACACCCAACCACCACCACCACCACCACCACCACCACCACCCCCCACCCCCCCTTTCCAATACGGGAGTTTCACTTCTTGCCTCTGATCCTCCTCCTTGCATACTTGATTTATGCTCTTCTCGAATGTCATACCCTAGTATTGAAATTGTGGAGAGGGCTGGTTTTCCGAAATCCGAGGTGCCCCGCGTAGAGAGTAGAGCAGAACATCATGCGGTAATACAGCGACCGACAATCAACAACCCAACGCAACCCAACTTCCAAGCTGCCCCTTGGTCCGTGCGCACTAGGTACAGCATGTAACAATTGACAGCGACCGACGGTAACTACAACATAGGAAGTACCTACTACTACTAGTACCTGGAGTGTATGCTGGATGTAGAGTACAGAGAGAACCCCTTTCTTTTTACTACAATACGCAGCGCTGAATTGAATCATGGTCTTGGGGTGTTGTTGGGGAGCGGTTATCGGTACAACATACTATTAGACACCCTGTACCGGTACCTGGGCACTGGCACTTTGCTGAGCTACAACTCTCCGAGAGAAAGAAAAAAAAAAAAAATTTACATCCCCTATCCCCATCAATCATCCTTGGTACCCAGGTATCAATCAAAACCCCTTAGCCAACCCCACATGCGAATTCCAAATCACCCCAAATGTCGTCAATAACTCTAAACCTATCCCTGAAGCAGCTCCCACGGTCCGCCTTTACGGCGGAGGATCTGCCTGGTCTGATACGGGATGGATTGGACTTTGTCCGCACGATACCAAACTCTAGCGAGTACACATCGAAAACCGCGATCAATGTCAAGTGGGCCCTGGCAAAGTCTGATGCTGATATCAAGGTTTACAGCACAACGTACAATAAAGAGCGCTGGACAGGTAGGGTGACGGTGGCACCGGGGATCCCCTATGAGGTCGTAAGGAAGAGTTTGGTCGAGGAGAAGAACAAGGCCGAGTTGGAGTATCTATGTAAGCCCGAGGATACAATGGAGGTGACCGCAACCGAGTACCTCGAGGATCTGAAAATACGACTAGAAGGTATGTTTGAGTTTTTGTTTAGCGTTCCAGGAGTAATCCGTATTAGCGTAACTAACCAATGGGGGCAACCAAAACTAGATGTACACAAGTTGCTGCACGTCCAAGCGTTCTCTGCCAGGGAGTTCTTGGAAACCGTTATTTCTCATGATCTACCGGCTTCTGAGAACGGACTACGCTCGTTCATTGTTGTCTCCATGCCACTAGAGGGGAAAGTGATGTCTGAGTCCGCAGTTCTTGGAGAGTATGTGTCGGTGGATTATGTTCATGAGCTTGAAGAAGGTGGAGTGGAAATACTCTTGGCTCTATGTGTAAGTTATGCCCTACTGCTGCTCCAATATTGAGTAAACTAACGCTACTATCCACAACATAGAGCGATGCGAAAGGTTCCATCCCGAGGTGGATGCAGAACATGGCGATGACCACTCAAGTGTTTGGTGATGGCCGGTTGTTTTTGGATTATCTTCTGAAGAAATCCCAGGAGTACCAGGGCGGGAAGTAGTAGTACATGCATAGTAAGGGCTGCTGATCGACTATAGTTGCACATATCTTGTATACTCTTATAGATATGTTTATAAAGATATTATAGATGTACAGTGATTTGCGGTGCATTTTACATTACATACAACTTGATGAACATCTTCCATTGATACGGTGGGCGTGAAGATGTGCGTAGGCTGAATTCATGAAAGGATGCACCAATCCGGGAATGATAGTTTCGCGGGAATATAACCTCACATGAAACATGCAGGTCCCCGATGAGTTATGTATCATATTGCGATGATGTTCGGCATATTGAGCCGTTCATTGAAGCAGGAAGGGTGCGGGAAGTGCGTAATTAATAGCAGCTCCTGGTAATGGTCCCTATTCGTTCTTTGCCGGGAAAATCAATGCCAGGCTGGAGACGATCATGCCCGCACCTGCATGCAGGCGGGGATATGTGGAGAAAAAGCCGATGCTTATGTCATTACCCGACTCTCGTTGCCACAGAAGTATCAGCTCTAACTATTAGTCAGTTGAAAAACTTCTACTATTAGTTAGAGATTCATCTTGATTCTCATCCAATTAGAGGGATGAAGTATGTATGGGAAACCTCCGCAATGTTTGTAAGCAGAGTACATACATAGCTCTTGAATCTGAATCGATGGTTTCCTGGATTCAACCAGACAATTCTCCCAAACTCCAGCCCTTTAAAAAAGCACGCCGCTGCGATCTACCGTCAGCTCATCTATACTGCTTTCCACTTGTATTTGACCATGTCGTTCACATCCGCCACCCCATCTGTTAAAGCACGTATAAACCACTTGAAGGATAAGATCAAGGCTTACGAGGATCAGCGCGACACGCAGAACCATGTTATAGCAGAGCTATGGTCGCAATATGTCAAGAAGTTTGAGGAGGAGGCTGCGTTGAGAAAAAAAATTGATGATTATGTCAAAGACGATACAGAAGAGTGCAAAAGGCTGGAGAAGGAGCTGGAAGGGGTCTCCAGAGCGGTGATGGAGCTGGGGGTGGCGAAAAGCGCAGCGTCAGCAGAGGTAAGAAGATTGACGAAGAAGATTGCGGCAAAGAAGATTAGGGTAGCGATGGCGAGGAGCCTGTGGTTCCCTGTAGCGTGAGATGGGGGGGAAAGTGATGGGGTGAATGTGAGCTGCAGTGAGGTTATCATTGGGCGGGCTGACTCGAAGGTCTGAGTGACTGCAGACTTGACGGTGACTACCCAATCAATTTTGATTAAACGAGCAAACAGGATAGTAAGTTACAGGTAGGGTCAGAACTGAGGACTGAGTTCTAGCGATTCGCCTGTGGGCCTTCTCAGTTTCGGTGTCACGTTCATAGGCGAGACAGAATTTCAGACATTAATTATCACTCGATATACCTGTAGGTTAAAAATGTTGGATATATGGCGTTCAAAGAAGACAAAAAATGTAGTTATAGCATGACCGGGAGAGGAAATGACGTGTAAAGTGAGCTATCTTGTACTTATATAGTTGGATTATATCTCTATAGGTCCTAATGAAGAAGCGATACCTTTTTGCATGCACGTAATGAATAAAAGAAAAAAAAAAAAAAAGAAAAAAGCGATACCTTTTACTACTCTGTATTAAATTGTTCCTCACACACTACTCGGACCATTACTTTTCAACAAAATGGGGTCTACGTACACCTCACTGGTTGCCTCAAGATTCTGCTCACAGGAAGGAGAGCTGCTTTGAGCATGCCTTATATATCGAGTATTCTGGAAGCTCTCTTATGGAGCCCTTTTTCGGATCACACTGGTCTTGGAATATCTATGTGGCTATGTGCAGTCTGGTAGCCCTCCCTAGTTTAGTCCATAGTAATTAATTCTGTTGTAAAGTATCATTGTTTGAGTGTATAGGAAGGGAGATAGATAATATTAGACTAGTCGTTTCGGAATCCCTTTTGCTTACACTTTCACAGATATGTCTGCCACAAGGTGCGATTGGGTACATGACAACGAAGAACGTTTTTAGTTCCTCAACCATAAGATTGGAGAAATAGTGTAGAGAAAGAGTGTATGAGTAAGTAAGATAGCTTTGTTCAATCCTGAGATATAGGTTATAGAGCAGCCAATCGTCCCGTACGTGGGTGGCCGCGGCCCAAAGATCGAAGGCCAAAGAAACAAAGACTATCGAAGCGAATTAGGTTATGAAGCCAGCATACCAAACAATCGGTTAAAGGGAGGAAGGGAAAAAAAGTGAAACAAAGGGTGAGATACTGCTGGATTTATTAAGGTCGAGCAAACAAACTGAACGAGGGTATATATTCGAACGTATCACGCTATAACTTCAATGACTTCACATCTGACACACCCATACCTATAACTGCAGCTACAACAAATCCACTGTCTTTTTTCTAGGCTATCGCCATAAAACACCTGGAAGCACCACAAACCCTTCCTGACCATCAATCCCTTATTATGACTGAAGAAAAGTCGTCCCCAGAGCCTAGCTCTACTCCTCCTACCGTTGTCTTTGCCCCTATTACCGCCTCTACTCCTCAGAGCAGTCCGGACTTGAATACTACTGTCAAATCGCTATCCCTTTATGAACACCGTGGACGGTCCAATACCCAGATTCAACCAATTAAAATTCCTTCAAAGAACGCGAAGGATAAGACGTCCCGCACTCCCTTCACGAGAAGGGCCGATACTACTGCTGCAGCAGGCGCTCTGGATGCTCCGGAAAATGAGGGTGTGTTTGGGCTCCCGCCGGCGGAGGAGTTGACGAAGGAGGAGGAGGTGGAGAAAGAGAAGGAGGAGGAGGTGGAGAAAGAGAAGGAGGAGGAGGTGGAGAAAGAGAAGGAGGAGGAGGTGGAGAAAGAGAAGGAGGAGAAGGGGGAGGAGAAGAAGGTGAAGAAGGAGGTGAAGAAGGAGGAGGAAAAGGAGAAGGAAGAAGAGGAAGAAGAAAAGGTAGCACTCGTTAAGATACCCCATTTGGCAATTGAGGAGAAGTAGAAACAGGAGCGTGATTAGCTAGTGGTGGAAGGCATGAATGAATAGGCACAATAGAACAGGTCGAAGGATTAGAGATCTATTTTTTTTGTGGAGTAGGCTTTTAAATAAAACACAATCAAGATAGTCGGTGTACTCGAATGCCTATATACGCTTACGAGTTTCCTCCGCTGGTAATACACCCTTTCCATCGAGATCCGTAGTGACAACGAGGTTATTGGTACATATTGAGCGGCCAAAACTTATCTATTAATGATAAATTTTACGCAGTTACCGCAGATCTAGTTACTCACTATCTCAAGCAAGAGATGTCCGCCGGCAGAGGAATGTTTGAATGGTTGGAGTCACATATGATCACTCGGACAATAGTTGCGCAGGAAAAAAAGAGAATTGCATAAACGCAGATGCGAACGTTTCAATTTAAATTAGCTTTAATCAGCCCCTCTGTAGGTCAGAGAAAGTGATTTCCTAGAGATTGGGCAGATCCCCTAGAAGTGCACACGGATATTGAACTGACCACCTTGCACCCTCCACTGACCACCAGTCCTGCGAGTTCCGCCAAAGTTGTTGCTACATTCGCCCGCCAATCTCCTCAGCGCAGCTGCAATGTCGATGTAAGAGTATCTGGAATCTTTGATCCCGCAGATGGAGATCTTCATGTGACCGCTGCCTAAATCCCAGCACTTGGAGCACCCAGGGCGGCCATTGATGTCGTTGAATTTGCCTTGGATGCACGGGCCCTGGCCGCCGGGGACAACTCGAACTTCGAAGTCTCTGGCGGCGAAGATGAGCTCAGAGCTGAGAGGGGAGCCGGAGCTGGTCTCACAGATGGTGTTGCCCTCGATAGCGGAGACATATCTGGTGAGAGCGAGGAGAAGAAGGACTGCAAGAACGAAGATGGTGGAGAGTTTGAACATCGTGATTATTGGTTGGTTACGGGGTTTGTGGACAAATAAAATGGTAGAGGGGTTTGGAGGGGCACGGGTTTGCTTGAGGATTGATTGATGGCGGTCGGGGGGTGGCTATGGGTCGAAGAACAGCAGTACTGGTGGAATTTAGTACTGAACCTAGGGCCGTTCCATACTATGTAACTGGCCACCACTATGTGTAATTATCGATAAAACCGCGTTTTGTACCGAGTACATGTAGTTATCCGCTTCGCGATTGAGTTAATTAGAGTATTTGTATTGGTAGCCTAATAGTTGGGGGAATAGAGTTTTGCCCTTACATCAGGATTTTGAGTTCCGTTTTGATTTATAAAAAAAAGTCTATCAAAAGTTCCGAAAATGCGTCTTCTAAGCCGCTTAGAGCTTGGGTGAGCTCATACAAATACCTGGATATGTATGGGTTAGGTTATGCTCCTCTCTTTTTAATCTTCTGGTACTATTAGCGTACGCCGAGTGATGACTTGTGATTGCTTGAGCAGTTAATCACGCTGGCTTTGAGGATAAATACTTGATAATAGCATGCCTTAATTTTATTGTTCGAATATTGGGCACCTACATGATATAAGCCTTTTCACGGCTGCCATCTAAGCCCTTCTAGAACATCGCCAGCTAGGGCGCTACTGCACTGTATCATTCATTCATACGCGTCCCGCAACTGCTGCACCCCCTGAAAGCTTACCGTACCCACTATGCATCAATCTACGTAGTATAAAGAAAAGATTAGCTACAAACATTGATTCCACCCCCCACCCACCACCAATCACTCGCACCTCAAACATCGCCGGTTACTCTCATCCCAAACATCACCCCACAACAAACCATCACCATCACTTCAAATCCTCAAAGATGATAATTCCGGTCCGCTGCTTCTCCTGTGGCAAGGTACTGGCCTACACCTATAACCTACTTACCGCAAAATCTAACCCACGAAGGTCCTTGCAGATCTCTGGGAACGCTACCTAGAGTCCATCGAAGCCGGTGAAACCGAAGCGTACCCCTCTCTTCCATTTACTTCCCTCTCATCCTTCTAGAGTACAAAGGCTGACGGAACAGGGACACAATGGATAAAATTGGCTGCAAACGCTACTGCTGCAGGAGAATGCTGATGACCCACGTCGACCTTATCGAGAAGCTTCTACGGTGAGATATTTGCGACCGGCTTTTAGTTGGTTGAATGCATGCTGATGAGTTATCTGGTTATAGTTATAATCCTAGTGATTACAGGAATAGTATGGTCGTCAAGGGGCTCCGTAGAGGTAATGGTCAAGAGTAGAGGATCTGGCTGTTTGGGTAGGGTGATTGCTGCGTATTTTTTTTTCATCATGGCGGTGGACTTTCACGGTATGAGCAGGATGGAGCATGTTTAGTAGATCGGGTAACAGTATTTCCGTTTTTATGCTCAGGTTTACACACGCCTCTACCTCTCTATTCTCGGGGAGTTGGTTTTGCAGAAAGAATCTAGGACGATAAGAGCCATTTCAAGAAATGCCGTTCGTGCTCTTAACCAAGGGCGTACTTAGGATACAAGATAGATTTGCTGCTCTGGTACTTATAGGGATTTTAGATGCTCAGAATTTTCAATTGTCACTCTCACAATTAGAAGTTCAAATACCTACAAACATGAACCCCCATCAGCAAACACGCAGAATACTTCTTTATACGTGAACATGTATTTTCCACCGTGATAAATTTCCTCTCTGCGCTCTCTAATATTACCTTGTGCGGTTTTTATCCCTAAGGGACGGACATGAATTCAGCGCATACGAGCCCGTTTGAAGAGCGCGGGCGCCGCGATTGAAATTTTGTCTGTACGATGGCCTGAAACCTGCCGAAAGAAATGTCTGGTAAACTAGATAGCCAGTGTATGTAGTTGAGTGAAGAGGCTCGTATTTGTAAGGTTCTGGTGTGGTAACTTGAAAACCAAACATGACTCAAACAGCACGAGTTTGGTTGAGATCAACCCATAACCCACACCAATTCTTACATTAACCCTCTTCCATCAGAACAACACCAAAAACCAAGACTTTAAACAAATAATATAACAAATGAGATGCTGTTGAGATTCTTGCTAAAGCAGGTGAATCTCGAGAGAAGGTCTGCTAGCGATTTCAGAGGTGAGGCCTTTCTGTAGGTAACAGCGGAATTTAGCGCTAACATTTAATAAATAAAGACAAGGGCAATGGCTTGATTATACCATGTGAGAGGTATCAACATTGATTGGCGGCTGAGGAAGGACCTTCAACTATTCGGTAACTGGGTTGCATGGGTTTGGGGCCTCATACCTCACCCCGGTGAATCATTACAGAAACGATGGCCATGCAATAGTGATTAGACCCACAAAAAGAACACGAGCTTCACTATGACAACATTCTTAGGAGGGAGAGAAAATAGGGTACACAATCAATTCCCACACATGCGCACACACTGTCTCAACTTCAACAAGCTATCGACATTCTCTTTACCGCCACAGGAGAAAATTCATCTGAGGGGCCGCAGTCAGAATGCTCAAAAGCCGCATAACTCACCACAAAATCCAAACCGTCGTTTTCCAGAAGAGACAAAAGAGCCAAACCCTACTGACTCGAATCTTACTAGATCAATACAGTTCTAATTATAACAGAGTAAGTTGGTGTTCTACCGTTCTAATCTGTTAAGATGAGAGTAGTGAAGCTATACTAAGCTCGAGGAAGAGTTCTAGGATAGATTTGAAATCTATAGGAAGGCTCGGAGCGGCAAAGCCCCACATCAAAGCTCAAGACTTGTGTCTCAAGATTGAATTTCGACGAGGGCGAGGGAAGGCTCGACTGGGCCGAGAAACAAGAGCTAAATAGAGAATCATTGCAGCAGCAGCAAAGAAAACCCCACTGGGAAACATTGGTTAGGGAAGCTAAGGGTTCGAGGAGAAGAAACGAGAAATAGGGCCTGCCGGGAAATAGACACTTGGGACGAAGTGTTGAACCTACAGCGAGACAGGGAATGGAGGAAAGGTTAAGAGGAGAAAGGGGGAAGTGAAGAGGGATAAAGGATGGTGGTAGATCTTGATACAAGTCGCAAGGCTACGTTTGGACAACTGGAGCCAATTTTAACACCTGGAATCATGATCGGATGGTTGATATTGGACAATTTTGCTAAACTAACACTGAAGATATGGTTAAACAGCCGCATCTGAAGAGGCTTGGTGGACACTGGTACTGGATCACAAGTTATCACTCGGGAGACCGCAAGCTCAAAAACAATTTATGTAATGATTTAAAAGACGAGGATGCCTCTATGGCTATGGGATAAATACATGGGCCCCTCGGCTTTCATGATTATAATTACCTTTATACTTGCTGGATTGCTTTTATGCTCGCTGCAGCTAGGGGGTTCTAAAAAAGGGGAAGGAAGAAAAAAAGAAAAAAAGGCTCTTTGCTCTATCAGCAAATGGCAGTATTGACATCATGTGTCCAGGTCTACCCATCTCATTAGCAATCCTCCGGCTCAATTCAGGAAAGAGAAAACTCACATAGCTCCCCAACACCAACACCATAACTGCCATCCCCACCAACATGCTCACACCCGCATAGATATACCCATTCCCCCTCCTCAATCCCCTAACCTCAACAACAAACGTACTAACTGTCGTCAGACACCCGCAGAACCCATCCCCAATTCCCCTGATAACGCCACACCCGCTCTCCCCACCACCAACTCGATACCGCCCTACCATCACGCCCGCAAGCACCGCGGTCCCAACAATATTGACCGCAAACGTCCCCACCGGGAATGTCTTCACCAGTGGGTTCACCCACCGCCCCACCCAGAATCGAGCCAGTGTCCCCAGAGGCGCAAACAGACACGCATATAAGGCGACCTCACGCCATCGCGACTCAAACGCGCATAGCAGCGCAGCACCTACCCAGAATATAGCCGCTAGAGGCATGGCAGCCCAATTGGCGCTCGGCAGGGCCTTTAGTAGTCCTTTTACAAACATGGCCATCTGCGCGCCGACCTGGAGGCCGCTGAAAGAAAGTGAAAGCGTGGCAATGAGGTATCCAAGTGCTGCCATGAGATTATACCCCTTCGTGGGCCGGCCCGAGTACGCGGGCAGCGTGTTGGATAGGTTCTGGAATACTACGAGCAAGAAGCTAGAGAACGAGGTCAGGGAGCCGCAGAAGCCCGTGGTGAGGCCGATATACAGCGGGAGCGTGCCCTTCTGGCGCTGCGGATGCATGAAGAGGCGTTGGTCCTCGACGAGAAAGCCCATGATTGCGCTGCCGGCAAAGTTGGCCCATATCACGGAGCCCGAGACTGGCTCGCCGGGATAGGTGGTGAGCGCAGTAAGGCCGAGGCGGCAGAGTGTGCCGAGGATGGAGAAGGAAGTGAGCCAGGCGGTGGTGTACAGAATTTGAGAGGCCTGCGACGTGGGCTTCTCAGTGATGGGATCGAGAGGGACGGACGGCACGTGGGATTGTTGCTGAAGTATGGAGGCTTCTACGTTGGTGTTTTGGCCGGCAGAGGCGCTGGGTTGGGTCGTGCTCTCATCCTCGAGGTGGGGGACGGCATTGGTGCCAGCGGGGATGGGCGCCGGTGCGGATACCTCGTCTTGACCGGTGGTGAGAGTGTTTGGGGGCATTGTGCATTTACGTATAAAGATACTCCCCACAATTGAGTGCTAGCTGGAGTTTTGCATGGGCATCGAGGTGTTTACTACTAGGTAGACACAGATAGGCATGTAGGGACATACACAAACAGCATTCAACTAGTGAGGTAAGTATTTTAGAGCCGAGAAGCCGCGATAAGTAAACACCTTATGGAGACTTATCGAGGACCTTCTCAAGAACAAGTACTATACTAGCAGTTAGTCATTTATCAGCCCCCATAAGCATCATCCCAACTCCTCCCAAGAGCCCGCGATAAAGTTCGTATGCAGGAGTGTTTAGTTTAGTTTATCAGGTTCGGTTCTCCCTAGAAACAAAGCTTGTCCTTGGCGCTCCGAGATTCAAGCGAGCCAATCAAATGGAGATACCCGATAAGGGGAGCTCCTCGCGGTCGGGACCTCCCGCAGAGGGGCAGCCAACAAAGAGCTGTCTGCCCCAGGTGACCTACTACAAGTAGAGGGGACAGAGACAAGCAAAAGGCAAAGCTGTAGAATGGTAGATACATGTACTCAATAGTCCCTACATAGACTACAACAACTCCCCACTTATCAATTCCAACCTCAACCTGAACTTCTCCTCACCTCACTTTACTCTCTCACCCAATTCACCCATTCCAACTCAAAACATTCCCCCATTCCCATCCACTACACGGCACAACAATGGCTTCAGCTCTCCCCGCAAATGTGCACATCTCCACACATCCCTGCCTGCAAGCAAAGCTCTCGCAGGTCCGTAGTGCCTCCACAACACCTAAAGAGACCAAGGTCCTCATCCACGAGATCTCGCTGCTCCTCGCCGCCGATGCCCTCGGCCGTGTGCTCACCGTCGTGCCCAGCGGTGTCACAGACCTAACCCCGCTCGGCGTCTCTTTCGACGTGCAGACCGTTTCACCGGCCAGCATGACACTGGTTCCTGTGCTCCGTAGTGGATTGGGCATGCTTGAGGGTACCCCCTCCCTCCTCCATCTCATCCCTATATCTATATTCCACAGACAATAACTGACAAGCCTCAGCATTCGAGACCCTCCTTCCCACCCCCGTACCCGTCCACCACCTTGGCCTCTTCCGCGAGAAGACTACCCTGCAGCCAGTAGAGTACTACAACAACCTTCCCACTCGCGTCTCCGTCGGCGATGGCGACGCCGCCCGCCCCTGCGACATTGCCATTATCCTCGATCCCGTCATTGCCACTGGAGGGACCGCCGAGGCTGCCATCCAGACGCTCCGCGAGTGGGGTGTCAAGAAGATTCTCGTAGTCTCTGTACTAGGCTCTGTCGAGGGCGTGGTGCGGGCTGCTACCGAGGGCGGCGGCCAGGACGTTGAGGTCGTTGTGGGCGCTGTGGATGCGGAGCTGGGCGGTAAGAATGGAGGAATGATTGTTCCTGGGTGAGTTTTGACTCTTCTCGAGTGTGGGGTGTGGGGTTAGTGGAAGCTAATGGGTGATAAAATAGTATCGGTGATATCGGCGACCGTCTCTTCCTTACCATTGGCAAATAAGCAGCTAGCTAGGCTAGACAGCTAGGCTGGAGGCGTTGGGAACAGCGATGGTTGTTGGTTTGTTTCTGAGTTTTTTTTTTAACGTGCACAATACCACATGTTTTTAACGCGCGCCAATTGAATAATGATTGTCTCGGTATTAACTACGTTCCCGTACTAGCCCTTAGATTAGTTGTAGTGTGTGATTCAAACCATTGGCCTGATTTTATTGTTATGGCTTGAGTAATTGGCTTGATCTCATTGTTTATATACTGAGTGAATCATATGGTCGAGTAGATATTTACATGCACTTTGTATCATTGGTCAATGATTATATGTTATGATCGGCAGTGCCAAAGAGGAAGTATAAAGGCTGCCACTATAGCTGAGCCTGTACTACTTGATTGGCTATTTTAATGTTGTGGTGTTATGCTGAAAATCACTACAGGCTGAGCTCTTTATTAGGGTTGTGTGGCCAAGCACGAGTGAGGATTCGTGAATCTGATAAACACAGCCCACCACACACACAACACCGCAAGCGATGTTTTCACCTCTAGTCAAACAGAGCACCAATCCCACCTCCCCAACAGGGTATCTGGGTTATGTCTAATATATGCAAAGCACTCAACACCACACCTCCCAGGATTGCCATGCCAATTTACCAGGGTTTACCTTACATACCAAAAAGTGACACTAGCGCGATATTGGTTTATTTATTCATGACAATCTACGATCCCAGTGCTCAGGATATATCAGTAAAACCCGCAGTAATATATCGGCAAGATAAGGATTTATATTCAAAAACAGCCCTTTAACGCCATAAACACGACCACTATTTGCTATCACTAAGAGGAAGGAGGGGGTGCGGACGGCGGCTTCCCGCAGCACTGTGCCTGCACCCTCCCAAAGATCCTGTCCTTGATCACGCTCGAGAAGAGCCCGGTGATCTCTTCGCTGGCGATCTTGTTGGAGTCCTTGACGACCTTGTCGAGTTGGCTTTCAGTAGCACTTGATTTGCTACCGCTGGAGCTGGCAGGAAGCAGAGAGGAGCGGTTGCCTTTGCCCGAGCCTGAGAAGAGCGTCATCTCGGCCTTGTGGATCTTCTGGGAGAGGTCGAGCATCTGTTTGGTGGAGTAGTCACGGTTGGTGAAGAGGGGGGACTGTGACAGGGTTGATACCCAGTATTTGTTCCATAGTAGATCGAGAAGATGGGAATCGAGGGAGGATTTGAAATGCGAGATTTCAAGGGAGTAGTATCTGTAGTTGGAATTGGGGATTAGGGGTGTTCTGCGTGGTTTAAGGTTAAACGGACTTACTGGCTACTGTGGGCACCAAAGTCTTCGATTTTGCTCAGAGGGATAGTCTGGTATTCGCTATCTTCATCGCCACCCTTGGCTTTGTGCCCATCAGGGTAGGTCCTGAAAGCTCCTATATCGACCTTTCCAGCAGAGATAGTTCTATCGGGGTCGATAACGACAGCAAGGAAGGGGTCTAGAAACTGCTGCTGGCTCATCTGGGTGTTTACATCGATACCTGACAACCAACATCCATACCCGGGATGGGAGTGGTACCAGCCAACCACGTTCTCTGCTCGCCCGACAGATTTCTCCGAGGTGTCAATAGCGCCCATGTATTCGTAGGCCTGTTCCTGTGCATTGACACGTGTTTCAGTCCCTTCGACGGGAAGCGGGAAGGCGTCCATTACTATGAACGTCTCGTGGGCGATTTTTCCTTGCTGTGTGGGGGTCTGCGTTAATCATCACAGGCTCAAGTCAAGGTGAGTCGTGGGAGGAGAGAGACCATCAAGCCCATGATTTCAATGGAACCACCAGAGCGGGCATGCATAACCATTTTCAGAAGAGCTACAGCAGAGATGCGGACTCTTTTGAAATAACTGGGATCGAATTTCCATGGTTGTTTGGCGTTGAGAGCTCTTATAAGGTGGTTGGTTAATGTAAAGTTCCATCAAATCAAGACGCTCGGAGAGATAGGTACTTTTGTTCAGCGGCGTCATAGGTGTAAATGCCGTCCTTGGTGGGGTCGACGAGGACGACGCTGTTTTCGAACTCTATCCAGACAGGAAGTTAGCTCTACGGATTCGTCGTACAAGGTGGGGCAACCACTGCAGATATAAGTGACATACCAAACTGTTTCCTAGCTGATGTTTCCATGATGATGCCCGAATTGGAGATGTGTTGATAGATAAACACACCAAAGTTCAAGTTGATTCACTCGAGATGAGGGAGCTGTCGTTGACAAGCTGCCGTTCGTGCTGACAATGCAGTTGTGGTTGATGGGGTTAGGGGGGGGGGATCTGCACCTAAACCAGAGCGCTATAGTGGGGGAGGCTCAACGGCTGAAACGTTTCAACTTGGCTCAGATTGGCAGGAAGAAAACGCGCGGTTCCTTGTACTTTACATAGTATGCGGTTCCCGTGGCAACTCAACGTCACCTGCGCCAAAACATAGCCAAACAATCAGTTCCCTGTTACTATTACTGTTTGTGTTCCACAAGAATCTGGCTGTGAGGTCACAGTCTTTAATCTTATATTGTCCTGTTTCTTCCTGCGCGACGCCTTCTCTTCCTCTCCTTACATTCTGCGTTCCTTTTATTACGCCTGGCGTGCTATCGTCTGTCGCTTTTACACTTGATCATCCATCCACTGGCTTAACTAGCTAGCATCGGGGACCTTGTTTTCTCCTTTCACTCGTTCGCACGTTCTCACGATTTCACGCGCCCAACGCCGCTTCAAGACAGTCGATCTGCGCGTCTATTTTCATCCCACTTGTTTCATAACACTCCCCCCACCCCCCCACAGCCTTGCTTTTCACTGCGTCTGCTTGCTTAATCCAATTTTTTAACGACACAATGGAGCCCTCAACGAATACCTCGATGCAGGGCGAGCTTACCAAAGCTATCGACAGCTTACACGGTTTGTTTGATGAAATAGGCCTTTCCAACTCGGCGCGCGAGGCCCGCGAGGCAAGCATCTACTCCGCATTGAACACCGTGCTACAAAAGCAGTTGGGTTTAGTCGCCGAGTTCGTTCACCCCCACCTTGCCTGAACTGATTGGTTGAAGCACAGCGGCTAATGGCCCAATAGAGAGAAGGAACACCTGAAGGAGGAATGTCGCAAGCTTATCGCCTCGATAAGACAGATGGAAAAATCCCTTGACGACAAAAAAGGCAGTATTAATGATAGTAATGATCAACCTACCACTCCATACCTCAAATGTTTACGAGGATTAAAAGAGAAACACGAAAACGTGAAAAAGCGACATGCGGAAAGATACGAAACTACCCGAAGTATGTTTCCGCCTCTGCTAGCCGTGCATCCTACAGTACTAATCCTAGAATAAACAGAATTATCTCAGGCACTTGAACAGTATGCCTCTCGACTCGAACCTGGGACACTCCAAGTTACTCTACCCCCAACTACAAACGACCCTGAAGTCATTGCTACACTGGATCTTTCGCATTCTTACTATGAGAAACTTAAAGAAGAATTCACGCGTATTTACCAGGAGTTTACACAGCGTGCTAAGACCGTTCAATCTATCTCGAGGGAAATAATTAATCTATATAATGAGTTGGGAGTTTCTAAAACCCAGATCGATAGGAATGTCGTAGAATTTGGCACCTCCCAGCCAGAGCGACTGGGGCTATTGAATAGCGACTTAGATCACTTGAAAGAGAAGAAAGATGCGTTGTTGACCGAAAAAGCAAAGAGGACTGCACAAATAGAAGATCTAAAGATCGAGATTGGGGAGCTTTGGGAAAGACTTAAAGTCGACCCACAAGAACAAAAGGCATTCTTGGCTCATCTCAGGGGTTATGACTTAAAAACAATCCGTGAGGTTAGATTCACCATTACTTGATAATGTGCACTAGAGAGTGGCTGACATATGGGATTTTAGCTTGAGAAGGAGCTTGATAGGCTGGTAGACTTAAAACAGGAGAATCTCTACATGTGGGTCAACGATGCTCGAAAAACCCTCTTAGACTTATGGGAGAAACTATACTTCTCAGAGGAGGAGATATCGTATTTCTTGCCCGCCACCTCAGATGATATGTCTGATGCTCTCCTTGCAGCTCATGAGCTTGAGATTCAACGACTTCAGGACCTCTACAGTGAGCGATCGCCCATAATCACACTCATTGATAAGCACCGCTCCCTCATTGAAGACCGTGAGATACTTGCTACTACTGCCAACGATGCGTCTCGCCTTATTTCCCGTGGGAATGGAGGAAACCGTGACCCTAGCCGTCTTCTTCGCGAAGAGAAGATGCGAAAAAGAATTGCAAAGGATCTCCCACGAGTTGAACAGGAGTTGAAGAAAGAGCTTGAGCAATGGGAAGAGGAATATGGCGAGCCGTTTATGGTCAAGGGCGAGAATTATCTGGAAACGTTGGCGAGTTCGAGATCGAGTTCTAGTGCTGCGTACCCATCACGATCTGGTGCTAGGACTCCTGGGCCAACATCTGCAAGACCTAGATCTAATACAGCAGGAACCACTCCTCGCCCTCTCTCAAGGATCGCCAATATCGGAAAAACCCCAGCGACGCCAATCTCTAGACCGAAAACCCCAAGCGCATTACCTCTAAGATCTAAGACTCCCACAGCAGAGCGTGCCAATCATGGTCATGGCTACAGCGCTAGTATGAGCGCCACTGTCGGTAGACCCGCAAGCCGGTCATTGATAACAATATCATCGAAAGAAAGCATGGTCAATAGATCGGGTGCTAAGACACCTGGTCCTGGGGGCCGTATAGGGCTAGTAAACAGTAGCAGCAACAGTAATCTTAGTGGTATTGTTAGGACGCCATCCAAGAACACAATGAGAGATGGTAGATTACCTGAAGGAAGCCATAACATAAAGGAGGGAACCCAGACAGTTGGCCGCTTCTCCACCATCAAGCGCAAAACCACGCCTTTGTCCAATATCACGGGTCCCCCTAAATCACTTTTTTCCCAGCCTTCTCAGACATTGCAGAGGGCCCGTGCTGGAAGTGAAATCAGCATTCGTTCTGTTTCTCCAGAAGAAGGAGTTCGTAAGCAGCTACACGTGCAGCCATCAAACCAAACCAATGGCTATAGCTCGCACAGCAGGGACATGTCAGGAAGTTCTATAGACTCTATGGCGCGGAAGCTTTCGCTCACTTCTTCCACGACGTTGACAAGCGGCAGTGGGAGTGAAAACTGGGAAACATTTGGCGGTGACAGTGAGTTCGGGGATGCCGATGAGGGAAGAGTGGACCCAATGGAGGGATACTACAGAAACAAGGGAGAAGGCCATGATGGTTCCAGGGAAGAGGCAAAATGTGAAAAAAATGAGACCGTTACCGTGAGGAGTGCGGAAGAGTGGGATGAGGGATGCTTTTAAACATTCTTGTTTAGGAAATGAGGATATTTGACACGGCCGGCACTTACGTTGCACTATTTTCTATGTCGGTTTAGGAGTTGGGTTTATCGGGGATTTCTCGTTTTCCTTTATTTCTTTTTCAAAACATTTTGTCTTTCACCTTTATTTTCTTGTTTATCCTTAAGATCGATGCCTGTGGCCCACCTTTTTTTCTTTCTATTTTATCATCGCCTACCACACTCCTCTAAGCTTTCTTATGTATTGCTCACTCCTTTCAGTTCCTTTTCGGCTCGGTATATCATGGGAGTTCGTTTTAGACCGCACTAGCATCATCCCTTGGGCGGCAGTTATATTGCAATGACTGGTATCACGATTCAATGTTCTGTCTGATGAAGCGGAGGTTATGGATCATAGCGCGGTTGCTTTTTTTCTCATATGTTTGGTGTTTTTTGTGTGAACATTCTTGCGTGTTTTCTTTTTAGCAAATGAATAAATCTTCTCAACCTCTCTCTGCTATGGTCGACTGTCGCATTAGTAAAGATGAGGATTCTTAATAAGCTGAGATTTGGGTTGTGGGAGTCGCCAAGACCCGAGTGATAGCCTATGAAATATTCTCCTCCCTAATGGGTTTTAGGAAACCCGTCGAGTGATTATTGATGTTTGACTATTAGTCAACAGTGTGGGTCGTATACTCTCATCCCTTCTTTTCATAAAATGTTTCTTCAGACACCCATTGAAGTATATGGTACATCACAGGCACAACCGATCACCAAAGATAGAATACAAGTTCCGGCTGTAAAAGAAAAGAAGTATGAATCTACATACATAATTACCCAAAGTTTTAAACGCTTTTGTGTATCTATTGACTCCTCAACTAGTGTAAATCAATTAATTGTGTCCCCATGCTAAGGCAACCCAACCTTAAATCACCATGCTCTCAACACTATAAACACCCAGTCCCAAACTTTTTCTCAGTCCATTTTCTCTTGCTTTCTTCCTTCCAGTTTCCCTCTTCTCGGCCTCCATAGGCAACCCTTCAACCCTGTTTTCTCTACCCAGAGGTGCAGGTGATAGTCCAAGCGGTAACAAAGCAGTGCCTCCAACTTTCTCGGATGGGCGGGGTGTCTCCGGAGCGGGTCTGAGAAGCCCTGGCGGTGTACCCTTCCTCACACTCAGGTCTCCCCGCGCTTTCATCGCACTTTTGAGTAGCTGCATACTCGGCGTTTCAGGGTCCTTCCCGCCTGCTCGCTTAGGAGTTTCTAGTACAGGTGTAGCTGGGGCGGTTGCAGAGGCAGACGGGGCAGCGCCTCTAACCTCAACTCTCCGTTTCAGGCTAGTTGAGGAAGACCATTCAGCATGGCGGAACATCTCCTCCAATATTCCTTTCAGGCCAGCAGCCTCTTCAACGGCATCAATGGCATCTGTTACTTCATCGTGAAGAGAGCTTACAAGTGATTCAGCACCATCTTGAAGGATGAGACCGGATATGCCGACTGTATCTAGGGCAGCGGTGAGCAATGATGACGCGATACCAATGTCACCAATGCTGACAGCCACTTCTGGAGCCTCATAGTCATCGTCGTGCTCATAATCGTATAGTGATAGTTCGACCCGAAGGAGTGTTATGAGGGCTGCAAGGTCGTCCCCAGTGAGTTGAGATTTGAAAGTTGCGATGACAGAGGAGGTGGGAAATGTGTCAAGCCTTACTAGGGCTAATCGGAGGACCTCGGAGCGAATTACTTTTAGTGCAAGATCTTCGACCTCTGGAGCTCGCAGCGCAGTGCTAACCGCGGTTGCAACCTCAGTAATTTTTAATTCTGAAACGGTTGAGAGAGCCCATTCGAGAGAACGAAGGGTGGGATCGTAGGTTGCAAGAGCGTTTACAAGCCCTGAGGGGGCGCTGGAGAGATTCCCAGATTCGGCAAGGTATTTGACGACGTTGGGAGGGTAGAAGGTGATCTTTAAACTGCCATCCTCGTTTCCAGGTCGCTCAAAGATTAAAGAAATAACCGTCCTGACGAACTCGTGCAGTAAAGGTTTAAAGGTACTTTGGGTAAAAAACTCTGGGGGCGCATTGTTTGCTGGAGTGCCATTCGTCATGGTCGTATCAACGTCCTGCGTGTTCCTTTGAATGTTTACATACTCTGCGAAAGAAGCCTCAAATGCTTCCAAATCCAGTTCCTTCCTCTCAGCTTTGAGCTTGGTCAAGGCAGTCTCCATCTTCGCCTTCTCAGCCGACAGCTTCGACGCAATTTGTTTTGCCGCTGCGGTTTGTCCCTCTTTATTTATGTCTGCTGGGACATCGGCGCCGACTCCGCGGCAAAGAGAATCGATGAGCAATCCTGGCTTACGGGCTTCACCTTTAACACCGGCACGAGAGAGTTGTACTGCTGCTATGCCGTTTTGGGAATATCCCACTGCAAGGTCTAGATCCGGTAGATACGAAGATAATGAAACGCCTCCCTTAACAGTAGAGGCAGGAGTGGATGCTCGAGATGTTGCTGGTGTATTAACACCCGTGGAAGACTGTATTGGGACATGAGCTTGTAGGGAGTTGAATTTGGTATCGTAAAGTGAGATGTCCTCATTTGTAGCAACAAGTACAGTTGAGGAGGAGATACGAAGAAGAGATGACGGGGTGGGGTCGCCTTGAGAGTTAGATGAAATCCTAAGTGACGAGAGGATTGTCGGCACTGTAGCTGAAAGTGAGAATGTCGTTAGGCTCTCAGTAGAGAGAAGGCTCAAAGTCGCAGTTGGGAAGTGGATTGAGAAAGTTGCGAGTGATTCATTTGCGGTTCCCGGAAGTGGGAGTACGAGTAATTCGCGAGGAGTTTTGTTATCCCCAGTAGTAGGAATTGTGAAGACCCTTGCCTCGAAGATAGGTCCATTGCGGGTCACTGTAAAAAGAATCGCATCCTCTGGGGTCTCTTCCTCCTCCGTGACTATAGCTGTCGGGAGCACAATATGCAAGCGATCTTTCAAGAGCGCTTTCTTGGCCACGTTCAATGTTGTAGATGCTGCAAATACCACCGTTGCCTTCTTTGCAGCACCCAAGGTTTGTGGTAAAAACTCCCATTTCTGCTCCTTGAGATCTGAGGAAAAGCAGCGCACATATCCATCTGCATATACAGCAATTAGGCCACCCGCCATTCCTCGTTTCCGCATATCTTGGAGGTAAACCACATCAGACCGTGACTCTGACCCGCGAGACAAAACATTGATATCCTCGGCCTTGTCATCGTCGTTCGTGACGCCTTGTTCCTCCCAGCAAAAAAGCTCTCTCTTGGGACTCGACACAGCTGCATAGGTTCTCCTTCCAAAGGTCGCGGCTTTTTTCCCCACGCGAGTAAATGAAGAAGTAGGCGCACAAGAAAATTTTGTTGTAGGTGGGAGTGCATAAGTAGATATTACCTGCGTTTCACGGACCTGTCGAAAAAAAAAAAGAAGAAAACCGTCAATAGTCCGTACCTAGTAGGATGTAGGGGTCAATTGGCACATACATCGTAGATATTGACACCCTCTCCATCCACTGCAACCGCAATCTCTTGTGCACTACGTTTCCGTTTCTTTGTGGATTCGACAGATGAGGTAAAGCACGCACGGTAGGTGCCACCCTCTCTATCCTTCGAACGGGTTTGGTGTAGAGGCTGCGATAGTGGGAATATGACATATGGAGCCGAGAGCGACACTGAGGTCGCTGATACAGCCATCTTGCACTATTGCACTATTGTAAGTTCGGGGAGTGGTGGTTAAAAGGGTAGATGGTGGTTGGTTCTTTTGTCGTAGCGGCGGTTCAGCGACAACATTTTTTTTTGAGGAACATTTTCATGCATATATCACGTGAAAGATGCGTGGGGCTAAACCATGCACCAAACTACATGTACAGCCCGTACCCAGAGCCGCTGCCTTGCCCACAAAAAACTTTTTCGGGAAAGCGACATCCTACCATTAGCGATATTGTTTGCTTTCCCAGAACAACGGTAAAGATGCCACACTACAGATCGCTTACAAAAGACCTCGAGAAGAAGGTTCTGGTCCTAGTCCGCCGGTACGTCGACGAGGCAGCGCTTGCGGAGGAGCAAAATGGGACAAGTTCAGGGCAATTGAGATTATCAGTGGCGAAGCTGTATCAGTATATCGTTGCAGATGGAAGTCTACCAAGGCAAAAAAAGCTCAATGTAGAAAAGATGATCGAAAAGGCGATCGAGATTCTCAGAGAAGAGGGCGAAGAGAATGACGGAGACGAGATTGATTCGGATTTTGAGGGATTGAATGAGATGGGGCTTATGGAACCTACAGTGAGGATACTCCCCGGGATGGATCGGAGTTTAATATGCGTTTGTGCGCCAAAGGTGTTAATCGCTCTGGGTAGAATACAAATGCGGTCAACAAGAAGATTGTGGACATGTGGGGCACAAAAGCGACTGCGACCACTACCATAGAGTCAACAGCATCTCCGAGCTCTACTACCCCTACCACAGGCCAGCGTGCTCCTTCTGTAGCCCCCGAAGCAGCTCCCCCACCTGTTCGAAAACGAAAAGAGCGCTCAGCAAAGGATGGCGAAACTACAAAGCGAGTAAAAGCTTCGACTACTTCCACAGAAGACCGTACACCGCCAAAGAACATCACACTCAAGGATCTCGGCGGTGTTGATGATATAATAAACGATCTACTTGAGCTCATTGCAATGCCACTAACCCACCCAGAGGTCTACGCGCACACTGGTGTCTCACCACCCAGAGGTGTCCTATTACACGGCCCTCCAGGGTGTGGAAAGACCATGTTGGCAAATGCTATGGCTGGAGAGCTAGGTCTTCCGTTCCTAGCAGTTTCGGCACCATCTATAGTATCTGGGATGTCGGGGGAATCTGAGAAGAAGCTCCGAGAGCTGTTTGAGGAGGCACGGGAGAAGGCGCCTTGTTTGGTGTTTATGGATGAGATTGACGCCATCACACCAAAGCGAGAGAGCGCACAGCGTGAGATGGAACGCAGGATCGTCGCACAGCTTCTGACATGTATGGATGATCTTACGCTTGAAAAGACTGGCGGAAAGGTCGTCATGGTTATTGGAGCCACCAACAGACCCGACAGCCTAGATCCCGCATTGAGAAGAGCGGGAAGGTTTGATAGGGAGATCTGCCTTAATGTACCTGATGAAACTGGGCGAGAAAAGTATGGGTCATGATTTTATCACTCGGACTTTTCCAGCAAACATGCACTGACAATCATTTCCAGGATCCTTCGGGTGTTGTCCCAAAAACTTCGTCTTAGCGGCGATTTCGATTTTGCAGCCCTTGCAAAGATGACTCCAGGTTTTGTGGGTGCAGATCTCAATTCGCTTACTGCGGAAGCTGGCACATCTGCTATGAAACGGATATTTGAAAATCTAAAAACACCTCTCTCTAGCCCTAGTATCGAAGCCCTCAAAATTTCCCCAAATACTGCCGGCGACGGGATGGACATCGATGGCGAGCCGCATGTACCAGCGCCTCTAACTGAGACTCTACCCCATGAAGAAAACGCCCCTGTAACTAGCATAATTCAAAGCTTCCTCAAAGCTTATCCCTCAACATTAACACCCTCCCAACTCGAACCTCTCACGATAACCTTGGCAGATTTTCTCACTGCCCTCCCTAAGATCCAACCTTCCTCTAAGCGTGAAGGCTTTGCTACTGTCCCCGATGTCACCTGGGCTGACATCGGTGCTCTCGGTCCCATTCGTGTTGAGATGCAAATGGCCATCGTTCAACCGATCAAAAGACCGGAGCTATATGCTTCGGTGGGTATCACCGCGCCCACTGGCGTTCTCCTCTGGGGTCCTCCAGGGTGTGGAAAAACACTTCTTGCAAAGGCTGTTGCTAATGAATCTCGTGCAAATTTCATATCTGTCCGCGGGCCAGAGCTGTTGAACAAGTACGTTGGAGAATCCGAGCGCGCAGTGAGACAGGTCTTCTCAAGGGCAAGAGCAAGTGTACCTTGCGTTATCTTTTTTGACGAACTGGACGCACTAGTCCCGAGACGAGACGACTCTCTGTCAGAGAGTAGCGCTAGGGTAGTGAACACCCTGTTGACGGAGTTAGACGGGTTGAATGATAGAAAGGGCATATATGTCATTGGGGCCACAAACCGGCCTGACGTTATTGATTCAGCCATGCTGCGGCCCGGGCGTCTTGACAAACCACTTTTTGTTGACCTTCCTACCCCTAGCGAGAGAGTTGACATTCTCAAGACAATCACAAAGAAATGCCCATTAGAAGGCGTTGATCTCTATGCATTGGGCGAGGATCCCCGCTGCGAGAACTTCTCAGGAGCTGATTTAGCGGCACTAGTCAGAGAAGCAAGTGTAAGTGCTCTGCGTAAGAGCTGTTTGAAAGATATCGGCTCGGGTAGCGAAGTTGTTAGTGTTCCAGTCGGGCAGGTCCGGGTTACATGGGAGGATTTTGAGACCGCGTGGGGTGGTGTCAGGCCTAGTGTTACGGCGAGGCAGAGGGGTGAATACGGGAAGTTGGCCACAAAGTTTGGGTGGGGTAAGGATAAGCAGAAAGGGTTGGAGGTAAAGAAGAAGGTAGATGAGGAAAAAAAGCTATAGAGGACCTTCAAATAATATACTCTTTTATTACTTGTGCTTTGAATAGCGTGCAGATGGATAATGAGAGCCTCCCCCTATATTGACTACCAGTGCTCAGATGCTGCCCACCCCAAAATTGGAGGAGCTTTGTCATCCATTAATTGATTTCACATTAAAATTCTCACCCTCTATTATAGGGTGGGCAGCATCACCAGACTAAGTGATACGGGTGTTGTGAATAGTTAATTGGAAATAAAGTTAAGTATTAATTGTATATCTAATTTATTCTTAAACTGGTCCCCGTCTCTTCTGTCTTCGATTTGACACCTTATATTAGTCTGTGGGCCGTTAGAGAGTCTCATCTCCCCACTTGATTTAGGACAGTTCAGAGGTAGCTATGTTTCTCTTACCCCTTTGTTTATTGGAACTGTACGTCACCTCAAGGTATTGGCACGCGAGTTCTCTGATTGGTCCACTATGTGCTCCGTTCATGTTCAGTGGTGCTATAGGATTCGGTTGAGATGGTTAAATCTGTCTATGCCCGACATTTGAACATGCTCGTGTGATATGTTTGCCCGGTGAAAGGTTGATTTATTGATGTCAACAATGTCACCAATCGTAGTTAGCACGTTAAAATACCAGAATTTGAAAACAGCGGTCGGCGAATCTGGGCGCACACGGTCAGGGGGTACCCGCCGATATTGTTTGTATCACATATTAAATACATGTAAGCTTCATTTTGATGTGTCACGAGCGGTTGTGAAACCTGAGAGATCTTCGGATAGGGGAACTTAACGGATGGGATTTAAACTTTACAGATCTGTCAAAGGATCCTTGACCTTGAACTGTTTTAAATACCGTAAGGCTGGCCTTACAAAGCCTCGGCATTGTTCGTGCGAATGGAAACATAACCAGCTACCTAGGGAGATCTCAAGAACTTACTGTAAGTATGTACGTGTGTACCTGCGTGACTCGGTTCATTTCCGTCAATAAGGCACATGCACCTCTAAAGTACCTACAATTTAGTGCGCAATCTGAAGAATGCCGACGTTAAGGTTGTGAGGTGTCTTGTGTGATTGAAGCTGCGCATGCATAAGGCAAATTTATGGCAGGTTGTACATACTCAATTGTATTCTGCTCTAGGTTCGTACGAGGTAGGTACGTAGTACTCTCGGCACTAGCAAACATCTCACTCCTGTCTCATGTCATCCCTTTATTGGGTCAATAAGGTCTGTTTGCGAAAGCCTTGGGAAATTAAATCTTATGAAGGCGCTCCTAATTTGAGCAGCCGAAATAAACTCAAATAGATAACTTTCTAGAGTAGTTACAAACACTAATAATAATGCTTTAATACCGGCCGATCCACCGATCAGGAATCGGAGGAATCGCGACAGGGATGATTAAAGGACGTTGATTGGCCATTTGGCTGGCGTAGAATTTGCCAAGAAAGTTCCCACTAGACAAGTACCCGCATTAGCGTGGCGTTAGTAACCGCCAACGAACGACAACAACACCTCGAGACCCGGCAGGCAAGAAAACGAGCTCGACCGACCGACTACCTAACATTTCCATGGTTCAATCTCGGAGATGTTAAGAAACAACATCGATAAGAATCTCGACCGTATCAGTCCCGATTCTCTCTCTGACACCTACCTTTCCGATCAATCCCCAGACGGTTAATATCCCCCTCAAAGAGGAAAAAAAAAAAAAGAAAGATGGTGATTGCTACCGCTAACCACCGCTATCCTCGATAGATTTCTCCCTTCTTCATCGTCTCAACGTACTCCTATCATCCCAAAGCCTCCCGAGGCTGACAAATATCCTCGATGTAACGCCTTCGCTCCTCATATCTCTCTTTGGGGCCCATCCATCCTTTCAGCGTGTGCCCTCAGTGGGCATCACCGCATCCGACTTTGCAACGAAGCTCAGGAGCATGAGGTTGCTTGTAAATAGCATTACAGGTAACCGGAATGGGCTTTTGACGGAAAGAAAGAGGAGGCAACTTGAGAAGCTTGATATACGCATGTTTTGTGAAAAAGATCCTGATACTATCAGAGATACTGTTGAGATCCTGGTTGATATTGGAGAAAGGGGATTGTTAGTCGGAACAGGATCGAGAACACCCGGAAGTAAAAGACGCCCACAAGAAATATCGAGATCAGTACATAGGATAGAGAAGGTTGCAAGAAATGATACAGAAAGATCTCCTGCATCAAAGAAGAAACAACCGGTGCTGGTTCTCCCTACGACCAAGATGGAAGAGCACGAGATATCGACGGACGATAAGGACTCAGGATGGGATGGCAGCATTCTCGGAGCTATGTCACAGTCAGATAAGGTTTCCTCCAAGGATCGGCTGAGCCGGGGGAGTGATTTGAAATCTAGGAAAGCTACCCTAGACAACCGTTCGATATTGGCCTCTACGTCGTCTAGTAGCTCCTCGGCGCCGCCAGGCTATCTAGAGCATTTGTCGGCACGTGTTAACGCAATTGTTGCACGCTGTCCCGCGCCATCACCACAATCCAAAGAGAAATTGAGAGGTAGAAGTGAAGCAAGGAACCCTATTGAAGACGCAAGGCAGCAACGGGCTCAGCGTGAAGATTATTCCGCTTCTAAAGTGGCATCAAGAAGATCAGCCTTAGGGCAACGGCAAGGCCTGGAATCCGATCAATTCGGCGGCGAACTGAAAGCCCCTCGCCCAGCTACAGCTAGTACGTCGTCTTCTGTGAACTTAGGGGGAAGGTTAAGCGAGATCCCTCTATCAAGGGATCCAAGAGGAACATCCAAGACCACAAAGCAGGGATCCTCAAACAGGACAGCAAAGAAAAAAGAGAGCAGGAAAGAACAAACCAGAGCCTACTGGGGGACAGAGTCTGAATCTGGCTTTGATACTTCACTATCTTTTTCTTCGCTGGCGAGAAAAGACACCCTTGGTTCCGGCACCACTCGAAGATCTTCAGCTCCCATAAAAGAGATAGGCATAAATCTCGAAGTAGCTGCGCATACACCTCTTCCCACCTCTCGACCTGGCTCCACAACCTCCCGGAACTCCAAGCAAGAAAAGGACCAACCCCTTAAATCCCCACTACCGCTATTCCCTCAATCCCTCCTCCGGACTATGTACTGGGCAACCAGTCTACCCACTCCACCACTCTCCCCTAGCACTCAGAAATGGGGCTCCCGGCTTACTGCTACTGCAACTCCCTCGACGTCGAAACCGCAGTCCGGGAAGCTCCGGCGAACAGTCAGCGCATCGCCGCTTCCTGCATCAATGATCAAGAAGCGCTCCCCTGCCAAGCGATATGGTAGTGCAGGAGTGATGGAGGCACGTGGAGCTGCTAGTGAAGAGTGGGCGTCCACCCATTCACATGAACGTTTATCGGCGAGGGGATCCTACTCAACGCGGGGGACGCCTTTACGTCCACCAAAGGAACTGCTCTCGTTCGCGGTACCTCCGACGCTGGCTTCTGCGGGAAGGATGGCGAGAATCACTAGGAATGATCCCTCCGGTCGGGAAAAAGAACTATATAATCATGGGTTCGAAGAGGATGACACTGAACTAGATGATACGGATTACGACGATGACGAAGATGACGATAGGACTAGTATATATTCTGTTTCGACTGTTTCCTGGGGCGAAGATGATCCCTTTACAGCAGCATTGCGAGAAAGGCGGCAACTGGCGCTCGAGAAGCTGCATGCGATGGAGAGGAGCTTCAACGAGGAAATTGAGCTCAAGAAGCAGGCGAGGATTGAGAGTCGTGAGCCGAGTGTAAGTGAGCAGTGGAGACCTTACTCAGACACGGAGCTTGATACGCCGACACAAGATGGGTATGACACGGACTCGGAGGGTGGGTGTACGGATGTCGAGGAAGAGCTGAGATTATTGGAGGAGATCGGTAAGAGGGAGGCTGATAGGCAGCAGTTGTTATTGAAACAATTGGTGACTAGGGGAAGGACTTAAAGGCCGGGTTACTTTGTTTATTTCTTTACATGCCAAGTAATTCTTTGGTATGTTAATCTTGTGCGTTGATGCCTTTTTATTTTTATTTTTATATATATATCATGTCTAACACGAACTTATGTCCCCCTACCTTTATGTAAAGATGTCTTAGTTATTACAATTATTTATTTCGGAGTCTTTTTTTTTCTTTTTTTTCTTTTTTTACACTTTTTACTTCTTTTTTTTCTTTCTACATCCACTCATATTTTATTTATCAACCCTTGTGTTTTGGGGTCAATGTTAGATGAAAGAAATAAAAGCAGTTTTCTATGATTCGGGGGGGGGGGGGGGGTTATTGTATCTACAGCCGTGTCTCAAAATTTCCCGGATTTCAACCCATATTCAAGATTTGAACTTTGCAATCCACCAACACCTATTGAACCTATATTATCAAGGACTTGGGAGCAGGTAAGATAGACACTCTCCTCATCATAGGTAGTTTTTAAATAAATCTTGGTGACTTGTTATGTGGTAATCAGGTGTTCAATGTTAAGCTATTGGTATGATTAGAAATAAACAAAGGAATACCCAAATAAAGGTATTTCAAGAATTTTTAAATATAGTTGTGATCTTCAGAACCTATTTGACCAGTAGGACCTCTCTTGTTTGAAGACCCACTCTTGTTGTCGAGGAAATAGTGTTGCTATCGGGGTTGAAGTCCGGAAAATTATGCGACACGGCTGTACAATCCTGATATGCAAGGGATGACTTTGTAATCGCGCTGGTTCAAATAAAAAGGGAAAGTGAGCGTCGTTCTCTATCCTCTATGCCGTCCTTTGACGAGCTAAGTCGAGAGCTAAAGTTCATACTTGCTTCAAATGAAAGTATATCGTGGCCTTGATACCAGGAAAAACCAGGGACTTACAAGGCACCTCGAGGCCACTACTACATTTTGTTTCGAGGTGCTCAAGATTATCAAGGACTTCAATCCCTTTTCCAAAGGCCTGGGCGGATGTAATGTGGTGTAGTTGCAGGTATCAATTGGTCTTACTTGATCACCTGGAGTATCGATATCAATAAATGCCAACAGGAAGCAAGGACAACACTCCACCCTTTTTGTCGAGTGGCCCCGAACCACAGTATCCCTTAGTCTGGTGATGCTGCTTACCCTATAATAGAGGGTTAGAATTTTGGTGTGAAATTAATTAATTGATGACAAAGCTCCTCCAACCTTAGGGTGGGTAGCATTTTTCGCTAGCATAAGGGATAGCTAACTGATAAGCTACGGTATGTCCGTTTATACAGAAGGTGTGGAATAAGCTAGAATAAGCTAGAGTCGGGGAATCTATATCTTTTAAATGACTCAAGGACTGTTGCTCCTCCTCAGGGACTGACGGGGTTCGTGGGATTTTTAGGCTTTCATAGAGGATAGGGCTACTTCAGCTGGCAATATATGTATATCTTCTGTGTTTGTGGACAGTGACTGTTTATTGATAGAGTAATAAAATATGGGGGTCGTTGCTTGTGGTCCCGGTCCAAGGAGGTCAGGGTCGTGCGGTCGTGGTTACATGTAGTTACAGAGGTGTATGGGGTTGGGCGTGTGGGGAAATCACGCCGTCTCAGATCATCATGTTCTGTAGAGATCTCGAACGATTTATCAGCTCCCATGACTTTCTCTGTTGGTTCCGTTCCTCTCCATGGTTATTCGTAATTTTTAGTGTCATAACCGTGGGGTTGCATGCACGTAATGAATTAAAAAAAATGGTTATTGCTAATCATAGGCGGTCACTCGCGCCTTGGCAACCGATAGGTATCTACTTCATACGAATAGCTTGTTAAGACCGGGTTCTATGTAATAAAAAGTAAAGAAAAAAGGAAAAGATGTAAGAGATTATATGGGGTTAACTTGGCGTCTTAGAGGTTTATTGATCGGCCGCGTGGTAAATCTATGGTCTAGGCGTCAATTAGATTCTCTGTTGCACGTTGTATATGATTTTGATTAAGGGCCTAAGGGTGCAGTTTCTGGGGCAACTCTGTTGTGCAATTACTTTTCTTAGGCTACCAAAGGACTCTCTCTGGTCCTTGGGGGCAATCTGCACATTCCAAAATACCACAGAAACACCACGAAATTTCGAGGTGGGAAATGAGAAAACCAGGAGAACTCCAAGCACCTCAAGCAAGTAACAACCTGTTACTCACAATGAATTTCACACTTCTTCCTGTCGAGATTCACGTGGTCATTGCTAGGAGCCTTGGGCCCTGCGACCTTGGCTCCCTCGTCCTCACCTCTAAAGCTCTCAGTAGAGCTTATATCTCTCCGCTCTACAAGCATGCCGTCAATACTCCCGATGGTAGTGCCCCTCTGATATGGGCTGCTCAACGCTCCCATGTTCCTCTCGTCTCCTACCTCCTCATCCTCGGCCATAAAATAAATCTTCCCGATCCCTTTACTAAACGCACGGCACTCTCCACTGCAGCATGTAATGGGGCTCTTGAAATGGTACGCTTCCTTGTGTCTCGTGGCGCTGCACTAAACTGCACCGATACTGCTGGGTATACACCGCTCATCTGGGCCGTTATTGGGGGACATATGGCAATCTGCAGGGTATTGCTGCGGGCAGGGGCAAATCCGGATCTTTACCACCGCAGCAATCAGTATATTCACCGAGCTAAACCAGCGTTACATTGGGCGGCATTGGGACGAGGGACCTCATCTTGTCCAGGACTGGTGGAGCTTCTGTTGAAATGGGGAGCTGATGTCAACGCCGTGAACGCAGATGGGAGGAGTGCGTTGATCGAGGCATTGACAGCACCAGGGCCACATTCGACTGAGATCTGTAAGCTGTTGATCGCTGCTGGTGCAGATGTCAATTTCAGATTGTTAGCTGCAACAGAGCCATTTGATAGGATTTTGGAAGTCGGGCAGACAGTATTGTTTGCAGCTGCAGGGAATCCGAAGTTATACAAAACATTGATCCAGGGTGGTGCGAATCCGGAATTAGAGGATGCTATTGGCGAGACGGTTTTGGAGAAGGCGGTGAAGAGGGGGTTCAGTAGGGAAGTCTTCACTATCTTGGACAATGGGGCACAATTTGGCCTCGAGACGACTCGAGGGATCTCCTTGATTCGCATTGCCTTGGCTGCTACTAACTTTCAGATCGTTGATTTGTTGGTCTGGTATTCCCACAGCTAACTATGGTTTGTTGTCTCATTATCTTTCTTATTTTCGAGGGCACATCTCTCGTAGTACACTATTTCTAATCAATTCATTTTTATCGTTCATTGGGGTTTTATCCAGTTCTGAAGTTTGTTTTGTAAGTTAGTATCAACAAATTAGATTGGAACAGGATATCAGATAAGTACCGGGATTTTATAGATGTTAAGATTCAGCCGGATTAGTAATCCAAGTGAATAACCAGGAGAAAATACAATGACATGTAATAGTATTTTTGACGAATAGCTAGTAATATTAGCTCTTGAGGTGGGAACAAAGATATTCATTTAGAGTATTTAAAAATTACTCTGTATAAATACTTTGGTTATATCCTCCGACTTTTGCTGCCTACTATACCAGTTCATGTATGAGGCACTTTCAGGTTATATTGGTCTCAAGGTAGTCCAAGGGAGTTCTCGAGGCTCCTCTTCCTCATCAGGCCTTTTTGTCTTTGCTCGAAGTCTACAATGGATGCCACCGAGATTCATCGCGACTATTCTTGGGGACTTAAGGTATAACACAATTCCTTGATCGATATGGCCATCTATCTGCCATCAACAGAAGTCCGCATTCGTATAGTAGGACAGAATGAGGAAGACCTAAATTTTGACCTAAACTTTCCATGGATAACATGTGGGGTGGGGTTTCTTATCCGTTATAATTCCAAACCCAATACTATTGTTCTTGGCACCAATAAGAAGAAGGGGGGGCTTTTGTCTGATAAATCAGTTTCCTATTCTTTCTGCTCCTCGCCCTTTTCAACTTGACTTTCAATTCCACCCATCAAGGCCTGATTTTAGGAATCAGTGAATGTTTATCGTCAGTTGTGTGGGGGATTCACTACTATTTAATATTACCCTCAAAATTTACAACAGGTGAGCTATGAATTATGTCAAAGGCTGTTAAGTGCACTCACTCATATCCATTAAAGAGAAAGAGAATATGTCCTTAGACATGCCGCCGGTGCCACTGGAAACGCATGATCATCCAGGTCTGCAGATAGACCCGACCCCGCAGATAGATTCGGCCCTGCAGATAAACCCAGTTCTGCAGATAGACCCAGCCCTGCAGGGAACCACGGCCCTAGAAGTGGATCCATCCTTACTTGGAGCACCAAACTCGTCTGTCCGTAGCCCCACTAGTAAAAAATGCCTGACTTCAACCCCCCTCAACCTCCGCGAACGGTACCCTGGCGGCCGTCTCAAAGAGATCCGGCCCAGATCCGGCTATAGCCCAACAAGGCTCGCCTCGATGCGGGAGAGCGAAAGGCGCAGGACGAGTCGGTATAGAACCAATAAGAAGAACCGTGAAATTGCTGCTGGATATCGTGATTCTAGCGGTGCGCTTACCGATGAAGGGAGGAAACGTGAGAGGATAAAAAGGAAACTCGAGGAAGAAAGGCGGGCTGCAAGAGTGGAGGCGAAGAGAAAGAATGGGGAGGAGGGGTCTGCTGCTAGTGCAAGCGGTCTTGTGTCAGAACAGGTGGCTATTGCTATGGGACCGGAGCAGGAGACGGAGGTGGATAAAAATCAGGTCCGGCCCAAGTCTGAGCGCAGTCCGACTGACCTCGCCCTGTTGAGGGCGGACAGAAAGCGCCGATTGGATCGGTATAGAGCTAAGAGAAGGAACCACGAAATTGCTGTTGGATATCGTGATGCCAACGGGGCTCTTACTGACAAAGGGAAGGGATTGGAGAAGGAAAAGCGGTCCAGGCTCAAAGAAGTAAAGCGTAGGAAAGAAGAAGAGAAGACTATCATGGGAAGACTCGCGCCAGAGGGGGATATGGGGACGGGTGCAGAGGTGATGGTGGTTAAGGATGAAGGAACCCCGAAATTGCAGAGCGCCGACAACTGGAGTCTCCAGACAGAGGATAATACTACGTCGAGATTCTCTCTGATGTGAGCCAGAAGGCTTGCATCTATTGGCAGTTGAGTTTAATGTACTTATGGTTTCCATAGCTGGTGGGCGAGGAACTAATACTCGCATACTGACTAGGTTTCTAGTCGACAGGAACAGAATTATGAGCGGACAAGAAACTCTAGTCCATAAGTTTCCCTACATATGGTATCTATAGTTTCAACTGTACTTCAAATATCCATAGTCTCTGAGGTTTGGGATAGTTTCGACTAGCTACTCACTCAAGCGTTATCATCTCTTGAATAAAACATGGTTCTACGTGTAACAATAATCTCGCCATGTTTTTTTTTTTTTTTTTTTTTTTTTTTGGGGGGGGGGGTCTCTGTAGAAAACGAGATTTTGTGATGAGCTTCGAGGGCTCGTTTGGCAACCGCCGACTTATTGGAATTTTGGTGGGGCGCGACTATTCTTGGTAAAGATAACTTAGGAAGGGTTGTCTGTTTGGGTGGGTGACTAGCGTTACAAACTTATTTTTAGTCAAAAGAGCGCAGTATCGACTTAAAAAAGAGGATCAGACCACCATCGTTACAACCACATACATGGATGAGTACAGTACGAAAAAACAGGCTGTAATCACTCTCAGAGTACTAAGGTAATTAGGTCAGAATATAGAACTAAACCAGCATTATAAGCTGAATACTGTATTGATATCGTATTCATACCGCATTCCTAGCGTATTTCAGGGAATATGGTAGCGAATCCATACGCTTTTTTGGTACTGTAGTTGAAAACCCGAAGGCAAGTGGATTGTAACGCTTCGAAACACCTGAAAGATGTGTATTCGGACTAGCTAAGCAAACGCTAGCATTCAAAAGAGGTTAGAACGTTATGATCGTCTGTTATCACTCGATAGTTTATTACTACCCTCTGGGCCACTTCGAGGCCTACAGGTAAGTGAACACTTGTCTTAGTTTTTCTAAGAGCTGAGATATACATGTAGATATAACTATCTTTGCCCTCAAGTGTGTCCACTTAGTCCCTTGTCTGGTCTGTAGTTAGTCTCGTTCCCAGACCCCATCGGTATTTTTTTGGTGGTGCAAAATAGGGCATGGGCACGAGACTAGTCTGTAGTCAGTTTCAGCAAAGTACACGTCAATCAAGCTCCTGCCGTGCAAGCCCCCCCCCCTTCCCCCTCCCTTTCAGAGAACGCTGCCAAGAAATGAATTGCTATGGTGGCATCCGTATCACCTATGACGTAGAATCTCTTCCCCTACTTCACACAAACAAATCAAATTCCTCATCAATTCTTCTGTCTTATTGAATCTCATCACTTTTTGCCTTATTCGGTTTTATTATCCCCTGGGCCCGTATTCTAAGTAGAGTCAGCAATGCCGGGATTAGATGCAGAACCTACTCAAACAGTAGAATCTACTCAACCAGTAGTATCTACTCAATCAGTAGAATCTTCTCGATCAGAAAAACCTCCTTCATTCCCTAATCCAGACTCATCTCTATCTACTGGTCTGTATACCAAACAAGATGACTTTCAACCAGAAATAGAGGATCAAAGGCTTGTTTCTAGAGAAAAAGAACAGGCCAAAGAAGAAGAGCTCAGAATTAAGGAAGAAGAGCTCAAGAAAAAGGCAGAAGAGCGTAGGCTTCGCAGAAATGAGCTATCACGTGGTTATAAAAGGAAAAAGAGACAAGAAGAACTCCGCAAAAAAGCCGAAGCTCAAATGATCGAAGAAAAGAAGAAGTTACCCCCATTTTCAGAACCCGAGCGTTCTATTAACGACATGCTGAAACCCACTGCAGAGGTTTCTCAAACTGGTGGTAACCTTTTGGGTGATAAGTCAGACGCTAAGTTATCAGACCCGGAGCCAGACGCCAGTTCAAATAGCAAACAGTCGACAAAAGATTCCTTGGAGCCTCCCTCTAAGAAAAGGCAGATAGCAAATATCCTACAGTACTCTTTATCTGTCAAACAGCCAGGCACAGCGGTTTCCTTCTCCACGCTTTCCCCCGAGGAGGAGGAGCGTAGACTCCGAAAAAACGCTTACGCTCGAGAGTATTATAAAAAAAAGCGAGATGGGAAAGCAGCTAATAATACTGTCCCAAGTATGAATCGCCCAAAATAATTAGAGAATATTAAAGCTAACAAGAATACAGAGCACGAGAATGAGGAACTGCCCCTCTCTCTTGTTTTAGGCCTAGGAAAGGACGCTGGGCCATCTCTTAACGAAGGATCCCTCAGCTCGAAGTTGAAATCAAATGAGACAACCGAGAAAGTGGACAGAGCACACAGTCCTGTGGTTACTGCTGCTTATGTAGAAGAAATTAACAATATGGTTGATATAGAAGGAATGGGGGAACTTGATCACTGGTACCGATCCGCAGCCGGGATTGAACCGGAGAAGGTAAAGAACACGCTCTCGCAAGATATTGCAACAATAACTAACCGTAGAGAAAAAGTGCCAACTCCAAACTGATCAAGAAACCGTTGACGGAAAACGGAATGCCAGGAGGAGACTTCTATTGTGGGCGAACTCTAAGAAGGCAGTACAGAAAGCTGGTAAAAACAAAAGTTCTTTCATTCGCAAATCTCGGGTTCAAGGGGCTCAGACCCAGATCGAAGGGTCTTCAGCTGGGAACCCCCTTTCTCAAGACGCTTTGTTTCAGGACCCCTTTGGACTGGGTTATTTCATCCAAGGTGATGATGATCAAGATAAAAATACTCAATTCCAGGCCCCAGGGTCTACCACCACCGTACATGAGAATCCTTTAGCCCAAGAGTATCCAATCCAAAGACTGCCCTCCCAAGAGCCTGTGTCTGCTGAAATCTCACCCAACCATAAAACTCTGCTTCAAAAGTCTTCTGTGCAGGGGCCGATCACCGAGGGACCTCGTATCCAGTCTCCAACAAGATATGAAATAGTTGGATCTATGGATCCTGTAGATCCTTTTGATGAATATTTTGCTCTGAGACCCAGCCCTGAGCCTCTAATAAAGGAGAGTCTGTTTAAAGACCCTTCAGAGTTTCCCTCCAATAACCGTGTCAGGCGCAGTGAAGAGCGCCGAACCAAAAACGAAAAGGCCAAGGAAAAACACACAGATCAAAGGGGGCTTAAAATTTCTGGCGGCCCCCGCAGCGCTGAGAGGAACCCTATAAAACCACCTAGGGACAGAAGGGAGGGGTTCGCGGGGGTCATAATCGCTGAGCCTGCTGAGGCTCAGGATGTTGCTCAGCAATACAAGGAACCATACAATGTCGGCGTTGCTGGAACGCCAGGTTCGTATGTACAAACATATAATACCTGGATATTTTCTGCCGCTAGCAATACTGATACACCTAGAATTGCTGCTGTCGCTCGGGGTAGACCGGAACAAGTCAACGATGTTGGCATGTCGGTTGCCAATGGTGAGAAAAATACGAACTCGAATACAAATGATGCACGTGCCGAAGATGCCGCTGCGAACGCATTGTGGGGGCTGAAGTGGGGACCCACTGAGACCGGGGGTGAGGTCCCCATGGAAGCCCCTCCCATTGAACAAGCAGAGTTTGGTATACTTTCCGGCAGATGGTGGGAGGCATTGCAATGATTGGTTGCACTACAGTCGACTCCGATTACAATACAACTACCAGGCAACTAGATCTTTAAACCGATCAGAACTCCAAGATGGCTTTGATTACAAGACAAAAATACAAGAAATAGAAGGCAACTATGATTGCAACTAAACTGGACTAAATGAACATTACAAATTGCCAAGAGGAGGAGATAGATCGGGATTGGGATGATGGTAGTATGGCAATTATATCTTGGTATAGATATGGTTGAAGCCGGGCAGCTATTTCCTACTCTAGAAATCGTGTCGTTTTGAAGTGTAATTTTCCCCTGAGTTTTTTGATTTCGTCGTTTTTTTGATTTCGTCGTTCTTTGATTTCGTCGTTCTTTGATTTCTTCGTTTTTTGTGGGCTGTAGATATGCCATTGAGTGCATAGTGGCTACCCTGCCTGTGACTGGCGCATCAGGTTATGTGTTGGACTTGGGGAGGATCACAGCCGCTGCACATTCACGTTTCGAGACAGAATAATCAGGCGCTGTTACTAGGGGAGGTTTTTTGTTGACTGGAGAGCTACTGATATATCCTGCTTTTTTTTCTGCGGTTTGGGTTGAGGGATGTATGGCTGATGATAATTAAACGTACTGCGAGCCCGTCACTGCCTGGAATGCGCGCATGCCAAAACTACACATCTATCTATCATTAATAGATAGGTCCTCAAATTCAGGTTTCGGGGCGATTATTTTTACATAGAGTTGTGTGTATATGCCTTGAGGCTGTTTCTTACTAGTGGCTCATAACAACATGTACTACATGTTTTGGGTTGAGAGTCTCTGGAATGAAACTGCAAAGATTGGTGGTATAACGACGTCCTGAGCACTCAACCCACTATATAATCTTGGCAATGCTCGAGTGATGATTCGTGAATCTTGGCACATACATATCACACTCACTAGAAAGAAGTGTTTGATAAACAAACCAAGCTTTAGTAAAAATATCTACATTATGAGCAAGAAAAAAAGATGTAAAAAAAAAAAGAACCCAAAGGTTTACCTATCCTACAAAGATTAATAACCTACACCTATAGCTGGAACTTCTTGCGATCCTTGTCCATGCCACCCTTCCATTCCCATTCCACACCATCCTTGATGCCTCTCTCTACTCTTCTGAGCTTGAGCGTGAACCTAGGTCCCAGTTCTTGCAGACCCACCTTCACGTCACCTTCCTGCCCATTACTACCGTTGCCCCCGTCTTTGCCGCCGTCCTCAAGCCCGTACCCGACGGGCTTCTCACCCTCGCGGCGGTCCCGGAAGACGTATCGGTGTCTGCGAAGAAAGATAAAGTCACGCTGGTTGTGTAGCGTTACAACTTGACGTCCGCGGATCTCTGGTTGCCGCGGGAACATGGACTGGAATAAGGACGCCGTGACTCGACCCAACGGCGTCAAAAAGTTGTTCAGAATCAGCTCCGGAATATGTGACGTGGGCTTACCATGCCCGCGAATATGCTTCGCGGAGGTATAGTTGGTGAGACTAAAATGGAAAGTAGGTCCCGCAGGCAACACGACGATCGTAAGTGCATTGAGAATCTTTCTATCCTCATTGGCGACGAGGACATGTGTGTAGGGCTCTCTTGGCGTGCCATCGGCCTCGGCGGTGGTTGGGTGTGCGGCATAGCTGCAGATCTCCTTGATGCTATGGGCACGTGTGCCAGGTCGTCCACGGGGGATGTAGGTAGCGTTCGGGAAGAGCATGGTGAGCTCCTCGGCGGGCTGATGGACGTGGCAGTTCCGGGAGGTGGTGATGAGGATGCGGGGTACGGGGTAAGACTTTGTCTCGGTGGGGGTCGTCAGGAGTGTTGGGAAGAGCGCTTGTGTCTCTTCCGAGTCGGCCTTGGCTGCTTGTTCCTTCTCGTGGGCCGCCAAAAGGCGCTGTTCAATCTGCTCGGGGGTCTCGAGCTCGGGCTCTTTTGACTTCTCCTCCTCCTCCTCTTCTGAATCTGACTCGGAGCCGTCAGAGTCTGTATCCATGTCCTCAGAGCTTCTCTTCTTCTTTTGCTTCTTTGTGGGGGGTGCTGCTGCGGTGGCAGCAGCTTCGATTGCAGTTTCACGGCGACCGGGGATGGCGCCTTCTACACGCTCGTCCCAGACTCGCTTGCGCTCGATGGTAGCGGGGATGTTGGTCTTTATGCGCTGTTCACGGAGGGACGGATCACGGGCTTCTGCCTTCTTGCGCTCGAAGCGCTCTGTACGCTTCTTTGAGGCAAGGGCCGACTTGATGCGGACATTGTGGGATTGGCGGTGGAGCTTGTTGGGGATGTTGAATGTGCGAGAGGTATTTTGAGAGGTTGATGATTTTTTAACTGTCCGTGCCATTGTGGGCTATGGTGGGTTGTGAGAGATATCTGTGTGTAGTTTGTGTAGATATCTCGTGATAGTTCAAACTTCGGAGGTGAGGTTTGCAGTTTGCAGTGGATGTGATGCAGCTTTTTTTTCTGGCGCTAGTCTAGCTGAAATCCCTGTGTTTGTGGGATGAAATCTTGGCGTGCATGACACCCCTCCAAAACTTTTTTTTTACAGGCAGCAGCGACAGAGGAAGCGCACCAAATATCACGATATAACGGACTACCGACAAGATGATCACAGCAACAACTTGGGTGCCTCGCGGTTTTGCTGCACAGTTTCCTGTTCGACAGGACGTCACAGAGGAGGAATATGAGCGAATTGCTGACCTAGCACGCTTGCAGCTCGAGGATGCGCAGGAGGACCTTGACGACGCGCGCGCTGAAGAAGATGACACCAAAAAGGGAAAGAAGGAGGATAAAGAGACCGCAGAAATGAAGGATGCAGATGAAGATAAGGAAAATAAGGAAGAGTGAGTAAATATTTGTTTATATTATATATTTATTGTGGTTTTTGGAGGTCGAATGGGAGTTGCTAACTGAGGCTATTAGGAACGATGATGATCTTAAGGAATACGACCTCGATAACTACGACGAGCCTACAGAAGAAGAAAAAAAGACTGGAGACGGTATGGAGGCTCCTTATCTACTATACTAGGGCGGAACTAATAGTCTACAGTTATGGGCATGTTTGGAAACATCAAAGGCCTAGCCTACCACCAGCCTGGCGAGGCTGACCCCTACATCACTATCAATGATGTATGTGACCTCCATACATTCCAACCTCCCCCCCCCCTTTTTCCCAAGCCCAATCTCCAATTCCCAAGCCCCAATTGCTAGCTATGCCGCCTACTGACACCCGCCCAGGACGAGGATGACGAAGAGCGCGAAGAGCTCCAGATCCTTCCCACAGACAACCTCCTCATTACTGCCAAATCCGAAGACGACATGTGCCACCTCGAAATCTACGTCTACGAGGACCGAGCCGACAACCTCTACGTGCACCACGACATCATGCTCCCCGCCATTCCTCTCTGTGTCGAATGGCTCGACATCCCCGTCGGCAAGAACCTCACCACCCCCGACGCCCGCGGTAACTACGTCGCCGTGGGAACCATGGATCCGGATATCGAAGTCTGGAACCTCGACGTGGTAGATACTCTCTATCCCAACGCCATCCTCGGTGCCGGCAACGCCCTCGCTGCTCCAACCGTCACGAAAAAGAAAAAGAAGAGCAAGCGCAAGGCTCCCGTGGCTAACGACACACACCACATTGACGCCGTCCTATCACTGTCAGGTAACAGGCAACACAGAAACCTGCTAGCCTCAGCGTCAGCAGATAAGACGGTGAAGCTATGGGATCTCAACACTACCACCTGCGCCAAGTCCTACTCCCATCACACTGACAAGGTCTGCGCGCTCGCATGGCACCCAACGAACTCAACGACTCTCCTCTCCGGATCCTACGACCGTACAGTCGTCTGGGCAGACATGAGAGCTCCTGATGCCACGCCTCCAAGATGGGGAATCGAGTCCGACGTCGAGGACCTCAAGTGGGACCCGCACGACAACAACTACTTCTACGTTTCCACCGAAGGTGGAAGCGTTCATTTCTTCGACACGCGTGTCCTCCCTGCATCCCCGGCTGCCTCAAGACCAGTCTGGACGCTCCAGGCCCACGACAAGAGTGTCTCCAGCTTCGACATCTCGCCCATCGTCCCTGGCTTCCTGGCCACCGGGTCAACTGACAAGACCGTCAAGCTGTGGAACACACAGACGGAGACTGGTGGGCCTTCTATGGTCTCCAGTCGTGACCTTGGCATGGGAAAGATTTTCTCCACGCGGTTTGCGCCGGATGCTGAGGTTGGCTTTAGACTGGCGGTTGCGGGCAGTAAAGGGCAGGTTACTGTCTGGGATACTAGCACCAATGCAGGCGTACGCAGGACCTTTGCAGGACGTGTTGCCGGTGCGGGTGCCACACCCGTAGAGGAAGGCGCCGAGGATAGGATCGTCGGTGTGGAGGAGAGCAGCGGTGAGAGTGAGAGTGAGGGTGGGGAGGATGATGGTGAGGACGCCGGCCCAGATGGCTGGGAAAGTATGGATGAGAAGGATGATTAGGGACCCTATCAATGTAAATAGTAGTTAGTTTTTTATAGAAATCAAAAGTTTGGGGTGTTTTTGCAAATTTTTGGTTCATTGCTTGGGGTGAGAGTGCGCACGTGATATTGGCACTGCTGTATTTACTCAGTTAAGAGCAATGAATTGAACCAGTATTGTAGGTGGAATGCCATATTTTTCCCGTATTTCTATAACATCGCTCGTGTATCATGAGTGAATCTAGGAACAGGACTAGGCCGGGTCTAAACCCTTTTTTGGTGATGCGCTTAGAGGTAGTCATGGAATATCACTCGCACAGCAACGGAGAAATGAGTGATAGGTTATGATTGACTGCTTTACTGGACAATTAGTTTAAGAAAGAACATGAACACAAACTCCGCAGCTATTTCAAGCAAGTTTGATAGCGAACACTAATTGGTTTATAATCTAGGGGAATGCTACACGTCGAAGATACAGATAGGGCCTCATAGAAGCAGAGACCGACGCAGACAAACCGAAGTTTAATAAATAATTTCAAACAAATCTCTAAGTCCCCTAAACAAATAATGTCCTCTCATAGCTGGTCGTCAAAGGACCTTAAAGCAATGATACCCTTACACCGCTTTCTGCTTTGTGACCTTTCTTCTCTTCCCATCGACAGCGTGTTCCTTTGTCATATCGACCCACTCTTTTTGAATATCGGTGTCATGCCAGTCCTCCTCGTCACGCCATGCAGCGTCATCATCATCTTCCTCGATGAGCAACCACTCCTCAACCACTAAAGGCTCGAGGATACCTTCCAAAGGGTCAACCCACTCCCCTTCATCAATAGCGTTGCACAAGTACTGGGATTCCCGGGCCTGGGCGTCCTGCCAGTCGCTCTCGTTTGTGGGTAGGTTGGCGATTGACTGGTCCTCGGTCTTGCCCCAAATTTTGTTGTCGCTGCTGCTCCGCTTTATGGGTAAGATGGGCGAAAAGCCTTTCTCTTCGTCTAGATCGGGGGACTCGGCGCTTGTAGGAGGTTGGCTGTAGGACGTATATGTTTCGAGGGTGGTGGTCTGGAATACTTGCTCGGGGCTCTGGCTGTGGCTGTGGCTGCGGCTGTAGAGGACGTTGACTACATGTGCGTAAGAACCACGGTATGGGGTCGGGCCGGTGGTTATAGTTCTGCTGGTAGACATCATGATTTCGGATACGGGTGGGGTATTGGGAACGGTGCTGGGGGTTGTGTTGGTTCTCCTTGGGATGGAGCTGGGGAGGTGTTCACGTTGGAGTCTACGGGCTTTTGGGCGTAAGGCGGGGAATTCCATTAGAGAGGGATGTACCATTGAATGGGGCGGTTCATAATATAGAGTTTGAATGTTGGGAAGGTGAGGAAATATTTATTTAGGATTCGCAGTGGATAGTACTATATAATGGGACGTAAATATACGTAGAATTGACGCAGGCTGCTTTACTTCCCGCGCAGTATAGATTGTCTAGGTCAAGAACGAGCATACTAGTGGTACAAACCGTGCCACGGCATCACAGGAACGGAAATAATCGCTTGAGACTCTGGGACGCTGGATAGAATGTGCTAGACTAAATAACATTGCGAGCACAAATCATATCATTAAACATAGGAAATTTTGATTGAGGACGTACCGGATCCCAAAGGATGTCGGTTTGCCAGGGCGCGTCGCGCACTTAGATAAAATAAGACTTGGTAGCCGATCAACAAGGAGAAATTACATGTATACAGCGACAGAAACTAGGATAAAATTGATACCGTCGTTTTTTTTTTGAAATGCGGCAGGACTGCGGCAGGACTGCTGCATATCTTGCTATAATACGGAGATAATACAGTAAAGTCTTGTTATGTCGCATTGAGGTGGTATCGACTGCATCCTGTTTTCTGGTACTGTACTCTTGATTGGCCCCTATTCGGCCGAAGATACATGTAGTGACGCTACAGCCAATCCCGTAAGAGTGACGCTGGAAAGTTAAAGAACTTTGGCTCTGGCTCCATGCGTAATCCTCTTAAAATCGGTAGCATATTTCTGCGCATCCCTTGATCCTCACACCGTGGCACATCTCCTGCCTCTCCAGCTACTGGTCTGTAATGATATTTTTGTCATTTTTCTAGTGAATTCTTGACGGAGTGAAATTTTGGGAATTATTCGATTTTTTTTATCCATCGAATAAGACCGGCTATAGTACTTTATCTATGGACATGCGTTGAGGCCGGCATTAAGCATCTAATTTTATCGGTCAACTGGTCTCGGATGTAGTTGAACTATGTAGCTTGAGTCTAATACAGATATGTAGTTAGGGGCGTCCCTGGGCAATTGCAAAAGACGGTGTTAATCCCAAGCCAGCTTTCTTGAAGTATGTAATTCGACCAATCTTACCACTCATCAGGTAGCCGCATCCCATCCTAACTATAACGAGGAGGATCATATCTACTACTCAGGTTATATACGGAGAGATATAACATGTCACCCATTACAGCCAGTCTATCTTGCCATTATTACCCTCGATATGTAATAACAACTAATGTCGAGCTCTCTGTGTTTTGGGGGGTCACCCCGGCGGCATTACAGGATCTCGCACTCCCTAGAAAGACATCACACAGGAATTACATAGGCAGCTTCAACACCAAGGGACTACACTGGGAATCTACGGTAAAACAGCGACAAGCTGCCCGTAGGGGATGGGCACGAGACTACACTGGAAATCATCTAAGTAGAGCCCAGCTCTAACCACCAAGCATCACTCGGGAAGAGATACTAGCTCTGTGGAGGACAAGCTGGGGCCTTTGGAACGGCGAATCATTCCAAGAAGCTCTTGAAGCGATGACTACTATTGCATAAACCTGGAGGACGTTGAATCATACCGAGGTCGCAACATCTTCGAGCTCCTGGTGGGAATACACAACATGACCGATACTTCACCCCCGCAAACTTCCGATTGTAATGAGAAGGCCAAGTTCAACGGCAATGATTTGCCGCAGGGTGAAGGCTAGTGTATGTACATGCATGTATCCATCCCTTTTGTTATTACTATCCTGCCTCTCTCCCATCTCTGCTGTCGTCGCCCCATAAGTTAAGCTATTAGTAACACTTAACCTGTCTCCTAATTTTGCCCTGAGATATTATATTAATATGGGTGAGAAGTGTGATATCTTAATTTTTATGTGTAATATGTTATACTGGACCTCGGTTGCGGGGGTTATAACCAACAGCCTATAAAACTGACAAGTAACTGATTGTCAGGGTACAACAACACAACAACCCTAGATGACACCTGTTGTTTCATCCATTCTGTATAATTAACTCCGCACCTCTAGTGCATTCCCATAGTTTGACAATTAAGTTACTTCAATCATTCCCAGCCATCCTTAACACTGAATCTTATTCATCGCCTGGCCAGTTACTGCTACGAACAAGATAATACTCATCGCCCTCCCGAAACACTTATAACAACGATTACGTTCGTTAATAACCAAGTCTTGCCCTGAGCTCGGACGAGCTAAATTGAACCGCTGTAGGATGAACCCTATTCGACACTAGAATAGATACTTAATTGGGCTGCAATTCGGCTGCCAGAAGCCTAGAGAGTGAATTCCTTCCTGTGACCTATTGAATTAATGAACGGATGAAGGAAGAAAACAACAGATTTGGCAAGCCCCAATCAGGCCAAATATATATACCGGGTAACGCATGGGGGAGGTAGGGGGTCAAATAACAGGAGACAAAGGCTCTGAATCAGTCCCTTGGCATAGATTAAAGATCAAGAGATGCAATAATCCCTCATTGCCCTTCTATGAAGAGGGGAGAGGACCTGGATTATAGAGACCAGTAGTGATCGGGGGGGGGGGCTGGGCCCAAAAAAAGGCCCTCCAGGCTCAGTATTGGGAGCCAGTAAGGGCGCAGCTATGCCTCTAAGAAAGTTTATTGAGAGGATAGTACGGTTCCAAGCCCTCCTCTTCCTCTAAGGAAAAATTACCAAAGCCACTGAAATCTTGCTTATCAAATCCCATGAATCATAAGGGGAGAAACACCTCTATGATCTACACGCAGTGTCAGAATCCAGCCTTGGTTTGAATTTATTGCAGATGCAATTGTGATGACCTATATAACCAGAGTAGGATTTTCAGATATTGAGGCAGCTTGTAGACGCTCAAAATACCCAAGCAGTAGTACTGGCACCGGAAGGGCTCTTGATTAAATGTTATTCACCGGTTTTTCATAGTTATGAAGGCAATTGAATCAGTGGATTTACCGGTGTAGAAAGATATATCCCTACATCTAAAATCTTCACTTATTGATCTAGGACATGAGGGCTAACTATAGTTATCTCAATACTTACATTCCGAAAAACCTAAAGACTTTACCAATACTTCGACAAAACCCGAGATCTCACCGCAATCAAATGTGACAGCATGAAGCCGGGTGAGCCCAGGCCCGCTCATAGCCATCGAGCTTTTTTCTTCCGCGTTAATCACTCAAGTTCAACTATTCTGAGCTCTTATATCGTTTATCAGATTTACATATATCCTTTATTGGCAGTGTGTATCACATGCCTCTACATGTGACAAATAACAACCGGCTGGAGCGCAGAAGCACCGTTAGGTACGCATCAGGAACATAGTCTACTATGCAAACAGAAATTTTTGATATTGTGGGGTTACAAAAATAACAGCGCACCTCAACTTGAATGGAAAGATACTGCAAAATCTCAGTTAATACGGACGGTTAATAGGATGGCAGGAGCTGAAAAATATCTTAAAGAAGGGATCAGAGTGAATAATGAGCCTTTTACAGTAGGATTAATGCGAAAACCGCTCTTGGCAACCGTCCGTATCAACTGAGATTTTGCGGTACTGTTTTTTCGACACCTGTACCTTAGCCCGTCAGTAAGGGCAAAACTCACTCAGTCAGGAATTTTGTCTCTTACCTTAGAGAATTCATGTACCCAAGCGAATAAATATGATAGACCTCAGAAATTTAAAAGAGAGAAACAGGTAAATCGCCAAGAACTGTCCCCAATTGAGCTAGTATTACGAGTTTGATCTTTGCTGACGGCCTAAGGGATAGCTTGAAAATGGCGCTACCGCTCTCACAACATGAGTACACCAACTTTGAGGCCCTATCAGCCCACCTATACCCGCTCCGTTGATACAAATATGTACTAATATTTGTACCTGGAGGCCAATTTGCCACTGGCCACTACCTGCCAGGTAAAGAAGTGGTATTATGCGGAGCTTATAGATATCTAAAAGTCAGCAGACATCATAAATTAAAAAAGGCATCTTTTTTTTTCACGCCTTGATTTGAAAATCAAGTAGGTGGGCAAGGCGCAAATATGTATTTGAAAGGAATCAGGAGGTCCAAAGTCTACAAGGATGTTTGGACCGAATTGTAACTGACTTGGCGCATATGAGTTGTTGCAGATATTAGCCATTCAACGCCTTTCTAAAGCTCAGTGCATATAAACTTATCTCTTTAAGAGCTGAGGTTTCGCTCAGACGGATGAAATCTGTCAAATTCGCAACCTGGTCCGTGCTCCTGCTGAAGTTGGTAACTTTCTATAACCTACGAATAATAAGAACTTTACAACCAGCCACCAGCCGCCAGTTAATTATTTTCTAAGGCGGCTATGAAATGACAACTTAGGTAGGTCGTGAATTTGACAAGTTTCACCCGTCCGAGCGATACTGGTAATTGATAACGGCCATGCACCTATACCGGCGATTGATCACGTCAGAAGTGGATTAATGCCAATTGAGCAGGAAACCCCATCAAGCATATGATAAAAGGATAACGATTGGCTCATCCAGCCCTACCCATAGGATTCGCAGGAAGTCAGCTTATAAGGATGACCCATGGGAGCTTACATGATTGAGACCAATCGGCGTCTAAATAACCAAACAAGTAATTACCGGCCAGATATCGATGAGCACTCAACAAATAACATTCAAAACAATAAACCTTATCCAGCATATCTAATAGCAATTCAAATCCTATGATTTATCGAACCGCGCACCGAGGATCGAAATTTCCCATAGTTCTACTCACTCTGTCAAAATTAAAATGTTTACTTAACATTTTATTGATATTTTGAAGCCATTCTTCCCCATTCATGCCTGATCGACGTTGATCAGCGGCATTTTAATCCTAGCACCATAAATATATGCCTTTACCATTACGGCATGCGTGATCGATATTTCATACAATGTAACATAAGGATCGAGGTATATTATGAAAACCTTGTTACATCAATCCGGGCCTTTTCAAGTGCAAGGTCGGAATCCAATGCAAAAAATGTGTACTTGTACACGTGAGGTTCGATCGTCCAGCCGAGACCTGCACCATTATATACCAAGGCTTACCATTTATTAATGGTGACTTCGCCTTTTCTCACCAGAAGCGCTTTGCCTCGATGTGGCGGTTGGAACTTGGAAGATATGAGGCTCGAGCCGCTCAGCCGTATTATAAAAAGGACTATCCTCAGTAACCCGGGTTTTGGAAAGTTGTTTACTTTATCGATTTTTTTTAAAGAATTGGGGTTGGACAGCTAACAAGGAGTAACGGTGTGCACGTGCTTCATGCGGTGGCCTAACGCCTTGCCCTATATATTTCTTCATCTCCTGAGGCTCTTGGTCCGGGTGGGCACCCCCTGCATTCCTTGTTGGCTAGTCTAGTAAGCCGTATCATCCAACTCCTTTATCGCAGTTTTCATAATTAATATTAGGCCCAAGCGAGCATATTTTTACACGGATACAAGTATCGCCTGGCAGGTCGAGACATGTTCAGAATCTCGTACAACTACAGCCTCAGCAAGCTTACGCCAAAGAAAGGCTGTTTAGGGAATTGCTGTTGAAATTTTAATTCTACCATTACCCTATATAGTAGGTCAAGAGCCGGGTTTGTATAATATGCAGTGCACCGGATTCTGAGCATGTTTCGGCCTGTCAAGCGATGGTTGGAAGAAGAAAAATTCCTAATTGGCTTATTCGACACTCTCATCTATGATTCGAGTCTTCATGCGTGTATATTAGGCCCTTTGCGCAAAAGACTCCAGAGTCTTTTTCTACTTATAGGATTAGTAAATGATATGATCGGCACCAATCAGGTTACCGGAAAAAGACTTTGGAATCTCTGCGCAAAGGAACTTATGACCGGTTATCAATTTCACCTAATCAAGAAAATACATGTCATACTATATAAATCATGAGAAGCCTTAATGGCATTGGCAAGTAAACCATTCATAAAACACCTATAAAACATCTATAAAACACCTCAAACCGATCTATTAATGCGCGAATTTTTTTGCGACAAGAATTTAATGTTTGAAAACTCATATTATTAGAAGATAATGACTAAAGATAGTATAAAGAAAGGCAGATTAAAGTTCGATCGTCCTTACACTTCCATTATCCTCTCCAAAGCTGACATCTACTATAGCTCATTCTTCTCTTCTCAGCCCCGCCTCCCCTCCCCTGTAAAGTAGCACATGCAATCTCAACTACATAAAACTACTCGCCCAACTCTAATCTTGTTGTGCTTGTCCCAACCAAACTACTCTGAGTCGAAAACCACCCCATTTCGGTCCCAATTTCATCTGTATTCGTATCCGTGGATACGTGGAGGTGATCAGAATCGTCGTCACATTTATAGCAGCGAATGTGATCACAAGACTCATTTTGGCATAGTCTATATGATGTCGAATTGCGTCTGTTGCAGAGATGGCACATCCAAATGATATCTTCGCGGTAAGGAGTTTGTATTGTAGCAGTTGTAGTAATGTTGACTATAGAAGATACAGCATTTGTAGGACACATGATGTAGGATTTGGTATAGGGTGTCGTTGTTCTTTCTAATTATGATGTTACTTGATCTTGGGTTTTAAGGTGGATGAAAGGTGTTTTTTATCTTGTAATGTTGTCTGAGGAAGTGAGAGATTGAAGCTTGAAGAATATAGCGAAGAGGAGGAAGTATTAGGAGTTTTATACTCAAGAATGGCCACTGAAGCAGACTGATTACCCCTTGTATTCTGCGCACCAGTGTGCGAACACGCTTTTTCCCCCGTATCATATACTATGTTCTCTGACATACACATATATTCACGGACCTTCTTTTCAGGATATATTTGATTGTTCCTTGCTTTGTTTTTCTCTTGCATGATATATGGTTGTGGTACAATTCTTGGTTGGAGAAGCATTGTCGAGTGATCGCTCATGACTACGACAAGGGGGGCCAATGATCATAAGTTCCTCGTAACCTGATACATGACCAATAAAAGTCCCGATTGGGTGATTTTAAATATTCCCCGTAAACCTAATATTTGTAGTCACGTAACTGGGCGTAAATTTAATCTTTCAATTGCGACTGGACCCTCACTGATCCTGTAACAAGCCGCTTTTGGCCTAGCATACAAATGTCATATTCACCTCGCCTGGTCCATTTCAAGTCATTGTAGCCTCTCAAAATAAATCTCCAGGGTTGTTGCCAAACATTTTAAAGGATACTTACATACATACATGTACGTACGTACTCCGTGAAACGCCCGAGCCTCAGCCGACCTTCACAGCTCATGCATGACACATATAGAAAGGGCGTATTGACCGCTATGTGAGATATGTAGTTAGCGATTGGTAAGGCCATTTGTATGATCATGGTTATGTCCAACTGGAGTACCAATAGTATAAATGTTGAATGTGGGTGTTACTATAATTCGGGTGCTGACATAACAAGATTTAGTGAGGGCAGGCTCCGGTTACCCGGGCCAAAAAATCTTTGTCTCCACAAGGTCCAACTACACCTCCCCCCACAACTCATTAACATCACGATGCCTCCTCGACTACGGCATAATCCGGTCCCCTCCTCTCTCTCTCAACCTCAAGCATGCGTTCGTGCGCAAACTCGTTGCTTCTCGGCAACAGCTTCAGCTACTGCACGTAAGGGAGAGCCCCGTCCTATCGGGCCGTCGCAGCGCACGCTATTCTTCAATTGGATAAATGGACCTGGTGCCGTCTTCAAACGGGCTGGCGAGGATGGCCCAAAATATCTCAGCTCATACGATAAGCGTACATGGGAGCGCAAGGAAAACTCCCGCGCCGATCTGCCGTACCCTATGAACTCGTCGTTCAAGAGTACACCGGTCTTGAGCAATGAGATGAGGGAACATATCTATAGGAGAGTAGAGATTGAGGGCGCAAGTGTTAGGAAGGTCTCTGCCGAATTCGGAGTCAGTCTTGAGAGAGTTGCGGCAGTCGTGAGATTGAAGGCTGTCGAGAAGAGGTGGCAGAATGAGGTCAGTCCCTCTAGCTCGCTCCTGTTATCCTTATATCCTTTATATATGTTGTATTGCTATGAGGAGAAAAATCAAATTTTCATGATTGATATCGAAGACTTTATAAATGGTTAAGCAATTGAACGGCCATCTGAGCAATTCCCTTCAAACTTCTCATCCGAACCTACCTGTGCTATTGTAGCCACCCCTCCAGACACGCATCACTAACATGCCCTTATCTCCAGGGCAAACACATCTCCTCGTACCTCACCAAGGCGCTCGAACAGATGCTCCCTATCACTGAATTCGCCCCCCTCGATCATGGCCAACGCAAAGTCCACGAGAATATCCAAGAGCTCCTCTCCCACCCCTTTGCAGCCCGACAAGCCTTTGTGCCCACCTCCGAATCCCGCGAATACACCCGTGTTGATGCCGGTAAAGAGTTTGGTCTCCCTCCCGCCGACGACGCAGTTCCCCACCCCGAGCTCGTCATCGCAAAGCGTGAGAGAATGGAGAACCTCTCGCTCGATGAGCTGGAGAGGAGGCAGGCGGAGAGGGAGAGACTGGCCCAGGTCCAGCAGGAGGAGAAGGAGGCAAGAGCTGCGGAGAAGCTGAAGAACGCCGGAACCTTTGTGGAGCAGGGGCGGTGGAAGTGGAACCTTAAAGAGGCGAGGGCCGGAAGTGTTGGGTTCAGATATGGTTTCCCTCATCCAGATAGGAAGAAGGGCCATGTTAAGATTCCTACACATGTTTTATAGTCTAGATAGTTGTTAGGGCTATTGTACAAAGCGGCGTTTTGAAGCCTGGTCTAGTAATTCACTATTTGGGAATACCTAGTTTGATGCATGTTCATGTGATATCACTCGGCTGTTAATTAGTGAGGTTTATTATGTTAAGCTGAAAAGACATTGAAGGGTATAGCCAAGTATTGTAGTAATACCAATATTTATCTCCCTTATGGCCCCATCCGGTTTCATCCTATGTCTTTACCCGTCGACTGGCAAATCTGCTGGCCTCATAAGTGCAAAGATGAATGCATAGAGACGTCATGCAACAAGAATGAGAAGCCTACTCTGCCGCAGCCATACACGTACGCACGCAGATCCTATTAGCACTAAGGACTACCAAACCCAACCCAAACATCGAAAACATATAATTGGGCCGCTGTAATTTATCATATATAGGGTAGGTAGGGGGGCCATACCAGAGAACTAAACTACACTAGGTATCCCACACCCCGACTAGTCGTCGGTTTATCTTATCGGAATGGCTCGGGGGCAGGATTTATGTTATTTGCTGCTGGAATGGTAGTGGTGGGTTAGGATTTGTTAGTTCTGGGGGGCGCGGTTTGGTTTGGGTTGCCCTGTGTGGTAGACGTCACGTCATGTCAACTACATGTACGTAGGAGCAGCGCCGAAATCCGCAGTTGAACATCTCAATGCGCTCCGATGGGTGTGCCTGTGATCGCCTATTTCGCACAGGCTGTGGTTAATTGGTGGTTACATATCATATCGGTTCTACTTATGATCCGGACCCAATTCTCGCTATTTTGGGGTACTAAACTCGCAACAGAAAGAACCCACCCACCCACTTTCACGCACCCCACCACCTTGACTCCGTCATAATGGGAGATCGATACATAATACACTGCTCCGGCCTAACTCATAATCCCCTCCTTCAACAAACTAGACTATACACCAACTCCCACATAACATAGTTCCTAACGCCGCTTCGAACCCAAACGAGTGATACTTCGTGATTGAAGAAGAAGCTCCGAACCCTAACCCTGATTCTGGCCTGGGGATTGTGGATATGGACACATGGGGTCCTTTTGTTTGGGGTTTCCGGCGGTATGGTTTGGGGTGTGGTATGTAGTGGTTTACTATTGGGATATACCTAAGCGGTGCTGTGGGGGGGTTCTTGGTTACTTGTTGGGGGAGAGCGGGGGAATTCACTTTGCGGTCGTTGGTTGAGGGGAATAGTGGGATGGTGGGTGGGTGGTTGGTGTGTATGGGTTACTTGGCGGATAATGCCTTTGGGGGCTGTTTTCGTACCTTTGGCCCCTACTTGTCTTTATTTTTCTTGTTTAAACACTAGATTCTGGTATCTATTCCCTTCCTGAATTCAAAAGTTTTCCATCTCAAATGTTAGCATATAATATCTCCAGCAACAAACTCTACAACCCATCCAGAGCCCAGAAAATTGATTCCCTGTACAAATCTCTTTCTACCTACGCTATTATACAAAGACTTTCCTTTTAAGCATCCACGTCCTTCCTAAGTCCCCTCTCCCTCTCGATCCTCTCAATCATGAGCTGTGCAGCGGTCTTCTCCTTTGGCTTCAGGGCTTCAGCTTGGCGATCTTTCATCATTGCCTCGTACTCCTCCTTATCCATCCCCTGGATATCGCGCTCGCCGCCCAGGGCCAGAGCCGCAGCCTCCTCCGGATCAAGGGCAACCTTCTGCGCCGTTGCAAGCGGCGGTAGCCCGAGTGCTTCCCGCTCCTCAGCAACCTGCTTCTGGTACCTCGGCGAGTTCATAACACGCCATCTCAGGCGCCACCCGGTAGGGCCAAGCTCCTTGATACGTGCCGACTTGGTGCTGGTCAGGTAGTTGTCGAGGCCGCCGGCCTTGTCAATTGTTCCTATGGCGCCGCTGTCAGGTCAATCGACCGCTCACAGACCCCAAGCCAAACATCTCCCCGGGAAAGAACATACGGAGGACCCCAGCTGTGATATCCATTGAGAAGTACTGGTTCAGGCATCTTGAAAATACGGTTCGGTGCCGGACGTTTGGAAGCCATCGGCGACGTGTGGTGTAGTGAGATTCAGGGACGTTGTTGCCAAACTGGATGTGCTTTCCACCGTAGAGACCGAACCAGGACTGCTTAAAGGTGTGCTTGATGGGGTAGGGGTACTCGGGGACGTTTCGGAGCATGTGCGCAAGGCGGCGCTTCGAGTGCTTCTTCTCTGCTACGGCCGTAGCTGAGAAGGACCGAGTAAAGGCCTGCAGGAGAGGGTTGAAGGCCCCCGTACGAGTGAGGGGGATGAATTGGGTATTCATTGTGAATTGGTAGCTGTAAGTCCACTTCCTCGGGGCCGTTAAGGATTATCAGTTTTTGGTGGGGTTCGATCTCGACGTCGCCGCCAGCCAATCGCGTGCTAGCACGGTCCTGAGCCCATGGGACTTACATAAATGTATGCTTACCTCATCCTCCACCACTTTTTTTGTCGGCGAAACTTTTTTTTTCTCTTGGCGCGCTAGTTGCAGGGGGTATAAATTGGGCTTTCCACTTCCAATCCTCCTTTCCCTTCTTCTTTCCACATCACGGGCCTGTGCTTGAGGTCCCCCTCTGGGGGATTGCTTGCAGCTCAACGATCTCAGGGAGCATCCCCATCTATGGTGTAAATCCGCGTTGACAGACCCCCGAGTAATCTCCACTTTCCCCTGGAAGCCTTGAGGTCCCGAAAGGTGATCTCGGTGGAAGGGGGGAGGTTTTGGAGAGGCGGTATATTCCATTGCGCTGCGTAGGACGTTGTCCGATTACGCTCGGGCTAAACCATACCTGCATACACTCATTTACTCATTGGCTGAAAGGTCCTTGTTCTTTGTCGTAGCAGACCTCGTTGCTGGTTACTTGCTGCTGTGCAAGAAGCTGGTGGTGGCTGGTACAACTGGGGATACGGAGGTTTAGAGGCTCTTCTTTTTTTGTATATCTGTTTTCAGATTTGAATGAATGGATATTTCAATGCATTTTCCTACTCATTCTGACGAAACCAGTCATGATTCCATTCCATTTAAGCTGCAAGTTGATCACAAGTAGCAAAGTAGCCCAGCAAAAATCAAAAAAATTAATTGAACCTATAACCGTTACATAGATGCTCACTCGTATCTCACACCCTGCACAAAAATACCATTAAAAAAAACAAAAAAACCATAAAAACAAAGCACAAAAAAAAGCCAATAAACAAAATTCCACCCACCACCACCTCCTTTCCTCACCTCACGACATAGCTCCTCTTACCCAAGCCCATGCTTCTCCTCCTTCTTTTTCCTCTTCTTGCGCTTCATCGCGACAGCTAGGAATTCGAGCTTCCAGGAATCGATGGCGTCCAGCAGCCCCAACTCGTCTTCCAGCGGGCCGTACATCATGGCTACGCGCTCGATGCGCTTCATGCCGTCCTTGAGCATGTCGAGCTCGGCTTCAGTGTCTTCTTTGTGGTGTTTACTGTCTCATGTTAGGAGCTTGGGAGAAGAAGGGTGAAGGGAAATGAAAGGGAAAAGGAAAGGGAACGTACAGCATCTCCATCGCCTTGACCTCTGCCCGCAGTCGTTCAATCTCCCGGTTCGACACTTCCATCGCCTTGACCTCAGCCTGCAAGCGCTCAATCTCGCGACTCGCCGCCTCCAGCTCCTCCTCTGCCGCATTCTGCGTTTGCTACAGCCATCCACCTCAGCACCATCCTCCCCTTTCTCTCCCCCCCCCCCCCCACTACCCAAAACAAAGGAATAAGCACATACCTTCATCTCCTCATTCCGCATCTCCAGCTCCACCGTCACCGCCTCCATACTTCTCAACATCTCCTCTCCCACGCCCCCGCCCTCGCCGCTCGCACACTTAGGACATTCTTCACGCCCGCGCGGCCACACCTGCCACTCTACCTCCTCACGCAGCCGCCGCTCTTGCAGCAGGTCGCGGAGAGAATCCGTGACTGCCTGTTCGAGGCCCCACACGCGAGCTGTGAGGCCGGCTTCGCGCCGCGAGAACCCCTCGCGGTCCGAGATGAGGGATTGTTGCAGCTGCCGGACTTGCGCGAGGGCACGGGAGGCTTGTGTCGAGGGGGGACGGTCGTCAGTGTTGAGAAGGTGGAGGAGGGATTCGTTCTCTGTGCGTAGAGGAATGGGTTAGGTTATGGGGGCCCGTATGTAGTACTGAAGATAAAAAAGAAGACGCTACGAATACTACTACTAATACTACTTCTATAGGAATGTAGGCGGAGGGGCAGGTCTACGATACTACTACCAGCAGGAAAGGGAAAGATACAAACAAACAAACCTTTCAACAACTCCGCATTCTCCGCCTCCAAGTCCCTGATGCGTGCCTCATACGTATCCGTCAGATTGCGCTCCTCCAGCGTCGCGCTGGCCATCGTCTCGAGCATGTGCACAACATCCTCGTACCCCGTCTGTGGGCCATTCGGCGAGTTGCTGGCCGAGTTTGTGTAACGACGGGTGCGGCGGGGTGAGGGCGTGCGGTACTATCCATATATAAGCATTAATTGGATCGTTTTCTTACGAAGAATCTGAGGGATTATAATATGGTGGCTCACAGTAGGGCTCTCAGGAAGAGGAGGGAGGTCACCGCCGTCGGCCATTGCGGGCATCGGGCATGGGGGGTTACGTGGGTGGGGGGTGGGCAGCACTCAGAGGTAGATTGGTAGCCCAGAACACTCAGTAGATTGGTAAAGTTTGAATTGAACTGGACCAGAACGACGTCCAAGTGAATAAGGAGCTACGTAGTAGTCCAACGAAGGGAAAGAGAATCTGGAGGTTGGTGATGTTGCCAAGCCAATGATTTGCTGGCTTGGATTTCACTCCTGCTGGGTGAGGTGGCGGGAGAATCTAATCTAATCGCTATCTTATCAGAGTCACCCCACCTCACTCGTTTGCACAACACTAACTAGTCCATATCAAGACATCTTATCTAATAATGCACTACACTTATCCAATTTGGGCCTATCATGTAATCAATCCACTTGGCAATCCCAAGCCCGCTAGACTACATTCTGCACCCCTGTAAAACCCAATAAGAGCCTCGAACTTTTTTTTTTAGTCTCTCGTCCTCCAGACAGTTCCACTATCAAAAACCTCAATTCCCAACAAATGGCCCCCCTCGCAAGCAAGAAACGGCGTCTCCCGCCGCCCACTGATGAGCATGAGCACTCGGGCGTGTCAGAAGACGATTTTGCAGTCGGCCTGTTGGACGGCGCACTCTCGCAGAGTGAGGACGAGGAGGACGGCGAGGACGGCGAGGAGTTTGATGTCGACAGTTCTGGCGAAGGTAGTAGTGAATACGATGAGGACGAGGAAGATGAAGAGGACGAGGAGGACGAGGAAGGGTCTGATTCTGAAGATGAGGAGGAAGACACCGAGACCACCACTGCCGGAAAAAAGCTCAGCGACCTCACCCTCGAAAAGAAAGACAAGTTCTCCGAGAACAGAAAAATCGCAATCGACTCTGCAGGGAACGAACGGTACATCTATCCCGAGATTGATCCCGTGTACGATAGCGACGATACGGACGCGGGTGACGACGGTCTCAACACGATTGGAAATATCCCGCTCGACTTTTACGAAGAGTACCCGCATGTTGGGTACGACATCAATGGAAAGAAGATCATGCGCCCGGCCAAGGGCGAGGCGCTGGACGCCCTGCTGGAGAGCATCGAGGTGCCCAAGGGATGGACGGGAGTCACGGATAAGGACACAGGCTTGGGTGTCAAGTTGACAGCTGAGGAGCTGGAGATGGTGAGGAAGATACAGATGGATGAGAATGCGGCAGGGTATGATCCGTACCAGGTTAGTATAAATAGCTCAATTACGCTTCTTTTGTATGATATAGGTGGGGAATTGCTGATGAGGTATGATATGGGGGTATAGCCAACTGTCGAATACTTCACCTCCAAAACCGAGATCATGCCACTCTCCGCCGCCCCCGAGCCCAAGCGGCGCTTCGTTCCCTCCAAGCACGAGGCAAAACGCATCATGAAGATCGTCAAGGCCATCCGCGATGGCCGCATCGTCCCCAACAAGCCCAAAGCCCCCGAGGCCCCCTCCTTCTACGACATCTGGGCCGATGAGCTCCCACCGCGTCCGGACCATATTATGAACATCCCCGCACCCAAGCTGCCGCCGCCAACCCACGATGAGAGCTACAACCCGCCGAAGGAATATCTCCCCACCGAGAAGGAGCGCAAGGCCTGGGAGGCTATGGATCCGGAGGACAGGCCGAAGGACTACCTGCCCAGAGCACACTCGGCGCTCAGGTTGGTGCCCGGGTATCATGGATTTATTAAGGAGCGCTTTGAGAGGTGTTTGGACTTGTATCTGGCGCCTAGGGTCAGGAGGAATAAGCTCAATATTGATCCAGAGAGCTTGCTGCCAAAGTTGCCGAGTCCCCAGGATTTAAGGCCGTTCCCCACGACGACGGCGACGGTGTATAGAGGGCATGTGGGAAGGGTGAGGACGCTGTCGTGCGATCCTAGTGGCATATGGTTGGCTACTGGCGGTGACGACGGTACAGTCCGAGTATGGGAGATCTTGACTGGTAGAGAGGTGTGGAAGTTGCAGGTTGGAGAGGACGGAGAGGCCGTTAATGTTGTAAAGTGGAGGCCTGGCAAGGACGCTGCCATTCTTGCTGCTGCTAGGTATGGGCTTTCTTCCAGTATTAGACCTTTATATTGTGCGGGGAGTGTGCTAACTTACTTTAATTACAGCGGCGACGACGTATTCCTAATCACCCCCCCAATCTTTGACCCCGAGACCGAATCCGCCTCCAAAGACCTCCTCTCTGCCGGCTGGGGCTACGCTGAAATTGTCAAGAAAGACCCCCTCAAAAAGGAGCCTCCTGCCAAATGGACCAAGCCCACATCCACCCAACAAGACTCGGGCGTTGCGGTCATCATCACTACCAAACACACCGTCAAGCACATCACTTGGCACCGCCGCGGTGACTACTTTGCCACTGTCTCCCCCGAAGGGCAAAACCGTGCAGTGGCAATCCACCAGCTCTCCAAACACAACTCACAATCTCCCTTCCGCAAGTCCCGCGGCATCATCCAGCGCGTTGAATTCCACCCATTCCGACCACATCTCTTTGTTGCCACACAACGATATATCCGCCTGTACGACCTGGCGAAGCAGGAGCTCATCAAGACGCTGCAGCCGGGGTCAAGATGGATATCAAGCTTTGACATACACCCCGGCGGCGACAACCTCATTGTCGGTGCTTATGACAAGCGGCTGTTGTGGCATGATATGGACCTGTCGACAAAGCCGTACAAGACGATGCGGTACCACCAGAAGGCCATTAGGAGTGTGAAGTATCACCAGGGTGGGCTGCCGTTGTTCTGCTCGGCGAGTGATGATGGCCAGATCCAGATCTTCCATGGGAGGGTGTATGGGGACCTTATGGAGAATGCCTTGATTGTGCCGCTGAAGGTGCTGAGGGGGCATAAGGTGGAGAGGAGTCTGGGTGTGCTGGAGGTCGAGTGGCATAGTAGGGAGTGTTGGCTGTTTAGTGCTGGCGCGGACGGGACCGCGAGGTTGTGGAATTAGTGGCATGTAGGTTGTAGAGAGTGTAAAATATCAAATTAAAAGTAATTCATTTTTTTTAAAGTGTTTGTTCTGCGTGAATGTTGCTGGTTGTCTAACTCGGAAGATATTCATCTCATCGGCAGGTATCCATAACTGGTGTATCGTTTTCTCTGGAGGATTGCCTTGTGCTGTGTTCGCTCTGGTACGGGCTGAGCCTTGTATGTAAACCACCACCCCCACCACATCCCCTTCACTAGCATACTCCCTACCACCCGTTCTGTCTACATTACTTCCCCTACTCTATCGACAAACATAACACGGCTACAGCATCCTCGTCCATTGAGAAAGAGAGGGGTTTCTCTGTTGCATCGAGTGATTATCTATGATCCGACAAGACAGGAGGGGAGGACCCCTGCACGTCCTCGTGACCAGAGCGTGCTCGAGAGGATGGTGGGATTCCGGGATAGTTCTATGTGGGGTTAAGGATATTTGGGTGTCTATAGGTACACTTGACGCTGCTTGGTGTTTGGTGTTAGTGGTTCCTCTTGCGCAGTCTCGGACTTGCTGGCTAGAAGGAGCGGGGGAAAGGGGGATAAGTGTGGCGAATGCGACCTTGTGGAGTATTCGTGTGCTGTTTGTTGGTGGTGAGCTGATCCACATATGGGGCTTCTTCGTAGGGGGTATCTGTAAAGTACGTACGACAAACCGGATATGGGCGCCAGGTGTTATTGTTTGTGTTCAGTGCAGAGAAGTGTTACTTACATGTACCCTACCTTCCCTAGCCACTTAGATCTTAATCGCTGCTACTAGGTGGAACATCCATTAAAAGCACATCTTGGGCCAGCGGCGCCACTCTTTAATGCCATAATAGAGTCTTCCAGTAATCGTCTTCAAAGTGAAAGGAGGATTTACGCAGTCAAGCCCGCATCTAGCATTACGTACAGATGACTTGCCTTTCTTCCCCGCCTCGCCGGAAATACGCAGTGCGGAATCACGTATTCTCCGGCATTAACGTTTCTCTTCAACGACTCGAGTGAGATCTTGGCTGCATGAGTTTCCCATTCACGCGCTGAAAGAAAGAGTCTAATTAATCCAACCTTGTGTCCTTTGAGCGTGGCAAACCCGACAAAGAAGCACAATGATTGATTGATGGGGTAAGATTACTGTAGAAATATGGAAGAGTCCTATCGGCTTAACCAGCCATACAAACCCTGTTTTTAGCCCCCCCCCCCTTGTTTCTACCCATAGCTGTACCTGATCTGAGGAGGCTGAGGGCTGAGATTTATGGATCCATTGCCTCGGGGTGCAACAGTCGAATCAGTACCCTACGATCTAAGGGTAATATAATCCACGTGTGGGCTGCATCGTCGAGTAATCCGACAAAACAGACCAGCTTACTACCCACATAAATGAGGCTCAAAATCTTTCAATACCCCCCCCCCCCCCCCCCCCCCCCCAAACACGTCCTGAGAGCCATTACCAGTAGGGCTACATACCGCCATCATCCACCAACCTCCAAAATTTTCAAAAAAGAGTCATATCATGATGCCAAGACGAGGCTCTGCCATCACAACGCATCACTCGACCCACTGCTGCACGGAACACAGCGCACAGACACCCAAGCCATAAAATGACGGCCGAGTGACGAATCGGGGTACTGTCGTTCACGGGTTGACGGAACCACATGAAAGAGAAACAGCCGAGCCCAAACTCTTTTCTCTTATTGGTCAAAAAGCCCCTGTCCCCTCCGATACCCACAGTGTCCGGTGAAAACAACACCCAGTGAGCGATTGTAATTACAAATTAGTCTGCGCTGCGCACGCGGGGAGGGGGGGGGGGGCTGTGCTGGTTTCAGGGTGCGCGTTGGCTAATCCCTGGGTGATAGCTGATCTGGGGCAATTTGTATCGTGGCAGCGATGTGCTGGATATATCGAGCTTGGGAATCTCCGGTTTTGGTAGTGGGGGTGAAACATAGGAAATAAGGTGTAAATGCATGTTTACGCTTATTCGGAAGAGATGTGGAGGGGCAGGTTTCCGAAAAGGGTCGCAAGCTTCTGGAAGAAGAACCTTTAAGCTACTGGTTTCGACCCCGCAAGATTCGGCACCTACTCTATATCTCTAGAGTTCAGCTCGGCTCATAGACGCGGCGGTTACCTACCACACACAACATTAAAGTCTCTTACCATCACTTGACGAATAGGAAAGTGTGAACCAGTAGAATTCAAAAGAATCTGGATATTTCGTAGGTAGCTGTCTCTTACCATACTTATTATTACTCTTGCTTGTCAAGAGAGGATTCGTAAACGACTGTACCAATGAACATACCTAGGCGGGAGAATGATTCCAACTCTCTGGTTGGCCACCCCTGCATTTGTGCGCTTATCAATTTGACCTGATCCCGATACCTCTGCGCAGAAGAGTGAAGTTTGCCTTGCGCACTTTCTGTTCTGCATTGGTGGGTTCGCACACAATCGCAAAAGGTGCATATCTGTTTCCGGCGAGACCGGCACATGTATATCCCATGATTGGCGGGATGGTGAGAATATTGTGCATGAATTTTTACCTTGTTGCCTCCGCCTGATCTTGGCGGGGCCGTTCCAAAGTTGTGGGATCCCGGGAATCTGATATATTGAGTATCAAAAAAATTTAATGACCAGAGAAACTGTCATAAAAGCCCCAAGTCTTCTGTATCTGAAGTCTCCCAAATCATTTCCCTAAGAGAAGAGTACCAGTGAACACCACCTCCCAAATCCCTTTCCTAGAAGAAAGAAACCAGTGAACATTAGCATCAACCCAAATACTACACATACAGAGCCTCTCAATCTTGGCCTTAGTCCCGCGCCTATCGATAAGCACAGGAACAAAAAAAAAAAAAAAACCCTCCTTACCTTTCTAATCATGGGCTGCGTTTACTGCCACAAACATACCTCCTCCGAGCACCACAGACGGTCTAAAGCTCTCGGTTTTTGCCGCCCATCAAAGCTACCGCTGCCCCGTAAGTTTATCATGATATTGCCGCCACCACTGTTTCTGAACAATCACTAACCCTAATGTCCAGCGATCCGCAACGTAACCGCAGCAACTATAACGCGTACGCCAGCAGCAACAAGTTGGAACTTAAGTTTATGGGCCCCAAAAGATGTTACGACAGTGTCGATGGTACAGAGCCTTGGTGGGTTCAAGTTCGATACGCCCGAGGGTAGGATGGTGACGAGAAGGGTGATGAAGCTGGTGAGTGTAACGGGGACCAGGCTGGATGGATTGGAATATTTTGAGGAGTATGGGCCGAAGAAGTAGATAGACTCGTTTCGTCCGACCTGGGAGGGGGTAAATTGTTTTTTTGGTTATGGGAGCATGTTGGGTTGTGTTGATACATTTTAAGGAGTTTGTTTGGGTGTATATGTAATAAAGTTAAATTCCACTTCATGTACTAGTATGGCTTTGAGTGAAATATTGCTATGGTTTCCTTACCATAGCTCAGCGCCGCAGGAACGTCTTGTCCGTCGCAAAAGGTTGGTAAATATTTGTTTGAGATGGTAGTATTTAACTTATGTACCACGGCAGACAAAAGGTTATGGGACGCGCTTGGATACTACTCAGTCGTTAATTAATACGTCGGAATTTTGGTTGCAACGATATCCGACTACTTAATTAACGCGCGAGTATGTACATACATGCTCAGGCGCATTCCACCACTTTTTACCTCCCGCTGTATGTACATACATACGTACAACCACGCGCCAGAAGTATTCGTGACTTACATCCAACTTGGTCAGTACACTCTGAGGCCAATTTCAGGGACAAACGCACCCAAATAATTTTATAAAATTGGTGTGGAGACACGATCAACATCATATCAGTTTTGGGCGCCGTTGATATTTTGGATGTCTTTAATTGGAACCTTCGTACTTACTGGAGACCGGATCGAATCGCAAATACTGAATTTTGCAGAGTGGCTGAAGTCTTGAAGTGGCGTTCATGAGAGGTACGTACTTCGGCCTTGAGTAGTAAAGTATACAGCCGCGAGTATATCATAGTATGCGTGCTTGAAAGAGGGTATATATAGACAGAATCTCATACATTTGCCATGATCATTTCGTAATAATACTATACTAACACTCAGCAAAATCACGGCGACAAAAAGATTGATGGGGTTTGCAGTGTGCGGATTTAATGGTTGCTTATGGTGCCCTTAATTCTTGGAGTACTCTCAAGTTAACGTTAATAGTACGTACTATGAAACCCTGGGAATTGTAATCATAGATTATCACTCTGCGTTACCTGCAAAAAAAAAAAGAAAGAAAGAAAGAAAGAAAAGCGGCGAATTTTCTTGCATTCCAATTAATTAATTCAGGTGAACTCCTGAGTGAGAAAATCTGAAGGCTCGCGTATATATAGCAGTAAAAAGTGAATGCATTAACTTCACCCAGTACGGTATGTCGCCGTCACACCTACAACTACTGCGGGGTTGGGGGTTGAGGTCCTTCAATTACTTGATCATGAATACAGCTGCAGAGGGAGATGTTCGTTAACTCCATTCTTACCATCAGTTCCAGAATTACCATACCCAATTGCAAGTCGGATATCATTGAGGTCATGTCAGCGCACAATATTATGCTCCAGTTGGTAAATTGCCCACCCGTACTACCCTAAAGAACGTTAACTGGAACGAAAACGGCGATTATGACAGTACGTCTTGGGCAAATGGGGCCCGCAAACATGGCGAGGAAGATAAATTAATTACCAAACACTGATCATGGACCTATTATCTCCCGGCGCCATTAGCGTTTGGGTTGTGAACCCAATCCCGTCTCAGAACAAGCTATCGTCTCAGAACAAACTTAGTGTCGCCTGACAAAATTTTCCCGATACTTTTCAATCGGGTGATATCTCAGGGGTATCACTGACTGCATCGCACGATATACACGTGACGAATTACCGATCTGGGCGCTCGATGAGCCGAATCGAAAAGGGAAAGAAATTGTCGCTCATAGATATAGCTGATATTATAATAGACGAGATGGCATAGCTTTCATATCCACCATCAATAATTACTGGAGTCAGCACCAGATTGTTACGGCCCTGTAACAAAGATCTTATTAGCCTTAAGGGAGCTCGATCATCTTTACGTACGTTGTAGAAGGAAGTCCTTGGAGAGGGCGTAGGGCGGTTTTCACTCGCAATGCTATAAATTCTGTGAAATTATTCCCAGACCTACAGATCATAATGCTACAGATATTTCCTGACCCAACTACTTAATTCACACCGGTACCTATGGTTCGGAGGAGCTCGATAGTTACTGAAGTAATGAGATCAAAAGGCCAAAAATGTGTAAGGGATCACCAGTCCTTCTAGGCTCAGTCCAAAAACAATCGTTGCTCGACATTGTGGATATTTATTGCTCTCTCTATTTATCAAGCAACTAGATTTTTCCCCATGACTTCGCATATCAAGAACTGACGTTTTCCATAACTTAGAGAGATGCTCTGAGGGTCGAGATCCCAGTAGTCTTTCCCGTCTCCTCGAAAGCTATATGGGTCAAACCCACAGAATCCCGCAGCAGTACTCCATCAAAAAACTGACATATGATAGCTTAAACCAACGGCTATAAAAGGTGAGGACGCGTCAACGTCCAATATTATAATACTCAGAATATTAGAATTCCTGCGTGCATGCAGAAAACCTAATCGGTCGCCCATATGCAATGAAGAAGTCCCCCATTCCCGTGACATACCGGCAGGAACTCTCCGGCCTGTAGATCCGCCAGTGGTCGCTTATGGGTGTAGAATAGTTCTCATACTAGAGCCCTATTCATTGGCTTCATTAGCTATGTTTGGCCCGCCCATGTTGATCCTCAGTCATTGTATCCTCCGAGCCTGCAAAGCATTGCAATTGCATTGATAGGTGAACTGCCGTTCGATCCTTTTGTGATAATCACCCATTATCATTGCGGCTGCAGGTACGCTGATTAGTTGCAATCGGCATCTCAGTACTACATCAGGAATATGGGGCATGTTGTATGCGTAAAGCAGATTCTCCATCGGGTGAGTGGGAAAGTATATAGAAATATATGCGCATATCAACCGGGTACCGCCTGGAAAAGGTATGATCTTCAAAATGGCGCTAAAAGAGGGGCAACAAAATTTATATAGAGGGGCACAGCTCTCCCTGAGATCCCTCATACATCAATTCTGTAGGTACGTTACCATCAATTTCCTTGATAATAGCTACGCGCTATGTATTTGAATACTGGTATACCCTAAGTTCACAGACTTGCGCTAACCTCTAAAAATGCATAGCAGATATTTTTATAATAACAATCTACATTAGATATTTGAATAGACTTCAGTATACTACCTATATATCTTCTCCCGCAAATTTCGCAAATTTAAACCCAACCCACGGCCGATTTCTTTTAGTCGCAGTGACGCTTGGCTCAACTATATACAGTTATACTTACACCCAACCAAGTCCACAAAACCGTCGTTCTCAATCGTTACTATAAGCCCTTACGTCCCCGAAGCTCCGTCATCAGATATACCAGCTAATGCACCTCCCCTTGAATATGATCATACGAAGGGATTCCCCGAAATCACATTGATTTTTCTACCGCAACGGAAGATTCCTATCGATCGCCCGTTTTTTTAGTCGAGTGACATGATGCGCATGCCAGTAAGAAGGCTCATCACTTGCGCCGTTGTTTGCAAAAATCTTGGGTTACGCGTCAGTCCCAAGAATAATTGTTGCAAAGTTCAACTTGGCTGCTTGCTTGCCAAGTCTGTGGTATGTTTGATTACGACCTCTCGATTGGCTTGGGGCTTGGGGAGGTGGATTTTGCACGGTCAAGAGCCAACTAATGGCTTGGATATTATCTAAAGACCTGGTTGGTACAGATACAATATCTATCTCCACGTCATTTTGGTGTAGAAGCCTCTATAAAGTCTTTCTGGGCTTAAGGCCTACCCCTAGTGCTGACCCTACTAGAGTAGACTCCGATATGGGGGATGTCTCACTTTGCATGTCTCCGAACCAATCGAAACCGTTGACCAAGCGACGCAAGCTCCGGACGCCCGTAACAGCCAGTAACTAAGGGTTCAGGTCTCCTAGAAGAAGGAAGGCATAAAGATGAAGAAACAATTCAGAGTAGCCAAGGGTTGTCATCTCTCATTACTCACTGGTGTTGATAGTTAATACGGCCAGCGTACCGACACCCACCATCTTGTCCGCCAGCGCACAACCGTCTCATGTGTATACAGGTGTGTATTTACACTTAGATCTGAACCGCCAGCAAGCACATTAGACGAGACCAGATCCAAAATATAAGCATCGATATTCGCTACCAAAAAAAAAAAAAAAAAAAAGAAGAGGGAGATACTAACCGCATCAGCGGCTAAATGGTCAAGTTGGAAAATAGCGACCTCTTTTATCGGGTCGTACATACACGGGCTAGCTACGTGCTAGTTGTATTTTTAGAACTCGGATCACGGTTTGCTGATTAGTAAACAATCTGCCGTTCGTTTTGATGATAAGTCTTCAAGGGATGAGTACACTGGTACTACGGCTGCGCCGGTAAAGTACAGCTCTAGAGACGGGTTCCATAGGTACTTTTAGCTACACAAGTGGGATTGCGCCTCTAGATCGGTGTCACCACCTGCCAACCCGGCACGACCCATGATAAATCCCGAATATTCTACCAACCACAACCCAGCAATAATTAACTACACGCGACTAAGCAAATCTAAAGGCACAATTAGGCAAATAGAATCCTACTCTATTAATTCACTCTACTTCATACAAAAGGTAGCTATCTGTCTCCTACAAATGGCAACCGCTGCACCCGTTATACATGTGCAAAACCTTTTGTCCGCATACATACTGTCGACCTTCTTCGCCTGTCGTGATCCCGAGGGTACAACTCAGGGGTCATATATTGCCTTGCCTATGCAGGAGTGCATCCGTCCAGAATTCCTATTGGAAATTATATAACCTGATGTGATCAATCTGGCGGTGTGATGAGTATAAAATATTTCTCCCGCAATTGATATGATAGAGTTGATAAGCATTGCAATTCCTCAGCCAGGGGGTTGTTTGTATGTACAGATATACTGGATCTGCGACTCGGTTCGATGCGTGTCAAATGCTTGCTACACCTGGCCTTAAAACCATCACTGTAGCAAAAATCAGGTTTGCCGGTGACATCTCTTTACTTGCTACTCCCCACACCAGTAAGGGGGGAGGAGTGTTGCTTATATAGAGAAAGCAAATGTCAGTAGCAGCAACATTAACACGAACGAGTAATATATTCTAAACGTTCCAAGCCTGTCAACAGCTTCCAAATTCGTACATGGCGCTATACATATTTTTTTTTTTTTTTTGCAAATTTACGCTTATAACTATACCTCTACAAAGATATAGGTTATATATGGATGTGGACCGAAGGAGGTGGTCACTCAGTGAGTGAGTGATTGCTTGTTTTTTTTACTCAACTGCATTGCACTGCACAACATGTAGTTGCTGTCATCCCCGAGTGATCCTTGATGCTTGTGCTTACCAGCCACAGTCAACAAAATCGTGATCTGCAAGCCACGGACCATCCCATATATAGAAAATCTACCCCTGCCGAGAGAAAAGAAGAGCTCGCTTCCACCGATAAGGTCAATGAGCAACCACCAAAAAGGGAAGGGGAATAATAGGCGGTGGGGGTGAAATAATCAAAAAAGGTCCCTGGCACAAAAAAAAAAAAAAAAAAAAAAAAACATGAACGACACGAAAAAAGAGCGCCTGCCTAACCATCGTGGATTCTTATGTGTCAGCAATAGGGCTGGCCCCGTACCCAAGAAATCACAAATCAGTTTTTCTGTGGGGGATTTCATGCCATCATCGGCGTCTGCTACAATGATCGATCGGGAGCGCCAACTCAGCTATCTATGCTCGCTCGTGGAGCTACATTTGCAACATCACAAACCCTCACTCGCAGCATATAATCTCAGAAGAAAAAATGTGTCTTGGCGGCTAATACGGCACAAATCAGTGCAAACCAGCGCGAACCAACGACTGACTGCTCTACCCCGCATCTCGGCCCATTCCGTTCCTAGAGTGCTCTACACTTGAGTAGGTAGGCATGTCTCTTTCTCGGGCACAGACACGCTTGTCACTCGACGTCCGCTGCTCCGGAACTGTGCCGGGTACATCGCCGTTGGTGTTGTCCAGAATTTATTTTTCCACTTTTATTTTTACCCATTTCTCACTCCGTATGACGATATTCGGGCAATCGGGTTTGCTGTGTCTTAAATCAAGGTGAGCTCTAAATCAAGACCCTGGATCTAAGCGCATAAGTACATGCTTTACAATGTTGTAGATGATGGTGTGTTTCAGTTGAGATGGTCACGCGGTAGCCAAGAGTACCTACATAGGGACATCGGATCGCGATAATGAGGTAGAGTCTAGCTGTAATTAACTATACACGCTGAATTTGAATAGCACTTGACAAAAAGGGTGTGTAAAGTAGCATATCCATTTCTAAAAACCTGACTTGCAGTTAAGTCTGCATCAAGTTGCATGCGTCTTTGCTACGCTACCGAATAAGTGCATGCAAATCTCTCATCCTGCAAGGGATATGAAGGCCTTTAATACCCCACACAGCAACAGTGTGATTGATTAGACATGATGGGAAATTCGTGACAGACATGACTAGAGGGTTTAGGTGAATGTGTCAATAAAGGCACAAGGAAGAAAAATGATATTTGACAAGAGAAATACCAGATCAAAATAGGAAGGAACATAAAACATTAGTGTAAAAACTACAGCCCAATCCTAGATTTGAGAAAAATGAGCAATGAAACGGAGTATCAACAGGGGAAAAATAGGAAGGGGTATTGTAAAGAGTAAGCAAAAAGGCAAAGTAGTAGAAAAAAAAAAAAAAAAACCCCCGCCGTTTTCCCAAACCGTACCATGAAGATAAAAATATACATATCTCGGTAATTGCGGATTTACTCAATTACCTGATAACGATGCGCACAGTATTAAGAGTAAGAAGCATAAAAATGTACAATCCGGATTCTTTACTCATTAAACCGTGGTTATTGGTTGATAAGTCTCTAAACAACCCAAGCAGCTATGGCAGCGACTAGAATCGCGGTAGCAATCCCAGCACCTCTCTTCGGTGCAGAGTTTTCCTTCTCGTCATTCGCATATACGGTCTGGTTGTTTGTCATGTTTCCGCTCGTAGCTTGGGAGAAGAAATGGACAGTTCCAGGCGTAGGGGGGCCCGTTAAGCCAGGGATTTCACAAATCGCATTCGCGACGTTCTGGTCTTTGCAGCGCGTGGCGTGGTCGCGTATCCGGGCGGGATCCGAAGAGTTGAAGTATGCCTGAACGTATTGAACAGTGATCTTTGCGTCGACTGCAGGGGGACCGCCGGACCAAAGGGGGTTCCCGTTGGACCAGTGCGAGAGGATAATCTTTCCTGCAGCTTGAGGAACATATCTCGAGTCCCTCATGGTATCGATCCATTGTCCATCGGCGTAGAAGCTAACACCACCAGGCCCCCAATCTGTAGCTAAAGTTAGCCTACCTTCTATATTCCATGTTCTATGTACTCAAAACTTACCAAAGCGATACTCATGAACCTCCTCAGCGGAATTGAAAGGGAGCGGGATAACTTTATAGGTGGGAGTGCCTTTAGCATCTCCTCCGTGACTCTCAGTGAGAGCAGAGTGAAGAACAAGATTAACAGGAGAAGAAGTTGCGTTAATTTGAGCAGAGAGAAACTCCATGTCGATCTCTTGAGTATCATTGAGGTACCTGTACAGGGAGTGAGTCAGAGGTAGTTCAAGGAATAGTGGCGAGCAAGGAAGTTTTACCAGAAGAAAGCCCCACAAGTTCCAGAAATGTCAGTAGCCTTGATTCCTGCCCTGAAAGTTCCATAGCGCATATCGGTCCTCCTTGAATCAACCTCTGCAACACTAACATGGTCCTCACCATCTTCAACTTTCCTGACATACAGTTCCAACCCAGCCTGGTCCCCATTGAGCCCCTCTGAAGAGTTTGCGGACTTTGATGGGTTTGAAATGACATTTCTAGGCTCTGTGATGCGCCCATATGGCCCCTTTGAAGCCTCTTTATCAACACTCCATGACTGAATAGCCCAATCAGTGTCCTCGGTGATATTTGTGAGAGTCAAAAAGTCCGATTCGAGGAGATCAGTGTAAACGGCGAAATTCTGGTCGGTGGTTTTGTTGACAGAATAACCACATTCACAGTCGGCTAAGATTCGATAGAACGTTAGAGTGTGTTGATAGAGAGATAAAGTAGCAGCAGCAATAGCGTTAACAGCAGCAGAAGTAGCAGTAACGACAACAGCAGAGGCAGCAGTAATAGCAGTAGCAATAACCCACTGATGTAGAAATAAGACGTTAGGAGGCTTACCTGCTACAAGGAAGGGTGCAAGCATGAACGCTGCTGCACCAAAAAGTGTTGCAACTCGTACAATCATTTTCAACGATTGCGAATATCAATATTCCAGACTGAGTGATGTGTAGACAACGAGAATAGTGATGCGAGAATGAGGAAGAGGGAAAGTTCTTATTGAATGATAAGCTTTGGAGTTTCAATGCAAACTGTAAAGGTATCTGAGTAAACGAGTGACTGGTTGGGCAGTAGACAGGAAGCTACTGCAGGTGACAACCGACAATACTTGTGATGTGTAATGACAGGTTGCGGTAGCACGATATTGCTACTGCGAAGGATTGGAGAGCAAGTTAGAAAAAAAAGCAATGAAAAGCCGCAAGACCTTCTTTTTCAATGAGTGTGGAGAGAGAAGGTGACAGTTAAGTTATGCTGCAGCGTTGCGGGGGAATCCTTCCTCAATTTCCAAGGAAATGCAAGGTTCCTCAAAGTATGTACTCCTGTGCACCGTTGTTCGTGTTCTTACGCTGCTACCACTGCTATTCCTACTAGTTTCCGTCGATTCGGTCCGGAACTGAGGGTTGGGGGAAAGGAATTTCGGAGTTTTTTTTTTTTTTTTTTTTTAACGAAAGTGGTGGTTTGCGCAAAACGAGCGACTGAGGTTGGCTGGAAACAGCGGGTTGAGAGAAGACACAACCTAAAATGCAGAAAAGAGCATGAAATATGGATTTTCTTTGCTTTCTCCACAGTGGGAAAGGAAAGATGGATGGAGGAAGGGTCTAGAGAGAATAAAATGGAGATGTTGCACCGGTAAATAAGACAATGAGACTTCTATGGTTCACACGGCTAAGGCCTCTTGGGCAAACCTGGGCAAGCCTTTTAGGATGGGAGAGATATGTAGACTGGTGATATCGGTCATAGTCCCAATTTGGCGCACACATCGGTTCTAACCCCATTCTTTACTTTTTCTAGGCCGGTCGGTCGCTTTTTTCTTGCCTGTGAATAATGCATGGTGATACTGTCTTAAGATGTTCTAGTAACACTTTGGTGAGGTTAACACGAGCGAACCAGAGCGGGCAAAGCGATAAAAGCACGCACTTTGTTTAAATTGCTTTTGTCACCATCAAGAGCGCCTCTACTCTTATGTTAGGAATACCCGATTTTGAAGCGTACATGAAACAGAATCTACTTTACCAAAGTGCATATATGTGCACTCTGTGGCCCACAGCGCACCAAGGTCAACCACAAAAAACCGTTTCTTGATGACATCGAAAACAAATTGCAGATTGCCCCTTTGCAAAGGGGAAGTCAGATCAGCTTCATGCAGCGCGTGAACAGCGAAAGCTGCAAATGAGCCTTGGGACAAATACGAGGACCTTCTGTGGTTAGTAGTAACGGTAGAGCATACCCGCAATCACCCCCAGGACAAACAACAACCACAAACTACCAAGTCACCTCCAACCCCACCCCAAAGCCGTTCCCGAATAACAGCGGATACGATGCCATCGCCATACCCACCACCTTCTAGCGGAATCATCATGCAACCGCAGCCGTGCTTCACCCACTCCCCAGAATTCCCGAATTTAAATCACAGATAAGGGTAAAGTTGCTAAGCCTTTCTAATGTCTTCCCTGCACTGGGACTTGGTGCATGGCCTACTCCCATACATCTGTAAAGTGCCCGGCCCAACAAAGCCGCGCTTGAAGTTCAATTCGACGTCATTTCTGTCCCCGAAACGCCGTCGCGTGGTTCGAACCTCCCGGATCCGTTTAGCCTCCTCATATATAAGATGAAGGGATGAGGGTTCTTCGCAAATAAAGACCTGGCCGACTCTCCCGTAGGGCATTCTACCAAACCAGCTCGTAAGTTCATTTTCCCTAATAGACCTGACCTCACTCAGATGCAGTCAGTTTTAATTCCCCAGTGCCACGCGATTCCAGCCCAGATGCGGTCAGCAGCTCATTCCAAAGGTGATTTATATCCAATCAATGTAATCAACGTACTGGCGATCATTTTTGCCGCACACTTCTTGTGGCGTATGAACCAAATCTTTAGTACCATTGGTGGAGCAAAGATTACGGCGGCAAATTCTAGCCACAGATCCTCTTTTCAGGGGGTCTCACTAAACCTACATACTAAAAGGGGGGTGCACCTACTTGGCACTCAACTTGGAAAATTTATTCCGCCGTCACGAGATACTTTACAATGTTTTAGGCCGGAAATCACCTCGAAACCGATTTTTGCTCAGAAACCTCAATGGGGAGTAAAGAAAAGGGATAGGGCTAAAGAGAAGGCCGGAAAAACGCGCACGGGTAGCAGAAGCCTGCAAAACTCTACCATAAGTGGTGACATGTGCCAACTCGGTGTGCCGGGACAGTCTTTTCCTGATGAGGAAACTCGTTGATCAGGGAAAATCCTCATCAGCACTCTACGGAGAGAAGAACCCCTACATACATACCTAGAGTAGAGTAGAGAATACCTAGAGTACTTACACTAGGCTGCATGATCCGGCTATGCAGCCGGTACTTTAACATACTTCCAGGAGAAGAAATTTCTTTACTCCTGAACCAAAGCTTGGCTCAAATCTCACGCGAAAGTCGAAATAAGATCGGCAGGGCTTGGTGCTTTACGTAAATGAGCCACAGACGTTATTTAACGTTGGAATAGAGTTCAATTTATATCGGCTATATATTTAGGGTTCGTGTGGAGTTGTAATGATCTTCTGGAACAGAGGGAAAGTGGAGACTGTGGGTTCAGAGCATGTGGTCAAAGTACCGGTACGAGAACCGGTTGATATACCAGCCTGTCGGAGTTCCACCTTAGTGTGAGAATTGGGGACTTTCGGCGTGCCGAAAATAACCCTGGGTATGTCAAATAACGTATCCGGGCAAGGACTTAGACGAACATGAGCAGAGGAATGTAATGCAGGGGTTGGTCAGTCGGTGAGTCCCCCGGCACTGCATTCATACAAACCGTTACCAAAAGTAAGTCAGTATGAATGAAATGGCGTTGTCGCGTATCGAAGCCACATATTGCAGGTGCCCAATCAAAATAATAGAATCATACATGTATGTTACATACATCTTAACTTTTCCGATCCCTGAACCACCTTCTTCCTCTGAGGTTCCCCGCGGGGTACCAGTACAATTGGCAACGGTCTCTTGAACCGGCCCGGATTTTTATCATTATTCGGAAACAGTTGGACGGATCTTCTATACGCTTCCAGTATTTCGTTGGCCTTCACTTCTGGTAAATCAAAGATGCTAGTCGCTTGCTCACCAAATGACCAATCGAGGCCTAATAATTGTATGAGCAGTTGCGTAAGTATATATGTGTGACGGTGAGACCAACAACAATGCTGCACGTATCCGTTAGAAGGAAAGCAAGGAATCGAGGCACCACAAAATTCAAAAGTCGATATTAGAACCATAGTCCGCGGACAGAATCTATTTCACAAGCAGGGCAAAAAAGGAATCCTTTCGAACCCCCCTGGTACAAGACCTAAATATGGCCACATGATCTCACAGGAATCCGAGCTCATTTCATTTTTGATACTAATCTGGCAATGCTGGTATACCTACTGTTTACAGTGGGAATCATCAATAAGAGCTGACAGCCCGCAACTAGGTACCGGTACGAGTCTACAGACAGGGGTAAGGTGACTTGAGATAAAAAAAGGCCACTGTCACAGATAACCGATTTCTGGGCTATTCTTAGTCACGTGCGGAGCTTCTTTTCTGGGATCTGTGGCTAAACTCGTTGGGGGTTTTATTAACTACATGGTACGTACTATCTTGGTCATGTAATATCACCCGTTCTAGTTTATAAACATGCTTTGGAACCGGAACTCTCGGTACAAGCAACGTTAGACAAGGCACCACCTTTCCCCCCTCGGGGTTGCTTGCCGTATCAGCATTCCTCATACAAAGTAAAATAAAGGAGGTTGTGATATTGACATGCGATACCGCCGTGACAAATCACATATTTACCTTTCCGAGACAATCCGTCGAGGTCTGCTAGGAAATCGGAGCCTTCATGTATGCTCCCTCATCACAACAAACTGGTACCTTCTATATTCATTGGTACATGTGGGGAAGTTGGAACCATAGTTCCTCGTATCTTAAATAACCAGAGGAAGATGGCCCATGACCAATACGCGTGCTGGCTAAGTATATAATTCAGCCGCGGAGTTCTGTGCATTCTAGGAACCATAAAATTGAGCTTTCGACAATCGTGGTAGGTCCCTAAATTCATGTTTGAGATTTCATTGATTTTGGGACTACCTGCACAGAGAATATCACTCGGGAAAATCTGTGATCGGACTTGAGAACCCTCATGTGGGAAAGAAGCAAGATTACCCTCTTCCATAGAATCTTTGATCTAAGATATTTGGGGTTTAAGATCTATGGGTGCAACGCGCTGCACTGTACATGAAACCGCAGGAATAAGTAATGGAAGGGGAAGGTAACCTTTCACACCCGAGTGTGTCAAAACGGTACCTGCATTGGCTTAGATAAGTAATAAGGGACATATTCCTATAAAGAGGATCCGGGAAATGGCCCAACATCTAGGGCTCGTATTCTCGAGAAGATTGGTGCTTAGGAGCCGATCACCGATCACAAAAGAACCCCCACTTTTTCTGCAAGGGGCGCAATGCGATGACCACTATAAGGCGATGCATATTAGGCCAATTTCAAGCGTGCTATTTAGATATATATATATATATATATACGACCACACATGGATCAGATAAGAATAACCAATCCCGGGTCAGAGAGAACTGATCTGTGAGACACGTCAATGGGATAGCGACTGTCTACTAAATTCCCGTCAAACCTAGCGGTCGCAGTTACTTATGTTCAACATCGGGATACACGCAGATCTTGCTCGATACACCCGGTCTTCGGACTCCCCCGACTGTTGGGCTTAAAACCGCTGGTGTGGACTGAACTTGAGAGTATATTTTAACATTAACCTCAGCGTTAACTCAGGTCCCCAACAGATGTCGGCAGTCCCGGTATGACATGCACTGAAGAGCCAGTAACTCCTTGGGCGTTAAGACCAAGCACGCAGTACAACTCCATAAGATAAGGACAGAAAGAGGCAAGATCAGTGTACCTTGACGAGAATCAACTGGACTGCGGCGTTGACAGAGGATTACCGCACTGGCAGAGAAGTACTGCAGAGTCCAGTAGGGGTTCTGCAGCTGTATCAACGATACACCATCGTATACCATATTTTTGATATGCCACATTGTTACAGTACCGGTTAGTTCTGTGTTTCGGCGTCGTAAGCGTATTTGGAGGCCATTCAGGATAAATTAAGCGCCAACAGGATTCGCCCACGAGATACTGTTTACATTGATGTGAACGCATATATGAATAAGCTGGGCAGTGGCATTCTAGCTGGTTGGCCACCAACCTCACTGGTACCGCCGAAATGCAACACATTTCAGTATTTTCTAGAATAATAAATACTACTCACCTTACTCATAGTAAATTGACGCAAATTTCGGCACACGCCGGAGGCCGACGCTCAGGCAACATAGTTACTCTACTTCACGATATATCACTCGTAGGATTCACCCCACATTTCTAATATGACGGTGAGATTTTACGTGTCGGCAGTCGTTAGAACGATTTCCTGCGAAGACGTCCCGATAAAGCTATATTCCGAAAGTTATGCACGGTCGGAAACTGCACGCCTGAAATAAGGTTGCGCCCCGGCGCATGTGCAGAAGGCTCAGCACCCGCCTGGCGAATCCGATGTCTCGTGGGTTGACAGGCGCATGCAGAATAATGTTATTGGCCCCCGATACATCCATCCACGATCTATCGAGGCGGTTTTATGATGGGGTCTGCACGTATTGTACGGTCCAGCGCGCTGGGCGGCGTGCCTTCGCATGATACACATACTTCGACTAGGTAAACTGAGTGAAATAACGCAGTCAGGTGCAGAACCCGCGTTGTCGGTACCCTACAGGTGGTGTTAAACTTGGTGTCTACGATACAGACAAAGGCCAGCCAGAGCTTGTTTTCATTGCAGTCCGCATGTCTAGCCAAGGTATCATTCCTGGGATTACATGGGCTTCCTCGATTGTCTCAAACTCTGAACTTCGTACAGTATGAATGTTAATGAATGAGGAAATACCGGTACCGTTAAGCCCTGAAATAAGATCCCGGGTTTAATGCAAAGAACAGAGCAATAGGTAGACGTAAAGCAACCAATTAGATGTTTTAGATTTGATCTTTGAACCCGGGCTGTTCTTTTGAGAAGTGACGGTACCTCATGTCCGCGGCACTAGAAAATATTCCCTTTAAATTAGGGGTACATACGTTCCAGCCGTAAACACACTTGAGCGAAGATCACGATTGGAACGGGTATGATTTACCGGGGCTAACATCCATCAGAGGCGCACCAATGAGCTCATAGATAATTTGATTACTAGACCAGAAGAACAAACTAACTTGAGCATGAGGCCCAGCCACAAAACACAAGAATGGATCAGATCGACATGGTTTGCACATGTTAACATTAGTGGGCGTTTATAATTGCCTATAAGCTCAGGAACCGTCTCTTTAGTGTGGTTGTTTGAGTAATTCCTAAAAGTACCAGGGGTGGACGCTTGATCTGGTATAAATTTTTACTAGCAGTATCAACTATGTAATGGTAAAAAAAAAAAAAAAAGACTATTACCTGTCAAAAGGAGATATTTATTCATTTTCACTAGCACCTACACTTCTCACATATTATACTAGAGAAAAGGATTTCCCGATCATCTTCGCGTTCGCTAACGAATGTCCCTGCGCATATATATATATATTCGCCTAGTTTCTGAGGTTTTAACTTTTGCACGCCGTAGAATTAGGGGCCCCCCATGGATAGTAGGAAGGGTGATAATAGAGAAGAAAATAGGCAATAAACACCCTATATTGCGGTAGGAGATGTTAAAATTCCCCATTCCACTTTGTTGAAAGCTCTATCAACAGTCGAAATGTGCCCCGAAAATGTGCTTCGGGCGGGAATCGTGTGAGTGCTGGGAAATGAATGTTTGGAGTCGATCCATTTCAATAACTTTTCCGGCGCATTCCCCAGCTATGTGCTGGCAAATTGAGTGCTGGTCCATGAATCCAGAAATGTGTATTTTAAGGTTTTTATTGGAAAAAATGGAAAAGTGATGTGGTTGAAACCCAAATATTATGCTCTGATAAAGTGTGTGCTATCAGTTAAATCATGGATTGAGATGTAAATATTGATTTTGCAAGTATTAATATTAAAAAAGAAACAGCTGGAAAAAGTATAAAGTGCTCAAAAAATCCATTAGCGGAAAGATATTTGGAAATGCACCGCATTAAACACTAAAAATAGAAGTACCTAGAAATGGGTCGTTTGGTTCGTTTCCACTTCTGATGGATAGGCTAGTTATGTCTGATATATAATACTATAAGAACCGTTTTTACTGGCCTATCCGGGTCGAACTGTTTCTACAGACTGAGAATTATCCCCACATAAAAACAGGGATTAACAACAGAGGTGCAGCTGCACTAGAAGGTTTTAAAGTGAATGGATATGCTCCTTTTGATCTCTTCACCACTCACGTGGTTGTGAAACCCTTATAATCGAATAAAAGCGCTAAATACTACTTTATTGATGTTCAATAGAATCCACTGTATAGCCTATAGAAAGCCCTATGCCTTAAGCTGTCAGTAAATGCTGGCCCCCGAGTAAAAGTAAATATTTGTTGGTGTTTGCTGGGGGAGTTGCGCATTTAACGGCTGGTTTTATATAAGCTTTGACTTTGTATTATAGGGGTAGCGCCGACGTCTTGGGAGATACATGTGTTTTTGCAACATCTAGAATTGAATATTGCAACTTAATTTAAACATGGGCTGAAAAGAGGAGTGGTAACATGTCTAGAGAGATATAAATGGCAAAAGGGAGAGAGCTGTGGTAGAGAGCTCTATATTGGGCCTTAAATACTGCAATTGGAGTACTGGGGGATCCAGAGGTAATCGGTGCAAAGCCTCTCACTCGGTGAAAACGTCCTTTTTCTTATATTCCAATTCGTGGTGTGGTGAAACATCCTTCAGTAATAAGGGCGAGCAGGATAGGGTTGGAAGATAACGAATAACTACGCAGCTGAGGTCTTAGAGGTTGATGGTGGCTACGAGCCTAAACTGGAAGCGGAGTGCTGGAATATGGTAAATAAATCACCATATATCACTCGATATATGGTTGGTTACTTTTAACTCGTTTACTCTATGACGGGCCTACTAACTATTGGATCATAGGTTCCGACAAGAGAGATATATTGGTAAGTCATGAATAAAGCCTCACTCCTGCGGTCGAGAAAGCATGGAGCCTTGAGAAATGAGTGTACACGTAAAATTGTGAAAATGGCTATACGCGCGTCTTTACCAGAAGCTCTACATAAATCCTTCTGGAAGACTTTTATCAATATACAAACACTCGAGAGCGAACTACGCACACGTAAAGATCCGTGGCAAGGACGAACGGTACGTTACTGAATGATCCGAATTCTCGGAAACATATTCCACTCACTGCCTCTTTAAAATCATTACTGGAAGCTGTGTCTTGTATTATACTAGGAACCCGGGTTTTATTTGCGTCAAATTTAGTTATATACGAGACGGTTCGGTTTAAGGTATAGTGCAGCTCTTCGAACCTCGATATTTTGGAGTGTTAGAGGTGGTTCTCTCATAGCTTGGTGGGCAGAAATAACCTGAATAAGTACAAAGAATACTACGGACCGGTCGCAAGCAACATGTACGCACGGAAGGTTCTTGGTCTAAGGCACTACATGTACTTAAAACCCTAGAAAGACTAGTCGGCATCACAGAATATCACTCGCACCAGAAAGCGTATGGGCAAATCATTGGTCATGGTTTAATTTAACCAGTAACGCACACGTTCACAAAAAGAACAAAAAGAAAGACAAGGAGGACAAGAATAATACGGAGAACGATAGGAAGATAAGAATACGGGGAGAAAGAAGAAAAGGATGAAGGATATTCATTTGCCATCAACGAGAAATTACATGTTTACATGTGAATACTCAGTAGCTAACTTGGAAATAAAATCCCTGCTCCGGGTGCGGTGGCATATACTTCCCCCCCGCCCTATTGACACCATTATATTGCCGACCACAATGACCAACCAATGCAAGAAAGATTCTGCCAACGTCGTTGTACCCAAATCCATCTCGGTGCCCTGCCTTTCTTGGGCAAGCAGAAAATCTAAGAGCCTCCTCATACCAACACGTGCGGCAACCATTCCCAGATGCGTAACATAGTTCGCCATTGTGTTTTGAGGGGCCTAGTTCGAGCCAATGGGCAGTTCTCGCGATGTCGCTGCTAATGGGGGAGCCGGAACTTGTTTCGCACACAAAATCCGAGGCGGCAAATGTATTCATTGCGGCTTTGATCTGGTCGGTTTCGAGAGACTTGACGATTGCAGCAAGGTAGAGGAAGATCACGCTGAACGTGAGGATGATGTATTTGAGGATGTTCATCGTGAGAGTTTATGTGGACGGATGATGAAGATCGGAGTGGACGGAGGATTCGAATAGTAGAGAATCTAATGAGGAAATTGAGTGTTTGACTTAGGAGGTTCGTTCTTATGGCTTGGGGAAGAGGGAGGGGAAGGGTGCCCTTTTATAGCTGTGGATTTTGGGTTGCGGGTGGTAATAGGTCTTCATCTTGGCACCGAAAAGGCCTAATTGGGACTGGTTCAAGACAAAACAATAGATACATTTATGTACCGCTCCCACCGTTGTGTAATTACATATACATGTATGTACATATACATAATGTATCTTCTTCATTCAATTCTACATGTATTAAATTGCTTTGCACACTCAAGTGGTATTATGGTTTGAGACTGGTATATACAGATTCTATATACATCTACATGTACCCCTAACAAATTTACGAACTAACATTCAGATTGTACTTTACACTGAAAGATCAATGGTTGATTACATGTACTTTCTATGTGGCAGGAAAATGAAGGGAATCAGTCTGGGCCAAGATACAGTGGACAACTGGTCGGTTCCCTTCGCCATCTATCTTCACACGACTATTCACATACCCGCAGATCAAGAATAAGGCAGCATACGTATATACTGCCATTTCAACATATTACGTGATTCTAGCTGGATAGATAAGTAGGATTTTAGGTCTCTAGAATGCTAGACTATGATAACTTATGTATCTGAAATGGGTATCCTCCCTCCCCGTATTCATTATAGTCCACATAAAAGGTCTATATATCCAGAGCTTTCAAGATGTCTCGAGGACTTTTAGGGGCTATAAACTAGCTTACCGGATCTTCTGCTTCTAATTGAAGATTACAGAACGTGGAGGCAAAGTTCAACTTTGTTTGAGCTTTGCCATGTTTAACCACTTTATCAAATCTACACTCATGATAACAATGACAAATGGATTTCATTCATACACCCCTAATTGAAATTGTATGGGCACAGGCATGTATGTATGTATCGATTAAGGGCTCAAATTTACCAACTCAATTCACACTGCTATGTATCTTCTGGCTAATAGCCCTCCGCCTAGATTTTTTGAAGAATTATTACAGCCAGAAAACGGGAGAGTCTAGTCAAGAAACTGGTGACTAGTCAGTACACGTGGTTATATTCTATGGCAAAACATGTAAAATTTAGACTATACTTTGGGCTATGGTATTGAGGCAAGAGTGCTTGCTGATCTTCATGTAGTCTAAAACCAGAATATTAAGTAGGATAGGTAGAGCATACAACATCGGTATCGTATCAACACCGCATTTCTAGATCATGCCTAGCAAATTCTTCTCCTTTCTCGTTGCTATATATAGTTTACATTACGGTCCCGTAACGCTGCTGGCATCCAGATAATATTTCTTGTACCCAAGGGATAGATCATTTGTGGATACTCAGAAACGGCGGGCGAGAGGAACCTATTGACCCAGGACCGGAACCTTATTTCCAGAACTCCCATTATAAAATCACCACCATGAGTACTTCTCTTCTCTTTCAATACTTTGTTACTACAATCATCATCACCATTATTATCATCACCATATGCATCATCATCACCAACATTACCACCGCCAAGGTAAGTTGTTGGCAGGTCCATTGTGCTCATTAATACATATATGTAGCCATCACTAATCACCTGAATGTTACCATAGACGTAGCAGCAACGGCAGAAGCCGTAACATCAACAGCAGCCGTAGAAGAAAGGGTAGCAGTAGCAGTATATATAGCAGTACTAGTAAACAGCGAACCAGAAATGTAAATAGATAATTTACTACATAGCCTCTAAATAACTAGTCATTTATTAACGGTGGTCATACACATGACTTTGTCATTTAACGCTAGTTGGCCCTGTCATTTAGTGCTAATTGACATTTACTAAATGACCGAGTCACTTCTTTGCTCTTAGAGGCACCAGAGGCTCAATCCACCGCTGGGGCATGAGTCTATGTCATTAGCTATAGGACGAGATATTATTATGAAGATATATGTTATCCCCATGTGTAGGAGCATAGGCGGCATTCACGGTTGGTTAAGTCCTTTTACAGATTCCAATACACCGCGATCGACCGCCTCTAAAATCCGTAGATACATGTACGATATTGTGGCCAACAGTAATACATACCGATGATGAGTTCCACTCCCGTGCGCAACAAGCCTGATTAGCGTAGGTAATGACCGGTGGTCATAACGATTCTTTTTGGGGTCGGGGTCATAACGATTTTGATGGGGCCGGTCATAATGTAGGTCGTACAAGTGCCAAGGGCGGTTCTGGTAGCAAAAATTGCAGACGTTTCTCAGATTATCTACAACTTGATGATACGACCCCCGGAAGAGGATACGACCTCGGTCATTAACATTTACGACCCGTGGGTCCTCGACTGGGTCCTAACATCGGCTGGTCATTACGGGTCGTGGATCATTACCAACACTGGCCCTGATAACTCAATATTAAATGATCAATGTATTTAATTATTCTCAAGCTTCATATACCTTAAATAGGAGGTAAATATCTTGTCGTGTTGTTGAGATATCGAGGTCAACGTTGGGGGAGTGTCCTATTGCTAGGTGCGTTACCGGATTTTTTCGTACTCATTAACTAGAATCAGCCAAACTACGGTGCATGGACCTTCATGTATGTATTTAGTCAACTGCGAGCCATCACTTAATTGGCTAGAGGTAAAGTGGGCCAACTTCTATATATCCATCACCTGTGAAAAGAAAGTATGACAGTGCACTAGTGAGTCAAACAAACCAGCCAATCATGAATTTTGACCCAGAGAATACTGCTAGGAAAATTAGTGACATTTGAGGTTACTGTATCCGGCTTTGCCTGATAGAGCTGTGGTCCTCGTCAGCTGTCTCTCTCCAAATGATAGATGGGATACCCAATTTTCTTGACATTGGCGACCTGCGTTGATTGATAGGAGCAGGCCTAGCTAGCATTCTTCTTAATTAAGCTGACGGTTACACGACCTACACAAAGGGCTAATGAAGTGCCTGCGATATAAAAACACAACCTTGAACTCGTTGACCAGAGTTTTTCATGGGGACGCTCGAGGCGAGGATTAGTTGTGTCTTTGATGCTCCTTGTCCTCGTCAGGGCCTGCCCTCAACTGCCCTCGAGGTCTACGACGGTTGTCATCGAGATTCCTCGAGGCTCCTCGGGGGGCGCTTCCGAACCGGACTGTGACTGCATACCATACAAACCCGCGCCAATCCCATCTTTTCATAACAGTTGGGCCCAGAAACGTTGTGAAATGGGTACTTGGCCAGCCCATAAATGCTGTAGATGAATAGAACAATTCAGAACAATTAACCGCCACGCACCACAAGAACAAAAACAATAGTTATCAAAGAATTAGAATTCACTCAATGATCAATTACCCGTAAAGACCCCATTAGCTCTAGCTTCACCTCTACTACAAGCTTTTCGGAGAATTAACTACATAACATAACTAAACCTCTGGGCCCTTCTCGGCATGTAGTGCAGGGCGCTGATAATGAATTAATCTAGCCTTGCTACTAGAAGCTATACCTAATGTAGCCAAGTGACTATGGCACTATCCCTAATCTAGACTCAGTGCTATATTGCAACGCTATGCCCAATGAAGGCTGGTTGTTAGCTTACATGTAATTGAAGAAGGGGGATTATAAGGAACTTCTTTTCGTAGCCTCCTCTTTCCTACGTTCTTCTCAAAACATACATCTTCTCAACCTAGGGCCCGATCGCATATCGGTATAGTTTTCTACGGACAATAGATTCCGACCTGACCTTTAGGAGAATCATAGAAATAAAAAGAGATGGGTAAGGACTTGTTACTTTCTACTTTTCTATCACGGGTGAATCCCATGCCCCAGAAGGCCAACGCTCAAGGCGCCGCTTTAATTCTACAAGCGACATGGGCGCTTTCGCAGAACGAAGCTCGGCTGTTAAACGCGCATCACCATCCACACTTGCAAGTGTGAATACGTTTAGTATCCAAGCCACACATTCACCACTTATGGTGCATAAGAGTACAGTACCACTAAAACTAGGCCAGTTGCTAACAGATACCAATATAGTCACAAAGGGGAGAAATTACCACCATGCAGTCATGCGATGGAAGGACGCGCCTTTGAGATGTTTGCACTGGCAGTATATCTACTATTTCGCGCTGTATCTAGTGTCGTCTCTGGCTTTTCTGATTGCGGGTCTGCGAGGCGAATCCAATGTAGGGTACCTTAACTCGCTGTTCCTGTGCATTAGTGCAGGTACCGGTGCAGGATTAAACACAGTACGCATATCATCTTCACATCCCTATGGATTCCCAACGTTTTGACCGTGTTTTTAGGTCAATCTATCGTCCCTTAACTCGTTCCAGCAGGTGATACTTTGGCTAGATATCATTCTGGGTTCACATACATTTGTGTTTGCTGGGCTAGTTATTACCCTCCGGCTCAAATACAAGCAACGAAGTAGTCGTTGCACGCCTGACACATCGACTCCAAATAAAGTCATCATCGGAGACGCCAATGTTGAAATTGTCTGCGCTGCCGTCGAGGGATCAAGCAATAGAGCCCCGGTTAAACCCGATATCGAAGTGACATCAGATTCAGGGACAGCTGTAGAGAGCTCGGCGACCCAAGAATATACCAGAGCGATTGATGCTAGATACCAAGCATTTTCTCTTCTGTCCTGGATCGTCCCACTTTATATCATCATTGTTCAGCTAGCGGGGGCCATTGCCTTAGGGCGGTATATCTCCTCCCGTTATGCGGACGTTCCGGCAGGGAATCAGGTCAACGCCTGGTGGGCTGGGGCATTCCTATGTATTTCTGCGTTTAATAATTCTGGTATGAGCCTTATCGACAGCAATATGTCACCGTTCCAGCAGTCATATTTCGTATTGCTAGTTATGACAGCCCTGATTTTGTTGGGGAATACGATATTCCCGATTTTATTGCGTGGGACGCTCAAAGTATTAGAATGGGTGGTCCCAGAGGCCAACAGAGAGCTGAGAGATGGATTAAGAATTTTGGCAAGTGACAAGGCAAGGGTTCTCTGCCCATATCTATTTAGTGGCAGTCAATTGGCTTGGTTGGCAGCGACTATTGTTGTCTTTAATGGGATTGATTGGGTGGGTTTATCTGCCCTGGTCGATCCTTCGCCCTCGTTACAAGCGCTTATGAGATACGCAGGCTGTATTTGGGATATCTTCTGCTAGTAACCCGACGTTCAAAGACATCGCGGTCCCAGTTCGAGTGGTTGATGGTCTTTTTCAGGCCCTTGCTGTGAGAAGTGGAGGGTTTGGGGTTGTGAGCATCTCATCTCTAAAGCTTTGTGTCCAGGTCACGTATCTACTCATGTGGGTTTCCCCATTACTCCCCCCAATAAAGCTGATGTTTTAGGATGTATATTTCATCTTTCCCTATCTGCGTATACAGCAGTTATAGACCCGCCAAAGGCACCGACCCTGAAGTTGCAAGAAAGACCGATAACGGATATCATCAAGATTCCAAAGCTATGTTTCTTGAGCGCCAGATCCAAAGAACTTTTACAGTTGATGACTTTTGGTATGCCCCCCCGCTTTCGACATTTGCCCAATGCCTTTATCTGATATTATTAGGATGCTGTTTATTATGGTTTGGATCATAGCCACTATCGAATCCTCACATTTTGATACTGACCCGGTGTCATACTCTATTTTTAACCTGGTATTTGAAGTTATATCGGCATATGGATGTGTCGGCGTCAGCATGGGGCATCCAGATATCTCGACATCATTGAGTGGGGCTTTGAGGAGGGAAAGTCGGTTTGTACTCATCATCGTTATGTTGCTTGGTAGGACCAGAGAGGCTAGAAAGGGTGTGTGGAAGGGCGACTGGGGAATCGGGTCCGAATTTGCAGACTTGAGTGAGAAGGAGAGAGAAGATTAGGCGGCCTTTTGGGTGAATAACAGGGCTAGGACGCTCCTCACCTTTGACATTACCTTTTTTGATTGCATGACTTAGACTAGATTGACGGATTACCAGGGATATAAACGGCTATTCTTCTTTTATTTTTATTTTTATAGATTATTTTAGATTTTCATAAGTTTATAGATCGCTTTGCTTTATCCGCATTTATCTAGAGGTTCTAGGGATAAAGGCGTAGGATTTCTTAGAAATATTGAAGAGATTTAATTTGATAGAGCTTTCGAATTGCTACCTCGTTTACGCTACCAAAAGATGTATGGAGTCAGCATGCATCACACCAATGATTGTAGCATTTTACCTGTCTAGCCGTAAATTCCTACGACACAAGACCAGTGTTTCTAATAAATATGTCTTGCCTACGAGTAAGCGAATGCAATGACGCAAAGGAGGAAGCTACGTATCAGCACGTTCCCGCCCATTCTTTTCATCCTACTCATCACCAATCGTGCTCAACCTCTTCTTCATGTTCTGCACCTCCAAATAAATATGGTTCCCATCACCAACAATAATTTTTTGGATATCCGGCGGAACCCAAGGTATTCTACAAATCGAGGGCGCTTCGATTTTTTATCCAATCTTCAAGCCCTGCTTGAGCTCAGTGCTACGCCAACATGTTTCACCGTTGAAAAACATTTATCCGACTCCATCCAAAGCACGGTATGACAGACACATTGTTGCACAGAGACTATCAACTCTGCAGTAGCTTATATGTTTCGCCGCGATAATTCCCCAATCTCGGAATACTAACAAGGATAATTAGGTGCCTCCTGGTATGGTCGTATTCATTCATACTCAGAGATACTCAGTCCAGCAAAATCTTCATTCCGTCGCCACCGCCGACCGGACCACACACCACCAACCTTGAGACATGGACATGCCAGAAAAGCACACACACACACTGCCGTCAACCGCACCTCTCCCGAAGAAGGCAACAAAAAAAAAAAATAAAGTTTAACCTTTTAGCCTTCCCGGCGCACCACCATCATCTAAAAAGCCAAGCCCGTTCCCGGCAATCTCGGCTAAACTTTTTGAGCCGCATGACGCAATCTTTCAGACGCATGCACGCACGGACCAAGTGTGTTATCGATAAGACAAACATCGGATGAACCTTGGTGGGTGGATGGGTGAGCAGGTATGTGCGGCGGCCTCCAGCTCATATTATGTATCGGTTTGATAGCTCTCATCATCTGCCCTTTATTACGACATGTGTGCTCCGCATTGGTGAAAGATGCGCTGCTGCGCCTTGCGTGGTCGCGACCAGATATCGCACAAGTCGCCACAAATCATGAGCTGTGGCCAATTCGCGATGAACTTCTTGCAGGATGATACCATTGCGCATCAGCTATGGGACTTTGCGCAACAGACCCCAAGAAATTTTTCACCTTGTATGATTGGTTGGTGTCAGGCTCGGCACCAATCGGGTTACTCAAAAATTCTGAAGTCTTTTGCGCGGGGACCGATCAGATAGCTGCATCTCGAGCTTATGCGGAGGCAAAATATATCTCTCTGATACGAGCAATATTAATAATTAATAACTAGAATCTAGGTATCGGGCAGGAATGAAATGCCATAGCATATGATGATGAGGGCCACTGAGACCCTCAAAGCGCCCAAAAACGACATACAAAGAATTCAGCGGTAAGCTCTTGCTTCAGCGCCAAGGGACATGTGGGATAATAGTATAGAAGCTTAGCCTTCACTATAACTATCTCCAGAAAAAAGGAATTGCGCGAAAGCTACTAAAAAAGGGGGAGAAAATAATAGCGAGATATACTAGACCCAGACACAATGGAAACCATTCTATATATTGCTGTTTCATTAAGGGCGACTCCCAGCTAAGTATAATAGCGCTCTACAGTCGGCCAAGGGACTTACGCCATGCCAGCCGTGAAAATCTTTATCAGCCAGGTACGGGTTATAATCAAACGCGGATAGGCGAGCTTAAAATATTAATGCATTTGCACCTAGTTTCACAATGAACGAAAGTAGGGCGAAAACGTGGTTCTTGTGATATCGCTGAATTGGGCTTTCTTGACAACTGAAATAATGCAGACCTTGGCCATTTGGTAATTACAATGTATTGGGGGGAGTTTCAGTGGGGAGGGGGAATCAGAAAGAGAACCAAGGAGCTCGCTCAACAGCAAGACACACTATGGAAACGACCCTGGCCCAGCTCCGAGGAAGACCCCGATCACATGTCAAAAACCCAACGTATTTAACAGTTAGAATATTTTAACCTATATTTATATTCGGCAGGGGGGCGAGTGCAGATATACAAGTAGTTGTATACGATAATCAAAAGAAGATCCTTGTTTATAGTATACACCCGTGGTCTTCACTCCCGGGGTTTTTACGTTATTACCAGGGCGATCTATATGGGAGTGTGGGGAACCCAAACCGATAAGCCTAGTTGAGTTAGTCACAACTCCCGTTCTCCGTTCTCCTTAATATCATTCCAGGCTTACACCAAGGAGGGACAACACCTTGACCGAGTGATATCCTGTGCAAGCTGGCTAGCGAATGTTGCGCCGCAACCATTTCGAGAGCGAGTGATCTTTCGTGTTTCAAACAAGATCCCCCCCAACTGGATCGCGTACATTTACATACCAAATCTTTGCGCGCCGATAGGCTACATATATATGCGAGTTTGAATGCAACATGGAAGCAGAAGCCGTGAATGAGGCGTGGGATTACTGATACGGTATTAAACCGCAGTTTTTGGAATAACCCCCAATAAACCGTCCTTGGTAACTGCGAGACATGTTTTTTTCGGCGCCATAAATACATGTAACCCTTCGGGTCCAGTCACAACTGGAGTATGAACCCTCGTAACATACGCCCCCGCTAGCATTAGGGGTGTGTGCATGTGGGAGTTGGTGAAATGACAATTAACCGTATAACATATATATTTCGATGCAGCCCAGACCTGCAATTAAACACTCTCCAAGATTAAGCCCAGACACTTCAAACCTCCCCCCAACAGATCTGCACCTAACCACTCACTCCCCAACCCTCCCTCCCACCCGCCCAGCAAGAAATTGAGAAAGGGACGAACCATTGGCATCACGAATAACCGAGGAGATCAGTTAGAGAGGGGGGATGGGTCCAAAAGTCCCCCACGGTACCCGCACCGGCCCCGCCACCGCCCATCCCCCGCTGCTTTCCCGCACCCCCCTTCTTCCCCCCTCCTCTTCCACTGCATGCAGAGCTATATAGAGTAAAGAGGGTTACGGGGCCCGCTACAAACATTTCGCCATTTCCTCGAGCAGCAGCAGCAGCAGCAGCAGCAGCATCCACGCCGCAATGACCAGCCGCGAACGATGAAAAAAAATGTACCCGGCCAATCAGTCAATTTGTGACTACCCCCATCGGCAGCGTGTAGAGAGATGATATTTCCTATTGGCCGACCTACACCCGAAACCGTTCCCTCCTGGGTGGAGAAGAGGAGAGAAGAGAGGAGAAAAGAAGAGGAAAAAAAACTCCGTTTCTCGTTGTGCGTGCGTGCGTGCCTGCTGCCACATGGATATACCTAGCTACTCTAGACTTCGCACTAGGGCTAAACATGTAATGGTGATACACAGAGTGTATCAGTCTCATTGATTTTCACCCCGAGCCCAGCATTCTAGAACCTCTGGGGGGTCCATGTCTCGAGGGCCCCGCATAATTATGCCCTGTGGACGATGCTTATCCACGTTCCTTGTCATAGGCTGGGGGTGCTTGAGGCTCTCTCACCAAGTAAAAAAAATAAGCTGGATACTCGGGTTACAAGTATTTCCGTGACCATGAATTATTCATTTTTTTATTTTTTATTTTTTTTTAATTTCTTAATAATCTTGGTCCTATGTTCACATCAAAAAAGGCTAAAACCACATCTCTCTCTTCCCCTTCCCAGTCCTTCTTTCCTCCGAGACTTTCAAAACTGTCGTTTCCCACCCTTTATGCCCCAACCTGTATCCATGACCCAACGAAAAAAAAAAGGAGTAATAATAAAAAAGAACCAAAGAAAGAAGAGAGGAGAGAGATGTTCAAAGAACCTTCAGCTAAAAGTAATATAAAAAAAAAAACGGGTAAACAGAAAGGAAAGAAAAAAGTCAAAAAAAAAAGACCGCCAAAATAAAATGCACAAAACAGAAAAAAAAGAAACATGACAAAAGAAATTCCCCTTCTCCAAAAGCTAAACAAAAGAAATGATTCCCCCGCGCAAGTGCCTCCGATCCTCCCACTAGCCTCCCCGCAAGTTGAGGTTCTTCGACAAATCATACATACCAACATGACATATCCTTATGGTTGCAGACAACCACTTAGCATCCGTAAAACCCTAAAGTATCATCAATTCAGAGATGAATTCAGCTGGTTCTTTTTTGTTTTGTTTTATTTGGGTTAAGTTTGTTGTTTTGTTTTGTTTTCTCTTCTGGAGGAAAGAGAGGAAATGAATGTTCATCCAACAAGAATGCCCAGTAGTAAAGAGTAACTGAAAGTGGAGTGAAAGAGAAAGACGAAATATACCTACCAAACGGCAAAGGAAACGGGACAAGACCCCCTTTCTCTCTGCCGTTGTTTTGTTTTCCTTTTTTTTTTTCCAAGAATGGTTGATACGAAATATCGGTTAGATATAAGAAGAGCCCGCCATGATAACAAATATAAAAAAAAAAAAATGGACTAAAACCCCGATGTCACCCACAATTACAAAGACAAACAGATCTTGAAAGACAAATCACGTTAATTTCGAATCACAGACAAAGAAGCATTAAAAAAGACCGAGATTGTTAAGAAAGAGGAGCCATTGAAATAGAACTTTTTGATATGGAAAACCCCCACCACCCGACAATCCATTTGCGCCCAGCAGAGGAATCAAGAAAGAGAAAGAGAAAAAAAAAAGAATAGCCCCAAGATATTTGAAAGGGAGGAAAATTTCTGCAATTGCAACTAAACCCCATACATAACACGCAGGTAGGAGAGCCTACTGACTGCGATAAACGTTAAAAGCAAATAATAGAAAATAATAGCGAATAATTGCAAACCTTGAATCACTCTAGCAAGATCTTCTTCTTCTTGGTCTTGGTCTTCAGTTTTCCCAAGGCACCAATTCCGCCTCCAGCTGCAGCCTTCCTCGCAGCAGCAGCTGCTTGCCGTCCTCGCCTCGTCCCTGCCTCATCCTCAGAAATACACCCATCAGCTCCAATCCCCGCATCTTTGCATCTTTGGCAAGGTCGAGCTCTGTCACAGCCTTTCTTGGATTTCCGGCAGCGTTGGCATCGAGGCTTCATTGATGGTTCGTCGGGTCCGAGATGCTGGTGCGGCCTGTCATCCACAGGGGTCGCTGTCTGCTGACTGTATAACGAGGTAGGTGTAGTGAGGGTGAGGGTAACTGTATTGACGTTGCCTGAGTTCGAGCGCGATTTGATATTTCCATTAGAGGAGGAGGCAACGGATGGCTTACGACTAGATGGGGGTGATGCGGGAGAAATAGGCCATTGGGTCTCTGACAATGGTCTGGGTTTCTTAAGTCCGTTTGTTTGGAGCGTTGGCTGGCTTTTTCGCTTAGTTGCTCTGACGAAGCCTTTAGGTAAAGCGGGCTTGGCCTTTGGGTTGATTTCAGCATTGCTTGGTGGGGCTGAGGGGGCTGAGGAGACGCATGATAGCTTTCTTCCACGAACTGTTTTCATCAATGGAACGTCGTCCAAGTCTTCATCATAATCTGCGTCGTCATCTTCTTCCTCCTCCTTGCCGATATAAGTTTCATCAGCATCATCATCAAGCAAATCTTCGTATTCTTCCTCTTCCTCGGTACCAATTGCATAGGGCCGATGCGACTCAACCTTTGATGGATCCTCCCTATAAGTATAAACTTGATGCGTGTGGTGCGGTGAAGGTATTGGTAGGGATGGCAAGTCTTCATTATCGCTTGGTTCAGTGGTGTCGAAGCTCGGTAAGATCTCGTCTAAACTTTTGTACTTCATCTTATCCCTTGAATATGAGATCGGGCTGTGCGGCAATCCACTGTTTAGTGGCTCGGGTAACTCAGTGGTGTCGCTTCGTCCGTCGTCACCATACTCGCCCCCGCCTGAAGAGAAGCCCTCTTCATCTTCTTCATCGTAGTTGTCCTCTCGTGTAGATGTGGTTACAGAGCAATTCTCTACCCTGTTGCCACCGAGTCGCATAAGTTGTACAGCGACCTCTTCATCTGAGATGCACGATGCAATTGTAGGCGCCGGTGTAGGGAAAGTGCCATTCCCACTCGTTCGCGACTGTGGCCAAGGATTCTGCACTTGGGCGCTGTTTCCAGGATAGCTACTGTAGGCGGATGGTGGTGTGGGGTGAGGGTATCCATAGTTTCGAGGCGCATATGGAGTTGATACCTCTTCGGCTTGGCGTGTGGGACTAGCAGACGAAGCACTTGATCCATCATGTCTAGGTAGAGCTACGGGAGGATATAGCGGAAGTTCCTATAAAATAAGATAATTAGCAAAGGCCATCGTATAGACTGAGCAGGGCAATATTCACGTCTGACGAGAACTTTGGCCTTTTTCTCCTTGAGCCTTCCAGGATATTGTCAAGGCTGATTTCAGCACTGGCAAGAGGCTCAAGTCTATTCCTCTGTTCCTCCTCGTAGGTCATGAATCCTAAGGGCGCTATGGGGATTCCTGTTGGGTGAGTCGGCGCATAAGAATCAAAGCGCTCCTGTTTATATTCCCAATTGTGGCTAGAGGCTGGACGTTTGAGGGCTTTCGAGCGACCGCCAGTGCTAGCGCTACGTCTTCCTCGAGCAGCGCTGGGCGAAATGCTCCTCGTAGATGGCTCGAGATGGCTTAAAAAGTGGGGATGTGCTTCGTATGAATAGCGATGCGGGGCTTCCTCGACACGAACAAAGACAGTCATGCCATCCTCGAAGTTCTCGTGTTGAAGAATCATATACTTCCCTTCGGGGTCTTGAAAACTGAGGGCGGAGTCTTTATGCGAGGATAGTGCAAACATATTCTTGACGGTCGTTGTGATCGATTCCGTTGTGTCATGTGGGGAGATGTGTAGAGTTTTGGGCTCCGATACCCCGCCGCAAATTCTAAAGTGGACACTCTTACAACTAGATGGTGGTGACAAGGACTTGGGAGGCGTCATGACCGTTGCACTATTATGGTAAGGAGTGGTGACTTCCGGTACATAGCTGCTGTAGCCTCGGGATGTTCGAACGACGGGTTCGTCTGACAAGAGCGTGTTGATATTCATTTTGAATATAGATGAATGGAGAGGTACGATGGTGGTGGGAAGATGCGCCAACCCGTTTATGGCCCTATGTGAATGGCTGAGGATGGCAAATACAGTCCGTTAGTCAAAAGGTGATACTTGAAGAGCAGGAACTCAGTGTGATGGAATCTGGGATGCGGGGAGCAAAAGGAGATGGATAAAGAGATGGCGATCAAGAAATTTACATCGGGGGCAGTGGGGGGGAGTGAATCGTCAGAAGCGACAGGAGGTTGTCGGAACCACGCGATGAAATTTAGGGAAACCAAGCGGGACAAGGACAAGCGGGGATATGACGATGGAGGCACAGGATGGCTAAAGACAAAAAGCAGTTTGTAACCATACCTTCAATAGATGCGTCGTGATCAACGACTGCGCTCAGCGCTCAAAGCGGAATGATTCTTCAATCCAGCGTTCGAAGCGCACAGTTTATAGAGAGTGCAGCAATAATAGCAGCAATGATGGATGGCGGTTCAGGCAATCAGGAGCAAACTAGGGCAGAAGTGATGGGAGGGGTGCGCTCAAGATGGCGAAGGATGAGAGTTGGCTTAGATGCGAGCAAGGGTGAGAGGAGTGAGAAGAGTGATGAACTTAGGGTATTGAGAGGAAACAGAGAGGTGTTTGGGATGATTGTAGTGATGGACGATACACCCTGAGAAGAGGTGCTGTAAAGGAGGGCGCAGAGATGGAGGGGAAAGATGAGTTCGAAGGTCGAGTGTTGGTAGAGCAAGAGGGTGTGGGTGTGGGTGTAAGAGCGTAGGAGTGAGCGAGTGGGTGTGTGGGGTGAGGGAGAGAGGTGTGTGGAGAGCGGAACTATGGTTGGGTGGGGATAGGATGATAATGATGATGGATTTGAATAGGTCGCTCGCTCTCCTTGAGTTACTGTCGGGGAGGGGGATTAATGGGATTGTGCTAGGAGCTGTGCGCTGGGAATAGGCGCAAGCAAGCGTGGAATTGGGTTAGGGAACTGGCAGAGGATAATAATGGGCAAGGTATGGGGGGGGGGGGAGGTGTGTAGGTGTATAGTGGGCGGGCAGTTGGGAGCAAGTGGGCGGAAAGTCAAACGAAGGGCAAAGAACGAGCGAGACAGGCTAAGAAGAGAGACAAGTCCGACAGAGATATGGTAAATGGTGATAATGCGAAGGAGGGGTGGCCGTGAGCGAACGAAGAAACCAAAGAAACCAAGCTGTCCGCTGCCGCCGTCGTCTTCACCGTCGCAGTTGCTGCCACTGTCGTGATAGTAGCTTTCAAAGGTGGTAGTGGTGGTAGTACTCAATACCTGTAATGGTGGGTTCCGGGGCGGCGTACAGGAAGGTGTGTCTATCTGTCTCTCGTTCGCTTTCTCTAGCTCTCGCTATCTCTTGCTTCTGACACTGCTCCTGCCTGCTGACTGGTCAATAGGCTTTCTCTAGCTAGTGGTTTATAGAGTTATGGTTGCTAAATGTGCTACAGATACTACAAGTGCTACTGGAACTTCAATCTTCTCTCCCCTCTCCGGCTTCTTGAATCTCTATGATAGCTGCTGATACACCCTCTATGCGATTCTTCCTACCACTTTCCTCTGGATCTGATGTGCGCGAGTAGTACTCACTCGTATGGTGTGCGTGTATGGTGTGTATGTGTGGGTGTGTGTGTCGCAGCAGCAGCAGAAGCAGCAGAAGCAGCAGAAGCAGCAGAAGCAGCAGAAGCAAGCAAGCAAGCCATCAAGCAAGCAATCAAGCAAGCAGCAAGCGTATATCCAACTGATTGTAACAACGCAGACCTCTAGAAAGTGGAGCTTTGGATATGAAATCCAATTCCCAGATACATAGATACATACCATACATGAGGACCTCCACACCTCCACCCCCCCAAAGCCCAAGACTCTCCGGCGCTCTGTGCTCAACTTGAGGGAACGTGCGAACTGAAGTGGCCAGGCTAATCCCAAGTCGGAACTAGGAAGAGGTTCGACGGGGGGCCGCGCTTCCCTTCCAACCAACTGAGATTACCTACACATTTCAACGCTTGTAAGTTACAATACAAGGGTGGGCACTTTACATGGACAGCATTCGATTGTCCTTTCTGCCTACTCATATAAAGTGCTATACATGATGTATGTATGTATGCAGCATGTATGTATATTCCTATCCTAGAGTCAAGAGTATACAATTTTCGATTTGACACCTCTCATATTATTTTAACTTGCTTTCACTACAGGTTACTGACGCTGTCTAGATAGAGAGGAGTGGGAGTGGCAGACAAGAGCGACGGGTGTGTTTCCATCCCGAAAAAGATGGTGGACCCGGCCGTGGATCGCCGCCCGCCGTTGCAACCTGCACTGATTGGCACAGACACGATACGATATCCTTCCTTCAAGATGCCTCCTCCACTCGCTCGCTAACGAATCGCCAGCGGGATGCGATGCGGATGAGAGTAGTTAGAATGGGATCAACAAAGTGAGTGGTGGAAGCGCTCTCTCGGCGTAGAGGAAGGATTGTTTGGATAATAATCAGACTGAGATACTCTCTCCCACGTCTTGACTTTCCATACAGCTCTGCGATCGCCTTAAAAGCTAGAGAGGGGAAACGTAAATGAATGAATTAATGAATGAATGAGCGATAAGTAGTTCAAAATTAAAAAAACGGGCAGAAAAAACGAAATAAAAGGTTGAGGGAGACCTGGTCAAACAAAGAGCGTAAAACACGGGGATCGCTTGCGTCGAAGATCGGGCGATGTAAGAAGCAGAACGAACATGCAGTTTGTCAGTTTGCCCACAGCACCAACAGACAAGAAGCAAGAGAAGCCGAAGCCGATATCCTAGGCCCTCAGACGAGGGAATCTAGAAAAATAAAGTGCGACGGTTCTCGGAGAGAATTAAAGGAATTTATGGTAACTACTGGATTTCACAAGATACGGAAATTGCTAATTGAACTGGGGTAGAGCGACAAGGGCTAGAGATACTTCCGTCGCTATCCTTCTTGGAAAAATGGCAACTCGTCATTTGCAAATATTTGGTATCGAACATTCCAGAATACTTTTTCGATAAGAGCCGGGGAATGTTTGTAAATGTAAACCTAGGGAGCAAACAAGGGAGTAAAAAACAAAACAGTAAACACTCGCACGCAGTTAAACCATAAGTACCAACGGTTATCATCAAGAGCAGCACCAAACATCAAGGATATAAATAGCGCCGCGGGGAAGGTGAAGTTGTAATCGTCTGTCTGTCTGTCTGTCTGGCTGGCTGGCTGGCTGGCTGGCTGGCTGCGGGCGACCGAGCGACACAGCCAACGGCGCCTCATGAAGCGCTCTTTTCACCTAGGTATGCGATTAATTTGGTGGGCGAAAGCAGAACGACGTCAGACTCAAAGAGAGGGAAAGAGCGAATAGGATAGAGATTGAAAAAAAAAAAGGGTAGAGCACCTGGCGAACCGTTTGGTTAAAAGCGAAGAGTCGCTCAAGTCTCGTGACGACGCGTAAAGTGGTTTTCCGTGACGTGCGTAGCAGTCGGCCAAGGAAACCTAGACAGTTTGGCGGAAGGGCGCGGGACGACGCGTTGGCAGGCATCCAATTCTGAGACAATGTGACCATTCTTGATGTGGAAGTCCCAATCCCGACTCTATGGAGGAACATGAAGGGTGAAGTGGTATATGGAAATGGCGCAAATCATTTGGGATAAACACCGCTAAAAGACATCGCAAAATGGTCATATATTGTTCGAGCTTGTCTTCATTCAAGTTTCGCTTTTCATCTTCTCAATCCTTGACATTTTATATTTTTTTTTGATCTAGCATTGGTTATGAGAATGTTCTAGATGCGAATTTCCCGAGGTCATTGCGTCACGTCACATGTGCCAGGCCGGGTAACTTCTCAAAAAAGAACTTCATTACGGCAACCGCCGCTCTCGGAAACCAAACCAAACGAAAACAACTGGTCAGAGCTTAAAGGGATCTTCTTTCCTTACACCATGAAAGCTTTTTTGGCTTCAAAACTTTGAGAAATTTCATATCGCAAAACGATAGACAACAGGCACAAGAGTACCTTGGTGGCAAAAGAAAAATAAATAACCAGGGAGGCAAGCTCCCGGTTAACAGTGCAGAAACCTTCGGGCGGGAGGGAGGGAGCTACGCATACAGTCTAGCTTCGCAAACCGCACCTGATGCTGCCTGATGTTGCTGTTTCTGTCTTGCGATGGGTTCAGGCCGTTTTCTTAAAGGACCCAGCGATCTGTCACTCTCTACCTGTCACAACCCGGGTTATTGATTCCCGGACCCCGAGCTTTTTACATTTGGAGATTTAGGATCGCAAGATGTATGTATAAATTGCATGAGAGTTCTTTATGGAAGCCTTCGGACCTCCCTCCGAATTTCTTGTTCCTTTCCAGAATAATCCCCCCCTCCCCCCCCTGTCACCCTTGTTTTTTTGGAGTTGTGATCATTTTCTTTCATATCCTGGTGTTGGCAAACCACCCCTCCTCCCTGGTTTGCAACCCGTGATCATCAAAAAAGATAGTTGCGACCCCCCCGGTGATACCAACAAGAAAGAATGGCCCGCGCGAGACTCGGTAAAGGCAGATATGGGCAAATGCGATGGAGAATTTCCCTCAGAGGAGTAAGTAATCCCGGATCTCTTTTTCGCCCCACACCACGTTTCTCTAATAGTCTCAGGGTACATAGACCATTTGTTCCACCGCCTACCATCCACGGAATTTCTCATTATGTGGTGGCTGAGCTCCTTCTCGAATCTTACCGCATCACGAACTCACCGCCAAATTCAACCGCAGAAAACAAGCAGCTTCCAGAAATCTCCTCAGTTTCCCTCAATTACCAAAGCACAAATTCAATTTCCCACGTTTGGGGTGATTATTTTTATTCGTGTCAACGGGTCCCGTAGACTCTAATTGCCTTCCGAAGGTTGCTGCAATTTTAACCGCAAAGTTGTTCATCCCGGAGTACCCGCTTCTCCCCCCACCAGCCTGGAGTGCGTCATTGTCGGCTATATCACTCACAGCAGTGCAATCATGTTGGATCTTTGACATTTAATCGCGTCGGTTTTTCAAAATTCTAGGTTACGGTGGGAAGTTTTGGCAGAGGATATCTCTCGGTCGTGTCAGAGAATACATACAGGTCTGAGCAAGACTCTCTCATGAATGAGCAGTTTATGGCCAATATCTCTCAGTGACTACAACAAGGCTTTCCATCAGGGGTCACTGACAGTGTTTAGGATTGGGTTACGTGTGTTTGCCCCTATCCCCCCCACAGGAACATTCAAAATTTCCAGTTCGTTTCATGACTGTGACTTGGTTCACGCTACAAGCGCATTATTAGCCTCAGCAATATCGAGATTGATTTGCGTTCAGGGGACTCATTTCGCACAAAACGCACGCTGCAGCACCGGGTTCCGACGGGGTTACTCGAGTACTCTGCTTTCTCTATAAGAACCACCGTCCATCAGATATGGGTTACAATCATGACCATGTTGGTGATACGCTTTGCAGGATATATAAAGTGCGGTCAGAGATGTATTGGTCGCTCAATTGATACTTATGTCGATTTCAAGGAATTTTGGCTGAGCACAACAAATTTGGGAGGCCAGGCTTAGTTTCGCCAAAGGATCCTATCCGCCGTCTGACTTCACTTTGTATCTCAGAATTCTCCTAGGATCACTGGAAAAAATGGGGTTATGTTTCCAGAAGTCTGATCTATGGCCCATCGTGCACAGTGCCTTCATAGAATTGACACTTGGATGGCTTTCATTGGTGGAGCTTTCGAAATTTCGCATGTTCCTAGCCGGTAAACAATACCTTCTTCATAAGAGGCACTGAGGCCAATAACCTGCCTAGTCCATTGTGGACTGATAAAATTTCACGCGAGTATTATTCTACCCGTACATTCCTGTATTGCTGACAATACGAATCTACGGGAGGGTTTTGCTTTTTGAGATCGCGGGTAGAGAGCGTCGGTAACTTTTCATACTTTGAGGTCGGGCCGCCCTTGCGTTGTCTCGGCATCGGGAGGGTATGATAATCGGTGTTACAACTGGTACTCCTTGTCACTAGCTAGTATGACTTGCTTCTATCGCAGTGGCTGAGGGAGCAAGCCCCACCGCCTCTGTTGGGCATAGAGCTCGAGTGCAAGAGATATGTGCCAGATATATTTATTAAGGACCCTTCTTTCTCTAACAACAAGCTCGGTGCAATCAATTAACATTCGTCGAATTACGATTTCCTCATCAAGCGATACCGAATCCTGTCGACGCCTTTAAATAGAAATCTGTTATGTATCGATTAAACAACAACTGACCCGTAAGTTGCATTAAATACCATGATAGCTCCAGGCGACGGTTTGTCTCGTCGCTGCGGGGGGGGGGGGGGGGACGCATGACTACACTGGTGGGGTACTTGTTTGGTGAGACTTAATTGATAGAAGGTTTGGTGTGGTCTTTCTGGTCCCCGATACTGTATGAGTGTATAAACCGAAGATAGGATGGAAGCATCCACCGGCTACATTGATAGGTTGTATACCTACAAGAGCGTACATCGCTTGATGGACACCCGGCGCAGCATATAACTACTCTAGCTATGAGTATCACCATTTCGTCCCAGACGGGTGTCTATGTACCTGCTACCCATTTAGAGCGTCGCCAATAGTCCAATCAGTTTTCTATTCAGGCCTGACACTTCTTTGATCAGCAGCAACAGGAGGGGCCATCTCCTATGTAACAGGGATGATTGGGGGGGGGGGGGGGCGCACATGAAGGTTGGTCCAAACGGCTTATCTCAGGCCGCCGCGTGGAACAAGAGCACAGGCCTGCTTCTTATCCTACCACAGGGAAATCGTAAAATTTGTGATATAAAGGTATTAACCATTCTCGCGCGGTCCTTCAAGTTTGCGCAGTCTAATTGTCTTTGGGATGTCAGTACCGATGTTCTTGTTCCATCATTCAAGTTGTTGAGCTGAGTTGACCTCTTTCATATCAATTCCTCTTCTCAAAGAAATTCGCGGGCCGGTAGATCTTCGGGGTGATACTTGCTGTCAGCACCCCCTCTGTCCTATGAGGTAGCTAGAGGCACTTTCGGATGTATGTAAGTACTCTAGATGTACTTATGCATAACTGGAGTCACGCCAGGCAGACAAGTCCTGTACATATGTCGTTGTCGTTGCCTAGTGCCATGCGCCTCTGTCCCGCACTCGAGTTTCAGTGTGGTAGACCGGAATCGACTATGGATAACTTGATGGCAAATTGGGGACACGAATCGCTGTTAAGAATTAATACGTCCCCTATGAGAGGACCTAGAAAAGAAGAAGACCCGCAGTATCGAAACGGTTTTCTTAATACCCCGAACGTTATGTATGTATAAGTCATGTGATATCGTGCGGAGTTACTCCTGGAAACGCGAGCTAGCGACAGTGCAGACGACGCGGCGGGTAGATGAGGGTGCAATCAGCAAAGCGCGTTCCTAGAAAGGGAGTGCACACCCCTTCATGACTGGCAGAGGTTGTTGCCTTGACAACTACATGTACTGCATACACGAAAATGGTCCTAAACATGATGGTTCCATGTAGTTAACACTCTTCTTCTCTCCGCATCTTAACTGCATGTCCATCCTCATCCTCTAGTCAACAATAACATTGGACGGTTGCTTCCCATTCTCCGTACTTAGAAAGTCATATTCAAATAAAACAGATCCCCGGATCTGTTTATCTCCTTTCCCCTCCATCCCTTTTTTTTTTTTTTTTTTTTTTTTTTTCTCTTCTGCAGCACCGTCGCGCCCCTCCCCCACCTGTTTTTGGCAACTTTACGCCTCTTATTTTCAAAATTCAAAGCGCATTCTTTTCTTTTACATACTAACCTTTAACTGAGCAATGGACGCTAAAGTGAGTGTGCTTCTCCGAGATTCTTCTTATACTCTCATACTATGAATTTCGCACTCTTGGATGCGCTACGAAATATTCAAGACACATTCCATGATCTTGATACATACCCACATATCCTCATATATGAACACGCTCCCAATCCCCCCATTCCACCCTTACCTATCATCGTTCTACTATACTTATCAACACGTCCCGAGTGCTCACAACTTCTACAACATCTACAACATCGCTAACAATCACGCGTCTTTAACAGCCTCAACGCCCACCCCGCGCAATCCGTGTTCGTCAAGACGAGAACGCAATCCGCACCGTTAACAAAAAAGGATTAACTACAGCTATCGCTACTGTAGCATTGAAAAGCATGGACCCTCAGAAAGGAGCTGTTGGTCTTAAAGCTGGTCCAAGAAGAACCGCGTTTGGTGATGTTAGCAACACCGCGAAGAACGTTTCGGAGGCCGCAAAGAACGCGAAAAGTACTTTTACCATCGTAGACGAAAAGCAAATTGTCCAAAAGAGTACCGGCGCGATCTCAAAGCCTGCTCAGAGAAACCTCAAGGGAATTCCCTCTGCTGTTCAGCCTTCTCATATTCCTGCTTCCCGAAATGTTCGAAAGCCAGCTGTCTACCAGGATAAGAAACCGAGCCCGGTAAGGCCTAGCCCTAAGAGGCCTAGTCCTGCAAAGGTCTCCAGGGATGCCATCGCGAAGAAAGAGTCCCAGTATATTCAGGCCACCCGCCACAATGGTGTTACCAAGGCGATTTCTCGACCTTTATCGAGCCTTCTCAACTCAAAGCATGGCTTGTCACAGGACGAGGCAGCTGTTCACTCTGATCAGCTCTCGAACCTTTACTCTGGATATAATGACGATGAAGATGATGATAACAATGGTGTTGAGATTGAGGAGTATGAAGAGGATGATTACGCAAGCGATGACCATGAGCAGAGGCTAGAGGGCGATAAACTCCGTGTCAAATCAAGGAATGAGGTTATTTCTGACGTTGAGAGTGATGAGGGTGAGGACTACGATGACCTCACAACCGCAGTCAGGGGCGATAACACTACTGGAGTTACATTTCCTCTACCGCTCGTGCCCAGGTGGACTTCACAGGCCAAAAAGGAGATTCAGTCTGTAAACCAGCAGTTCAATGCATATGATGAGGAAGATGAGGGTGACATCTCAATGGTTGCTGAGTACGGGGAGGAGATCTTCGAGTACATGCGTGAGCTTGAGGTATGAATTACCACTTATAAAGTTGACTCCCTACTAATATGATTCTACAGGTTAAATTGTTGCCCAATGCGTCATATATGGATCACCAATCAGAGATTCAGTGGTCTATGCGCGCCATTCTCATGGATTGGCTCGTCCAGGTCCACACCCGCTTCAACCTTCTCCCTGAAACACTGTTTCTCTGCCAGAATTATGTTGACCGTTTCCTCTCATCGAAAGTTGTGTCTCTTGGTAAGCTCCAACTTGTCGGTGCTACCGCTTTATTCGTTGCTGCCAAGTATGAGGAAATCAATTGCCCATCCGTGCACGAGATTGTCTATATGGTTGATAACGGCTATACCGCGGAGGAGATCTTGAAGGCGGAGAGATTCATGCTGTCCATGTTGAATTTTGAACTTGGCTGGCCGGGACCAATGAGCTTCCTTCGTCGCATTAGTAAGGCCGACGATTACGACCTTGAGACAAGAACCTTGGCCAAGTACTTTTTGGAGGTTACCATCATGGATGAGAGATTTGTGGGCAGCCCGCCCAGCTTTTTGGCAGCTGGTGCACATTACTTGGCGAGGCACATGCTGAAGAAGGGTGACTGGGTGAGTTCCTCTTATACTATCCTATCTATGATTTCCTTAGCTAACCATGACTATAGTCACCTGCTCATACCTTCTTCTCCGGGTATACTGGTGCCCAGTTGGAGCCACTCGCCCATACACTGATTGAGTGCTGTGAGAACCCCAAGACTCATCATGGTGCCGTTTACGAAAAATTCGCCGACAGGCGTTACAAAAGGGCTAGCTTATACGTGCAGACCTGGATCAACAAGGAAAATTCTGAGGGCTCAGAGGAAGAGGTGGAGCAGTAGTGCTCGACTTCGACTCTTTCTATCCCGGCCTTCCCATGCATTTATCCTAATTCTCGATTTGACATCCTTACCATCACCACGGTGAATACGGTGAATATCATCTAATATCAATTAATGCGGGAAGTTTTTTGAGGGGAAAGGGGTAAGGAGAATCTGGGATAGAGTAAGGTACATGGGCCATGCAATGTGGGATGGGGGTTACGCGCATCTATGCTCTCGTTTCTATCAGCAGGAGTTAAGTGGTTGTCTGCGATGAGTCTTGTGTTATATTGTTTTCATCTTATCCAGGGGCTGTTTTTTCTTTCTTTTTCTTTTTCTTCCTACTTTACTAACTTAGAGCAACGATTATGGGAGTGGCTTTTGTGCCCAACGGTTGATAAGTGCTTGTCACGTTTTACCATTATCCTGCAAATTACGGGCACGTGCTGCAACGCTGTACTGTATATCTTAACCTCATCCGCGTTTGGCATTTTAGCACTATTTCTCACACTTACGCGCACTTGCCGTGCATCTCTCATACTAATTGTTATTATTGCGGGGCGGATTTCGCAGCCGGATGCGGGGGGGGGTGGGGATTCTAACGTCAAGGCCGGCGATAGAGGGTTATAATGGATAGATATCATGAGCAGCACATTAATACTCGCGGATGATATGGGGCTTTCTTGTCAATATGGGGATCGTTCTTTCCCTTTTTTGCTACATCCTCTCCTTATTCATAAATTCTTTCTCTGTTTCGGATATTATTTCCTTTCTCGGAGTTGGACTGCTTTCCTCTGTTTTTATTACAGCTGAGCTACATTTGGGGGGCTTTTGTTTCATGATTGTCTTTTATTGTTTTGGGTTGTTGGGATAAACTGGTTTTGTAATTTTTTCTTCATGATATACTTCTTATGAGGATTATGGGCTTAATGAGTGATGGCTTGATTGTTGAAGTTTTTCTCTTTTTTTCTTTTTTATACTATTTTTTTTATTACTACCTTGTACTAGTTATCTTCACTATCAAGAGGAAAAACCGGATACAAAATGTCTTCACTATCAAGAGGAAAAACCGGATACAAAATGGCCATTCCACCAAACACCTGAACTTGTCGAGGGGATGTTTTGATCGAACGCGATGATTGGCGGCGTGGTTTGTTTACGCGTTTCTGCACCACCACCAGACAGGTGCATCAGTGGTTGACATCTACCTACCAATCAATGGTGCGACCGGGGTCGCTGCTTTTGCTTGTTTACTGTTTTTGTTGTGGGTGATGAAACTACCTCGTGATGACAGCCACCGTTTCGACTGGTGTGTGGGTTGCGGGGTAGCTGCCGTTGGTGTAGGCTGGGTAGAGGGAAGGGCGCCGATGACGCAGTTGTATACCAGGGGTGGTGGGCAAGGTGGGACTAGTGAGGTAGTCGATCACAGGTTGTCACTCGGGTAATTGGGCGTTGGAGTTGGTTTTATAATTTCGGTTTTGGCATGTGTGGTGGGTGGGGTTTGGGGGTGGGGTTTTGGAGTCGTGGGGTGAAGAGGTGATTGGGATGGGGGTTGTGTGTGGGGTTGTGGGGTTGTGGGGAGTGGAGTAGTTCTTGTGCCTGTGGGGTGGGGTGGATGGATGGATGCTAACTACTATATGTAGGTCTGCGGTTGTTGGAGTGAGGTAGTGCTGTTTCTTGTGGAGACATTTTGGAAATTGTTGGTGCTGTATAGTGTACGTGGGCGGATGCGTGGGTCTTGAGATAGATGGACGGGTAGATGGGTGGTTGAGGGGATGGCAACTGTGATGATGAGGAACGGGGGAGGAGCTTGAGATAGTTGTGTATGCGTTATTTTGGGCGCTGACTGTTGGATCTTTGATACTGAAGGTAGTAGAGGAGAGGAATAACGGCATATATATCAGAGAAAGAGGGGAGGGGGGGTTCTACCTCTACATAACCTACACTTTGGAATATCAGTGTCAGCTATTCATGTGTGAGGTTTTCTAGTCCTTCTTAGGATTTAAAATAAAGGGTTTGAGTACCCCATAAATACACACTCGGGCACTAATTATAACTGTGCCAAGGCTGTATAGATAATACCTTTGCCTCTAGTGATGGGCAAGAGACGAGACGAGACGAGACCTGGCTTAATCTCGTCTCGTCTTGCGTCTGGTCCTGAGACAAAGTCTTGCACTTTTATTAGACAAAGTTGAAGACGAGACTTGACTTGGCCCCGTCTCGTCTCGCACTTAGCCTCGTCTCGCACTTAGCCTCGTCTCGTGCCCATCATTATTTGCCTCACGAGCTCGAGGGCCGTTCATCCCTCTAGCTAGTCTAGAGGTAGAGGGCTATACCTCGCCCCGCTCGAGAAAATGGCGATATCTCGAGGAAGGGTGCTCCAGATGTTTCTTGCACAGTAGTTATTGATGTCTTTTTGGGTTAGCCGTGTGACTGGCTACCTAGATAGACCGCGAGTAGCAGGGGAATACATCTTGAACATGTTCGCGCTAGGCGGGTCCCTCGAGTTGAGGCCTCAAACGGAGCTAGAGATACCGATGCATTGTGGACGGCACCGTGCCCACGTGCATTTAAAACAGAATAATTGCGCGAGGCCTGCTATGTTACGGTCAGATGCAATCGATGCAAAGGTGGGTGAACTTGAGGATATAAAGGCCCTGCAATTAGGTTGATGCGAACAGTTGAATTACAAGATCTGCCCACTCGGGAAAGAGTAGTAACGGTCTTTTCCTGTAAGGAAGGAGACGGGGTGGGTGGCTATGTATCGTTTGGGTTTTGATGATTTATCTAGTTGATGGTGAGATGGGGGGGGAGTAAGTAGGGGAAATCAACGATCGAATCTTGGGCGCATGTATAAGGGCCCCTCATGAGCGATAGAAGAACTTCTACCCTCCCCCCGATTGTTCAATAGAGTTGACTGCTTTCTATTCATACAGGGAATCGTAATATTATATATTAGCCATGATATTGAAATACCACGACAAAAGACAGTGATAACAATCTATATACAGTGGGTATGCCCAAATACGTTTACAGATACATACTAATACCAGTGCCGTTCCGGATAATCCATTGTCTAGCTGGCTAGTTGGGCCGTCGTTAAATCTCTATTTTGCGGTTTAGGGTGGGGTAGGGTACAATAGATATAAACCCACCTTTTTTGCACAAGAGTGCGGCTAAGATCTCGAGGTTATTGGGCCGCTTGTAGTAGCTAGCTAGCTATAGAGTTAGCTGCAACCTGCCGCGGCGCCTCTGGTCTTTAACGGGGATTATATGCTTAGCGCTCCCCATAGTGGATGTAGCGAATAGGTAATCCCATGAAATGCTTCGACAGCTCTTCACAGAATCGACCGAGATGGCCGTTTTCGTACGTAATATATAGAGCGTTCAACAGCGAAACTGGCACGCGGTTTGGGTATTTCCCGGGATTGTGATCGTATTACGGTACATGTGTTTATATGTACTTATATTGGGCATTTGATCAAAGGTGATGAGATTGTCTGGGAGGGTCTTGCGACAAGATAGGAAAACTGACTAGCCTTTTCGGGCTCCAGGGACGGTAGAATAGTTAGATCGTTATGTAAAGACACATGATGCTGCCCCCGATCGGGAGCATCTTCATATATATTCTTGGGAAGTATTAATTGCTGTAATATAGAGAATATAGCGTTAATACATGTTAAATTAAAGGTGCTTCCGTGCCGTAACATCCGGGTCACTTAATAATTTATTGTGTCGAAAGAGATTGGAAGTTGAGCTTTACTATGGAGTTTCAAGCCCATTTCCCACCGCTCTATTTCGTAACTTTCGGCCTATTCTACTTGTGGTCTTATAATATGAGCGTAAGCCATTTTCAGCTCCAGAGTTTAGTCAGCATGTTCATTGGTCATGTTCATTGGTCGGGTTACCGCAACACCCCCCATATGTTCTTTTATGTATAGATTATACGTAGAATACTCTAACGAGTTTTTCTCGTGTTCATGTCGAATCCGCGTCGGCCACTAACTAGGTCACCGAGCTCATTTTAGAATATATCGATATTAGGATATGCACATGAAACGCTTATTGGGAATCTCATTAGAGATTGGTATATGATCTAGCGTAGGAGTATGTCACCAGTGATACCTCCTGGTGGCTTTTAATACCAGAGAACCACTCGGAATGGAGAAACTTCTGTATGATGTGTATCGGGTACGGTGCGGGGAAGGGCCAGTACCATCGGTGAATGGTTAACTCATGTCGCACACTGAAGCTCGATGGAATGGTCCATGTTAGATATTGTATGTTACCCCCCCCCCCCCACTCCCTCTTCTTTCTTTTACGATTTGTGAATGGATATATCGATCTTAAGTAGCCCTATGGAGCGCGCCATGAAGAGATAATGAGGATCCAGGCCGTCGAGTACATTGATCGAAAAGCATCCTATCCTCATGCCAGCTGACCATTTGGCCTGAGTTTTATTGTGGGCGGATAAGGGCCCCGTAATATTTTGATACTTTTTCTGTTTCTTTTTGCAACATACCCTCATGATCAACAGAGCGAAACACTCTGAATAAGGCCGGCGCGGGACCTCTGCGAGGATGCTGTCTTATAGTGCATTACCAAAGTTTCAGTCGATTAGGAGTGCATATACTTCATGTGAAGAGAGAGTCCCCCCCCCCCCACCGCAGTAGCAGTCTTGCGTAACCCATTATCATAACGTGGAGAACCACGGCTTTTACATATGGTGAACTAATAGAAAAGAGTTCTAGAATGCATGCCGGCGGCGGCTGGGCTGGGCTGGGCTGGAAAAGATTATTCCAGAAGTCGTCGCCAATACCATACGTACTAGCGTACAGGGGGAGAAGTTGGAATAGCCAGGCTATCAGTTGGCGTGACTTTACACCTTAACTGCTGTGGCTGAGCGTCTTGGGCGTTCCAACTTCACCCCCCGTACGCTAGTACGTACTCTCATATTAGTGTGAAGATGTACTTCAAGATATTTGTCGTTGACCTGGTCCGTGCGGGTTTCGTTTCAGAGTGCGCTACGTATCAGTCATTGCGGGGGAGTTTTGGGGTAGAGCATGCAAGGTTGACAGACGCGCGGTCAATGATATGGATACATACGTCTTGACCTCTCTTTCGAGGCTTTAGAATCAATTGGATCATCTCCCCCCCCCCCCCTGCCTTCCTTCTGTCTCCATATCTAGGCATGGCGGGTAATTTATCGAAAGCACATGTAGCTTAGTAGCTCTCTAAAGATCCAAAGCTTATACGTAAAGTACAATAATTGGAGGATACCAGACGCGGGGTAATCAGCTCTCCAAACATGCATCTCACCCCTATGATCTTGAACAAGCTGAGAGTTCTGATACCTGCTGAGACAAAGAATGATGTCTGTCGCCTTCGAACATATGTGCTATCACACAGCCCAGTTTCTGCGAAATTTACTGGTTGATTGATATTTGATCAACGGTTTGAGGTGCGCAGATCGTTATTCTCGCCAAATAGCTTGAATTAATCCCCTCCGGAGCTCAGGAGTGATTGTGTGGTCATGTTACGTCACGTCGCCCTCAAACCTCACCTTTCATTTCTCCCCCGCGTCTCATATTAGTAGCTATTCAATCACTTGACGCATCTTAATAATTTGAGTAATCAGCGGTTCCTTTTGACCAATGACATATCCATCTCGCCGACAATAATTCATAGTAGCTCGGCGAATGATAGCCCAGAATTACTGAGTATCCAGGTCAATGAGTCTATCCAAAGCTCCTATTGGTCCACACACCCCTGCCCGCGCCTGTACTGACAAGATCTTATCGTCCAGGGTGACTTTACAGGGAACCAGATCATAATGTATCACTCACGTATCAAACAAGCATGTGTCCTTGCCGATCGCTTGGATCATCCATTACTGGCTGCCTTTAGCCTGTATGCAAAATGGCCACCATACAAAAGAGATCTGTTTTAGCCAGTACTGAGATTAGTTTGGATTTGGTTTCAGGATTAGTTATGCGTGGAGCCGTTTGACTGCATACATAGAACCCTCAGAGCACCGTGAGGCAAGCTTGATACGGGGATAAACGACCAATCAGGGCCAGCGCCGCACTCGGGATCACATGTAGGACGCAATGAGATGGGATCTCAGATGAGATGCCGAATGCGGTCCGATTCGGAACATACTGCTATCTATGAACTAGGTAAAAGGCCTCAAATAGGCAAAGAAGGAAAAGTATATCGAATGCTCAAATATAGGCCGTCTTAATTAAGAAAAATATCCTAGGATGGCTAGATCCGCTAAAAAGGCCGCGATATCATCCTTCGTAAAGGTAAACGCTAACTCTCTCACCGCTTCCAATTTTTCTTCAGGAAGCTCCGTTAAAGAGATCCAAGTGCAATTCTCCTTCTAGGATTCTGCAAGCCGTCTAGTATTAATTTGGCACCCCTGACATGGTTTTTGGTTATTTTTTCCTGCTCATCGAGGCTTTAATAGAAGAGATGATCAAATAGACTTTGTCCAAAAGCGCCAACATTCTTGGTGAAGGTAGTAGTGGTTGCTCGGGGTTGGTGGAAAAGGGGGTTGATGGGCCCATAAGGTAAGGGATTCATAAGGGGGTGTTTGGAATGTGGATTTATCTTCCTATATCTCAATCAGATAATTTTTTTTGATTTTGATATCCCGAGAGCCTTTACAGAAGCGAATAAAGTGTAGATGAGGCAGCGTGTTTGGAATCCGTTAGAAATGGATTCAAGCGATATCCTTGGTATCTAAAACCCTTCATATACAAAATATGACACCTATTATCGACCGCGGAACCACAATATTGACGCTGCATGCGTCCTGATAAGTGTTCACAAACTATCACTCGCACCACCAATAAGTAGCTGTGAGTGGCCCGGAACTGACAAACACATAATCCCTTATTTATCCAAGTAAGATAAGATGTTCTATCCTGAAGTACAAGTCTTTCCTCCACGACGGCTTTGCATTTTTCGCACATATCTGTTCTCGACCAATTACTCTGATTGTGTGCCTGATCGACTAATACCAATGTTTCAAACACTAACGTTCGGCGACCTCGCGCATCGTGTAACTTGCGCAGAGATATATTTGGTGAGACATGCGTCTGCCTGCGCTCTCAATGTCGCCAATCACCATTGTCTTGGCAAAAACAAAGTGCCGATTCCGAGGGACCGATAGTCTGGATTTAATAACTTTTTTTTTTTTAATTGCTCTTTTGACAACTCCCAGGTACTCTATCTTGACATTTTTTTTCCTGTCAGAACGCAGACACCCTAACCATAATCAAGGTATTCGGAAATTAAATCGCATTAAGCGAATATTGAAAATGATGGTAACCCACGAGGGCGGATAGGACACTCCGGAGGAGAAACACCCGTTTTAGATACCAACGGGTACATCTTAGTCAGTCTTGCACTAGGGGCGGAAGAAAACATGCAAGTGAAGGGCATCCAGCAGGGACCGGTCTGTATCCTTCCAAAAACAGCCCCTCTACCCCCCCCCCCCCCCTCTCCTGTCAAATGAAGCGGAGGCCCGTGGCACCATGACGTTGATGGAGAGAGAAAGCGGCGATTTTCCAGAACATCTTTGCGAATACGAGATTCACAGCGAAGATCAAGAAGTAGTCATGAGCGGTTCGGTGTTGTGGCTGGACCGTTATCCCTGTCTTATCTGAAACGAGCGGAGAAATGGGAACTCGAGAAGCGAGATCCCGTGCCCCGCACAAGTGTTAGTGATAGTGTTGGGTGTATGTATGTGCTCTAATGGGGGGCTTAAGCAAGGCGAGGGGAAGGATTATGTGGGAAAGGGTACGTAAAGGCCGTAAGTAGAGTAAGGTCTTGTAAAAAAAATCTTCCGATGAACTTCTTACTCCTCTTCTTATTCCCGTGTACGACCACCTACTTTATACCGTGCTTCAGCCGTTCTTTTCTTCGTCCCTTCCCCATATATCCCTTCCCTATTCTCTTGTTTCAAGTTCCAGTTCAGTTACTTTTCACTTTCATTAGCCCTTTCCGCAGAGCGAGCATGCAAACAGAAATATCTTCATAATACCTATTGCCCCCCCCTAACTATTCTTCATTATTATAACCATGGCCGCCGACGAAGAACTTGCCCTCATCATCGTGTTTGTAAACTTTTGCAGCGCCATCTGGAGCTACTTTTGCATCACCGCGTCGCTGGACCGGCGCAACAGAGCCTACGACGTTATCCACGATTCCGAGGTAATCTGGCATGCATTCTGGTCTTCCTGTCAGGTACATCCTCAATCCTTCCTGATTCTTTTTTTTGATCCAACAATCATGCTATGACTATCGAATCAACCAAACCAATTAACAAACAAACAATAAGAAATACTAACCTTGAAAAAAAAAATTGATAGACCTTTGCAATCCTAGTTTCGATAACAAACGTCTCCCTGGTGATCTACATCACAATCCGCACCTTTGGCTCGTTCATGGGCCGGCTCAAAAGTACCCAGGGTATCACCAGAAAGGCAGCGATTGGCTTTTGTGGTGTTGCGGCGCTGCTATTACTACTACCGGCTAGCTTTATCCCCTGGAACCTGACGAGGATTAACACGGATAGACTCGATGAGAACATTTTCATACACTGTGAGTTTTTTCTTCTTTCTTTTTTCCCTTCCCCTTCCCGTTTTCTTCGGGATGAGTGTGCTGATGGTTACGAAGGGGATGGATAGAACGGATGGTGCAGTGGAGTGGAGTGGTAGGGAGTGTATCCCGGGAACGGGGCCGCCCGTTGGGTTGGGTTGTACTAGGAGTGGTCTAGCTTGGTGCTACTAGCGTGCCCTACTCTGCCTGTTCTACCAAACTCGGCACTTTTATGCCCTTGCCAAGACAAAACACTCTATCTGGGACCCGTACGTCTGTGGTAAGAGTCGTTTTTGCGTCACCACTCGGGCAGTCTTTTTTTTTTTTTTTTTTTTTTTGCATTTTGATGGAACGATGGCGAGTGAGCGGCCGGAGCTCTCTTTTCCGTTCGTTGGTGCTGCCTCGGTATTTTTTTTTTTCGTTGGGAGGCGAGAGAGTACTGTTGTTTGTTGGTTGAGGGGGTGATCTGTGTTTTGTTTGGGTTTCAAACGGTGTTTGGGGCGGCGTTTTATCAACTTTTTTTTTTTTTTTTTTTTGTGTGTGGGGGGTCGCTCATTCATTTATTGGGGTTATTTTTTTTTTTTTTTTTTTTTTTGCTGTCGTCTGCGGTTGGTTGGTTGCTTTCTTTTGTTGGGGCGCATGCGTGGTGGGGTTTTTGTTTATGATGGGAAGGGATTTTTTGTTTGTAGGGTGGAGGTGGGGAGGTAATATCGACAGACATATAGGTAGGCGTCTATCGCTACTTTGTGTGCGGGTGCGGTGTAACGTGAGGTTGGGGTCGATGCTATCTGATTAGATTGTCATGTCACTCGAGGATAGTTGTATGACTAAACTCAATACCGGCCGGATTGCACGGGTTATTGTGTCCCGGTGCTTCGTATGTACATGTAGCTCGTGACCAAAAGGAGAGCTTATAAATTCTGTAATAAAGCTATAGGAGTACCAAGGCTGGACGTGCGAGATATTTTGGGTGAGTCTACAACAAAACCTATCATGATTCCACCCTCTCGGAATTCCACTTCCAGCGGTTGGAGGGAACAATACGTGTAGATTGCTAGCAAATACCTCTCTCTAAATTCCGTCCCTACGATAATTCCGGTAAAATTTGGCCACGATGGGGGCGGTGTTATGATGGTTCAAGTTGTACCTTGATTCTTTTATCAATTATCTCAGCAGCTGTACCACTGGCAAGACCCCATACAGATCTGAGGTCTTGGCACGTGCATTTTTTCAAGATGCTTTGCTTTACCAGCTCTGTCATGTCCAGGTGGTTGTTATCTTTGGGGGGCCGGGGCTTCTTCTGGATGGAGTTTGAGGTAGTTGAGTTGGAATTATATCTTGAAGTTGTGGGCTACCACCCGGGTGGTTAATTGAGATTGATCCATGGAGAATCTCTCTCATGCATGCATTTGGGGGAATGCCGAACTGCGCTGGGACTCGACGTTGCATGCAACCCAACTACAGTACCTATTCCCTCGATCACCTAAATAATCCTTGTTCGGCATTCCTCCAACCTTCGGCATACCTACCCCCCAAAGGCGAGTCTAGCATTATCATTATCGCACCCTATTAGGAAGCGCGAGCTGACTACATGTATATTAATGTAGGGCAGCAATGCAACGCAATGTTTGTAGCATATATATCAAAGCACCGCGGCGGAAATCATTCACCAAGAATCGAGATTCCACATCAAGTGTCTTGATCCTCCGGCAGCGTTGTTGGGTGTGGTTTTGCGGCGCACTAGGCACACGGGTCTCTGTACATTAGCTAGCTAGCTGGATATCCTGCGGCTGTGCATCGACCTGGCCTGGAGTGTGTAGTGCTAGTACATGTAGGAGGTACAGACTGGAGAGCGGTCCATCGGACGGGAGTGGATGGCCCTGGTCCTAGGCCAACTGCATAGCTAGTATCTAAACAGCTGCACTTAACTCAACGGCCCCATTCCCACACTGACTAGGCCGCTATGGCCGCGGTTTATACACATTGTCAGTCCGATCCGCCGAGCCAAAGAGTTGTGGTCCCACGGCGCGCGGTTTCTGTTTTTGGTTGCATGTGGTTAGCGGCATGGTGCTAGCTGGCTGGGCTGTGAAGGGGATATACAGAAGTGTTTGTGATGAAATGTTTTTACAAAATCGGCGGGCAGAAGCATTCCAATATCACAGAAGTCTAATATCAACTTTGGACACCATTGACTGATGATATTTTGAACGCCTTGGCTCGTAATCTGGGCCGGACATGCAGCAGAGTGGCTGTAGATTTGCCGTAAGAACTTGGCCATCCCCGGCCTCATCAGGTGCTGGCTGGTTGAAGGGTGTACATCTTATCCGCTAATAGTAACCTCGACCCCATATGCACAGCCAATATTTTCGAGTTTTTACGTCTGGGTATATAACCATAAACAGCACAGGATAGCCATACATACCGGCCTCCCCCTGCTATATCTGTACTCTACAAGTCCGTGTACCGGATCTCCACCCATGCACGGAACCAAACAGGCTTCTAGAAAACCAAACCGCCCACCGAAAGGGGGGTTTGTTGTCGGTATCGATAACTTAGGGTTAGGGCTAGGGTTGTTGGCGGGGCTGGTTTCATTGGCGTTTGTGGTGTCGTGAAAGCCCGGAGTGGTGAAAAATCTACCTGGCAACCGGGGGTTCTCCACTACAATGTTTTACCACTCCTTTTTTACCAATTCGAAGATGTGCCAACCGGTACCCCCAAAAAGACTTTACCTGTGTTTATCGTTATAATTAGTTGCGTTGCGGCTCTACACTTCCACCTAGTTTGGGTGGTAATTGGCCCTTTCACGAAAACCTTTTGGGTGGGAGCTCTACGTGTAGGTATCCCTTCGTCTGGCAAAGGGTGCTGACCCCCGAGAAAAAGAAAATGTGGGTGGCTTTACTGCATGTAGTTATCTCTCTTCAAAGAGGTAGTAGATGTCTATATCGCTATTATCCCGTAATTAGTGCATGGGAGATCTGAGTTGACTTGATAGTTGTGATGGTGTGAAGGCCAACTAGAGGATTGAGATGTGGAGAGTGCCTTGATATAGCTGCTGAATCAAATAAGGTCCCACTAGCGCAAAGCTTAAGAATTTTGCCCCTAAAGGCAAAGAGAAGACTAGTCGTTCATTGTAGCCCTCTAGAGAGTATGCTGACCCCCCAAAGGAGAAGCGGGTTTTGCGTGGCTCTGCTGATAGATCCTGTTATCTCACTTATCAAATAGCAGATCTCCCATACGAATCCATCTCCTCCATTGATCAACTGAGGGGGGTTGGCAGTTAGTAGACTAGGTTAGGGATATATAGGCTTTAATTACTTGCTGTGCTGGGTGGGTATAGTACAAGAAAGTTGGGCGGGGTGCATACATACAGTTTCCGTGATCGTTATTTGGAAAACCAGGGTAGGCGAGCGCCACAAATATTTTCCAAATAGTGGTCACGGAAACTGTGCTATATCCTGCCAGGGTATGTTCGCTTGCCTGGAAGTACCGGGTGTTAACGGTAAATACGAAGAATCTGATAAAGGAATCTTGCTGTGAAATAGGTGCGTTTATCTTATCTGATTCTCGGTATTTATTGTTAACCCCCCGGTACAATAGGTACATGCATGACACCCCATCTGATAGCACCCACTCACTACACACCAACCACAGCAGCCGCGCGCTTCTTCTACATGCATACACGCACCCATATGCCGGGGAGTGGTCATCATAGCCATCAATTTTCCACATATAAAACGACCACCATACCACCGCCATGGCTTAGGTGACCGGCCACTCAAATAGCGCCTAGAACATACGTACCAACCCACCCCTTCCACGCCCGTTTTTTTCGTAGTATGTAGGTACTTTCAGGTTCTTACTCAAGGGGGTCAAGATGTGCACTGTGCGCTACATGTAGGTGCATAGATACTTTCCAGCGCCCTAGTACAGTCTGCCAATACACCCCTATAATGTGGTGGTTGGGGGGGGGGGGAGGTCTATATGTAGATGACGGGATTGTGGGGGGGAGGGAGGTGAATGTGGATGGGAGGTCTATATGTAGATGATGAGATCTGTTTGGCGGATTCTACCTGCGGAGGTCAGCGTTTTACTGGTGGGGCATGTATGTACGTACCTACATCCACCACTAGCACCTACATACACAACTACTAGACCACACACCGCCAGCAGACCCCCCCCCCCCAATCGAGCATCAAAAGAAACCCACCCCCAAAATACCCACAAAACGACCATTACCCACATCCATAGAATAGCGCGTATTGGCCAAACCCATATTTTGAGCCCTTGGCGGGGGGGCTATCCACACCAAAAACCGGTCGTCAAGAAGTAAATATTTAGGCTCGGAAGTTGTTGGCCAATCTGGCTGCCACTACATACATACAACCATCCGGTAACAACCCACCCCTCAGCCGCCGGTACTTCTCTCTTTCTGGGATGGAAGCTAGGGCATCATACTATGTCGCGGTGTACCTATGTCGCTGTAACGTACATACCCGCGTGCATTGCATCCCTATGTATGCTAGTGTGTGTTTACCTGCTAGGGACCGGTTAGTGTAGTGTGTTTTGGCTATTGGGCGGCTTATTCACGATTTATCACTCGAGACAATATAACCCTAGCCCTGACCTACGATATATCGCCGCTGAGGAAGTAAAGGTTTTGGACAGAGCGACTACGAATTTCTATATCAGCGCACATGGATACATCTAGAGCCTGCTACAAGCGCTCCCACCACCCACCCACGCCGCCACACCCGCCACCAATCCCTCAACCTCCTCCGCTGTATTCCCCGCATGCACACAAACCCTCACTCGCTCCGTGCCCCTCGGCACAGTCGGGTAGACGATGGGTCTCGCCACGAACCCCCGTCCCTGCAGGCATGACGCTAGGCTCCGTGGCTCGGGCGTTAGTAGCGCGATGATGGGGGTGGTGCGCCGCGGCGGGAGCGTCAAGAGCGGTGATGATGGGAGTTGCGCGAGGAGTGTGTGCAGGTGCGAGATGAGTGTGTGGAGGTGTGTTTTTAGGGTTGTGGCGTGTGGGGTGGTGAGGAGTGTGTAGGATGCTGAGATGCAGGCGAGGGAGGGGAAGGAGAGGCTGGTGGTGTAGATGAGGGGGCGGGCGTAGTTGATTAGGTATTCGCGTGTGAGGGGGGTGGTGAGGAGTATGGCTGTGAATATTGTCAGTAGACGATGATATCAAAAGCTCCTTTTTCAAAAGGGTGGACACCCACCCCCATTACAAGCAAGCGCCTTCCCAAACGTATGCAGCCTCGCAAAGACCCTCCCCTCCAACCCAAGCTCACACACCAACCCCCTCCCCTCCCCACCACCCCGTCGCATGCGCCTCATCCACCACAAACAGCGCCCCGCGCTCCAGAACCCCATCCGCAACCTCCACCATCTCCCTCAACGGCGCCAGGTCCCCATCCATCGAATACAAACTCTCCACCGCCACAAACACATTCACCCCCCCCTCCCCCTGCGAGACCCTCTCAAGCACCTGCCGGAACGACACCAAGCAATTATGTGCAAACGACTCCCTCGAGGCCCTCGACGCCCTCATCCCCTCGTGCACACTGGCGTGTATGTACTCGTCATACACAACCACGTCCCCACGCTGCGGCACACAGGCAAAGAACCCCGCGTTTGCGTCAAAGCCGCTATTGAACAGGAGGCCCGCCTGCGCTCCATGATACGCTGCGATCCGTCGCTCTAGGTCCTCTGCGTAGTGTGAGTTCCCGTCGAGGAGGCGGGACCCCCCGGAGCCGAGGGGGTGCGTGGGGTGCGCATTGAGCTCTGCGAGGAGCTGCTGCCGCAGCAGTGGCGAGCGGGAGAGCGAGAGAAAGTCGTTGGATGAGAAGTCGATGCTGTTTGGGGCCGGTAGGCTGAGTTGTCGGAGGCGGGAGAGGGACTGCCGGTTTGTGAGGGACGAAGAGAGCGCAGACTCGATGGGGGGGATGGGGTCCTTGGTTTTCGGCATTGAATTGATTTGGTCTGGGGGATTGGCAATATAAAGAGATTGAGAAGGAGGAGGGAAAGGGATATATCTTCTTCCCCCCCCCCCCCCTCCCCTCCCCCGGCTTATTACATACAAACCCCTGTAATTAACTCATCCCATCAAAAAGCAAACCTCTGCCCCCGCCCCCGCACCCGAGGCTAAAAAAGAAAAAAGAAAGAAAAAAGAAAGAAAAAAGAAAGAAAAAAGAAAGAAAAACCTCCAAATATAACTTAGATAGCCTCTGTAAATACATGATATAGTTCCCCCAAAGATTATCCGCAATGCCGCTCCCTTCCCCCCTCATCCGCACACTCCGCACCTTCCAGATCTACGGCGCAAATACCAACATCGGGAAAACAATCTTCAGCACTATACTCTCAAAGGCGAGCATAAAGCATTTCCCGGCCGAGGCGACATTCTACATAAAGCCCATCTCGACCGGCGCGCCCGCAGATGCGGATGACAGCCATGTATCGCGGTATTCGGGGGGCGGTGTGGCAACAGAGTGTCTATTCCAGTACAAGGAGCCCGTGAGCCCGCATTTGGTTTCTGTCAATGTGAGTAGTTGTATGTACAGTAGAATGTAGAAGTGGGATAAGTATGGAGTAAGAAGGGCTGACAGAGAATATCATGAGGAATTGATATAGCCCCCATCCGACGCCTCGATCCTGTCTCTGATCCGTGCCCGGATATCCGTGTATGCCTCCCAGGCCACACCCTCAGGCACGTTATTCGTGGAGACGGCAGGCGGCGTACACTCGCCCACGCTCTCTGGAACCCCGCAGGTAGACCTCTACCGTCCGCTGCGCCTCCCTGTCCTGTTGGTGGCCGACCACCGCCTTGGTGGCATCTCCGCGTCTATATCTGCGTTTGAGTCGCTGCATATCCGCGGGTATGATGTCGAGGGCGTGCTCATGTTTGGGGATGGCTACTATAAGAATGATGGTTACCTCGGCGAGTACTTTGCCAAGAAGGGGATACGGACCGTTGTGCTTCCTGCGCCGCCGGTAAAGGCGGAGGAGGGGGCGAAGGACGAGGAGGTTATGAGGGGGTATTACGAGGCGCAGAGCAGTAGTGAAGAGGTCAAAAGCCTACTGGGCGAGTTGAAAGCTCGTCATGGAAAGCGGATAGGGAAGCTGGAGGGTATGCCTCAAGAGGCGGTAAAGAACATCTGGTACCCATTCACGCAGCACGCCACCCTGGCGCCAGAGAATATCGCCGCTATCGATTCTGCCCATGGAGACTTCTTCCAGACGTACTCGGGGGATAAGGACTCTGTGCTGAACCCCACATTCGACGGCTCCGCCTCGTGGTGGACACAGGGGCTCGGCCACGCTAATCCTGCGCTCACGCTGGCCGCCGCATATGCCGCTGGCCGCTACGGGCACGTCATGTTTGCCAATGCCGTCCACGAGCCGGCCCTCGAGCTGGCAAAGACCCTGCTGGGCTCCCTGCCAAACAAGAGGTTCTCGCGGGTGTTTTACTCGGACAATGGTAGCACGGGGTGCGAGGTCGCCGTAAAGATGGGGTTGCGGGCGTCGAGAGCTAGGTATGGGTGGGACCATAGCGTCAAGGAGGCCGGCGTGATTGGGCTGAAGGGGAGTTACCATGGCGATACGATTGGCGTGATGGACTGTGCGGAGCCAGGGGTCTATAGTAGTGAGGTGGACTGGTACAGAGGACGCGGCCACTGGTTTGACTTTCCCAAGGTCGGTATGAAGAAGGGGCGGTGGGTGGTGGAGGTTCCGGAGGAATTGAGACAAGATCTCGGGGATAATGTGGCGGTAGACAGACTAGACGATGTATTTAATCTAAAGAGCAGGGCAGACTCGGAATTGGGCAGAAGATATAAAGAATACATCCTCAAGACCCTAACACACCTCACATCCTCCGGCCGCCGCTTCGGCGCAGTGATAATCGAACCCCTGATCCTCGGCGCCGGCGGCATGCTCTTCTGCGACCCCCTCTTCCAGTCCACCCTCGTCTCCGTAGTGCGCGAGAACCCCACACTATTCTCCTCCGGCGCCACCGCACCCGCAAAAGACACAAAGTCCTGGTCCGGCCTGCCAATCATCTTTGACGAGGTCTTTACAGGCATGTACCGTCTGGGGCGCCTCAGTTCGTCGTCGTTCCTGCAGACGGAGGCAGACATAAGTGTGCATGCGAAGCTGCTGACGGGTGGGCTGCTCCCGCTGTGCGCGACGGTGGCGAGCGAGGAGGTGTTTGGCGCCTTCTTGGGTGGGGAGAAGAAGGATGCATTGCTGCATGGACATAGTTATACGGCGCATGCGGTTGGGTGCAGTGTTGCGAGGGAGAGCGTGAAGATGCTGGTGGAGATGGAGGAGCGCGGGGCATGGGATGGGGCAAAGAGGGATTGGGCTGATGGTGGGAAGGCGCAGGATGGGATAACAGAAGCCTGGAGTATCTGGACCAGAGCCTTTGTGGAAAAAGTATCATGTATAGAGAACGTAGATAGTGTATGGGCGCTTGGTAGCGTCCTGGCAATCAACCTCGGCGCTGACGATGCTGGTGAGCTCTCCTGCCATGATTTCTGGGGGGGGGGGGGGTCTCTGTGCTAACCAAGCGGTGTAGGATACTCCTCGACAGCAGCACAAGGCTTCCTACAGAGAATGGGGTCCACAGCAGAGAGGGAGTGGAATGTCCATGCTCGGGCGCTGGGGAATGTCGTGTACATGATGGCCAGCCAGACAACTGGCACAGAGACGATCGAGATGATGGAGGGCGAGATCTTGAAGGCTTTGGGAGCATGAATTGTAGATAACCTAGCTGTAGCTCCTAGATGTGTAGTTGGCGCATTGTGGTGGGTATGAAAGTGTATACATATGATTGATGCTTAATCACTTGATATATATTCTATGGCCGAAAGCTAAGGCCTATTCCTATAGCTAGCGACATGAAAGCACAAACAGAAAGAAATTACAAAGGAAATGGCATACCGCCTAGGCACACCTGTCCCTGCCCATGACCTGTCAAGCTATGGCCTCATGTGTTAAAGAGACGGACGTCTACGGGATCGAATGCTCTTAGAACAACACGAACACAAGCCGAGTGAGAGCCTGTGACCCACCCGAGCCCATAAACGCTTACTTAATCTAAACAAAACCAACCCTCATGTATTCCCCATACACACCCAAGCGATACAACGCACGAGTGATAACCCATGACCACCAATCTATATTGTACTAGATTAACACTTTTCTAAACGCTTGTGTGGAATGTACGGTCATATCAAGATGCCGCCACCATTCCTGCTAACAAGACTTGCATGCCACGAACGGGGTCCTAAGCCCAGCCCCACGGGCTTGGTGGTACTATGTATACCTACAGGTCAAAAGTCAGGGCGGGCTGTAAGGTATTAGGAACTTACTATGACATAACCACAGTGCTATAATGAATTCCAGTCATGTACCAATCACGTATCTCTACCTTATACCCCGCCCTGACTTTTGACTTTTAACGGTACTCGGGTCCATAGCGGGTTAGGGTTCCGTCATGGGGTGTCACTCGCTGATGTATTGGAGAAGAGTGGGCTGTGATTACATCTAGAGATCATTCACTCTAATCTGAAATGGTCCTACATAGTGCTATATTACAGACATCACGGCAAGACCATAGTAGACAAGGTAAAAACAGTAAACTTTTTCTCAATTATATACACATTACCCAAGAGGAGACTACTAGCGAGAGGTGTATCGGTTGTATTAAAGATACAAGAAGAGCACAGGGAAGATATCACTCCCCCCTCCGCCCCCTCATAATCTTCCGATACCCCTCCACCACGCCCCTCCTCTCCGCCGCCAGCCCCTCCCTCCTCGCCAGCGACCCCGCACCCCTTGGCACATCCTCCACGCCCACGATACCCCGACTGTGCAGCACGGCCTTTGGCATCTGCAGCGTTGGCGGCGCCGGCGCAACATCACCAAACTTTGGCGCCGCCCGATTCGCCAGCACCGCCCAAGGATCTGGCGATGCCTTGCGGCGCTTACGCGGCAAGTTCTCTGCGTTGTCGTCGCCGTCGCCATCGTCAGCAAAGTCGTTGTCTTTGTAGTTCTTGGACTCTGGAGCGGCAGGGATTGTCTTTGGCGCTTTCGGCCTCCGCTCACGCGCGACCTTGAGTGGTACTGGGAGAGTGGCGTCGACACGCCTATTAAACTCGTTCAGGGACTCGCCGGGCTGGATGGTGAGTGTCTCTGCAATGGCCGCACTATCCTTCACTCCCTCCTTCACTCCCCCTTTACCCCCGTCCTTGGCCCCGTCTTTCCCGGTCTTGCCACCCTTTTTGGAAGGTGGTGGACGCCCATTGTCGGGGCCCTTTGGGAGTCGCCGAGCGCCGCTGGCAAAGGCCATGAGCCGCGTAAAGGCCTTGGGAGTGTCGTCGGCGGATTCGAAGGTGTTGCGGGCTGTGCGGGAGCGTTTGGATCTCAGGCGGGACTTTGTATTGGAGAGGTTGGTGGTGCTAGCGATGGTGGTAGGGGGGAGCTCGAAGCTGTAGAGTCAAGTTAGTTGGGGGGGTATGGGGGGCATTGAGGACGGGGAATGGAGGTGGGAGACAAACTCTAGAGCAGGCGCACTCTTGGCGCGGCGCTTCTTGTTGGGCATTGAGTGTGTGCTTTGCGTTGAATACTATCGGCGATAAGGTTTGACGATCTGCGATTAAAGATCTGGCGATGGGGATAATAACGATGGGGATAATAACGATCTAGATCGTGTGTGGGGTTGTGGTTTGTGTGTGGTGTTGTTGAAAGTCGGAATGTAAAGTAGAGCAAAATAGAATAAATTGAATATCCGTTGTCCCCGCACCCTCCAGAGCCGCAGCCTTGGCATTCACTGCAGGGATTCCTGCACTGTCATGATTGACCAGACTGACCTGACCTCCACTGCGTACGTACTACACAAGAATCCAGGCATCCACAACCTTTCCCAGAATCTCTACAACCTTTTAAATATCTTTAAAACCTTTAAAACCTCCCCCACAACCTCTCCTACCTCCTCACATCCATTCCTACAACATCCAATAACCCCCCCCCATATAAGCCTACAATCACAACCTACCCCTTCCTTACCAAAACCTACCATTCTCTCCCACAAAAATGCCGCCCAAAAAGTCCCGTCTCAAGCCCGGCGCCAACCAAGGCCAATCTCAAAAAAAGTCACCCAGCACCAGTGGCACCAGCACCCCCGTCCCCGACAGCGACAAGGAGCAATCCACGGAAGAAAAGAAGCTGACTGCCCAGGAGATCATTGGCGGAAAGAGCTGGACCGGCAAGCTCCCGCAGACGCTGTTCTACGAGCTGTGTGTCAAGAATGGGTGGAGGTCAGAGTACGGAATGGTACGTCTATGTCTATTTGTAGTCGGTCTATGAGAGCTATAGGGTTTATAGCTGTGCCTACTAGAGCTAACGGTACTATAGAAACGGGAACCCCCCGGCTACCTCTCCACAGTGCACCTCCGCACCACAAACCCAAAGACCCAGATCGTCGAGCTCATCTCCTATCGCCCCCCCACAGAGCTCCCAAATGGCCTCCCCGTCACCCCATCACCGTACCAGCCTACCGCCCTAGAGGCACGACACTATGCAGCAACGTACGCACTCCACCGTGTCAGCAGCCACAGGAATATCCATCTCATGCTGCCGCCTGCATATAGGTCTCATTGGAACATATTCGGCGAGATCAAGAAGGAGTGGGTCGCGCGGAACCGCGCATGGATGTATGAGGCCGATCCCTTTGTCACGAAACGAGAGCACGAAGCAGCCATTGCAAAAAGTGCTCGAATCGCCGCCGCCGGTGGGTCCTCCGAGGGCAGTGGCAGGGCAGGAGCAGGGGCAACGGCAGGGTCAAGCACCGAGAGCGAGAAAAAAGAAAAGAGCTGGATCAACGTCCCCACTATCGAAATGACGCTCCCCAATCGCCGCCATATTGAACATCTCATGCGTCGCCACCACACCTGGAACCCCTCAAACACCCCAATGCCCCAATCTCTCCAATCCGAGGCCACAGCCAAGCTCACAGAACTTGGCTTTCGCGCCTCACATGCCGCCGAGGCCTGCACATTCACTAGCACCCGAGAGGAGGCGCTCGCCTGGCTGCTTGTCCATGTACCAGAGGACGACCTTCCGGAGCGTTTTTTGCCTGGAAATTATGCCGCTGGTGTGAGTGTTAATACAGGTGAAGTACCGATTGCCATAGATTATGCGGCCAAGAGGTTGAGCGCGGGTGGGTATAGTTTGGATCTGTGCAGGGAGGTGCTGATGGATGTTGGAGGGGATGAGGGCGTGGCGGCGAGGGTGCTGATGGAGGTGTTGCTGCATGGGGAGAAGCAGGATTGGGATAAGGAGAGGCGGCCAGGGGAGGAAGAGGAGGAGGATTTGATCTCTTTCGACGACCCCGTGGTCGACTCATGGGCCGAAGAAGGAACCTCCCTCGAGGCAATCTGGGGAGAACGGTATAACCGCATCTCATCCACCCAATATCTCATCCGTCTAGACCTCCCGTCCCACACCTCCTCCGTCATAACTCTGGACCTCCGCAAGCCACCAATGAAAGGCCTAATCAACTACCCGCACGCCATTCCAACAATCTTCCTCCACGAAGACCCCCCAATCCTCCCCGCTCACGTCAAGCTCTCCCTCATCCGCCAGACCGCATCATTTGCAGAGTCACTCCGCGGCGATGCAATGGGCTTCTCCCTCGTCGACTTTGTGGAGAGTAATTTCGCCACCATCGTGGCCAACCCTGGACGTCTCCGCGATGTAGCCGGTGCCGTAAGCGCCGGCGAGACGACCACCACCCCCGCGCAGAAACCGAATAAAACGCGCGGCAGTGGCAAGAGGAGAAGACCACCAATCGACTGGACGCCCGGCACCCCCACGTCCCTGCGCATGCTCGAGGCACGGGCAGAGCGCTGGTCCACCCAGGCCCAGATCCAGGCCATCGAGGCGCGGAAGCGCCTTCCCGCATGGAACCTCCAGGAGGACATCATCGACGCTGTCGACGTAGCGCAGGTGACCATCATTTCCGGTGAGACTGGAAGCGGGAAAAGCACACAGGCTGTCCAGTTCATCCTCGACGACCTGATCCTTCGCAGGCTGGGTGCGGCGGCAAATATTATCTGTACGCAGCCACGGCGAATCTCGGCGCTGGGGCTGGCGGAGAGGGTCGCTGCAGAGAGGTGCGGGAAAGTTGGTGATGAGGTGGGATATGCCATCAGGGGAGAGTCGAGGCAGAGAGGGGGGGTGACGAGGATAACGTTTGTCACGACTGGAGTGCTGCTGAGAAGGCTGCAGATGGGGGATTCATTGGAGGATGTTTCCCATGTAGTGGTTGACGAGGTGCACGAGAGATCGTTGGATACCGACTTTCTACTCATCCTCCTGAAACGCATGTTGGCGGTTCGGACAGACTTGAGAGTGATCCTCATGAGTGCCACATTGGACGCGGAGGTGTTTTCCGAGTATTTTGGCGGCGCCGAGAAGGTGAGGCATGTGCAGATCTCTGGACGTACATTCCCAGTGAGTGATTTCTACCTGGATCAGGTGATCTCAAAGACACGGTTCGACGGCGGACGCCTTGCGGCCACGGCAGCGGCCGCGGGCAAGAGTGTGGATCCGGAGGACCTTCGCGGTGTGGATCCCGGTGTGGGCAGTGTCATCAGGGGACTCGGAGACAGGATTAATTATAATCTGATTGCGGCCACGGTTGCACATATCGATGAGGAACTTGGGGACGATGAGGGCGCCATTCTAATTTTCTTGCCTGGTTGGTCATTACCCCCCCCCCCCCCTTCTTCATGAATTATCACTCGAGTATAATTACACCAACTAATGACAAACCCCCCCAATTCTCTACATGATATAGGAGCTATGGAGATTCAGAGATGTCTAGATGCAATTAGATTTCTCCCCTCGGGCCCCCATCGATTTCATCCCATTGCCCTTCACTCCTCCTTGCTCCCCTCCGAGCAACGCCGCGTCTTTGCCCCCCCTCCCCCAATGAAACGAAAACTCATCGCCGCAACAAATATTGCAGAGACTAGTATCACCATAGACGACGTTATCGCCGTAATCGACACTGGCCGCGTCAAGGAGACCTCCTACGACGCCGGAAACAATATTCTCAAGCTCCTCGAGACATGGGCCTCCAAAGCCGCCTGCAAACAGCGTCGCGGCCGTGCCGGCCGAACGGCACCAGGCGTCTGCTACAAGCTCTTCACGCGCAACGCCGAAGAGCGCATGCCAGACCGGCCGCCACCAGAGCTCCTTCGAGTCCCCCTTGAGCAGACCTGCCTCGCGGTGAAACAGATGGGGGTTCGTGACATTCGCGCGTTCCTTGCAAGCGCAATCAGCCCGCCGGCGACAATGGCGGTCGATAGTGCGTTGCTGCTTCTCGGGCGCATGGGCGCTCTGACGACAACAGGAGAGCTCACGGCACTGGGGAAGCATATGGCGGTCATTCCGGCGGACCTGAGATGCGGGAAACTCATGGTATACGGCGCGCTGTTTGGGGCTCTGGATGCCGCCGTGGCCGTCGCGAGCATACTCACGGCAAGATCGCCAATCGCCTCACCGAGTGAACACCGCGAGGCGGCAAAGGCGGCTCGGATGGCGTTCGCACCGGATCAGGGTGACCTCGTCGCGGATTTGCGGGCATTCGAGACGTGGGGAGAGATGAGGGGGGTGCTTGGGATTCGGGAGCTGCGCGCTTGGTGCGCGGACAACTTTGTCAGCCATCAGACGTGCATGGATATTCTCTCAAACGCGCGGCAGTATATTGACGCGCTCAAGGAGATTGGGTTCGTGCAGGGCTCGTACAGCCTCTACTCGAGCGGCAGCTACAACCGCTACGGCAGAAACGATGCGCTTCTGCGCGGCCTGATAGCGGGTGCGTTTGCGCCTGGTGTGGCGTGCGTGGTAATGCCGGAAACGAGGTTTGCGAACAGCGCTGTGGGCGCTGTCGCATTGGATCACGAGGCGAAACAGGTAAAGTTCTACGCGGAGGGCGAGGGGAGGGTCTTTATACACCCTGGGAGCACCATGTTTGCCGCGACAGCGTTTGGCAGAGACGCCTTTGTGAGTTACTGCACAAAGATTGACACCGGCGTGGGAGAGAAGGAGGGGGGGAAAATCTTTTTGAGGGAATGTACACGTAAGTCACCCACCACCACCACATACACATATATATAGACAAACAGGACTAACACGGGAACAACAGCCGTCAACGCATACTCACTCCTCCTCTTTTGCGGGTCGCTAGAGGTGGACACCATGGGCCGTGGAATCACAGTCGATGGATGGATCCGCCTCCGTGGGTGGGGGAGGATCGGGACGTTGGTGGCTGGCCTGAGAGGTATGCTGGATGGGGTCCTAGAGGAGAAGGTTACCGAGCCGGGTATGGACCTGGATGCGGTGGGGATCCAGGTGGTGGAGTGTGTGAGTAGGTTGATTGAGGGGAATGGGCTGTAGGGGGTATCTAGGGTAGGTAGGTAGATAGCTAGCTAGCTAGGTAGGTAGCGAAAAAAAAAAAAAACAGGGCGTTCGGGTGGGCGGCGTGGATGGATGGATGGGTGGGTGGATGGGTGGGTCTTTCTTGTGATTCTGGTTCTTGTCCTTGTCCTTGTTCTGGTTCGGCCTGGCTTCTTCTTCTTCTTCTTCTTATTCTTCTTCTGTGCTTCTCTTTTTTTTTATTCTCTCCCCGTATTATTTATTTATCCTAGCTAGCTAGCTATGTAAGACTCAATACATAACGACACTCCACAACCCTCTAGCTGCTCCTTCCACCCTTTTTTCTTCCTTGTCCGTGCTACACCCAACCACGAGTGATACCCCATGACGGAGACTAGCAGAACTCTACACGCACCCTCCCCACGTACAGTAAATGATGGGTCGGTGCTTGTTGTATGATGTATGGAGTGTTTGGTTCGCATGAATAGATAGATAGCACCACCACCCACCACCCCATACATGTACCTACATACACACAAACCGCAGCTAGCTTTACCAGGACGGATAAAATGCACACTTGCACGCTGCAACCAGACCATCACCATCACCATCTCTATATGTACGTACTTGCTCTATTTCCACAAGCACTCCCAAACCAGTTGATACCTGCACTTCCTGATTGAACAGACTGTTGGCAGGTGGTTTGTGGTTTATGGTTTGTTTGTGGGTACATGTATGTATGTATGTAGCGATGATAGGTGCTGCATCGCAAGGACCCCGGGGTACAATACAGTACAGTACGAAATACGCTAGAAATACGGTAATACGGTATTCAACTTGAGTGCTGGTTTGGTTTGGTATTCGGTTCTAGACTACATGTGATTACCGTAGTATGTACTATGAGAGTGATTGCAGCCCGTTTTTTCGTACTGTAGTTATATTCCTCCCTCCCTCGACCCACACCACACCCACACTAGCCAACACCCACCAAATACCATCGTACGAGTAAGGAGTGCTGTGCACCCCTAGGCGGTGATGCCCAGCTTTGTTAAACCCCACTATCAGGTATAGGCCAATGAATTACTCGACCAACTATGTATACGTATTAATTTTTGAACCCATAAGCTACCACTAGTACTACGAATCAATCCACCGCTGAGCACCCCGGGTACTTCATCCCGAAGTCCCGCTCTGAGCCTGCTTCCCTGCCTCGTCCTCTGCCGAAAGCCCCCTGTTGGACGGCCCATGAACACACTTTCCAGTAAGCCCATCAAACCTCGAACCATGGACTATAAAAAGAAAAAAAAGTCAGTTTTGATATTTTGTTGAAAGAGGGTAGGGGCAACTTACTCGGACAATCCCAACTTTTCTCGGTCGCATTCCAGGTCACCACGCCGCCCAGATGGGGACATACCGCCGAGAACTTTGTGACATTACCCTCGCCGTCCTTGTACACAGCGGTTGGCTTCCCAAGCTTCGACAACCCTCCATGCATGACGGCGCCCGAGCACGGGGGTATCTCCTCGATATCAGACACGTCCGTGGCAATATATCTCTTGTACTGCAGGTTCTGGTTGACGTTCTCCTTGATCACCTCGGGAATAGTTCTCGGCTTTGGTTTTCTCGAGGGGCTGTACAGCCCCGCCCAAGGGTTCTCGACACCCTCTATCAGATCACTCAAGAGCTTCCCGGCAATGACGCCGTGCGTGAGGCCGTTTCCAGAGTCGCCAGTGCTGATGTACACGTTCTTGTCTAGGCCTGTGCTGTGCCCGATAAAGGCCATGTAATCGTTCGGCTCGACAATCTGGCCGGACCACTTGAACTCGACGTCCTCGACAAAGGGGAAATGCTCGCGTGTCCAAGCGGCGAGTTTCTTGTAGTGGGCCTCGTATCCTTCGGTGCTTTCCTGCCCGACCTTGTGGTCCTCGCCGCCGGTGATGATGTATTCATACTTTGGATCCGGGTGGGCTGTCTTCTTGACGTAGATGTAGGGATCGCCGTTGTCGTAGATGAGGACGTCGTTGTAGGCCCCCTTTGGAGCCCGCATGGCAACGCAGTATGTACGGTAGAAGCCCTCTTTGTCAATGACTTCGATCGCGTGCAATGGGACATTGGTGGCCATGATCATGTGCTTTGCATCAATCTGGTGGTCACCTTCGGTGGTGACTGTTACGCCGCTGCTACTATCTTTACGCTTTGACATACGGGTATGAGAGTAGGCCTGGAACAGGCCCTTGTTCTTAGTCGATAGAGACCTGAGGATCCCGTTGAGGTACTTTGTGGGATGGAAGGTCGCTTGCTTGGGCCACTCGAGGACTGCACCAGTGTAGGCCTCGCCAACCTTGCCTTTCTCGTTATAGGTTACGTTGATACCGAGTTTTTTACAGGCCTCGAGTTCCTTTGGGAGATCATTCTTTGAGGAGTAGTCGGGGTGGGTATCGGGTACTTCAACAATCTGATACGCAGGAAGCGTCCGGTACTCGCAATCGATACCTTCTGCGGCCGCGACCTCACCAACGTGCTCAAGCGCATATTGATGAGAGTCAAAGGCCTTCCTAGCACCGTCTTCGCCGAATGCTACATGGGATAACAGTCAGAACATGTCGTGCCACAAAGTCTCTGGTCCTGGAATACTTACTCTTGATTAACTCGTAGTAGTTATCGTCCAATGCGCTGCTAAGATGTCCGGAGGTCCGTCCAGTCTCTCCAGAGAGTACGGAGCGTGCATCAATGAGCGTAACAGACATTCCCCTCTTGACACACTCATATGCCGCGCTCACACCAGTAATCCCAGCACCAACAATCAGGACTTCAGTACTGAGGTTCTTGTCCAGCTTTGGAAACTCTGGAAAGTTGCTGTAAGGCTCAGTGGCAATCCATACAGGCTGCTTGTAGCCCGAAGTATGGTCCATGCCATAGTTGTCCTTCATTGACTTTTGGTCGTCAATCATGTTTGCGTGCTTTGCAAAGCCTCTGGTAACGATATATGAAGATGTGATCTGAGTTACTCTGGGGGAAACTTTTCGTAAAGTGAAGGCGTGCTTGGTGGTAAGTCTGGTGGCGGCGGCACGTCGGACAGCAAACATTTTCTCATATAGCGGAGAGTGAAGGGGTGGAGCTGTCGGGGGGTACCACCCAAGGTTATAAACCCCCGCTAATAAGATGTTTTATGAGCTCATCGTTGTTCTGTGGTATCGGGGAGTAGCAGAAGGTGATGACGTTATCCACCATGAATGGTGGAAAGCGCTGATCCGTTCATGCTGGTGTGCACGGCTGTTTGGTCCGGTGCCAGAGGTTTCTATACATACACTACACAGATGGGCACTGATATACTCGCAATTTTTAAGCGTTTCCGGACGCAACTGCTATTACATGCCATACAAAAGATAGCCTTGGCGTGTTTTTTCTGTGTATGCAATAGTAGTTGCGTCCGGAAACGCTTGAAAATTGCGAGTAGAGAATACGGAAAGTGTTGGCTATGCCACAAAGGAGGCGGTCTCTCCAGACTGCCAGAAACTTTACTGCCAGAAACTTTATTGGAAAACCTCTTGCGCAGGCACTCGAACGAATCAAGTACTTAATAGAGGGACTAGAACCTATCCTTATATCAGAAAATATAAGATGAAGGAATGTACAAAAAGGCCAGAAAATAAAGGAGAATAGTTCTTAATAAGAGATTCCTTAATTATTTCATCAAGGATATGTTTAACAGCCAAGTGAGATCCACGATTGGCATGAGATTCGAATAGGTAATAGAATTCCAGTAGAATGGAAAAGTGTTGTCTACTTTTACACGGGAGTGTCGTGGGGCACGTAGTTTGCCTCGGAGTTTCCAATTAGTGGCCCATCATTGGCTCGCTTAACGAGAAAATAAGCGGCCCCGCAAAGCTTCAGATACTTAGAGTACTCTAGCCTCAATATTTGCCGGATCGGCGAGCGAAGAGATTCGGGGGCTTAATTGCAGGTGTAATGTTTTCATCATCGCATGAGCAAAGCAGGTTATGTCATGAGGCTCAAACACAAGGCTCGGCATATGCCAAGACGTTACACAGGATCTTGCGCGCCAGCCCTAATTCAACCTCCTGTCAACACATTCTCTAATCTCTACTCTAGCACCGCTTGCGCATGCATGGGCTTCAATAATAGCTACAAAGTTCTACTCATCTCCTCTAGAAATCGCGCATCGAATATACTGAGCATATCGAAACTTTTGTCCCCTTGTTTTCCACGAAACATCGGAGGCTGTAAGTTAAGTAGGTTTCTAGCACAATTGTAAGGTGTGGTGGCCCCTGCGACTATCTAACGGGGGGGATTAAGCTCAAAGGTATCTGTGTCAAAGCTGGCGCTGCAGCTCAGCCATGTTTTCAATAAACTTCAAAGCAGGCGAAAAGCGAAAAACGCCCAGCGATGAAGCCGACAACGCCGAGGATGCTTCCTCCACCATAGAAGCCAAAAACCCATGTGCGTCAAGCCTGCTAAAGATGTTTCTGTAGCTCTAGTAGCTGACAAAATCAAGAAAAAGTTACCGCCTCAAAGAAAAATGAGAAAAAGGCTAAACACTCCAACTTTGGCGGCCTCAACGGCCTCGGGCAGTACTTGACAAAGCCGGAATCCTTTCCACCAACCGTCGTGATAGCGCACAATAACGCGTGTGTGTTCATCAAGGACCTCTTCCCAAAATCTAGTATTCACACTCTCCTGCTCCCACGGGACCCGCAAAAGTGCCTGGCGAACCCATTCGACGCATTTGAAGATGAAGCTTTCCTTGCAGAGATGAAGGGGCAGGCCGAGATGCTCAAGCAGCTGGTAGTCAAGGACCTAAAGCGTCGATATGGGAAGTTCTCTGAGAAGGATAGGAAGCTGGAGGAGTATCTCCGGCGAGAGGCAATGGGACAGCTGGTAGAGGGTGAGGCAAAGCCACAGGGGAGAGATTGGGACAGTGAGGTGAAGGTCGGGTTCCATGCAGGGCCGAGCATGAATCATCTCCATCTTCATGTGATATCCAAGGATAGTTACTCAAGCTGTGTGAAGAAAGCGACCCATTATAGTATTTTACCCTCCCCCCCCCCGAATATCTGGCTAATGGGTTACAGACTCTTTTAATACACACTTTTTCGTAGACATAAAAGAGCTGCCTTTGAGCAAGCCTGAGCGAGAGTACAGGCGGAGCAGGGAAACTAGAAAGTCACAACTCGCGCAGGATCTTGTATGCTGGAGATGTGGCATGAATTTCAAAAGATCGTTTGTAAGCCTCAAACAACATCTAGCTACAGAGTTTGAGGCATGGAAGAAAGAGTGATACAGGGGCTGATTGGCCCACGGTTCAAGCTCATGCTGTTATGTAGAGTAAATACATATACTTGACATGGGCGGCAGAAACATATTCACCGAAATACCCTAAACACCGAAATAATGCGTTATTGGTGAGGAATACACTGGTTAAAACCCACACCTCGTTTCAAATCCCTAAGGATTTTCACCACAACACAAAGAGTTAAAAAAAAAACCATATTCTCACGAAGATGATCTATGCCCTGGTGAAATGATTTTGTTTCTCTACCTTTAAAATATGTGTTACTGTTGAGGCTACATACTCGAATGTTAATCAAGTCCTGGGGTTTCTTGGTAGTAACGACCTCACAAAATATCTTAGGACTTAAGGCCTGTTCAGTTGACACTGATTTGGTTGCAATCCATGGATTCTATCTAAAAAAAAAAAGCACCTCTAGCCTAGGGTCTGTTCGGTTGACACAAAAATCCATAGATTGGTTGCAATCTATGGATCGGGATCACCTCCAGAGGTGTTTTTTTATTCAATCCATGGATTGCAACCAATTCAACGTCAACCGAACGGAGCCTAGAGGTAATTATTTTATTAGACCTAATCCATAGATTCTCATGTCAACCGAACGGGCCTAAGTTTATCAATTTATTGTTGCTAAGACTATTTCACATGAGGTGGGCGCCATATGCGGGGTCGGGGCTTGGCTCACCGGTCCTCACTCGCCTTTCGGGCTACATGCAAATCTCAGTTCATTCGGACGGTTGCTAAGAGCGATGTTGGCCTTTGATCTTAAAAAGCTCTGATCTCTTCCTTTAAGGGAGATATTTTTCAGCTCCTCTGCAAAGCCGTCCTCTTGGCAACCGTCCGAATGAACTGAGATTTTGCGGTACCTACATGTATGTATGCACTTGCACTTAAATATATGTGGTAGAAGGCTTGAAGCTAGCATATGTAAAAATATGAGTAGAATACCCGATTAACGTTATTCTTCCCATTATTTCACACACATGTATGTATCTCACATAGCGCGGGTAGATCGGTGTATTCTGTACCTACTGTTTTCAGCCGCATTTGACACAAACAGGGTGCCTGAATCTTGCTTTATGTTCAAACTACTTACAACCCCAAACCCATTTAACTCACTTTCCATTCAGCACAACGCAAACCTTTTAAAGGCCTCAATTATTGCAAGTTTCCAACAAGGTAATTATTTCACGTTTAAATACGGTTACGTGTGAACCTCTCGCTAATACAGTCCATCCCTCAAAGACTACCCTAATCAAACCTGCTGCTCCCGCCGCCCTGGTCGCGAGTTATCAGTCAATCATGTCGTTTCTTGCACTGCCTAGAGAGATTATGCTTGAGATTGTTGAATGTCTCCTGGAATATGATCCTGATTATCTCTTGATAGAAGATGTGGAGAATTTTACTTGGAGAAAGGAGCACCTGAGATGGTGCCGCATGATTTTACCTCTCATGGGAACATGTAGGGCCTTGAGAGCTGCCGCATTGCCTTATTTCTACATCGAGGTTACGATTACACCAGACCTAGAAACTCAACCCTGGCATGGTGTTTTACGTGACTATAAATCCACCGCCAGATACGTCCGCAAACTCTGTTACATTTACAATGGTATCGACTCCTCTTCTCATGGAAACTCTCTTCAGGATCTGGTTTCGCAATGCACTGGATTACAATCCTTAATCATTTTCCGTGAGCTATTTTGGGGACATAATACTGAACCGCCTGCACAACTGGCGCTGGGGTGGGTACCCCCAGAGTCAAGGCGATCACTCAAGTATCTGCACATCGATGGCAACTTAAAGGATGTTCTATGGTGTCTAAAAAATGTTGCAACTCTTTCTTCAATTAGAGAGTTTAGTAATCTGCAATATCTGAGGTTAGATTCATTGGTCACGGAGGGCTCAGTTACAGGTTCAGATGAGTCTTTTATATTCGATCCCGTTATTGAAGCCCGGGACTTCGAAGTTATTGAGGGGTTGACCCTGGACAAAGTGCGAAATCTACGACTCGGGATTGAATTTGAGCCCCCTAAAGAGTTTGCGATCTCCCTGGCCAAGTTGCTGCCGAACGTTGAGTCTCTGCACTTAAGAGACACCTCACGCAAAGTGACCCATGCAGTTTTGGCCGCGTATGTTGATTTGGGGGCAAATATCACCGAACTTATCATCGATGAAGGATCAGCAAAATCTTCAGAGCATCTCTGCGAACCAATCGCCAAATTATCTCGTAAGCTTAAAAAGCTCGACATTTCTACGAATATCAATATTCACAGTGCTCCAACGTTCTGTCATATTTTATTCAAAAACGTCGAAGATTGGCCAGTATTGTCCAAACTAAACCTAGAGGCAAATGGAGGATGCGCACACCACGGGGGGTCGGAGGGTGTAGACTCAAACCTGATGTACTTGGCGATGAAAGAGCTTATACGAATTCATCCAGAGGCGAGTATATCGTTGAAGGTACGGGCACAACTTGTAAGATATAGTCCAGGAGGATCCTACAACCACGTCGAGCCGCAGTCATTGTTCGAAAAATATCTTATACCAGAAATTCCCGCCCCCGACACCGGTCCTGATGTCGAATACCACCTCGATTATAACGATGAATTCGACGATTACGACTTCGAGAATGATATCGAAGATGCAGTCGAAAGTTACTACGAGTTTTATTCGGATGATGATAATCAGTATTATGAGGAGTACGATGACCTTGAATATCGTTATTGATGATCAGGAGTTTGAACATCATGGATCCGGGTATGATATCAAAAATCCAACAAAAACCCCAGAACTAGGAGGCGGTGGTTATGAGACTTGGGCTTGTATCGAAGGGCGGCGTTTATTCTTCAACTACATTCTTTTTTTGATGGAAGTGTTGGTATTTTCTTTCTTAGCTGCTTATCTCAGAGGAATAGCCAAATTCACTTGCTTCTTCAAGAGGGCTGCCCGTGGCCCTGGACTGTGCATAGAACACGTTCTATTAGTAATCTAGGGTAGAATCTTATCAATTGCTAAACCGACTCTAGAACGTGAAAATGAAAAGGCAGGTATACCAGAAACGTGAATAGAAGGGTTTTCTATTGAACAGAACAGCTCAATCGAATCGACCATACTCTCCTGGATCGCAAATAAATCCTTTCTGTGTTATGGGAGAGCCAAAAAGATTCCTTTGCAAGAACAGAACATTTTCCATAAACATCGAATTCCTCATAGACCTACATCCATGGATTTCTTTTCTTCTGTGGAAACTTGGGGAGCTCCGTTTGAAGACAAGAATTATAAGAAAGCCTATATATCACGGCAAGTATACTCAAGATTTAATAAGCTATGATACGGATTTCAGATCATTGATTGATAAGGATTTGCCTCGGTACCCCTGCATACAATCAGATCAATCCAGAACTTTTGATTCAAAGGAGTCAAGTATCTGTAAAACATAGATACAGTCTAGTCGTACAGCGAAAAAAATAGAATTATCAAAACAGGAGTCTCAAAACGGGGTTTAAGTGACTGGGCTGGTCAATAGGACTCTGCAATATTAGCATATAACCGCAGCCGTGAAAACTCAAAACCAACCTTTACGTGCGATAATAGCTTCTATCGTCCTCACATCCAAAACTCCCGTTACTCGCCCTCACGGAGCCTATAGTTGTAACTAGGCAAACCGTGATAGCTACCTTGGCCCCTGATGAAACCTTTTCTTCAAATGAGTTTATCTTGACGTCGGCACCAACGTGGGCTATAGTCACAATTCGGTATCTCGACACTAGCGAAACAGAGACTGATGAGCACACCCTTACGAGTCTAAAATACACAACAACCTATGAATGAAGTTACGATCCAGGTGTCACGATAACGACTAAGGTAAGAGTCCATTCCGGAATTTAGTATTCTTGGAACACACGAAAATCCAAAGCTCACCTGTATAATAGTCTACACGTACTGCCATATCATCAGGCTTGGGTGCTTCAGATTCTGGTGATGATAACAAGTTTAATATTAACCTCTGGCTACCAACCATTTTCATCACTCTCATCTCAGTATTCTCTGTATCTATGGCCCCCATAATAATTACTGCCTAGGGTGAAGGTTAGCCTAGGCACAAAAAGCCGTCAGCCGCAGATAGCTTCGATGGCGAAAGTCTTTGCTAGCATGAGCGGCTGTGAGTTCTGAGGTTTAAAAACTATATAGCTTGTGGGTGTTATAGCTGTATCACGCCCGGCATAGACACACGTTGGGCATTTATAAATTATCACGTGCTTGACGGCCTTTACGGTGGTATCGTTTCCCTAAAAGACTACACACACAAATATATGGTTTATACATTGGCTAGTTAAGCAAGAATCTTTTCTACGGAAATTATAGTACGAAAGTTTTCTGTATGCTAATATATAATATGGTTCATGAATCATCACTCGCATCTATTTTTAATCCAATCCTGACGTCCTTTATCTACATAATTACTTGAATCTACTGATAATAAATGTATTGAACCCGTGGAGAAAGACAAAGTCCTAAACACTGACCAGCTACAGAGTTTTGAGCAACCATAATATAAAGTACGCCTAGACACCTGAGTCCAATCGAGTAATCCAAAGTTTGATTATTTTACGCTTCCACGGAGAACTATCCATATATACCATGTTCCGGGAATTACTTGAACACATCGATCCCAGATTCAGCAGAAACAAAAATCTTCACAAGTGATCACTCGCACGCTAACGGCGCTAACCTACTTCTACTAACACTGTTTTAGACTAACTCCATACATACATCATGCTCGCTAGACTAGACTAGAAAACATTTGTTGATTAGGTTGGTCTCGACATACGTAGTGCAGATATCTTCCAGCCCTGGTCAGACCTAATAACCAATAATTAGAGTCTACAAGCAAAGTATCGGTAAAGGCAGCCAAAATCACATGCAAAAGAGAACTGCAAAATGCAAAATATATACTTGAGGCGCTTCATGCCTACATATAAATAGCTAAGTACCTGAACAGCTACATGTTGATTACCCTTGTCAAAAAGGGTGAAATTACTATCATAGAGAAGATAAATTACGCAGAGCGTAACTAAATAAAAGAGAAGTTCTGTGGGGAAAAAATAATAAAACTCCACCTCCTGAGATAAAATGAAAAAACTTAAGGGGAAAAAAAAGTATTCCAAAAGAGTGAGCGGATCTCAGAACCTTCCCTTGATTTCATTTTTGTCGCGCATAACTGGTAGCTCCATCCCAACCTAGACCAAGCCCTAAAGCAACCAGACATCCAGCCGTGAATTAAAATAAGGAAAAGAGTAAAAGAAAATCGAACCCACGATACATCCACTAGAAATCCACCAAGCTCGTCAAACCCCTCGCCATCTTCCTACTTGTAGTTGTTGTGTTTGTAAGGGTTAAATAGCCGACCTCGCACCAGTTGCTGACTGGTAAACAGTTGATGTACTTGCACCATGAACACTTTTTGTCATACAAGTAAAAGTTATTTATCAGAACAACCATCAAAATGAGTGTCGCTGTAAGGGCAGCTGCGCGAGCAATCCAGAAAGCCCACCAGAGCGGCTTGCGGCCCTTAAAGAATCCAGTGGGAGATTTGAAGATAGATGCATTGTGCCCTTGTGTGGCAGATGAACCTCTCTCGGTGTTGGCGCCGTGCATATACGCGGGGGTCATGGGGGTGTATGGTGGGTCGCCGGCACCAATCTTTTGGCGCAGACCAATAGGGGAATGAAGAACTGCAATACCAAGGACAAGACCCATAAGGAACCCACCGATATGGGAAAAGTTGTCGAGTCCTGGGAGAAGACCAATTGCAAACCCAAGACAAATATCAAGAAGGAGGAAAAGTAACTCCTTCATCGGCGACTGTCGGTTACTCCAGTTCCAGCAGAGATCTAAGAACATGAGTGCAAGTATTCCATAAAGAGAACCAGAACAACCGCTATAAAGATTCAGTGAAACGAAATATAAGACATGAATGTGGGTTAGACATACGTTGAAGGTAAAGCATTTGGAGCGTAGTTACCGCCCAAGACAAAGCCGAAAATACCCGAAGCGAAGTAGCATACAGCGAATCTGAAGGGGCCGATTTCGCGTTCCATATCAACACCAATTATGAGCTGGAACAGCATATTAAAACAGATATGAATGACTCCTGCGTGCAAAAATATGGGGACAATGAAGCGCCACCATTGGTCAGGGTCGCTGGCTGAAGAGGTACCGCCAAATATATTCTCCGGTATTTGATCACCACCGAAACCGCACAATTGCGCGAGAGTACAGTTATTGTCGCTGAGATCGTTGGTGGTTGCCCACGGGCATGGAAAGTAAAGTGGCCCTTCTGTAACATCGGTGGCACCTTCAATAATTTTCATGCAAGGTACAAATCGTGCACCCATATTGATGAGCACAGTTGTTGCAGGTCCAATCATAGGATTAAATTGAGGTTTAATCATAATCGGACTTCCGGTTATGATCGCATTGCGTGCAATCTCGGCAATGAATACGGAAACCTGGATGACAGACATTATCCAACAAAACCATGGTTTCCTGCGGCCCTTTGAGAAGAGGCCTGATTTTTGCTTTGGCCGATTCCCACCCGTCATTCCCATACCAGCTTCTGTAGCCGAGATAGGCTGCTGTGAGTATTGTTGGTACTGCTGTGGCCGTGTGTCATGTAACGGGATTCCATCATTGTAAGGTTGTTGCTTGTCATAGTCGCTGGAGTACGAGTTGTTGTGCGATAATCCAGGAGAGTGAGCAGGCGGGTGGTACGACGTATCTACATCAATAGACTGCGACGAGTGGTGACGCCCATAGAAGTCATCGGTGTAACCGACACCACCATGCGTAGGTGGGAATGTGGGTTGATTAGGCAAAGGTTTATTGATAGGCGAAACTGTTGAGTGTGAAGGAGCAGGCGACGAGGAGGGGTGAGGCGGATTTTGGCTTGAGGGGAAATTTGTGTTGATTGGCGCTGGGCCAGAATTGTAATACTCAGCGGCCGACATGACAGACGTCTAGTGGGGACGAGTGAGAATATAAAACCCTCCTTCCTCTTCTTATTCTGTTGAGAAAGGTAAACACAAGATGTTTGTGTTGCTATAATGATGGAAATAGAAGAAGAAGACTCAGAACGGGGTGGGAGGCAGGCCCTCTATCTAGGATAACAGGTGGGAACTAAAACTGCAGGGTATCTGGAGTCGTCAGCGTTTAAAGTCCAAGGTGATGCGTGACCAATCACCGACGGCTAACTTGAAACAGGAGAGTGGTCCAAGATGGACTACCGAGAAAGTTGAATTTGAAGAGACAAAATAGATAGGAAGTACAGGGATTTATAGAGCGCAAGCCTTAAGAATAATGTATGCAGCAGTGGAGTATCAGAGGCCTTCCTTGGGATAGAAGTGAGGATAACATGAATGTATACAGTATTTTCTTACCTCGATCTTCTTTCTGGTGTAGCAGGTTGTTACACTCAACACATCAACACATGTGAGACGTTGAGGCACAAAGATGTTTAAAGAAAGCAGTTGACCGGGAAGGCAAACAGTCAAATGACAACCAAGGTTAACTTTTCGAAAAGTGAGAAATGGCACCTGTAGTTCTTGTGTCAGTGGGATGCTGTTGTTCTAAATAGTACTTGGGCTGAAGCCCCTCACCTGGCCCGAGTAGCGATCGACACAGTGAGTAAATAAAATGCACTGCACAGTTACGTTGTGCAGACAGGGGAGGGAATGTACTGAAGGTAAGGAATGGATCTGACAAACGACAGCAGAGAGTGGTGGTAGAGAAAACGCGCAAGGTGATGCTTAGTTTCCCTTGTCCCTTGTCAGCAACGGGTGATTAATTCGCGTCCATCAATGCAACGCTACCCGTTTCTAGCAGAACTTCCCTTCACTCCCCGAGAGTCCCGATTTGCAGCCTGGCCGCCGGGCTGTGCAAGAAAGGAAGATGGCCCTGACTAACCTACATAGAGTAGTCCGAAACCCCAAAAATAACAGCACTTTCGTCATCACAATAATATTGTTCTCTTGATAGGAGGCTGAGGAGGCTTTTGTATGTAGGTCAGCTTTGGCCAATTAACATTACATTCTGCTTGTACCTATGCATAATCGAATCTATCCCTAAGGCGTTAGAAAAACAAAAATACATACATACAAAGCTGTTCGGCCTGCCGGCCTTCCGATTCCCCAACTGTCCCTCACCGTAGAGTACTACATGCCATACTGGAATTTAATAAGTAGGTACTCTTTGAAAACTTTTAACGCTACCGTACTTAGTACTACATCACATATGCAACATCCCCTAGAGTCTTTCAACTCCTGATCTCCCCCATACACCCCCCTAACCCCATCATTCAGGGAAGAATTCATCTAGAAGCTTTCTCTTCGAGACACAAACCAGTCGTTCCAAGCTGGACCTAGAGCTTTTGAATACATTGGACCGATGGACTCGCCAATACTCTCCCCAACGGGTCCACGTCACCGGAAAACCCGTTTATCCTGTCGTCGAATCGACAGGTTGTGCTGCAACCTTTTGTGCTATTTCCCTCTGGTCTTTATATCCGGAGTATCGACTTGGGCCGTATACACCTACTCTTATAGCATCTGCTGGAATAATATTGCTGGAGTAAAAGGTATTACCACATTTTCCCCGTGCCGAAGAGCCTCTTTTTCCTCCGGGATCGACGTCGTTTCCCGGGATTGCCTACTGATCTCACGGACCCCCTAGGTGTTCTTCTCTGTTTCTTGGGCCTCGCTCTCTACTTTCTTTTAAACTGGTCCTACTTTACAGCTGTGTTCACGAACCCGGGATCACCACTCGATAATGTGCCTACTCACCTCTCTTTGTCTTTCGCGGAAATATCTAACAATTCATAGAAACACGCCTATAGCTCCCTCCCCACCACTGAGACATCTACCACTTCCTCCATATCAGTAAAATCGTCTGGACAAGTCCGTTTTTGCAAAAAATGCCAATGCTACAAGCCAGATCGTACACATCACTGCAGCTCATGCAAAACCTGTGTCCTCAAGATGGATCACCACTGTCCATGGCTCGCGAATTGCCTCGGAATGTTCAACTATAAAGCGTTTCTATTATTTCTAATTTACACCTCCGTATTTTGCATTCTTTGTTTCGTAGTTAGCTCAGCATACGTTTACGAGGAACTATTGAGTACGAATGCGACTAGTAAATACCCAGTAGATGACTTTACGCCAGTAAATTGGGTTCTACTAGCGGTCATTTCGGGAATTATTGGGTTGGTACTGAGCGGATTTACCATCTGGCATCTTACCCTCGTAGGTTCAGGAATGACAACAATCGAGTCTTTAGAGAAAGCACGATACACAACACCAACTCTCTCGCGTACTGGAGTTACTCCAGCGCCTGGCGCACATCACCTTTATGACAACCCAGAAAATGATCCAACTTTCGACTATGCCGCCGAGCGAGAAAACGAGCGGGAACAAGAGTTTCGTCGTTACAACTCTTATATCCTAGAGGAATCTACCAAGAAGCTTCCTCACCCATTTAATCTCGGCAGATCCCGTAACTTCCGCAGTGTGTTCGGTCCACGTGAAGAGTGGTGGAAGTGGTTCATCCCGCGCTTCTCGGGAGTTGGAGATGGGTGGAATTGGGAGACAAGTAATGAATGGCGCATCGCTGCCGAAGCAGTAAGGGTTGAAAGAGAGCGGATGGGACTTGGTGGCGAAGAAGGAACTGGATGGCCCGGCGCGAATCGACACCCGGCTGAAGGAAGAACCTGGAACGGTGGCAATCCCAATGGGCTCATCCGCCATGCAGGTGAATTAGAGCCGAGCAAAGCGGAGAGAATATTGGGGAAGCTACCGGGCACATACAGTGATGGCGAAAATGTTCCGCTACAAAGAATGAACCGGGATCCATATGATATTAGCAGTGATGAAGAGGATGAGGAGAGAATCGACCTAGAATCTGGATTAGCTGCTGGTAGAAAGGCAAAGCTGGAGCCTAGAAGCGCTGGAAGTGTAGGTTGGGCGACCTGGGGAGTGGATAGCGCGGAAGAAAGGTGGTAGGTGTAAATTGAGGACACTTCGATTACAACAATCTTTCCTATGTGTATGTGGGGCGGCTGTGGCGGCATCATTTGCGTTAGGCGTTTATCATTGCTTTTATTGCTTTATATCCTCTTTTATTGATCTGTTTTTCTCTGTTATGACTAGTAGTTACTGTTTATAGGAGCCTTTGTATCAATACCCAACCTCAAAGTGTAGTTAGAACTGTATGTTGAAAGTTAGTTACGGGTAGAATACCGGGAATTGTTGTGGTCAGGGTTTCTGTTTTTGCACTTTCCCTGCTCCCCCTCACTAGTAGTAATGCCGGGCCCTACTCATTCGAAGTTTTTCTACTGGCAAAGGCACTTGCAAAATACTACCCCATATCCATAGTTTAGCGCCTTTATTTTGACCATATACCACTCGCCAGGGTCACCGCAGAATGCACTGATAAGATAATGATTTCACAACAATATGCACCTAGTGTGGCGGAGCACTGCGAGTGATACTTCAAGATGCAGTACGCGCGTCAGAGAAAAAAAAAATTTGTTTAGCAAACGGTGCCTCGTGGGGTATGTAGTTAGCAGGCACCAGTTGGCAGTGCATTCCGGCTATCAAAAATAAATGCTCGCGTGGAGACAGCCTAAGTATTCATCCTTCCTTAAAAGGTTGTATTTACATACTTACCTGTAGTCACGATAAGTAATGGATCCTTGTTGATGATGGTGGTCGCGTGAGGGTTAGGGGCACATGTTGTGTGCTCTCAATATGTAGGTAGTCCTTAGTCTGGTAATGCTGACCCTCTATGATAGAGGAATTTAGGACCCGTTTTGGGGCTAGCTCAGGAGAAAATGGTGTTTCAACCAACCTCCGTTATTGGGTGGAATATGGAGAAATTTGGCGATGGAGTTTTGAGCGAAAAAAAAGTAGAAAACTCCGTTTCGATGGATAGCGTTGTTTTCTGGACGTCGTCAAACACAACTCATTTTAATGGCGCCCCAAACACCCATAATTTTATCTTTGGCGGCTCCCAAACGGGCCCTTAGATTTGTATGGAAATCTATAATTTGATATAAGAGAGATAGCAGGATCTGTTAGTAAAGCTACACAAAAATTTGCTTTGTTGGGGGGAGCTCGCATTTTTTGCCAGATGAAGGGATAACTTGCTTTCTGGAAGATTGTGCCCAGGAGCGAATGGAGAAATATATGTATATGTATATGGCCGACTTTATCCGGCCAGTATCTGCATCCTCCCCACTTCGGGGGGTCTATCAAGTTGTCCATTTCAGAATTTTGACCACAGTGTGGACACTAGGGCTCCGTTCGGTTGACGTTGAATTGGTTGCAATACATAGATTGCAAACAATCTATGGATTTTTGTGTCAACCGAACAGACCCTAGATGTTATATTGAGCTCTGTGTGACAGGTGCCTCGAGCTGTAGGTATAATAGGTAGCCATGTGGGCGTCCCTGGAACGCCCCTGTTGATCGAATCCAGACTGCCTCACTTTTGTGGGACGCCAAAAGAAATACCTACTAAATAGCGGGCTCTAAGCGCCGCTCCTAGGAACGTGCACGAATTAGGTACCGATAGGTAGTCCCATCAACGATCATCAGAGCCATACGTTGGTGATACAGATAGTTGAGGCATTGGAAACTCCCATCTATATTGTACTTCTATATTGTAGGTACATACTGTAAAGTGCTATTGGTGGTTTCCTTGGCAGGTTACCCGGCTTGTGGTTCAAACCCAGCCGCCTCACTAAAACGAAGCTAGAAATGGACCATGAATTGAGTTGTAAAGTTCAACTAGGGGAATAGGAGCCTGAGGGGGTGGGGGCCGAAGGCCTCTCAATTGTTGAAAACTTGATTGATACAAAGCGCAGCTCCATACCCCTAGTAGCTAGTAAAGTATAATACGGACCCGTATATCCTATGAAAACATGTGCACCACCCCAGTATTTACGTGCAACATGTGTTGATACCATAACCATTATTCTAGGAAGCTGTCCGTAGGGATGGGGTACGAGACTACCATTATTCCATCCGCTCAAGTGTAGTGAGCGCTCCCGGTGTCTACATACAAGTACATACAAGGCTCTGGTATATTGTGAGTGAACGGATTCTCACCTGTTAACATCCCACTTAGTTCGCTCACTTAATGCCAGAGCCTTGTACATATTTAACTACAGGTGTATATATATCCCACTTCAACACAGGATATTATTCACTCAATAATTCGCGTCCCATACTTTACATATAAAACAACAAAGCCACTAAAAGTTGTTATCTAAGGCATATCGTCAAAAATGATCGACCCGAGTGGGACGCTGTAGGCTCTTCCACTCAGTATCCAACAATGACCAATTCTTGATCAGCAGGCAGACATGTGGATTCTGATTACACCCAGCCAGATCGAACCGGTATATTCTATAGACAACTATAAGATTAGGATGATGGAGGGGACGCTTTACCTGGTATATCACAGCAACCAACGCCATACTTCTTTGAGTCTTCCTCAAGTTTATGCAATTGGCACCACTAAATTGAATGGCCAATATAACGACCGCCTATAGGTGGCCGGCCGTTGATATTCACTTATATGTCCGTATTGGTGGCAGCACCCACCCTAAAACTAAAAGTAAATGCCGGCTTATAGCCACTATCATCGCTGCTCTATCGCCCTACTCCCCGCGTTCCATTGGTAAATCGATCGCCGTCATGCTACTAACACTGATAACGATACGCATACTCTAGTAATCCAGTTATTGCATGTGTACTCACGGGCTAAACTACATGTATTACGATGGATTGGAGTTTGGTCATGATTCTTGGAATTTGGTTCCATGCCTTTCTGACTTGTTCGTAAGCGGCCCATAGACTGGAAAACGCCCCATTCCTTCACCTCCCAGTTCACGACCCGTCAAGGGCTTTCAAGCTATCTCTAGAGCATTGTTTGACATCTTCAGCACCCTCGCAGAGGGCCAAATCGTTGCAAAGTGACGGGATGAGATTTTGCTAGTGTCCATAAATACGAGTGATACCTTATGAAGAAATAATTTATGAAGGGCGGGCCGTAATAACCCGAATGTGTCTTAGGGGCGCAGACACAAGAAGACAAAAAAGCACAACCCACATTCAGACTCTCAAAGCGTCCGTTGTTGCCTAGTGCACGTGACAATGCCAATCAGCGCGGCAGATCAATCAGTCTATTACCCGATTCGGTCAGGTACTCCCGCGTTGGACCAACAGGCCCTTACAGCCAGCGCGAAACAGGACTCATAGAGACATAGTCTAGGGGCTGGGTACGAGCTAGGCTAGGCAATATACTGATAGATGGGAGGCCTGAATTTTGAGAAGGCGTATATATATATATACCAGCTTTCCGTGCTAGTTTTTATACTGTACAAAGATATTTCATCATATTTTCTCGATTCGATTCCATCTCTAGTATAATCAATAGCTACAACTACAGCAACTCATTAATAATCCCCTAACCTCCTCAGGGCTTTACACCGGTAACCTTACTACCTAGCTTCTGCCATATTAGCTCCTGAGCTCCTCTTTCAGCTTCCCTAGCTTCTAGCTATCTATAAAGACCTCGTCTAGTCTTAACGACTCGTTAGCAACACACCCTCTATTTCCTCCGCCTCACCAACCCCCACAAAAATCATGCTCGGCCTCTGTGGTGCTGCCATCAGTGTCGTTGCCTCCTCTGCAGGAGGCGCAGCAGCCATCGGTGCCATCCCCGCTGCCCTCGGCGCCGTTGGCTTCGGCTCCACCGGTGTGATCGCCGGCAGCGCCGCAGCTGCAGCGCAAGCTGGAATGGGCGGCACAATAGCTGCAGGGGGCATGTTCGCAACAGCGCAGAGCTTTGCCATGGGAGGTGCTCTAGCAGTAGCGGTTGGGACGGTTGGGACTGTCCTGGCGGTTGGCGCGGGTACAGGGGCTGCGGTCATTGGCGCGGCACACGTTGTAGGCTTTTTGTGCTAATTTTTTTCCCCCTTCTATTTGTAATTGGGAGTGTATTGGGTTTTGAGGATTATTGAAGGAACGATATGTGGTTGGCTGGGAGTAGTGTGATGTTTGTGCTAGTGGGGCCTTCTTCCTCGAGTGCGATAATTAAGTGGTGTCTATCTCGTTTCCAATAGATGAAGTGGTTTTTAATTTCCTAGCCATATAATCCAAGTCTGAACAGCAGTCGCCGACCTAAAATGAGTTGTGACTCCCGAATCCAAAACCGCCGAGGGTTGGGACCACCGCAGATCAACTTCTCTTTGTTTTTGTTTTTTTATATATTGCAAGAATATAAGAGGCCAAAAATATGTTTTCATCCTGTATTACCGTTTGTTGAAATTTCGTGGTGAGGTTTGCTGGCATGTTGTTGCGGTGTTCATTCTTGTTGCGTCCACTATTTTTAGCAACCCGCGATCTATTTTTTCTAATTGTTTTTTGATAGTTATGTTGAAAAGGAATCCTTAATCTCATATACCCCGAGAACTAAGTCCACCGAATATGGCATATGTTACAAGTTGATCTTTGTCTCGCGGGATTGTATTGAGCTTCCCCACTTACATATCAATAACAAGAATTGCAAGCTCTCGTCAAGTTGCGAAATGTCTATTGTTTTACCTAAGAAAGGATTGTGGTCATAGGCTGTATATGGGAGTTCATACGTACGCCATCCATCATAGATTACTTACTTAGTTATGCAGCTCTCCACTTATACCAGTAGCTATTGTGTAGCTTTTTTTTTTTTTTTTTTTTTTTTTTTTAAATCATATCTATTCGTGTTTCTAGGTACAGAAAGTTCGCATGCAGTATAAACTATGGCGTAAACAGACCTTTCCCCGACCGGCACCGCTGGCCAAACAGACGCTATAAAGAAATACAAAAGAAAAAGAATTTACTGACTGCTGTATGATTTACTGTTTTTATCTGGTGGGGCAGAGGGGCGGCAGCGGAAGGTGAGTTGGATGAGAGGAGTTTGCTGTGTTTCACGTTTTTGAGGGGGATTGTGAACGTCGTTATGGTGAAGAAGGGATTTCGTTCTTGTTTTCCATAGTCTTGTGTGCTGGCAGACGGTGAGCGTTAGGAGTGTGTGTTTAGTCAGAAGTGATGCGGTTGGTCATGTGCTGAGGCATTAGCGCGTTTAGAACAGTTGATTGGAGTGGCGCTGCAGGTCTGACAGCATCTGTGATCTTGTGGCTGTGTGACAGTGATTGAGCAGGTAGGGTTGCCTTGCGGCCTGGTGTTGTGGGTCTGCAGAATTCGGCATTGGGTTGATGGTGTGGACTTACATTTCTATGATGGCGTAGTGCGGAGAAAAGCGGATAGGGTTTTTGAATAGATCTTCGTCGACGGAGATGACCGCTGAGGAGTTTTTCTGGTTGCGGATTGTGTCGGCAATCGTGAAGCGTGTGAAGTTGACGGATGATTGGCTATCGATAACGCGAGGAGGAGTGTCAAGCTTGTTTGGGAGAGTCAAACGAGGGATCTGGATGACGACAAAGTCGATGTCGTTGGGGCAGGTGCGAGTTGGGAGTGGGGGTTGAGGCCAACTTCTTGATGATGGCGAGAGAAGCGAAGAAAGTATAGGTGGTGGTGACGGAGGTAATGGCTCTGTCGGGTGGTGAAGGAAAGGTGGCGGGAGGTCATTCTTCGCTAGAACCACATAGGATTGGGAGTCTGGAGGAGGCGTTCTGCAGGAATGCGAGGGGAGGGTGGAGAAAAGCGTTAAATTGGGAGGACCCTCCTTCTTGGGGTCTCTTGGTGTGTTCTTTGTTGTCTTTTTTGGGCTGCGGGTTGTTGGGTGTTGGGGTTTTGGCTCTGCATAGGATTTAGGTCCTTGGCACGGCAGATTTTTTTCGATGGCGGTATGGTGGCGGTTTCTTGGGATGGCCTTGATCGTGCTTCAGCTTTTTCAAACTGTTGTCACGTGTTGGGGAGGGTGGGAATGATGGGTGTCGGGGTTGTAGGGCCTTGACAGTGTCTGCGAGTCGCTATTTGATGTCGTTCAGTCTTCAAACACGGCGTGGTTTTGTCGAGCGACGCCGAAGATGTAAGTGTTGCCGCAGGCGGCTGAGGCTTCAATTTTTTGATTTCGTTCAGGATAGGTTTGTAATAGGGGTTCTCAGGTTCCCGGGGTTCACGAGTTTGTGGAGGCGTTGGTCATTTGCTCAGCTTGAAGGGCTGCAAGGAGCCTGTTTTCGGCTGAGTCAAAGTTAAGATCGCTTGGTAGTGAAGCCATTGCGGTGGCAGGATTTTGGTGTGGTGATGGTGTTGCCACTTAAGGTTGTGGTGTTGAGTTTTCAAAAACCGAGTGAATAGAGGGGAAGAAGGATGAGCTATTGTGTAGCTGCTCCATGCCGTGTTATATTTGGCGAACCGAGTGATAGTTTATGACTCTACGCTTAGACTTCCCTACGTTTAAGCTATAACTGCCCGTCAAAGTGCGGCTGCCCATTCTAAGATAACCACAAAATGCTAGAGCAAACATTACTAACAACAGAACTTCATTGATTTATTCGATTCGTTAAAACCTGCATCCCTTCCTACCATCCCCCTATCTAGCCACGTGTGTCGTACCCCGCATGATTACCACCGTGTGTTTATACAACCCGACGCAGCCCAAGAAAGCGGTAGAGCAGATCTTAGGGAGAAAACGACATGTCTTGAAGAAGAAGACGGTCCCGAGAATTGAAGGAGATCCGGGGAGGCTGGGAACTAGAAGAGCAGCCCACCAGTCAACTTGTTAGTAGCAACAGTGGCCTCCTCGGTTCCGGCTATATGGCAGCTACCGGACTCCATGTGCTGCAGAAGTGCGGAGGATGACTTGTAGCGATTGCAGCAAGCCGGGCAACTACATCCAGTTAACATATTCACCCACCACCCAACAGGTGGGGAAGGTGCTTACCGAAAAACCTTCCTTGCATGAGCTGAGCTCTTGACATGCTGTAGAATCTGTCCCGCTCTGGGAAATTTCTTCCTGCACGCTCCAATATTACACACGAACACGCGTTCGTCTTGCTTCCAGAATTGTGCCATCTCTCCCAGCTCCCACAGCTTGCCCTCAGCACCGATCCCTTCAGTGTAATCGAGAACCGATGGCCCCATTTGATTCTCTACCGCGGAGCCTTCACCTGCAACACCCTCACGCCAGACATGGGTGCTTGTTGTTGCCGGCTTGGGACTATCCGGTGTTTCTGTGGCCGCAGCCGCAGCCGCAGCCGCGGCTGCAGACGCAGGGTCGTGAGAGGCGATGATACGCTGAGCGAGAGCAGTGGCACCAAGGTTATGAGTGCAAAAGTCAGACTCGATGTGCTGCGCGATACCGGAGGCGTTGTTGAAGTATGCGCCGCAGCCTGGGCAACGTATCTTTTGCGCAACGCGGTGCATCTATTCCCCGCATCAGCACCCCTCCTCACGTATACACCGCCTCCACAAAAAAGAAACCACATACCTGCTTACGATGTCCCTCAAGTCCACCCTTGCTTCCAAACTCGCGGAAGCAATCCATGCAGACAATGTGGCGGGGACTCTTAATGGTGTGCATTTTGAGATCACGCTCGCTATCAAAGTCACGATCACAGGGGTGGCAATAAAAGTGGGTCTCAGAGGACTTCTTATGGGCACGGAAATCGGCGCCAGACCTGAACCCAAGATTACATTCCTCGCATTGAAAAGGGTATGAAAAATTAGAATTGTGTGAAGTTCCAGCGGAGTCAGCCTCCGAAGGGATAACGATCTCAGTGTCGCTGTAGATATCGGAGTCGTCTGAGTCGTCGGCGTTGATACGTCTAAGGAGATATTAATAGCAGTAATAGATAAGTAGAAGGAGAAGAAGGTTGAAAGTGGAGCTATAGAAGACAGAGGCTACTTACTCCCAGGAAGGTTTTGTGGGCATTTTGGGCGGCGGGCTGTTGATAGGGTGATGAAAAGGCAGAGGTGAGGACCTTATGATTTGATGAAGGTTGTAGTGGTGATGGGGGTGGGTGAGTTCCCTTCGTTCCTGGGGTTGGTTGTACCTAGTTGAGTGGATGCCTGGAAAACCGAGTGACTGAATGTGCACATTGAAGTCTTATTATCTTATCGCCACGTGACTTGGACTTTGGATAAGCGAGGTTGGGCTGATATCAAGAGGGCTAATTTGTGTGAAATAATCCGGGATTAAATTTCTTCTTTAGGCATTGCTTTTCACTCTGGCGGGAAACTGGTTTGGACTCTTGTTATTGTGGAAATGGAAATTCCTACAGAAAATCGATTTTATGAGGGTAAAAATGATATTAATTATATGCATGGGCTTTCCGGCTATTCAGCATATGGGGGCGTATACGTAATACAGGTCTATTTTCCCTATCACTTGGACGTATGAGACATTGGAGAATCTCTCTCATGCATACATATCATGTGATCTCGATTTTGGGTGAGGGTAAGCAGCTCGCTGTGTTTATCAGCCCTTGGGGTACTTAGAGGTGCTATAAAATTCGCAAGTCGCTGCTCTATTTCTGCCAATCAATTCCTGGGTAGGGCACGCTAATCCATGAGAGAGATTCTCCAATGTCTCATACATCCAAGTGATAGTTTGGCCTTTCTGACAGTTGGCATTCCCCACCTGAACATGATCGGGATAAAGAGTACCTCCACTACTCGTGTACGAGTAGTGGAGGTACAGGTGCTGGGTCTGTCACACAGATATAATTTGGATGACGTATATACGGTCACTCTCTAGAAGTGTTCGTGATTCGCTTCTAACTTGGTCAATGCGTTATGTGGCTTTGAGGTCGATTTCAGGAACTGAAATCTATCTAAATAATCTTATAAAATCGGCGGGCAAGAACATTAATATCATAGAAGTCTAATATCAATTTTGGGCATCATTGACTGATTTATGGTTGATATTTTGAGCATCTCAGTACGCACCTTCATTCTTAGTTTGAGCCGGATATGCCACATTAAATCCGAACGAACACTTTTGCGGAGTGGCTGTATCTACAAGCTACCAGTAGAAAAGCTTACGTACAAACCATGCCCCAAGAACACGAACCCCCGGCCCTAGAAAAAGAAAAGACAGATCGAGATACAGAAAAAGAAACAAGTAAGAACCCAGGAACTGCGGTCGGAACCTTTTCAGGTCACATAACGTCGGGCCTGTGCTTTATAAAGACAATGAGGCCCCATGCGACGTGAAAAGATTCTGGCCACATGAGTAGTTGTTCAAAGGAAGCGAACCTATTATTTAGCAGTAGTACGAGGTGCTGTATCCTTTAAGCTGTCGATGCTGACCCCCTATAATACAAAGTCAAAGTTTGTATGGAGATCGATTATTCAATGCCAGTAAATGCCTACTTTTCTTGGGAGGTCAGCATTTATCGACAGCTTAAGGGATAGGAAATAGATGCGTAGGCTTTCGAAGGCTAATTTAAAAACTTAGGCCGCCTATGTAACTGTAATAATAGAATATGAAAATACCTTGCCCACCTTCAAGTACTTCGGCTACTGCACATGCAATCGAAACATGGAATCCACTTACTTTTGACAGTAGTCTAGCTTGTTCCGTCTACCTCGAAGCACTATAGCATAGTCCATAAGGTCTATCACTGGACTCTATCTAATGCTCCCCGGCAGCTGAAAAGCTCATGATTTACCAGAGAGCCCATGCTTTGATAGAGCCTGTAAATCTGGATAGAGACTAGGTATTATATGTACAGCGGTAGGTAAAAAGTCATGGAACGCGGTGGAAGATTTGCGGTTGGATGCCTCAGTTGCGTTCCATGGCTTTTTACCTACCGCTGTACATATTTCCCCTCCTTAAGTTTTATGATCACGCTAATAATTCGATGGATGTGCATATGCAGTTGGAATAGAGTTTCAATCCTGTCCCGAGCATTGTGGGCCGCTTGGGCGTTACTCACGGAAATACTGGATCCCCCCGGATCCCATTGACGACGGGTGCTCCTAGCCCCAATGTGTGAATGGGCTTTTCTTTTTTATCTAATTATTGGTTACCGGTGATACCAGGCTATTACGATCTCCATCTATAATATACGAACACGTATATCTCCTTATTTGAAATATAAATCCCGTCGTATTTTCTACCCCACAGCAAAGATACGGCTCTATAATTATATAAACCATAGTAATACTAGCCAGTCCGGGTTCTTTATCAATTGGCGCAAAGGCCTCAGATTAACTAGAGAATTGTCCAGGTGGTTTGCCGTTCATAAGAAGGTTTGTTCCTTGCAGGGTCCTTAATCCCCTGGGAGGCTCTCAAGATCCACATCCTTAGTGGTAAATACCCCAGAACACGAGAATGGATCGGTTGCGGAGATTTGTTCAACGCCCAAGAAACCCGAAAAAGCGCATATTTGTCATGCCCAAAGCCATCTTCTGTAGACTCTATAGTAAGATTTATGTTATGCCGTGCCGCAATAATCCAACCCCTCGCCGCACGAATATGCAGGGCTGGAGTCGCCCTTCCTACCGAAATCCTGACCTGCTTTTTTAAGCACGGCTTTGCCGAGAGGGCGAACAAGCTTTTCGGCACGGCACACCACCCACTCTCGAATGGAAAGCACGGAAAGCTTGGCTCTTAGCATATGCAACAATTGATAGGTCAGACTTAACTCCCGCAACTCGCAAAAATAGCGAGTATCGCTTTTATTGCTTAGTATGCTTGGTATCTAGTATATATACACCCTATGGGGCATAGACTTCTAAAATCCCCTCTCTCTCCTGACAGTCCTAATAGTTATCCAACTGGCCAGGTGAGAGTAGATGCCCAGGTAGGTATTTGCATATTTAGAGCCAGTCCCCCAGAGAACTACATACCCCACCAAGAAGAGGAAAGCCACACCTTCAATCATGCTGTCTAATAGCTCCCATCTTCCCCGCCCGGGGCGACCACGGTCATCCACTCGCTTCACTCGCTACACTGGCCTCGCAAGTGGTATCCTTTTCTTCATTCTCTTCGCCGTGTAAATTTCCCCTCTCCTTTCACTTCACCAAGTGTCCATCACTGCTAACCTTATGGCCCAGCTCCTTCACGCAAATCGTCAGCATCCTCATGTCCTTCTCCAAAACTTCCTGGAAATCTGATATCCAGACGATCCTGTACACCTGGCCACGATCACACAGTAGCTATCCAACCTCCTTCACGCGCGATGTCCTTCCTCGTCCTATCCACAGCCACAACGACTACTGGCGGCAGGTGCCCCTCTATTCAGCCATTGCCTCTGGCTGCATTAGCGTTGAAGCAGACGTCTGGGAGTTCGCCGGTAACGAACTCTTTGTAGGCCACGACTCTTCGTCCCTGACTCGCAACCGCACATTCCGCTCGCTCTATGTAGATCCCATTGTAAAGATCCTGACGGGTCAGAACCCAGAAACCGAGTTTACGAAGGAGCTACCTGAAGGTCGTATAAATGGTGTTTATGATGTCGACCCAGGGCAGACTCTACACCTATTTGTAGACTTCAAGACTCCGGGACTGTCGACACTACCCGTCGTACTTTCGCATATGGAGCCGCTGCGGTCGCCTATCAATTACTTGACGTATTATAATGGGAGCGACATCGTCCCCGGGCCCGTGACGGTGCATTTCACTGGGGATGCACCGTTCGAAGAGATGGTGGCGAGGAACTCAACATATCGCGACTATTTCTATGATGCACCGCTAGGAAAGTTAGCAGGAAGTGATATGTACAATTGGACCAACTCGCTCATTGCGTCGGCGCCGTTCGGGCGGGAAGTGGGAATGGTCCTTTGGGGGAGGGGTGTTAGCGAAAGCCAGAAGAGCAAGGTGCGAGAGCAGGTAGGCGAAGCGCACGAGAGGAGAATGATGGCTAGATATTGGGATACGCCTGGGTGGCCTATTAGTGTGAGGGATGCTGTTTGGGGGGTCTTGATGGGTGAAGGAGTAGATTTGTTGAATGCAGATGATTTGAAGGTGAGTATCCTTTGCACATTTGGTGGATCAGGTGGGCTAATTGCTGGTTCGTGTAGGCTGCTGCATCTTTAAAGTGGTAAAAAAAAAATTGTAGTTCTGGCGTTGGTTCGGTAGGGATTTATATAAATGGGCCGGTGTTTTTCTTTTCTGGGTTGGGTAAGATGGTCATAACGCATACATATCATGTAAAATTTCAACGAATCAAATACATTTTCTAGACCAGATTTTGATAATTGTATCACCAAGAATTTCCTGAAGCAAGAAATGGTCCTCCAGTCGTTGCCTAATCTTTCTTTCTGCCAGACAAACCATCATATTATCAAATTTTGATAAAATATCGCTGTTTAACGCCCCCCAAGCTGCTGGAATGTATAAGTGGAGCCTGCTGGTATATGTAATGTACCTCGGGGGCCGCTAAATTGATGCAACGACCACCACGAACCACCGTTCCATAACCACCACCCATCATATCTATAACTAAGAGTTAAGATAATCTATATACTGGAACTAGATGCGAAGGAGCTGAATCAGAATATATATGTTTATAGAGTGGTCTTGACCCCAAAGGGTTGGGCCCATCGCATCACTTTCAGGACCCCCGGGGTACACTATATCCATCTCAATATAAGAGGGAATCCTAAGCCTAGATCACTCCTGAGAGCTGATGCCGGCGAGTGCAAACCGCAATAGTAGCTATACTTCCTCATATGTAGGCTGTTTAGTCGGTTGTTCAATGGTTATACCTGGAGATAGAAATAAAAGCGAGGAACAAGTTGTTCAGACTGATCTGCTGGGACTCTAATGGTCTACATATATATAAACATGCAGCATGGTTAGACTCCATACACGTATCCCTTAGACTGACATATATCTAACTCATAAATCCTCCGAGTAACGAACTATCGTCCTCAGAGCTTTTGTAAATTCTGGAAATATACACATAGTTATAGGCGCGGGGCCGGGTTTATCTTGATTGGCCCATAGTGTAGATGGGGTTAAGCGTAGAGAACCTATGAGTCGTGAGGTATATTCTGAGATGCAATTATGAGCCCTATATCAGGTTCATCTTGCTGTTCCAAATAGGCTGGTGGAAGGTTGAATCTATCCTTCTCTCTCGAAATGGTTGAGGGGATTAGTTGGCCACATGTTTCCTTTTATGAAGATAGGTTTTGCTTAGTTACTTAGTGAGGAGAGATATAAATTTATGTGAATTTTATATGCACGAGAGGGTTTGTTTGACTTTCCGTTGACCTCTAGTCCCAGACACAAGAGAATTAGGATGAACCAATCACCCCCCCCCCAAAAAAAAAAAAAAAAAATAAAAAAAAAAAAATAAAATAAAAATAAGGGAGAGAGTTAGGATATTCTCTTAGATCCGCCAAGATCCGCCTACATATGCCGTTCGAGTGTTGACTGCATATCTTTTAGTAAGCAACGAAACCCGGTCATTACGTGGTATTGTTTAAAAGAATTGGTAGGAATTAATCCCCCCTTATTATTTTAAACCGCAAATAATTGGGCCCATTTTGGGCACTCAGTGTTGTTCTTGTTTATAAACGAGGTGGGGCTAAATTATGGACTTGTATACTTGTGTTCTTGATGGAAAGGCTTAGGCCTTAGCACGAGTAAGTCACTATGTGTCACTCATGCCAAGGAGGGCGGTTTGCGTGAGTAACTCAAACCCTTTAGGGTAATCGTGATATAAGTACATGTAGCTCCTGATTTTCAAATTCTGTTACAGCAACCTGTCAAGCATATCTCAAGTCTCTAGTATACCACGATTACCCTAAAGAGTGGGCCTGAGTGACTTGTTGCAATTCGGCCTGACGATTTAGGATAGTGCCCAAGCATGTACACGTTTGAGCCGTGAGATAATTACTTTTATTGTTTCACCGCCTTTGAGATTCTATTAAAGTTACCTTTGTCTACTGTATGTTCCAATCGATAGATGTTGATCAATTATATACGTGAAAAACAGAACAGATCAAGGAGCTATAATTCTACCCGGAAGATCATTTATTCTAGCTAGATCTTTTGAGCTACATATATAGTTACTTATAGAAGGCAAAGGGGTACTTTAAATTACTATATACAGTACCCCAGTTAGGTTAATTTTGTGTGTCCAGTTCCGTACGTTGTGAAAGGGTGCGCCGATATGTAGAAGATGCTCGGTGAGTGGTGCACATTAAGAACTACATGTAGTATAATGAACAAGTATGATGGCTGGTAATAGCAATGGCGAAATTCCTAGTTGAGTACTGTTCGTCTTTTCGGGGCATTCTCCTATGCTACTTTTGCTTCGAACCTTTTACATTCTATGCAACATTTACTCTTCCCTATCCACATTACACTCACAATCAGATATATAACCCAGAATCGTCCTTAAGTACGTTAAAATCCTGATTTGGAAAAATACCGACATACAGTCACCTGAATCTTCTCTAGGATAACTATATCTGCCGTTACCTTACCCAAATCCTTAGGACTTGAGTCTTCGTCACGCTACTTAGTTGACCCCCCTTCGGCGGTTATAAGTAGCTTAAAGGGCTGGACCGAAGTTTAGAGCTAATAGTTACAACTTATCATGTCAAAATTCCCAGCATTTATCCTTCATAACCAACTTCAACCCGCCTCACTCCTCGGCCTCCCCAACGAGATTCTGTATTATATCATCCAAGACCTTCCCCTCTCCGCTATGGCAGCATTCTCTGAAACGTGTCGCACCAATTCTGTTATCACCAACCCAATTCTCACCAAGCTCAAGCAATCCGACTGGGAGGGTGTCCCAGCAATTCATTACGCAAGCAGCCAAGGCTCTGTCCCGTGGGTAATGTCACTTCTCTCATTGGGGATCTCCCCAAATCACCAAGTACCAACGACTCTTGGAACACCTCTCCATTACGTTGTCAGCGCGGGGCATAAAGATGTGCTTCTGTGCCTCATCAAAAATAAGGCAGACGTCAATGCTCATGATCGATTTGGAGACACGCCGCTACATATTGCCATCCAGGAAGGCAGCTACGGGTGTGCATCGGAGCTTATCAGACATGGTGCCAATGTAGATGCAGTCAATGGCAATGACCATACCCCCTTGAGACAAGGCATGGAGATCTTGCACAGGCTAGGAAAGAGCAAGAACCCCGGAGACGCAATTAGGTTCAAGGATGTTGAGAGTACTATTATGATACTACTATCGGGAGGTGCGGATGTCCGAAGGGTCGACATCAACCGTCAGACTATGGTACACTTCGCTTCATCCCAGAAGAGTGTCTTAGTACTAGAGATGATACTCTCAAAGGGCGGCAGAGAGGATGTCAACGCAGAGGAGTCCTTCGGCCTGACTCCTCTACATATAGCAGCAATTGAAGGGCAGGATCGGTGTGCAGCAGCATTGCTACGCTCCGGTGCATTTGTGGATGCAGTGAGCAGCGAGGAAAATACACCTTTACATGTGGCAATCATGGGGGAGAGTGGTGCTGCGATCCAGACGTTGTTGAACGCGGGTGCGAGCCCGAATATCTTCAACCGTGCTGGCTACACCCCTCTGGCCCTCGCGGCATACTATGGATACGCGGATTGTATCCGTGCGATTTGCGAAGGGCCCCAACCTATCTGCTGGTCACCTGAAGTCAACGCTCTGGCTCTGTACATGGCGGTTAAACAGCATCACGAAGCCGCCGTTAAGGTTCTGCTGCACAGTGGTGCTAAGGAGTCGGTAAATGTTCAGTGGAAATCAGCAAACGCGAGGACGGCGCTACACGAGGCGGTACTAAGCGGGGATTCTGGAATCGTGTGGCTACTGGTACGACATGGTGCGGATGTCTGGATCGCGGATGGTGATGGCAAGTGTTGTGGATGTTGGGCTTTCGAGAAGGGGCATTACAAAATGATTCGGATGTTTCACAATTTCTCTTAGCCTCCGCTTGAGTTTTACCAATTATTTCTTCTCTAATCTCATAGTTTATGCCCCTGTTTTCCTTGAGTTTCATTATCGCTGTCGGGAGTTTGGATACAATTTCCTTCTTTTTCGGTCTATTCCCTGAGATCCCGCTTTGCACGGCAATATTAGCTGGCTAAAAGGCTTGAGTACATATATGTACTCTTTTGTTTTCATTTGTCATTATAACAGTGGGCATGTTATCGCCCGTAGTTAGGTTTCGCTTTAGTCTGAGCTTATATTGGCTAGATAGTGTTCATAGACATGAATTTCTGGCCGACTACTCTAGTAGTAGAATCAATTGCATTTTCTTTTTAGTCCTATAGATCTATACCTCAGAGATCTCGTACAGATTCCTCCTGCGGGTGCAAGGGGAAATTTATTCACCAATTATCACTCGATCTACCTTCTTACTAGATCTAGAAAAAAACGGCCTTTAAACTGAAAGGAGCGCGAAAGAGGCTGTTCGATATAATTTTATCATTCAAATCATATATATGTCGAGAAATTAGGGCACCTCTTCAATATATACATCATGAGGTATACCACATTTTTAGGGGATGTATCACTTTAAAGCTCATTTATAATATCAAGTAGCCTTTCTACTAACGAGTAATACTTGAGGGGCTCATAACTTAAGATCCTTATGAGACTGATCGAAAAACTAAGGCATCATGTTCCTCGTGGGTGATCTCTTCGTGTGTACCTTTTCTGGGGCATGGTGCCCTCGTTGAGGCGGTACTAGTATCTTCTTATGCATGGATGTTTGGGACTAAGAGGGCATATTCCTATATGTAGATATATGGCCGGTCAGTACAGAGGCCTTAACAGGGGTGCTAACTTTCGGTTTTTGATCATACAGCGGAATCAATGGGCAGAGTGGCTATAAAACACGTATGCATATCATTTCAATGCAGCTGAAAGAATGTCATAACCTCAATCCATCTGTAACAAATATATGTATGTAGCCTTACAGTATACAAGACTCCGAATACAATATTTCCCTACAAAAAATGTACGTATAATATATCTACCCTCAGCAAGCGCCCTGAATCATATTTATTCAACCTTAGAATACCTTCAAAACGCCAGACCAATAATAGAAAAGACCCAGACAAAACGATAAAAGAAGATATAAATAGAGAGAATGAAGAAACAAATAGAATGGTACAAGCCGATGTTGTTAAATGTACAAACTTCTAACAAAAACCTCAAACTAGGCGCTGCGGGCATGAACAATCATGAAGGGCTAGAGACGATAGCCCAGATCCAAAAAGGCAGCAGAAAGGGATAGAAATCTAACAATTGGATCCATTACCCACAACCTTACGCCTTTTGAGAGCCGAGTGTTCATCCCTATCATTCTGAATTGTTGAACTACGTTTCGCCGGGCCTTCAGAAAATTGAATGTATTTTTTCTGTTTTTTGACAGTTGGTGGACACTCCGTGATGTCTTCTTCGGCACCATGTTTGCTTGCTTTGGCTACTACCTGGGAGGGTTGAGCGGGACCTGAGGTGTTGGTTGATTGTGTGGATGCGCGAGCTGAAGAGTTGGCGGTGGTACGTTTTCTGGATTTATTGGCCTCTGGTTGGGATGCCTGAGCAGCTGTAGGCTCATCCGAGGCACCCACAGGATCATTTGGGGCAGTGGGTCGCTTTGATTCAGCCTTGGGATGCGAAGCTTGACTAGGTGCGGGAATAATGGCTTTTGGAGGAGATATAGTAGCAGGGTCATTAGGGGTACTAGAACCAACCCCTTCGCTTTCTGAAGCGACCGTTGTTGGTGCGGGTGGTGTAGGATCCTCTCCGGCCGGAGTAGAATCGTTTGTTTCTACAGGAACTACGAGTTCATTCGTAAAGGGGCGAGTACCACGGCGCGTAGGAGCGGGAGTACTTGGCGGCAGACGGTCCCTAATATGGTCCGGGATTGGGGCAAACTCGACATCGGCTTTGGGTCTTGAATCATCTGTTTTCTCCCCTTCAAACTGTTGGCGTCTCCGGTCCTTCTTTTCGATATAACGATTCCTAGTTCTTTTCATGCCCCTTTCTGTCATGACTTCGAAACTAGGGTCCTGCGGCCGCTCATGTTTCCCTAATCGCGAAGAGAGACTTGCAATTTCTGCAGCGGTTGGCAGGGCCCTGTGCGCAAATCCGGGTGTTTTTTCGACAAGGGCAGCGACCGGGGAGCAGAACTTGACTTTTTTCGGCTTGGACACTTCATTGTCACCCAAATCAGCGTCATTGGCGACGCGTTCCGGGGAGCGCAAGCGGCGACGTTTTGTATCGGTAAGTGTTGGCTCTTTAACGTTGACATTAGGCTTACTCTTCGGAGTGATTTCGATACCGGCGATGAGGGCAGCGGCCTCGGCATCAGCGAGAGTCTGAGCGGCGCGCTTATTGTCTTTTTAGAGGATTAGTTATGAATCATACAAGGGGGATAATCAGCACAAAGTGGCATACAATCTTCTAATTTGTCGGCAACATTGAGTTTGGCCCCAATATTTTTGAGATACCGAACGTGGCCTCGGAGGTTGGACATATGCGATTGTGTTATATCGACCCACGGAATTTCTTCGGTACGATCCATATTTTTCAACAAGGTATTCGATGCTGTAGTGTCAGGGCCGGAGATACTTGGAGAATTTGGAAATACGGAGCTCCAGATTCCTTTAATAACGCCAAACATGTAAGCAATAGAGGAATGATGAATTGGGGTGATGTGTTGGGATGTTGGGATAGAGACACCTAAAGACCGGAAGCGGAGGATCTCCTACAGCAATCACAGCGAAGGGATGGACAGTAGGTGCAGGAGTAAAGCAGAAGGAGGGGTAAGCGCAAACGCACCAATTATCCAAGAGAAGCCAGGACGCCAAACGGAATGACAGCAAACGCGGCCAAAATGATTCGACAGCTGGATTTAAGAGGCGTCCAAGTAATGTGATCCAGTCTTTTACCCCTCCTTGAACGAATGGAGGTACGCTGAGTGATTGAGTGGATGAAGATTCTCACAGCTAGGGAAGGAGATGGGGAGATGGGAACTTTAACACTAGACGAGATGACGTTAAGTGCGGCTCAATTAATCGTGTCCTATCGATAGCTGGCCCTGAAACGTCTTGGCAACGCTGCTTCCGGAATCTTTGCCGCGGGGCGTAGGTCAATCAAGCTTGACCAGCAAGTGCGAATTTTTGATCGCTCCTGAAGAAATGCCTATCCCATAGTCTGTTAAAGCTGCCCATGGGTTTCTTTATGGGCATGTATCAAGGTATTTAAGAGACTGGGACGATAGGCAGCACTTAAGTAACGGACTATGGGATATATAAAAGTTTACAACCTGTTAAACTAATATACAACCTGTTAAACTAATATACAACCGTCCCAACATCTATTTAGTCGCACTCAGCACATACTCTTACGGATATCTCAGAACAGCAATTAATACACAATAAATACTACATGACCCACTACTCGGGTTGATTGCACACATACACGATCAGGAGCTTTGATGAATCTGGCTATAAAGATACATGTAGTGAAATACACTTCGAGTGATATCTCGTGACTATATGTCACTAACCATAAAATTGGTCGGGCAGAAGTTTGTCCCGATTCTGGGTCGGTTGGGGCTAAAATATGCCAGTTATGTATGTACATGTATGTTTGCTGGGTCCAACCACCAACATCTAGTTCGCATCCGACACGGTTTCACACTGGCCGTAAAGGACTTTACTTCAAACACAAAATACGCGTAGATAGGCGTTTTACGCACACCGTAGATTGTAGAGCTAGGAATTTATCAGCGCGGTTACACCAAATTTTAGTTTTAGCCTCAAGATGATGTATTTTTCTTTTTTTTTAAAAAAAGGCTTCATTTCATGTTTCTAGGTACAGAATGATGGCAGAAAGTATAAACTATGGCGTAAAGTTGATGGGTTTGAGTACGCTTATTATCTAAATAGATGAGGGCAAATATGTAAATAGTAATATAATTTTTCGAAGTATTGGCCCGACTCAAATTTACGGGCCCAGGCGAGTCCAGAAAAGCCCATAACAACTGAACCACTGTAGGCTTTTTTCTTTCTTTCTTTTATTCATTACGTACATAACCACTGTAGGCTTAATTGAATTGACTACTATTTGATCTATTAATATTAGCGCTGGTGATAAGGACTTATGTACTTAGCGACCTATAATTATGACCAATACTTACCATAATGTGAGACTACGTATTTTGATGTGGATAGCGTACATACTCGTAATTTCACAGCGTTTTTGAACATGACCGCTGTTGCATGCCATACAAAAAGGTTTCTCCCAGTGGTCTTTTGTATGTATGCAATATTGGTCGTGTTCACAAACGTTGTGAAATTACGAGTATATTTGCGTTTTTGTGCGCAGTCTGCTTGTGTTGTTCTAGATCAGGTTGAGGTGCGACCTTTGCTTCGGCTCTTGATTAAACGCTGCCCAGGTCTGGGAAGAACTTGGAGGATATCTGTATACAATTGATCGAGCTTCTTCGGCAGCCTGCAGATAAAAGCGTCGTAGGTTTATGGTCAATAGTTTTTAAGTTTCGTGGTGAATGAAGTTATATTGTGTGGGAGAGAAGAAGAGCGAAGTGATTTGAGTGAGGTTTGAACACGTGACCTTTTGTGGAGGTAGTGATGTTACTAGAAAATGAAGAGTTTTCCAATTGTGCCGCTGAATAGTTCAGGGTGAGAGGGGATTTTAGTCCTCTATATATACAGATATTTTACTAGCACGTGATCCCTGATTACATAACCATATCCTTGTTCCATCTATGACTCATTCCATATTACATGATTATTATTCCACATAACCGATGTCGCAATGCCAAGCCCTAATTTTAACACTTCCCCTCACTTGCCACATCGTATCCTTTCTGAATATACATGGTGTGCGGGTTTAGGCCTTTAGTCACGACGTCTGCTACATTGTCCCCGGTAGGAACGTGGGAGTTCGAGGTTCTGGCTTCAAGTTGCTTCTCGCGTGTAGTGATAGTGTCGTCGATGTGTTTCGATCGATCGTGGATCACAGGGATCCTATTGTCCTGTAGAAGTATTGGTAGGTTTGTTGAAGTTCCGTTAGGGCATTCTTTAACCATACTAGTTGATTTGACTGCGAGTGACAGGGCCATATATTCGGCTTCTGTTGTTGAGACTGCGACTGATTTCTGTTTCCCTCCAACTTATTTGATTTCCTACCAAGACGATGTCAGGAAAGGATTTCCGATCATCAAGGTTAGCGCATTTAACTGTCTGAGAATCCGTCGAGTGTTCTAGAGTTCCCTTTCGGGTAGAACAGTGTCAGTCCTTGGTTCCGTTGAGGTATCGGAGACTCGCTTTCTTCGCGTATATTCTCCAGTTGGACATGAGGAGAATTGGGAGAGGGCGGTAACGGTGTGGGTGATATCTGGTCTTGTAGCTATGTTGGCATACATGAGTGATCCTATTATTGATTGGTATTGGGTTTGGTTCTCGATGATGTCCTCAGGTTCTCCTTTGTTACCTTTATTCCAATTCCCAGTATGAATTTCGAGTTACCGAGATCCGTACATTCGAAGTCTGCCTTAAGCAGTTGTTGTACTTCTTTTCTGAATGGGGAGTTGGGTCCGAATATCATGATGTCGTCTACATACACCGATATGTAAAAGTCGTTGTTTAGTATGTATGAACACGCGAATTTTGGGACAAATCGCTTTCCGTTGAAGAGTCTGCTGAAGATACCATTCACGGGGTGATTGTTTTAGTCCAGATATGCATTTCGAAGTTTACACACCTTGTTGTCCTGCCTGTAGCCATCAGGTAGTTCCACGTAAATCTCCTCTTTGAGTATCCCGTATAGGAAGGTGACTTGACGTCCATTTGTTGTGGTATCCAACCATTGTGAGCAGCTAGTGCTAGGAGTAGTCTGAGTGAATCATATCGCGACTGGCGAAAGGTTTCATCGTAGTCTTGGTATTGTATCTTGGGTGAAGTTTTGGCAACATAACTTTTATACCGCTCGATGGTTCCGTCCGAATTGTGTTTGATTTTGAATACCCACTTTCCTTTTTACTACTGCACGATTTGTTGGTCTCGACAATGTCCCAGGTATGGGCCTTGTCTAGGCGTCTTTTTTCAGTCTGTATAGCCTTTTTCCATAGGTACGATCTTCGCTTTTCATAGCGATTGTAGGTTGAAGGTTCAGTGACTAAGTATACCCGTTCACTTGGTGTGTTGAGAGTCGTATTCAGTTTGTAATGCACTTCTGGCCCTTTTTATTATCCATTAGTGCTTCCATTTCGAAATGCTTTCATCCTCTTCCAACGTGTCGTCGGTAATTAGCCTTTGACATTCTTGGTCATATTCTTTCCTAGCCTTCATCTTTTCTGTATTTCTACTTTCCTACTCTCATTTTCTAGCTCGATTGTTTTTCCGTTCTTTGGCGGATGCGAGTTGATCTTCGTTGAGGAGCTGGAGGTGGTCTTATCTCAGGTTGCTTCATGTTAGGTGTTACTGGGTGGAATTGTTTAGGTCTCTCGGGTGTTTTTGGGGATCTGGATAGTTCTTCATTGTGTGGTTTTTGGTGGTAGATTCTGGTTCGTCTTCAGACCTGTCTTCTGATTCCGTAACTGCGAAATGCATTGGGTCGTAGGTGTTAGGATAGGGATAGATCCGGTTTCACAGTTACTTCCCTGATTCAGGAGAATGTGACGTCTCGTGATTCAATTACCCTATGTTTTGATCCGACCCATATACGATATATTTTATTACTGTCTGTGTCAACTATCATTCCTTCTACCGCTCGAAATTAGTTTGCTTCCTGGAGGCCTAGTTTCTTCCGGGATGTGGACATAACACTTCTTACCGAATGGTTGTAGGTGTTGAATACTCGGTCATCTTTCTTTCAGCGCTTCAGTAGGGTGTTATCCCTTTAGCGTACTGTGTTGGAGTCGATTTTAAAATGAACAGCTGTTGCATAAGCTTCTCCCCATAACGCTTTGGATAGTAACGCACTGGTTGTTATCTGATTAAAACGCCAATGCCATTTGATTCATGGTTGTAGGGGGTGTTAGCTCGTGTACTATTCCTTATTGTTGGAAAGTACTTGGTTATGTCTTTGTTGACATACTCGCCGCCGTTGTCAGTCCGGAATCTTGAAATGCGGTGGTATCATCTGTTTTAATTCTGGTGGCAATTCTCGTATGGTATCTTCGCGTCATCCTTTCGTTTGAGGAAGTATATCCAGGAGAACCGAAGTATAGTCATCAATGAAGGACATATAGTACCTAGATTTACCTGCGATTCAATACCGAATTGTCCAGACAGATCTGAGTGGATTAACTCGAATGGTCGTTGGGATCTAGTCTTTGTTGGTGCCGGTTTCTGATCGTCTTTCTTGGAGAGGCACAGTCCTTGCAGTGGAAGTTGTCTGGCTTGGGAGGCAGTTTCTGGATGTCGTCATTATAGGTTTTCGAGTGTGGCTGGATGTCCTGCTTGATCTGCCAATCATAGTAGAAACCAATCGAATTGTATTACTAGTAACTACATTCAGAGACCCTTTTCCAATTTTTGCCCAGATTATCTTTTTACCCGCTTTTTGTGATGAATTTATTTCCTCCTCTGACTCAGTTCTAAACCCCTTTTTATCGAGGTAGGTTCTGAGACCAATCCGCGTTCGATGTGAGAGACCAATTATGCGTCGGTGAGGATGATGGAGGATCTAGTTCCATCGGGAAGGTAGCGATCGAAACTAAGCGCTTCCCAGTCAGGTGATCTATCTTGGTTCCATCAGCTGTGTGGACAGTTCGAGTAAGATCGGCGTCGTGTAATTGGTCTTCAAAGGCGTAACGTGAGAGGTTGCTCCAGAGTCAAAGATCAGGAAGGGAAGGAGTGGGGTCATGGCGTCTGTCTGCAGATTGTAGTGGCTGAGTCGTTTATGACTGCCGATCTTGATTCCTTATTTTTCCTTTTTGTTTCCTTTCTCTTTTGTTTTGCTTTCTTGGAGCTCCGACAGTTGGTGTAGTCGTGCGCTGTAGGAGAGGTTCGTTTTTCTTGTACCATGTCGCATTCCTTCTCGTTCGATGGTGGTGGTGGTGGGGGCGTCTTGGTGTAGAACGCTTCCATTTGTGGAGTTCGGGTTCATCCTCGTGTAGGCGAGTCTCCGTATGTAGCGTCTTCGTGGGTGGTCATGCTTTGTCTGAAGGTTGTCTACGGCGTTGTCCATCGATTTTGGTAGTGAGGATAGGGCATTCTTCTGGTTTCATCGGAGTTAGTAAGGAATTGGAAGGTTTTTACTCGCCGTTATCGGCGCAGCGCTTTGGGTAGGTTGTTCTTGATATTCATCGAAGGTGTCAGGAAAGAGGACAGGTTGTCTCCTTCCTCCATCTGAATCTTCGTGAAAGCTTGGGATATTAATGTGGAGCTTCGGTCAAATTTGGTTTTCAGTACCGTCCATGCTTCGTGGCGTTCTTGGAGGTCTTTAGTTCTGGCGAGATTCTGACAGTATCATCGATCTTTGGAATTCTTTGTGTAGGTCTTCGTCTTGGTTGGGGATTTTGCCGTCTATAAACTTACCATGCTGACTCTTAATCTTTCTTCTCGGGATCTGGCGGTTTGATAGTTTGTTTGACCTTAGTTTGGGCAAACCATCAATTATTGGGTTCTGAGATGTCTTGGTGGCCTTCTTTCTGAGGTTTCAATCTCATGGCGGTTTCTGCGGAGAGGTGCTTGTATGAAGTGTATAGAGTTAAGCGATAGAGTGTAGGGGTGATCTTGGATTTATTGTGCAGAAGCACTCATCTTGAAGTTATATTGTGTGGGAGAGAAGAAGAAGCGAAGTGATTTGAGTGAGGTTTGAGAACAGCGTGGCTTTTGTGGAGGTAGTGATGTTCTTAGAAAATGAAGAGTTTTCAATTGTGCGCTGAATAGTTCAGGGTGAGAGAGGGGATTTTAGTCCTCTATATATACAGATATTTTACTAGCACGTGATCCCTGATTACATAACCATATCCTTGTTCCATCTATGACTCATTCCATATTACATGATTATTATTCCACATAACCGATGTCGCAATGCCAAGCCCTAATTTTAACAGTGAAGGCATAGGTATTATATGTACATATTGTTGGGTGATAAAAGTTCGCGCAATTTTGTACGAGGACGGATCATGACTTCACGACCACAAAGAATATAAGGAAGGTTTTAATATTGGAAAATATCCCGTAGGTACATATTTCAAAGGGGTCTAAATTTGATAAATTACAGATTGTGCATAGCAACGGCCCACCTCGATATTTGTAGACCCCCCCCCTTCTTGGGGGTACCTACAGACTATATCTGAACGCCTACAAGTCCTTGAAAATATCCACGGGATATCTTCCATTATTAGAGAGCTGGAGATTGGTAGAATGTATGAATCCCGATTGCCAGCTTTGAGGATTAATCTTTTGGAAAACTACATGTAATTTTGTGGGCTCAAGCAGGGTTTGGGGTTGGGATAAGGTTTTAGTGTGGTAAACACTGCATTAGCGTCATAAGCATCTATGCCAGTCAGTCATCACAACGCTCAATCCCCACCTTCCTAGAAAGCTTCTGCATTGCGGGTGCTGGTAATGATAGAAATCCCATATAATGACATCCTCGAGTATTTCAACGGCTTCAAATTCGCGGTATATCAACGATAAAACTAGGAGTCATTCGCTTCGCGCTTTGACAACAACCCCCCTTCCAAGGAAAAACGGTTTAGCGCACACCACATCCATTCCTTATTGGCCAGATTCCCTCGGTTTTCCGGGGTCTGACGTCGTACTGCCTGCAGCAAAGTATTTAAGCTAGAGTAGTTGCACCCTCCCGCCCCAACAGCTACATCATACACACCACTCCACCATAATCACGACAATCATCACAATCATCACAATGCCACCCAGAACACGCTCAGCAGCGCGAGAGGAGGAAGTACCCGCACCAATAAATGCTTCTGTCCCAAAGAAGGCCGCCTCTCCCAAGAAAACCACTGCTCCGAAAAAACCTGCTGCCCCGAAAAAATCTATTATAACTGAGAAAGTTATTTCTCCAAAGAATACTGCCGGGCGCAAGACAATTACGACAGAGGATAAACCTATAGTCACTAAAAGGACTGGTAAAGGAACTATACCAAAAGGTTCTTCGAGGCCAGGATCCAAAGGCAAAGGCGCCGTAGCTGCCGGTGTGCGGAAGTCAGCGCCCGTCCCACGAGGGAAGAAGCCTACAACCGAAGGGGCTATTGCCGCAGCAGGTACAATAATGCCTGTGCCTTTCCCAGTAAGTATATAGTATTCAATCATTTTAGCGCTCACTTTTAACAACAAACAGCATGCGCCTATTACATATCTCGAATTGCAACCTCCGGATCTTACACCAAATGAAGATGGTGATATTCCCAACAATGGATATGTTGGTCGTCACTGCAAAAAAGCCAAGAAAGATTATAATGGGTCTGAGGTCAAGATCTCAGAAGGGGCATACAAACGGCTTGTGAAAATGTATGTTGAGTGCGAAAAGCGTGATCCGGAGAGCAATGGGTATGTCCATATTTTTGAGGACTTTAGGGGATATGGAATCATCGAGGTCATTGGAGCTCAAGTATGGTTTACCCAGCAACATTGCATGAATCAACATGGATAGAAATAAGAACTGATAATATGGTTATCATAGGTCGCAGACTACGTCAAAGAGCAAAAGAAGGCCTCTCAAAACCTTTTCAAGTCTTTCGAAATCATCGAAGCACTTGCTTTCTTTTTCGATGGCACTTATGATTATGCATGGAGCAGTAACTCCCCACGCTTATTCCTTTATCATCTCTCTCAACTAACGCCTCATAGATGTGGATGATGGGGAAGGCGTCGAATCCCTAGTTGAACTTATTGGCATCATGATAGTCAACTGTTTTCATAAGATGGAAACCTCAAAGCATCCTCTCGCACCGCTCCTCTCTAAGCCGAGTCTAACGCCGCTTAAGAATGTCGAACTGGTCATGGGGCTATGCCTAGGCTTCGGGTCTCTTTTACGCAGCCTTACATGTGACCCGCCGGCCAGGTGGGAGAAAGAGATTTGGAGGATCGCAGAAAGAAGAGGTCTGGAGTTGAGGGATACCAAGGGCCCTATGGAGAAAGAACCAGAGATGGATGAGGAGGATGAAGATGAGTACCTTTCCGATGACGAGGAGAAAGGTGAAAAGGATTGGTTTAACTTTTCCTCCAAGGTAAGCTATCCCTTCCCGGCCCAGGTTAGTTTGCTCTGGCTGGTTAAATACTGATCCTAAACATTAGCTCGCTGAATACATACCAAGAGGTTTCAGGCTTGGAGGAACCCATTATGATCTATCTAAAGCCCATGGATGGAATATGGATCTTTACTAGATACCCCGTTGTATCTCTTTGCCTGTCAAAATGCTTCCCGTCCAAGATTATTGATGCCAAGAATGGTTTTTATTGTAGGTTATAAGGTAGACAGCAATTGACAGACTAAGGGGTATATATATTTTGTATCCAGGAGCTGATAGTGGCTTTCAAAGGGGCTATCTGTATATCTTAATGGTCTCCTTAATTTACCTTTGTAGCCATTTGTAATGTAGTTACCTCTCTCTAATTTATGTGAAGTTTTATCCCCAAGGGATGATGGTATCAAAAAATGAGAGTTCGACGATTCCCTTAGACTTAGACAATCCTAATAAAGCTTTGTTTGGATACGGCTGCAGCCATAATTTAGGGGTCTTCTGTAGTTTTGGCCGAGAAACTGTACGGGTTGTAGACAACTTCACGGGGGTGTGGTCAACCCCGGGGTATGGTCAATTCCAAGGTGCCTAAAGAAGCTATTGATTGACCACCTGCGTATCATATTTCGCTCTGGCGTATATTTGAGATTGACCATACCCCCCTGTGAGGTCTAGTGGTTGTAGTTGAAAAAAAGGAACGCTAGATTGGGTAGCCCTAAGCGCACACTCAATTAATAAGGATACTGGTTACCATGGGCTTTGTGTGGGTTGAGATTGACAGTCATAAGGAAATAGAGTTTGAGGAAACACTAGGGTTGTCTTGGCATGTTAAGGTTCATGGAGTTTGGTTATCAGATTGCATTCTCGCTACAATGTGTATCTAAATGAAACCTAGACTCGTCAAACGATGATGGTACATGCGTTTAAGTTCTATGATCCATGAAAAGCTTGCGCATCAAATCCAAAGGGGGTATTCGAATAAATATCTGATCGTATTTACACATGCACCGCCTTACTGCAAACATCGTAACGCATCGCCGCCAAACTCTCTCACTACACTTCCCTCATCTTCTAAGCACTCTTTAAGAAACCCTCGAACTTCCTCCAAATCTGTCCCACTTACCTTCATCAAGACAAAATCTCGTACATTTGTGGCAGTCCACAGTACTTCCCATTTTCTCTTATGTTCATCACCTTCTCGCGGAACTACAAAACCCTTTCCGCCAATCCGGGGCTCGGTTGTGTAACGAGCAATTACATACTCGGCTAAGCCTTTGAACCGGGGCCCCCTCACTATCAACGTTGCGATACAGGAGAACCCGTCCATTCTCTCGCGGAGATTCTCACCACCCAGTGATTCACTATCAAGAATCAGTGCGTCACGTAGGAGCAACCGATTACGCCCAGATGGTGTAGTTGTATAGATTTCATTTCGGCTCTCGAATCGTGCCAGCTCCCATCTCTCCCCTCGGGCTGTGCGACCCTCACTTACCCAGTCCAGTAGAACGAAGCTTGCCGTGTCATCGGGAGGGATGTTGACGACTTGGTGCTGTGTATAACGGCTGTCTGCGAATGGCTGGATGGGGTCAGGGAGTAACAGTAGTACTGATGACGGATGGAGGGTTATCGTGAGAGTTTGGCATGTATGGTGGCTAGGGTCCTTGCGCTTGAAGATCTTGGTGCTGCCTTTTATACTACATTATTGAGTCAGCGGTGCACATAAGTTAAAAAAGAGTGAACTGACCCTGAGTTAGAAGGCAGAGTTTTGCCCCTTCTTCAACCAAGATTTTAAGATTGATTTTGTCATCAGAGACAAGCCCTCCACCGTAGGATAGGAGGAAAACAGTGAGGTAGGGAGCTGCCGGGGATGAGGTCGAGATTAGCTTTAGTGGGTATATGAATTCGAGTGATGGTAGAACAAAGCGAGATGGGGGAAGAAGTCGGGCATGGATGAAACCATCGCCCGGGCTTACAGATCCAGCCATTGGTTTGGAGGGGATTGTGAGGTATTATTGTCCACAGAGAGGGGCATCTGTGGAGGGGTGACTTGTGCTTCTTATCGTGATCACGTGCGGAGATACATACATGTACAATGGCTGTTATTGCATGATGTTCGAGTGATTATCTGTGACGAAAATTATTGACAATGCCGTTTTAAAAATACATAAAAATAGGCAATACCTTACTTATTGAATTTTATATGGTATATAGAAATATAGAGGATATAGTTGAATAATACAGAGTCAACAATCGAATTCCATCTCACCTCCGTGCATCGCGGCGACCATCATCATCGCACATCGCACTCCCCCCCCCCCGTCACGTCGTCTGCTGTCCTCCACGCGACTGATCCGACAAACAACACAGAAAGTAATTTTTCTTCCAATTTTCGAAAGATATCTTGTAACTGGCTCACGCTACAAGCGATTACAGTCATTCGAATCACCCGCTCGATGCCAGCTCGGATCGCTTCGAATCCTCCGGACGCGATGGACACCAGCGACGACGCAGCCTCTGTCGCGAACGAAGACGCGTCAAACAACAACACTCCACGCCCAAAGAATGGTGCACCTTCGTCTGCTACAGCAGCAGCTCAAGCGCCCGATACAGGGAACCGCAGGCGCTCTACCAGAGTGGTCAAGAAACCTACGTTACTAGCTACACAACAAGCTGCGGAGCCGACCCCAAGGGCGAAACGTAAGCGACCAGTCAGGGAGGAGTCCTCCTCTGAAGATGAAGGAGAAGACGAAGGAGAAGACGAAGGTGGAGATAAAGAGGTCGCAGACGAAGAGGTAGCTGAAAAGGCTAAGCCGAAATCTAAGTCCAAGCCCAAGCCTAAGCCAAAGTCTAAGGAACCAGAGCCTGAGAAGGAAGCTAGTGGGGCAGAAGAAGAAGAGGAAGAGGGAGACGAAGATGAAGAGGACGAGGACGACGAGGACGACGACGACGAGGAGAGTAGTAGTGAGGAAGAATCCTCAGAAGGGGAGCCTGATGAAGAGGAAATTAAGGAGAGACGAAAGAAAAATGCAGCTGCCCGCGCAAGGAAGAGCCAGGCACAAGCAGGGGAATCTGGAGCCAAGAAGCCTCCCGCGAAAAAAACCCGAACTGCTACCGGCGCTGTAGCAGCGACACCTGTGAAAAAGTCCTCAAACGGGCGAAGGAGGGGCGGGGGCAGATCTAAGGGCAAGGGCAAAGCCAGGGCTATCAATGGAGATGGAGAAGAACGTCAGGAGGGCGAGTCGGGAGAAGCCGAGCACAATGCCCTGTTTGGTGAGTATTTAACAATTTTGAGATGATGCGCTCAGTCTTATCTTTAATAACCTTGATGGCTAATTTATTCGTGATAGACGCTATATTCAGTAATAAAGAGGATCATGATGATATTGCGCAGTCATGGACTGTCAAGTACGAGGGCGACAATACGGAAGCAATGAAAGACATGGTAAACTTAATTTTGAAGGTAATATCTCATTCTGAAGGTCTCTTGACTATCACTGATTATTCCCCGCAGTGCTGTGGATGTGAAAAAACCGTCACCAATTATGATATTGAAGATCAAGACTCAGCAGCAGAGACCTTGTCACAGATCCAGGAGGCCTTTCAGAGACAGAGACATGCAGATTACCCCCTTACATCAAAAAAACCCGAGTTTCGTCGGTTTCGCTATAATCTCTCGTCGTTCCTTCACTCGCTTATGTCAACTTTTGCCGCTCGTGATGTGTTGTACACCGATCCCGCGCTCATCGAGAATTTTCAGGTTTGGATTGCGACCATGTCATCCTCTACACTGCGGCAATTTAGACATACCAGCACGGTTTTTGCGCTCGACATTGTGTCTAGTCTTGCGACAATAGCCGCTGAAGCTAGAAAAGCGAATAGCACTACTAACCGTCAGTTTGAGGCTGAGGGAAAGAAGGGAAAGCGTAACGAAGGGAGGATCACAGCACTAGAAACTAAACTAAAGGAAGGTGAAGAACAAAGAGAAGTCACAGAAAATATAATCAAGGATATTTTCGACACTGTGTTTGTTCACCGATACCGTGATATCGATCCTAAAATACGCTCTGACTGTGTTCGCGAACTGGGATCATGGATTCTTACTCTTCCAGATGTCTTCTTCGATGGGTCCTATCTCCGATACTTGGGATGGGTGCTCTCAGACACTGTTGCGGGGACTCGTTTAGAGGTTGTTAAAGCGCTCACAAAGCTCTACAAGAAAAAAGACTCTGTAGCTGGACTTCGTCACTTCACAGAACGCTTTCGTCCCCGTCTTGTGGAGATGGCGACCCGCGATGCCGATGCCAGCGTTCGTGCTGCTACAGTTGAGCTTCTCGATGTAGTCCGAGAAGTTGGATACCTAGAACCTGCAGATATAGATACTGTCGGTCGTTTACTTTTTGACTCTGAGCCGAAAGTGCGCCGTGCGGTGGTTGGGTTCTTTGTTGAGAACATAGGTGATCTCTATGAAGAGAAGCTAGAAGAACTCGGTGGTGAAGACGCTGTTCTTAAAGCCTTGGGTGATGACTCAGATGAAAGTGTTGAGGGGCCTACTTTATCTTGGATTAAGCTGAAATGTCTCGTCGAAGTTCTGGCAAATTATGATCTCGAGGACGGGGCCGGTGATGAAGATGCAGATGCAGCTACACAAGGCATTGAGAAGACCCCGCTCAAAATCGGAGATGCGGAAAGTAGATTTTCGCTTGCCGGGAGTGTTCTTTGGGAGGCTTTTGACGAGGTCGCTGACTGGGAGGGAGTAGCGAAATACCTTTTGTACGATCACAGTGAAGGTGCAAGGGTCGAGGAAGGGAGCGATGAAGAGGATCTAGAAAAGAAGATCAAATCAATGGTTGCGCTCGAGGCAAGAGAAGAGGCCATATTACTACAGCTTCTGAACGCCAGCGTGGCAGCCAATATAGCTGAAGGAGGCGAGGGTGGAAAGAAAAGAGGCGTCACCAAGGTAAATAAAATATCCAAGCATTGATCATTGACCTGTACTAATTATCACGATAGCGTACCGCAAAAGAAATCGAGAAACATACAGAGACGGTATCTCGAAATCTCATGATGCTTATCCCTCCACTTCTCAAAAAGTTCGGGCCAGTGCCGGACGCAGCTTCCTCAGTTCTGCGTCTCGAACAGCTCATGAAGCTAGATGTCTTCCAGGAGCTTCGGCAATCAACTGCTTATGCGTCACTTCTAGACGACATCAATCGTCAATTCCTAACCCATGCAGATGAATCGGTACTCAGGGAAGCATCTGCGGCCCTTCTACACGCAAAGACCTTCGAGGAGCTGGACGAGGTGACAGATCAGAAGGTCGGTCAGCTGAAAGATGAAACCGTTACTGCGCTGGTAAACGCAGTCCGCGGAAAGGACCTGGGCAAGGGCAAGTTCAGTGACGCGAGCTTGACGGAGTTGATCAACACCGTCAGAAGACTTGAGTATATCGCATCCATCACAAACTGCGTTGAGATCATGGAAACCCCGCCTGCTACCTCTGTAAAAGGGAAATCCAAGACGGCAGATCTTAAGCCAATCGAAGTTTTGATGGCGCTTCTCCAGCGCGGAGGGAGTGTTGATGAGCTGGAAGAGGAGTTAATCATTCGTATCATGAAGACTCTTGAATACTACTTCATGTGGAAGGTTAGTTTCATCAGCGAGATCGAAGATCTTGCAGACTTGGGCATTGATGACCTTACTGCACGCCGCAACGGCATAATGGAGCGCATTGGTGGCATAATCAAGAATCGCAGCAAAGTAGACCCTGTGAAGATTACTGCTGCAACTACAATAATGGGCCTTGCGACCCTTTTCATTTCCGCGGCTGCTAGGAACGAGAAGAAGCCTGCGGCAGGGGAAGACGGTGTTGTGGAAGATGCAGCCGAAGAAATTGCGGTGAAGCTCTCGGCCCTTGGCCGCAAACTTGACTCTACCCTTGAGGAGGAAATGATTAAGGTCTTCGATGCCCTCGAAAAAACGTTCGCGAAGTCTTCCGGCAAGACACTTGAGCCTGATGAGCATGCTGCTCCAGAGGATGTAGACGATGCCGACACAGAAACCGAAGACGCCGAGAAGACAGAAGCCGACGAGAGCACCGTGCTGTTGCATGAGCAACGACTCTGTGAATTCACAGGAAAACTCGTTCTTGCTGTACTTGCGGGTGCTATCGACGAGAAGGTGTTCAAGAAGCGGCTCGATAGGAACGTGGCTAAGCTCGGGCCGAACTATAGGGAGATAGTTGCACATCTTAACATTGGAGAAGAGGAGGTAAAGAAGATCCCTGGCAAGCGCGGGCGTAAGCCCAGGCCACACCCCGGTGAGATCATCATAGATAGCGAAGAAGAAGAGGAAAATGAAAACGAACATGAGCACGAGGAAGAAGGCGAGGAGCAAGCTGAGGCTGAGGCTGAGGCTGAAGCTAAGAAGACCGCCGACAAGAAAAAGAAGGCGCAGCCCGAGGAAGAAGAAGAGGATGAGGATGAGGAAGAAGCCGAGGAAGAGGATGAAGAGCAACACGATGAAAATGCTGATCCTGAAGATGAGAAGGGGCCCGAGGTTGAAAGCGACAATGAGTCGGAACCAGACCCAGAGGTTGAAGTGCCACCGGACGAGGATGAGGAAATGGCAGACGTGTAATTAACGATAAGGAGCATGAAGGGAAGGAAGGGGTAATATTCTTTTCGTTTCGTTTGGATGGTTCTTTTGGGGGCTGTTTGTATTTCTCTATATTCTGTATTTTTTTTTTGTTAAAATTCGGGTGTTGGCTTTCTTTTATCCCTCTTGATCTGTGTTACTTTTATGCTTGTTTCAACTACCGATCTGTGGCCTATCGTATCATTTCTCTACCTCTTACTTCCTCGATTGTACTCTACAGCTAGCTAGCTAGCTGTGCTAGTTTCCTTATTCATCCCATCAGGTCCCTTTCTGATATCCTGCTCTCATGGGGGCGAGCAAGGAGGGGTCGTCCAGGCGCCGGTAGTGATAGTAGTTAATGGCAGAAGCCTAAGTGGAAATGCTTTAGGATGTGTATTTTTTGGCTCGCTATTTGCGTTAGATATTTCTAGCTTTATGATATTGGAGGATTCATATTTGTCGTTTGATAAGACGGGGGTGTATATAAGTTTTTATGAAGACGAATGGTATGCCTTTCTTTGTGCAGTTATTTCTGTACATACTTGTGCTATGTGAGTTTAGTGAGTGGCCTCTGTATATGAGAAGGGAGGTATTTTCCTATAGATGGATGACTCAGCTTCAGGATGTCGGAGATATCAAATTGCTCAGCAGTTAGATCAAAGTAGAGGCGGATGCAGCTAGGCCACTTTTTTTTTGTTTTGTAGATAGACTCGGCGCTGACTATACATTTATCATGATACCACACACCATGGGTTAGGGTTAGCTCACTTGGCAATAACTGCCTTGGCAATAACACCAACGACAACATCATGAATGCAGGCACGGAGGGAGAAGAAGTCCGTAGGTACATATGCGGGCAAGGTTCGACCTCGGGACTGGCTTTAAGATATTATGCATCTCTAGGTACCATCAGATCATCACAGCTAGCGTCCTCGTTATGATCATATAATAATAATCATTTTGATCAGGCATCCAGTCCTCGTAGTGTCATGCTGAAGCTTCAGGGTGCATGTGCCCACACCTAGTGTGCAGGGATTTGCCCAACGGACCTGCATCAGGAACGCGGATGGGAAACATCGAGGGGCACTCCAAACAAAGCTCATGACATGAGAGAAGGTATTATTTCCAGGTGTCACAAGGATACCACACCGGCGTAACGTATATACTTATGGACATATATTCATTACCGCAGCATTATCACGCGGAAAATGGGACTTCAGTGACGGCGAGATCATTCATATCGGAGCATGAGCCCTATTTCGAGCGTCGAACGCCCTGGTAGATATGTAACGAAGATAACTGAAGCCCCCCCCGAACTGCTCGATAAATGGTTACTCGACTCGAAAGGAACACCAATATCAATATCGATATCAATATCAATCTACGCACGACGAACAATAAAGCAATATGGGGCTAGCAAGTGGGACAACCCCGACTTCTAGTCCGAACGGAAATAGTAATGATGAGGTGGATTATAATAGCCTTCCGCCGGCCATAGCGCGGAACTTGAGCTTTCGTTCTGTCTCCCGTACGCCTAGAAACAGTTCACAATTCCCGTTTCCATACGTGATAGACGTCCCCGGAGATGTTTATCAACAATCAACCGCAACTGTTAATCGGACGTCGTCGTTGACCACCGTTAGACAGTCTATGGCTTACTTGCAATCATTTGATGATCCACCCTTGACACCAGGAGGTGTACATTGGATGCAGTACATGCAACAGCAGCAACAACAGCAGCCTGTGCAGGATGGTACCGGTGGTACTCCAGCTGTGGAGCTTCCAACCTCATTATTCAATAGAGGCTTCTCTCTGGCGGGGATAAATCCCATCAATACTCAAACCACTGCGAAGCCAGAAGACTCACAGAAGCCAAATTTAAGCCGAGAGTCCTCACGGTCTTCCGGAAAATCCCCAGGCTCGGTGAACTCCATTCCCGAAAGGCCCACGACAAATCGGCAACCTTCACAAGCAACAATAACCCAAGCTTCTTTTAATGCTTCTATGACTGCTCGGGACAACTCTCCGCCGCTGATGCGGAAGGAGTCTCAGACAACGATCAAGCTCCATCCGGTACCGGAGGATACTTACACCCCATCAATACCATCTTCAACCACCCCCGATGAGCCAACCATTCATTTTCCACCTTCTACTCATAAGACGCACCATCACCACCACCACCATCATCAACCAAAGTCTAGTATTTATGACACGACAGGGAGCAGCTTCTCGTGGTCGACGGCGTCCCACGAGCCCGATCCACGGTATGACAGACTACTTTTTGATTACAGAGTCATTGCGCAGTCTATGCACGCGTATCGCCACATATCAATATTTCGGCGGTTCGGGCGACTTTCGATGGCGAATTTATTGTACTACCAGGACGAACTCACATGTATTGAGAAAGCATTGTCTCACGTGGACATGGAGGAGGTTCGATGGGCACAGACAGGCGTCAGTGAGAGTGATAGTGAGAAACAGGAATTGCGTGAGACAAGGATAAAGCTCATGAAGATGCTGCAAGACAAGCTGAAGAGTTACTGTTAGTCCCCATTCCATACCCTGTATTTTCTCCAGGGCTTGAACTAAAACTACATGGCATATAAATAGATGAGGCGCTCCTTCTCCAGGAGCAGATCTTCACCTCTCTCGATCCACCTCGGACCATTGATAGCCGTCTTCTAGCAGCACTAGAAGACCCCTCATCCTCTCCATCAGATTCCAATCCCTTTACTGGTGCGCCGAATAGTGATGATCTAGTAGCGCTCGGCCTTGGTGGACGTGACTCTTTAGAGAAGCTTGTGGGACGTATCGTTCCTGCGATGTTCCCACACCGCAACCCTAGCGTCGAGGATGTTCGGCACCGCAACCTCTCACAGAAAGACATGGCATCGATCCTATCCCCTTTCACAAGGCGTATTACGCGCTTGATTATTGCGCTTGCTACCACCGCCCTGATGCTCGGGCCCATGGTGATACTGCAGTTTGTGACCAGTGCAACATGGAAGCTTGTGTGCATCAGCCTGTTCACGGTCGTGTTGGCACTGCTTGTTGCACTGGCGACGAGGGGCCGTGGAGAGGCAATCGTAATGGTGGTAGCCGCGTATGCGGCAGTATTAGTAGTGTTTGTGCAAGGGAATCAAGGATGTGGGGGGGTTATGGCCACGATTGGCGCAGGTGATTCTAGTGGGGGCCATAGGTGAGATCGGGAGTGAGTGATAGTCTGTGCTTCTGTTTGCTTGGTTTCTCTTGGTCGTAATCTGACTGTTTATTACGTTTTCATGTATTAATGAGTGCTTTTGAGTTGGGATAATGAATAATGAAAGATCAGCAATTAATCATAAAGTTATATGAATCTCTCAGCCTTAATATACGCTTGCGGCGGGTAGTGCTCAAGTACCTGTCTCGTGCCTATCTTTGCTTGGCGTCAAGGTTTATGCTTCACAGCCAATTATTCATTAGAGCGTAGTTTACTGCTCGTGAAATGCGCAGTATCAATGATTGGATATTCTTGAGGCACAATTGCAGAGCACCAGGACTAGCCCCGTCGTAGCGCTAGTGTTGATGTTGCACTAATTGTTACTAATCTGCGTAACATTGAGATTCCCAACTACATAGGGTGGACTTCCACAGGCAGTGACGTATCTGATTGCACGCAAATAGCCCACCGTTCCCAGACATGTGGCTTTCCGGGCACGAGACTAGGAAACACCACTGGCTTTGTTGATGGGCCCGGGGAACTCCGGGCTATGGCGCTATCTATCTACTCTACTCTACCGTAGAATCTCTAGGGATATGCGCCCTTATATTGGTTAGTTGCGCGTTGAGCCTCATCCAGAGCTTGACTTTTGACCGTTTTGACCAATGAGGTTATGGATTTCCAGTCCAGTTCGATTCGTTATTCTACGGTACTCTGAACTGTAAAAGCGCCAAATGGAGCCTGCTCAGTAACATGTTGGTGTCTATTCCACCACCTGCCAATCAGATAACCAGAATATTCTATTTGTGCAAAGTCTCTATTAAAATGTCTCAGATGGGGAATCTGCCTAGACACCGAATTAAAGTAGTTGGAGTATGTACTCGCGAATCTTTACCAAGAATTTTCGCCTGACCATTCCCTCCGAATAAAGCCTTAGTGGGGGTATGGTGGATGCTACAACGGACACCACAGTGAAACACTCAGATACTGAATTTCGCCAATTACTCTGTAGGGAACGTCTTTTCTTACAAAAGCTGACCATAGCAATGTGCGCTGATTCAAGCTCTGCCTCACTATGGTCACTGATTCTTTTATTCTTTTGAGGTTAGACATGAATTAGCCATTGAAACAGGTGTCCGTTGCAGTCCGCATCCACCATAGGGTGAAAATCCTTGGCAAAGACGCGTGAGCAGGATGACCAAAGTCCGTCAGATATTCTGTGTGTGCGTGCAGTGTGGGCGAGGCTGCTCTATGGTAACTTAAGAGAATGTAATTGGCTCATATTCCGTTTAACTACACTAGTAGTAGGAAGAATAATGCTTTTCAGGAGATCATGGTTTAGTTGTTGGATACATTTATATACATGCATGTACTTACAGACCAACTTATCTAGTTTTATAACTCCAGGAGTGGATTTTTCTTTATCTAAAGCCCGTCTGGTCGTTCAAAGGGAGCTCCAGTTACAATTTTTTCCGTTTCTCATCAGCGCCACAATGTCTACAACTGGATGAAATCTACGCCACAAAGGTCACACAACAGCAACCCAAAAAGATTTGAAGACACCAGGAGGGAAGAATACAGTTAAGGGTAAAGATTTTACAAAAATAATGACGCCTTCAAATGAGAACCTTTTAGACAAGAAGATAGAACGTGAAAGCCATACCTGTAGAGAAGTTGAGAAACTTCTTTTCGGGCACGTTTCAACTACAGGCTTGGCATGTGGGGTGACGGTGCTGATAAGGACATGAATAGAAAAGATGTTCAGGGGATGATCTTATGGGTAATTCAAGGGTTTTTCTTCTCGTTATGGGAAAAGGGACGGGAAAATATGGGCCTTAACAAAACAACAAAAGAATTAAAAAAAAGATCTGGACATGCTAATGACAAGAGCGAGAAAGTTTTGAGGGAAACAAAAGACTGGATAGAAGAAATCCACATAAAACATGGCATATTTAAACCCCGAATCCCTGTTCTCAATAGGGTTCATCCGAAGAATTCCATGACATGATCATATTCCATTCATTCATATTCCTCAAATTTCCCCGAAAAAGAACAAAGTTCGTTATCCCAAGAATCAAACCCCAACCGGACAAAACGAGAACATTGAGCGAGACCAATTCCGTTGCCATATCCGCCTTTGTATCCCATCCTATTCCTGCCTTATTTAGTGTAATAGAACATTTACATGTCCATAGAGTCGCCACCGTTCGCAAAGTTGAAACTACCCGCTTGTGGCTGAGCACCAAAAGCGAAAGTTCCAGCGGCCCCATCCTGTTGGGCTGCAGGTGCGAGACCCTGAATCTCACCAGCCTCATCGTCCTCGTCCTGGAAGTACTTCTCGATGATGTTGTATGCCTTCATGTAGATCTCTTCGTTTGCGTTGTTCTGGCAGGCGTGGATACGTTCCATACCACCAGCCTCTTCAATGTACATGGCGTAGCGGTTGAGATTGTCAGTTTCGGCATTCTTATCCATTTCCCCGACTTTGAGAATGTTCTCCAAGCCATCAAGAGCGACCTGGATAATTTTGTTGTCCATGCATCCCAAAAGATCACAAAGGGGTCTGATGCATCCCTGTGAGACAAGGTATCTGATTTGCTCTGGCTTCTGAAGGCCTCCACTAGTGGCGTTGGAGATGGCCCAGCAAGCTTCTTTACGGGTCTTGAAATCACCGTTGGAGAGAAGATTGATTAGAGGAGGGATGATGTTAGCATCGATGACAGCCTGAATCTGGTTTGAGTTTCCGGCAGTGATGTTGGAGATTGTCCAGCAGGCTTCCTTGCGAATGCCATCCTTGGGGGAACTAAGGAGGGAAAGAAGAGCAGGTAAAGCACCGCAGTTAATAATGACTTGGGTTTGGACATCGTCACCAGTGACGATATTACCAACAGAACGAAGAGCAGGGGTCTGCACAGATGTGGAAGCGTGCATGAGGAGTTCCACAAGACGGCGAGGGATACCAGCCTCAATGACAGCCTGGATCTTGTCGTTGGAGCCATCAGAAAGGTAGGAAATCGCCCAACAAGCATCAATCAAAACCTCATCGTCCAAAGAGTAGACCAACTTCGCCAAAACAGGCAGAGCAGGAAGGATCTGGTCATATATAAGCTTAGTGCCAATTGATAATGTGATGGGGTGCTTACAGTAGCCCACTCAGGCTGAGGAGTCTTGCCACGGCAGAAGTTGCTTAAGGTCCAAGTTGCATTCCTCAACATGCTCAATTTACGGCTATCACCCAAAAGGTTCAATAGAGGCGGCAAGGCACCAGCAGAAAGCACATAATCTCTGCATTGTGGCGAGTCACCAGCAATGTTTCCCAGCGCCCAAACAGCCTGCTCTCGAACATCTGGCTCATGACTTGACAACAGCTCGACAAAGATGGGAACGGCACCAGCATCAATGACAACTTGTGTTTGAGTTGCAGATCCAGAGGCAATATTTGTAAGAGCCCAGGCAGCCTCAAACTGAACAAGAGTGTGAGGAGAACGGAGGAATTCGACGAAGCGGGATACAACACCGCATTCGATAACCTTTTCAATGGGAGGATTACGCTCTTTTGACAGAAGCTTACGGAATTTGGTTGTAGCTTGGATTTGCTGGTCAATCGACTCTGAAAAGACGCCAGCGCACATCGAAGGGAGATCTTCAGTCAACTACAATTCATTATTAGCCATGTCCCTTGATTGCTATTAGTTTGAGGATGACTAGGGGTAAGAGTGAAGGGAGGAGCGAAATTTCCGGCAAGTCTGCATAACGCGACCGACGGGCTTTTTTTCCCCCTTTGCCTCTGTGTATGACGTTGAACTGGCTCGGATACGCCAAGAGCACAGGGCTCATAACGTGAAGAAACATAGAAACGAAAAAAGCAAAAACGGAAAAGAGCCTGGAAATGAAAAGAAAGCGGCAGACGAAAATTTTTGAATACGAACCTGAGACTCATTGCCACCTTCTTCATCGCTCTCAGCTCCAGCTCCAGGAGCAGGGCTAGAAACAGCCATATTTCTTCGTTTGGCCAAATTTTCCTCTCTCTTTTGCTTCCGAATCTCCACCTGCTGCTCCTCACGACGACGCCTCAACTCATCTGGCTTGAAAGTGCCCTTCGCCTTGAAGTTGCGCCTATGCTCTGGGATATAGCGATCAGCCATGGTTGATTATTTTAATTCTAAGAGTTGTATGTTTTGAGTTGCTTGTGTTGATGGTGATTGTGATGGGGGGATGGTGGGGTTGACTGGAGAAGATGAGGGGTGTGTCGGTCGGTCAAGGATAAGCGATAACCCAGGCAGCGGGGTCTCTGAACCGGCAACAAGCACACTTGTAAATCAAGATAAGCGGGGAAGAATTATTTTTCCTTCCTTTCGGTGGTATCTGAAAAGATAGAAAAGGAAGAAGAAGGGGGAAGAAACTAAGGAGGAGGAGGCGGAGGAGGAGGAGGAGGAGGAAGAAGAGAAAGAAAAGAACTGAAAGGGGCGAGTCTAAGTAGTGCCAGGCAACGGAGGAAAGCAGCAGCAGTCGAGTGCGACAACAACACCAGACGAACAAAGTGGAGAGAGAGCCAACAGTTAGATTTGGTACCGTCCGCGAGGTTCCCCCACTGATTAATCCAACCAAATATAGGCTTGGCACATTTCCAACCGCCCAACTCGCTAGACAGTGGTTCAGGTGAAATATGACCTCCATCTACATACCTGTAACTCCTCTGTCCATCTCAGAGATTCTCTCGAGATGTTTACTTACTTGTTTGCTGCTTTACCGTTTCGTGTGTTGCAGCTACATACCCATGTTTGGGGCTGAAGACCCAGCAATCGGCTAGGCTTACCAAGTACATGTAAGTACACTTTGATCCAAGCATCTGCGTCAATGTACTCTGTAAGTACAGTGGTAAAAGTTAATCCCCTTTTTGAATTTACATATAGATAAGCACCTTGATAGCTTTGCACTAACTCCCATTTATTCATCTTATGGCTTTGTACTCTGGAATGTTATGAAGTTCCAACGTGGTTTCAAGCGCATTTAATCAATACATGTAGGTAGGTACATGTAGTATTGATAGAGGAAGCGGAGCAAGTTTTATCTGCTTTGGGTTTACTAAGCCTAACTAGGAACTCTTAATAACAACTTCGTGGCTTTTATGATGATCACACTCACCATGTGAGAAACAGAACTTAACCTCCTAACGAATTATTGCGCAGGAAAAGACCGGTGGCGACTACTTTCTTTACGGTTTAAGCCACAGAAACCACATGTGGTGTTCATTTGAAGTGGCTTACGCTGTAATTTTTGAAAACATTTCGGTAGCTGTGCAGCCACCTATTCTTCGAAATCAACATGAGATATTTTTTCGGCCTTATTCTTACTCCGTTCAACAAGTCCGGACAAAACTATTTTAGATGTCGTCCTCTTTAAGCTCATTTCGGATGACTGCCTTCAGGGTTGTGGAATAAGGCAATCGATATCACCTATAAGTGGTATGTACCGATGTAGCTCAAAATCTTATGCCTTAGGAGTTAAGCGTTTAATGTACTGTTTTTTGTCTATCTAGACCGACAGTTCCAACATTTAAGTTTTACCGAAACTTCTACTCGATACTACATAAATACAAGGGAGGATGCTCCACTACAAACTTGTGGACTTGCCAAATACTCGCTACTATGGGGTGTTGTGCGTTCAGATAGGGGGTCTGCGCATTGTGTTGATGTCGACTACTCGTCCCTCTATGACGTTTCCAAACACGACCAATATTGCATACACACAAAAAATCCCAAATACGCCCTTTTTATATGGTATGCAATATTGGTCGTGTTCGGAAACGTCATGGAACTAGTAGTAGATTAATTGCAATCATCACGTGGATGTAAGTGCACCCAAAACGTATCTACTGTGAACATCCTAGATTGTAATATGATTCATTAATAGGGGAATACTAATCTTTGTGGCTGGTGCAAAGCTCGCCGTAGAAACGAATACAAGGCCTGTAGGCGTGGAAATGTGTACGCACTCGGTCCGGCATGAGTGTAGCACTGATTGTTTCGCTGAGTCGGAATCTCAACGCATACTACTAACGCCGAAGCCTATGTATTAGGTACATATACATACAAAGCTTTGGCCTTGCGTAAGCTATCGGAATGATAGTATATACATCAGCTAGTTTAAGGCGGGGTAACACCTCTAGCAAGATCTGGTTTACAATTATGCTGGTACTTATACATATCCTTCCGTTTTGGGTTTTTACATAAAGATGAGCTATCAAAGTCTATATTTACAAACGGGGGACTCCGCTCCATTCCTTTTTCTTCCTAGTGATAGAATATGAAAGAATTCAGATTGATTTCTACGGGTTGTTAGGTTGTAGATGGATCCAATAAGATCCGTGTTCGTTACGAATAGGCCTGGGGTTTTCGGGACACTTGAAGCACCCCTAACCAATGGTTAGTAGATATCCGTCACAGAAAGCATTTCAACAAATTCTTATATTATCATGAGCTATATGCTTCATGGATGACAGCTCACTTGTCTGTAAGTGCCTACCTACATACCAGGGCGCCATTCATATCCTCGGGAATATCTTGACGATCGGCTATAGCCTTTGGGTAGGTCGATATGGATATAATAGATCATGAATCTAGAGATTAATCTGGAGTATGTAGTAGGGCACATCAATGACGGGGGTTTCCCACTAGTCTGGGGCCAGGGGCAGCTCACGAATCCTGTCGGAGGGCGCCCATTCAACTCAATGCATAGTAGGGGGTTTGTATTGCAATGCCCTCACGTGGTTTTGAAGGGTCCAATCAACACCTTCCCCAGGCAAAGATTGTTTTTTAGCCTCTTTATGTACGCTTTCTTTGAGAGTCCTATACCAGCTCACTGTTAGCTAAACGGGGATTAAGTGCCAAAATAAACACACATAGTTTGGCTCATTGGGTTGACGCGAGAATCTATGGGTTGTTTGCAATCCATAGATTAGGCCTAATAATAAGGGTCTGTTCGGTTGACACAATTAAAAATCTATAGATTGGTTGCAATCTATGGATTGGGCCTAATAAAATAATCACCCCCAGAGGCGTTTTTTTTTATTCAATCTATGGATTGCAACCAATTCAACGTCAACCGGACGGAGCCTAAAACAATTATGTACCTCCAAATCAGTGTCAACCGAACGGGCCCTTAGCTTTTTGTCCCATTACCCAAGGTATGTACCATATCAATCTCCTTGAGTAACGTTCTACTTCATCGGTCTCATATAAGGTTGACGCTGGCTTGATCTGCTGTTACATAATACTATACCTCTCCCTGGTAAACTGTAAAAACGTGAATTTATCGGATATTACGTGGGGTTCTTAAAGTGATGCAACGACCCCAATACGGCGGCCTCGCAACCCCCCCCCCCCCCAACCCAAACTCAAATTTCAGGGCTGCTAGCTTGTTATGTATGCACCGACTCAGCTGCTTTTATATATCGTGTTTATCTTAACGTGGTGTTTTGTGGTCGTGGAATGTTTGTGCACGTTGGGCGTTGCATCGCTTTAAGGCCCGGATACAAGTTTACAGGGATTAAATTCCGCGTAGGAAAAAGTGCTTTGGCGGTTGTTACACTGCAAATAACCATGTTTGGCGACCCACTCAACGCTGGTCAAACACTTGGAACATGCGGAAAGGCTCAGAAGTCAATATTTGGGTTTCAGAACTTTCTCCAGTGTTAGCAATGTGCTTTGTGAAATCGAGCCCGTTTTTATGAGAATACGTTAAATTCTAGAAAAAAGTTTAGTCAACACACCAATATTCAATATAACACTCTAGGACACAAGTACGGCGCTTTCGAGGTAACTTCTGAGCTTCTCAGTGAAGGCAGAATCTTTTGGGTGACATTGAGTGGCTCGTTGAAGTCACTAAACAAGCTATAGATTTTGGCTGTAAATGGGTTAATTCTTTGTCACCCGAGTGTACCTACATTTGATTCTCCGTTCTCTAGCCTAGGTAACACTAATATAATGTTGTTTGCGTCCTATGACCGGATTTGAAATGACCGGCCTGCTCCGGCTAAACCGCGGTAGATGCGCGTTAGAGCTGCGCAGTTTTGATAGAAACTTGAGCAGTTTTGACAGACACTCATGCAAGTTGCAACCAATAGGAAGTGCAGGAATAGAGAGTTTCAGTCCAAATGCTCGAGTTTCTGTTCTATTTGTGTAGCTAAAACCCTCTATTCTATTAATCCAAGCCTACCAAGTCGATCTGATTATCCTGCGATAATATTATGCTAGCTAGTTGTATACGTAGGTAGTTGTGATCTATGGCACCGACGACAAACAAGAAATATAGGGGCACTACATTTACTTGATATCATAGACGTAATATGTGTTTCAGCCAGCTGCGACCTTTTACTTTAATATATTAGCGTGAATTGTAGCTATAGGGCCCGTGGATTAGGATACTTATATTTGCTATAGCTATTGGATATGTCTGATAGATATCCCTGCACCTAGGTTGAGCTGGTTGGACAGCTTTCCGATGGCCAGTGCTTTTTCAATTATGATAGCGGCGTCCTACGTAGAACTAGCAAAAAGTGCATGGTCCTCTAGACTCTAAGAAATACCCAGTATTAGCCGCTTCCTAGCTTCACTTCATTATTTGTTTCTTGCTCTCCATTTAGCTAAATAATATATGTATCGACCCTTGAGGTTTGAACTGCGCGTCTAAAATATAGTAATATTTGTGCTTCTTCCCTTTCCTTCGATGGAGTAGTAATCATAAGCGGGCTGCGGCTATTGTATGTGGGGAAAGAAAGCTAAATTTGTCATATCTGCTTATTACATAGCTTGCACTCATGATATCAGCTTACACGTAATCATTTGGGGGGTGCTGGGGGCGATACTGAAGAATCGGTGATCCATAGGCCCGCAAGGCCGATTCCTTACTAAGTTAGTTAGATATAGGGCATGTGATAAGAGCTACTGAGATCGGGATCTACGAGTTTTTGTGGGATGCACTCAATATTTGTATTTAACTGTTTTTGGTAACAATAATGGGGCACATGAGACGACATACCAGCGTCCTGACTTTTTACTACGAATTGGCCAATTCGAGTAAATATAATTGATGAATTTGTATCAGTTAGATTGCGTATTCAAATATCTATCGATGGTGGGGTCCGCGTAATCGATTTGGGCGTATAAGAGGTCGGGACGCTGAGCTTTTGGGCGGTTATAGGCGATAGTTAATTCTCCTCAAAGCAATCCCGAGATCCCTGCGTAGCACTTGAGTATATTGAAACTCGTTTGATAGGCCATAAATTACATTTTACGGTGGCAAAACCCGCATTGGAATTGTAATCAATTCTTCCGCACGTAGTTCTGCTACTCATAATCTCTAGATAGACATTCCATCCGTACACTAGATCATCTCAACTGATCTTAAAGCAGTTCAATTGAAAGTCTCCAGCAATCTCAGCGGCTCTTATAGGCAATCAGATCCAGTATTACCTACAAGCTCTGACGTAAAAGGTTTTTGATGATTGCGAGAGGTGATGCCAGTCAACAATAAGCAATGGCATCAGGTTGGGGGTTTGTGCTTCTATCCAGCAGGATATATTTTCTGACAAGTGATATCTCTGAAAGAGGTTATCGAAAATAAGCCGAATGACCTGATCGCAAGCTTTGCGCCTGCGCATGCTCACCGTTCCCGAGACCAGCTTGGGACGCTGGTAGAGGTCGAGTGATAATTGGTGATCGAAGGCATAAATCCTAGTATTTATAACCCATCAACAGCGCTTTGGGATTGTAGAGACAGACCATCGAGTATCCCACAATCTTTGCAGTCATATCTTTATATCACTACCACAATATTTATCCAAAACCAGATTTGATATATATTATCATCACCCTACACCCCCTAAATTCGGTTTCAATGCAAAACAACTCCATTATCCAACCTGCTCACGCCTATGCGGTACACCTTAATCAAGGTGAAGTGCTAGTTCGTCTAAGGTTCGCCGGTAATTCCGGAATCAACCCTCACGGTGATAATCTCGAAGTCGGTAATGAGGTTAGTAACATACTAAAGATATATGAGTGTGGGGTTACTTCAAGAATAGCTTTGTGTACACATATATTTCATGTACTTCCTATCATCCTGCTACCTTTACCATTATCGCCTCTCCCTCATCACCGAGTCCTCTTCTATTATTTTTCCAAGCTAAATAGTGTTTCTATCATAGCCCTATCTCGGCCAACTCTCCATTTCACCCAACAATGCTCCCCAAGTAATCGGACACGGTATTTCCGGCGCAGTCCTCGGGTCTGGACCTGGTTGTTCCCTTGAAATAAATGCTCCAGTTACTGTTCAGCCAATTACACCATGTCGCAGGTGTGGATATTGCCGGGATCAAAGATACACCGCATGTATTAGCAAAGAGCTTCGAACTCCACGCCGTAGCGGTGATCACGTCGTACTCCCTAGGTCGCTCGTTACGGTTCTCCCGAACGATTTCACACTTGCAAAAGGGGCGCTCATTCAGCCACTCGCTCTAGCGAAAAAAGCTATGGAAATGACAAACATGGAGCCTGGCAAATGCTTGGTGATTTTCGGCGCATCTTTCATTGGAATCCAGCTTTGCCTTCTTGCACGCAGGACTGGAATCATGAACATGCTGGTTGTCGACACTGACGAAGAAAATTTGATGACGGCGAGGCAAATTGTACAGTTTTCAGGCGTAAATCAGGGCGCTCCATCCGTACCGGTTAGGACCTATGCGCTCAAGGCGGGCGGTAACTCGGAGGTCAGCACCCGGGACTTGGTGCAAGCAATTGGCGATGGGCCCGATGTGTGCGTGAATGTAACAGGCGATGAAGAATTCGAGAACGTGGCACTGAAGGCTTTGAAACCTGGTGGCATGTATATCCCTGTTGATGTTGGCAAGGAAAGTGAGGTCGATTGGAGCGTTAGAAGCCTATTTAGAGATGATGTGACTATTTCCGAGGATGTAGGATCTGAGGGAGCGAACTTTGAAGAGGCGTTGAAGTTGGTAACTGAGGGCGTTGTGGACCTTGAGCGGTTTTGTGTTCAGGAGTAAGTGCGATAAGGTTCAACAGGGCACAGTGAGAGGAGAGCATTTCATTATTACTGTTTGGAATTTTGTGACGAAGTTGTGGTGTCCCCATCCTTCGATTTTGAGTTTGAGAATTAGGAGCCACGATGCAATATTTTAGTGGCTCATGTCTGTTTGTTTTTATTCTTTTCTCCTTCTTTAGCGAATGAAATTGTGGTTCAGTTTCCCGAAATCCAAGCCCCTAAAGCTCGTTGCTTTGTCCACGTGATGCGAGTGATACTTGGTGATTAACTTGTTAACATGGAACTCTGGGTGCTTTAAATTTTGCTCCGCAGAAAATGCAGTCGTTGCAACCATAGAGAGGAATCTTTTTTGAGGTGTGGGGGCGATTTGTGTAGGGAAGTTTATCCTAGCACAATAACTAGTGTGATTCACGATGACGAGGATCTTTTTGAGGGTATGACCTCGATGAGGGCGTTTTAGTGTGGTTGCCGACGGGCCCTTATATTTGTATCGCCGCCTATACCACTCCCGATGCCTCAAGAATAATCATTTTCAAAGAAGATGATATAGGAGATGATTTCTGGCATCGCCTAATGACGATTAGCGGCTGAACCTGACTTACCGCAAGCTAGATGTCTTCTCCTGGGTTTGAGGATTTCCCAGTTATTGTCAGTATGATTCATGAAGATGCTCAAGACGAGAAACAAGCCTATAATCCAGGCTCCACATTCTTACCAGGATCTATTTATTCCTTTCATCGGGGCCTATAATGGTATCAAGGTAATCATCGAGGCTCCTCGAGGCTCCTCAAGGTCGCATAATACCCAGAAGAGCTCTCATTAGACTTCTATCTAGCCCATGGTAACAATTTCTAGCACAGAACTAAAACTCTACAGGCGAGACTGGGTCATATGGTCAGATTCTATGTCCTTGCGTATGGCCATCTACATGGCCGTTTTGGGCCAGAAATGCTATTTCAACGCGAGACTCCGTTAAATCTTTGGCAGCGGCTTTACACAAAATAAAACACCACCTTTTCTCCCGAGGTTTGCCAAACGAGCCCCAACTAATTGATCGTTATTGAGATATGTTCAGGGATAAGGTATTACTTAGGTTGTTATAGACCTAGATATTGGTCACTGGTAGTTTAGGGGATAGTATATTAGCAGTTAAGTTGTGAAGATCGAGTAGACTGCCAACGTATGGATGAATGCCTATGGTAGCTTAAACCTTTTCTATATAATATGAAGTACGTAAGGCTTTTGAACTTTTAGTCAGTGGGCTTCTGAGGGTTGTATAGATTAGTATGTTCTTAGAGAAGATGGTCCCTCGGTCAATCGGAATAGAATGAAACCCATCGATTACTCTTTGGGCTACTTCTATTGAACGATTTCGGGGCTCCGCTTTTTATCCTCATCGGAGCGGTATTCAATGGATTATAACTCTCCCTTTGATGATTGGTCAGGCGATTTGGATGAGTTGACACAGATAAATGTCCATGATGTATGGCGCTAGTCGAGTCAAAGAGAGCCGACGACTGTTCATTATTTGCCCCGGAATCAATCACCAAGTATATCGGCAGCTGCGGCCTAGAACATGGATATATTCTATCAGTCTACGCTGAACAGAGTATATATACTAGTATAAAGCATCTCATGCTGATGGACAAATGGGAATTACATGTATGTTCTCTTGGGCAATAAAGTTTGGTCGAATCAAGAAAGTGGGGATACCCCAAGACCGAGAGCTTCTGGGAAAACCGATCTTGGATTTCGGGAGTTGTTTTGCCGGTGGAGGGTGCGCTCGTAATCAAGTGGATGCCTAAATATAATGCTATTTAGATATAATTCATACCATTATATGGAAGGAGCCTGAATAAGTAACATGTACGTACATACGTGTAATGTACATATCTAGCCAGCCGTAGAATAAATCTAGTAGATTTGCCCAATATGGGACAGGGGTCATAAACTATCCCACCACTAAGCCTGCCACATTGCTCACCCTGTCATATTGGGCTTACATCAAAATAAGTTATCTCCCTCCATACATCAGAAATTGCTGCATTCTCTTCGAGCTGAGAGGCTACACGCATCACGAGCAATTATGGAATCAACCCAATATCATTTGTCAAACCGGACTAATGCACTCATTTGATAAATAAAAGGCTCATATATTCTCGGCTTGAGGGGGGGGGGGGCGGTTGGAGTGGAATCCTTTGGAATTTTTAAACACACCCTTCTTTTCGCCACCTGTAGTAAGAGACAGGTTAGGAGACAGGCTTACTTTCATTATATTAGACAGAGAAAGCTATCGGTGCACGTGGGTTGTAAGTGACAATGGATCCTGGGAGCATGCGTTGGGTAAGTGAGAATACAAATCCCTTGAGTCGTTTATTTGACAGTCCATAGGGCGCTAAGGTTTTGTTGAGTACAATGTAACCGGTGCGGTTGCACTGCGGAGATACATTAAGTTTGATATCTAATTCCATATACGTAGCTAATTAGACTCGCGCCCAGCCCTCCCTAGCAGCTCATTTTACATCTTCCTGCTGTCGGAAACTTTTTCCTGACCTGAAAATCCGAAAAACTAGATAGACTACTGTCTGGTCTCTGTCTTGTCTTATGGTATCTTCCTCTGCATTTATTGCAGTGAATATGACTACGGGTCTCGATGATGGGGTGCCGGACATGCCCAACAAATAATTCTCCCAACAATATCGCCAATATTTTGAGAAATGAAACCGAGCCATATTGAACTAAGATCCTCATGGTACAAGAGGCTCGGAACTCTTATTTCTGTTTGTGGCCTTTGATTAATAAGAATTTGTATTCATGGACCGCATATATATACTACCCCCAAACCTTGATGGGCTGACTGGATCAGCGTCCGGACGAATTTTGGAGTACCTACATGTACTTTACACCAGTCCTTATAGCGCTAGCCTAGCAGATAGGCACCTTTCGGATTTACAGCAGTTATGGCATACGTTCAGATGCCTTTTTGGCCGTTATACGCAAATTCACCTACAGCTTCTGTCTACAATTGGCGAATCAAGATACAGCCTACCGCCGGGATTAAGCGATATGGATTTATTCAAGATAACTTTCTATACAAAGATCGCTTGGTGCTTCGGGTTTCGGGTCCATAAGTATAGAATATCTATCTAGGGTAGGAGTACTACATATTATATTGATTACTATTGTACCCACTGCCCTGTCAACCATCCTTTGCGCCATTCAAAGCACACACTGTGCCTAAAAAAAGTAATATAAGAAGATAGACCACGTGGAGACACCAAAAGTGACGGTGTATCTAAATTTCAAAATCGTGCGATTGGTTGTCCTTGGCCAAGTTATAAGGAACAATATTAAAAAGACTAGCGTTTCTTAACATTGTTCCCCATGTAAGTGACTAACGACTGATCATAAACCCACCACAGCGAAACAAAAGGCTTCGAAACGCTAAACAGTATCATAATGCCGTATGATTCTCTATGTGTCAATATCCCCTCTTCACTCCATCAACCATTTTTTTCATCTTGCTCTTTATTCGCCTTGCGAAAAAGATTCCTATACACCAACTCTTCCGAAACGTCCTTACAGGATTCCTTGAGAATCAAGCCCATGTACACCCACATCCGCTCCAACATTACGTTCAAAGAAGCATTACGCCCTAAGAGGGCCCGTATAAAACCAGCACTAGATCCCTAAGAAAACCGCAAGTTCACCAAGCAGCGAACTCACTCACCAATAACCCTAACCTACCCTCACTATCTCTTATACCTCATCAATAGCAATTATGCAACCTTCAATTGTCGCAGTTGCCCGGCCAGCGGTGCCTGAGGACGAGCAGCCCGTCGATGAGCAGCGCGGTAAGACTCCCCTCCCTCATATACATTACGATGATTCTCAGTTTACTGATATTTAAAATTGATATACAGGAAAGATTTGGTACCAGTGTGTCATTTGTTAAATGACCTCTGCACTTGGATTAATTTTTTAAAAAAAAAAAGCCATTTTACCAGCCAAATCGAGCGAACCGTTAGCGCATGTCCAGTCATCAATTTTTAATTTTCCTTATCATCTCGTCTTCAACCTATGACGGTCCTAGAACGTGCAGGTTCTGGGGCTTTCATATGGGTGCAGAGAATAGTCTTCTTTATTGTCTGATATTCTTTTTATGATGTCTGGACTGACTGGACTGGACTGGATCCCTACTATAAATATTTCTTTTCTTTTCTTTTTTTGTTTATTTTCTTTGAGGCCACTTTTTGAGATGTATCGAGAGAGATTCACAGAGATTACGAGATGTACCGTCTGATTAATATTGTTACCCGTTAATAATTCCTATATGTGCGGTCCGGTGCTGAGTGACTTGACTAATTGGGGGAATAATGCTCTTTGAAATCAAAGATTCTTTGCCCATGGCTGACCTTGTCTTGAGAAAGGCAGATAGCCCATTTCCGGAAACGTATAGTCGTGTAGGTAGGGTACTATCGGTGGTGATCCACACGTCTTATATGTGAGCCACATATAGGCGCATACTTGCTACTAGTGAGGATCCAGCCCCTACATACCACTTTATAATTATCGTCGGGGACATTATTAGTCACTCATGATCGATCTATGTACTGGCATTCATCCCATCGATTCTTGAAACCATGCCATCGATCACTATCGTAACAGTACTTAGGGAATTGCGCGTTACAGGTGCCGCGGGATTAGTGGTATATATGTATTTTATGTTTACACATAATGTGAATGGATGGGAGCTGGGGTGCTTTTTGGGTTCGCGGGTCTAAGTCGGATGAAAAGCAAAGCTTGAGCTACCGGATGGAATGGACGTATTTGCGTATAGGGCTGCCTGGGGTCGGTCTAAATAGTTTTTTCAAGGTCCGGATCAAGGTTCTGTCTCAAAGCCTCTTTAATATATATTCTAGAGGTAGCTACCGCTACTCCTTCCTTTGATTTTAGCATTAACTAAACTCGATACCACCCTTCCGTACATCTAGCTCTAATCCAAGATACGGTGCATGACAACTCTATTCGCGCCCAGAAAGTTCAAATACACAACCTTCTTCTCACACAGAAACATACTCGGCACAAACGGCAGCTCGTACAGATCAAGCAGCCAGTCTATCTCCTTATCTAACCAGACACTCGTACTCAGCTTCCCTCTCTCGGTCCAGCACTCATCTTATACTGTCTCCAAAGCGGGGGGCGGAGTAACTTACGGCTGACCAACCTCAGGTGCTCACCAAGACATGGCACACCCGCCGGATACTCCCCATTCGACATCGGCAGCGCACGGAAGGGCTCTGTCAGCTCCGTGATGTGGAACTTGTTATGCGTGCGGGCTTCGAGCCGTGCACTTCCCGGGAGAAGAGGCCGTTAGTGCCCGTTCTATATCTTTGCGGAGACGGGGGGGGGGGGGGGTTATAAGCATACTTCTCGACCTTGGCCAGCAACTCGCCGCCATCCGGAGTGGCATCGTTGAGGCGGTTGTACCCCGTATGTATGAAGCTCCGCAACTGGGCGATCTCGCGCGTGAGTAGGTCCAGGTGGGCGAGAACGCCGATACACAGTGTTGTCTGGTTACTGTGGGTGTTGAACTGGAGGCTTGCGAGAACGCGGGTGGGTGATGAGGGGGTGGGCGTCATTTCGTGGTCATCATGCTGCTGCTGCTGCTGCTGGGGGAAAGACATCATGTGCTGCTGAGGAGATGATGGGGGGTTTGAAGTCTGGGGAGAGGAATATAGTTGATGGCTTTATATTGCAAAAAGGAATATATCCAGCCCGTGGAACTTTCGAATATACTCTGGTGGGAGCGGCCCCTGAGGAGGAAGATGAGATGAACTCAGCTGAGACGGGAATGCGGATACCCGTGTGCGCGGGGCGGGCACGGTGGGGCTTCCTTTGTTCGGGCGGGGGCTGGGGGCATCTCATTTCCGGGGAAAGGTGCATGTATGCTGTGAAGCGGGGGGCTTATAGGGGAGAATGCGACTCGAAAAGGTAATAGTGAGGTCTGGATGTTAACTTTGTATGTAGTACGCACTACTCTACTTTGGGCCCTTCCTGAAGAAAGGTTGTTTAAGATTATACCATGGCCGCAACACGGGTGTGCTCAGTAAGGCTAAATAGAGAATAGGAGGCCAAAAGTAAATCCCTAGTTGATTACTGATTTTGGGGGGGGGGGGGGGGGGGGTACTGTGGAGTTTTTTTCTAGGGGATGCGGATGAGCCGGCGAGTGATACCTTATGATGTTACCATTACCATTATGTAACTTTACGCGGCTAATGGTATTGTAGATGCGCTAGGCCGAAATAGGGTAATTGTACTTGAATCAAGTACCTACTGCAAGTTGATGGTTAATTTCTAGACTCTCGGATGCTTTTTGTTCTTTTGTGCCTGATCTGTAGGTACAATGGCACGGACGCACGCTAGTGGGATATCAAAGCTCGGTATTGTGGTTGTGGGTTGTTTCCTGTTTATGGTGTGTTCTCTTTATCTAGGTACCTATGTATGTAAATATATACCTGTCTCTTTGTTGGTGCTGTTAGCTGTCATCCACGGAGCGCTAGTTTTAGCAATACATGTAACTAACTGGACCTGCTTCCGTTTGTTCAGGTACATGCCATGGCATAACTGTGTGTATGTATGTGTATGTATGTGTATGTATGTGTATGTGTGTGTATGTATGTGTATGTATGTGTATGTATGTGTATGTTATCGTGTCCCGTGTGAGTCGAGGGTAAATGAATAAACTTCCATATCCAGGTCCCAAAGACAATAGGATCTATGTCTCTATGTAGAGTAGTCTAGGAACCTGTTGATCTGGTGCTTTAGTTAGGATCATCAATATCAGATCTAGCCACAAGTCATACATCTCCAACTGTAACCATAATCATATTATCCCACTAGGGGTATATATATACCTACCTCTACCTATCCAACTGTAGGATATTGCCCTCGATAGCCAATCTGGTACCTTTCTTGGCGTTAGGTTTACCATCGGACAGTAAGTTGTACATACCAATCATGCTGATATGGCAAATACAGTTCAATGTCCAGTACAATAATACCCATCAAAGTTTCCTATATCCCTATTAGCGAGTGCATAAACCACAAGCGAATTTTCCAAATAGAAATATATCCCCCCCCACCCCCCCACCCCCCCTCAAAAGCTTATCTAGCCCGCCAAGGCCCCGCACCCAACAATCCCTAACCCTGCATCCACAAGCGACCCCACAAAATACGTCACCAACCCTCCATTTTCCATCCTGACCTCACCATTGCGCGCCCCCACAGCATCGCATCAAGCCCCATAATATAGGCCGCACTCTGCCGCCACCATGTCCTCCAATCCAACGACCCCAAACACCGCAACCATGACCGTAAACCCCGCAGCAATCAAGTCCGTAGCACCTCCAGAGTCCGTACCTCCCCCGAACCCAGCCATCTCGCGCGAGGACGCCGCCCGCATCGCCTTCGAACGCGAGTTCTTCGCCCAGCAGCGCAAATACGATGACCTAAAGTACAAGGTCTCCTTGGGCCTCCTCGTGGCCTGCCCCGCGCTGGCATTGATCCCGCCGAGAAAGATCGACTGGTACACCTTTGGCCTGGGCTCGGCGTGGCTGTACTGCCTCAACCAGGTGTCGGCCGCCCATGGACGTAATATGTGGCGTGGGTTCCGGCGGCACGAGGATGTGGTGCTGAGCCAGGCGAAGAAGCCAGAGGTGGATGGTGTCAAGGTGGGTGGCTGGAAGGGGGAACAGATTATCAAGGATATGAGGAAGAGGGAGGAGGATGCCGATAGTGTGGGCTCCATCATCATGGAGCAGATATGGGATGTGTGGGAGCAGAGGGATAGGACCAGGGATGATAAGAAGATGGGACCCGAGGTGGCTCTGAGGGAGGAAATGCTCAAGAGGATGGAGGATAAGAGGGACATCAGGGATTCGGATAGGAAGTAGTTAGGGGGTGGTTGAAAAATTTGTAAGGAATCGATGCGCTGTAAATATTGTATTTTTACTCACTGGTTTTTTTTTTTTTCTTTTTTTTTTCTTTTTTGATGTGAATTGTAATCTCCGCTTCCTTGATTGTTCTTGTCCTTGTGTTTGCTTTTAGTTAGAATCTTGTTCTTGGGGCGAGTGACGGTGGATGATTCGCGGCTTAAATGCAGGTATTAATTAGGCGAGCCATGCAGGCACCCCGCAATAACGAATATATATCCCGATCCAACGTTCCTGCCTCAAAGTTTCGATCGGTTTGATCCCTAAACCTAAAGCTTTCAGTTGCAAAAACGTATTTTTTCACCGTAATTTTTTGAATCTGCGTTAACTAAACATACAGTCTCTTGTCCAAACCGGAAAGCTTCATCAGCCTCAATCTCGACAATCAAACTTGCGCTCACTCTTGCGCTCACTCTCGCCTTTCAATCTCACCACCTATCAACTCACAGAAAGACAACTTGCTCCACGTGATTTCTATCCAGTTGACCTTTACAATAAACCCACCTAGTTCAAACATCGTTTATTCATTCCTCTACTTCAACCATTTCCCTTACATTCCTCTACTTACACCTACAAATTTCATCAAATTGCCTACAGCACAACGCAAACTCACGATGGACGATGATCATGAACTAAATGCTATCCCCTCTCCACCCCCATCCCCTCCTCCGCCTCCATCTTTGATTTTTGACCCACCACTTTACCTTCAACGCCGTAGAGCAATTCATGAGCTCCTCAGACAACTCTCTGGCTCGGAGATTTTCGGTAAAAATAAAATTACCAGCGTGCTCGACGTTGGCTGTGGAACGGACCTGACCTTTCTCCGTTCGCTTCTCCCTTGTGAGGATGATCTGCCTCTGGAGAATGTAACCGGCCTCGATATAGATGATGGCTTGTTGTCCCTTGATCTGGTTAGAACCCTTATACCGCCGAGTGATGAGGAGAAAAACAGATGGAGGGAGCTTACAGTTAGATTGCTGCATGGTAAGTCTGTTCCTTGGGATGGGTAGTAGGGTAAATAGAATCTTGAGGTGGATACGAGTTTGAGATGAAACTAGAAGCTTATTCTAATGCATTATGATGTCTTTTGGGGTTCTAGGTTCATTTGAACGGTTATCTCCAGAATTGGTGCCTCGGCATGACGCCATAGTCTCAAGTGAAGGTATGTTAATGCATCACGAGTCATCACTCGCGTTCATCCCCTTCCCATCACGAGTCTGTAAAAGCACCAAACTAACGTCCATCTTTAGTCATCGAGCATCTTGACCCCGGTCCTTTATCAAACTATGCACCAGTCCTCTTAGGAAAGATGCGTCCCAAGATCTGCATCTTGACCACTCCCAACCGAGATTTCAATAAGGTCTTTGATCATGCACTCCCACATGATCCCTCGAAACGTTATTTCAGACCTAATATTCCATACGCAATGCGTCACCATGATCATCGCTTTGAGTGGACCCGTGCTCAGTTTAGAGCCTGGGCCAAGGACGCAGCGGTAAAGTGGGGATACCGAGTTGTATTTGCGGGAGTCGGAAGTCTGGACTGCGGAGTTGTCTGTGAAGACCCTCTAGTCCGCCAATTCCTAGAGAAGGAAACAGATGAGTTTGTAGGTATCGATGATGACTGGTTTTATAATGTTGCCACCTCTAGCGATACGATGCTGGGTCAGGGCTTGGAGGACGTTCTGGGAAACCCAGAGTTGTCAAAAACTCCAAGCTATCTGAGGCATGCACACCGAGTGCTAGGATCCTGCTCTCAAATTGCAATTTTCATGTTACAGGGAGAGTCGGAAGCCGTGTGTGGCGAGACGGTGATTCCCAAGTACTGGGACGGAGTTCCAAAGCATGACCTGAAACTTGTCTGCCAGCACGTATACCCGTATTCGAGGGACGAGATTTATCCGCCATCATACCTCAAGGCAATAGATTTGTTGCAAGTCACGTTCCCAAGTTTCATTCCAGGTCTACTTTCGACGGCCTGGGATCGTATTGGAAAGCCGTTCTTGGGGCCAGATCGAACTTGGAATGAAGACCTATATGAGGGTTATGGTTATGAAGAGCTGTCTACTGAAGAGTTGGAAGAACATCGACTAGCGAGAGAGGAGTCTAGGCGCAAAGACAAGCTGAGGACACAAGAGTTGAAGTGGGCTATGGCGGGTATGCATCCTGATGAGGTGGAAGTTGCTCGAGTTGTAGTTGAGCCGCTGGAAGTGTGGGACAGGAGCTGGGAGCTCCAAAGGGCTTTTAGGTTCCATTATAAGCTCTTTGAAAGCATGATCATGCGTTCGGGCAAGGAGGGGGGTGTAGAAAGCTACGCCCAAAATTATGGCGAAGATTTTGCATCTGACGACGCTGACTCTGATCCCAACTGTAAGTTCTCCTGTATCCGAATTTTCTGTGATTAGTGCGGTTCATGAAACTTACTAAAACAATTAACTAGGGAAAACAATATACAGAACCCCCACCACTATCCTTGAACTTTACAATCCCTCTACTCCTACTTCTACAAAGCCAAAAGTCGTTAGGTTGACCGTTAATGGCCCGCAACGCTATCCTCCCGTATTAAACTCGCCATCACTACCTGCATTAGTACCATCATCAGGAGAAGATTCTACTCCGGAAGACGACTCTCTTCCGGAGGAAAATCAGACCGCGGGTCTTGATGACTATCGACCACAGATCGGTGTTCAATTCGACGGAACAGCAACGGACAGCATTTCTGATTTTCTCCTGCCCGAGTCTGCCTCCTCAGGAAGAAACTCAGCATATTCTGCACTTCCGGAACAAGTTCCTGTGCAAATCCACGCTGTTGCTGTGTGGTCTCTTGATGACACCGAATTGGAAGATGAGAGTATGGGGGTTGAAGTAGGTGATGAGACGAAGCTACTACTGGTTCCAAGAAAACAGGAGCTTTGTCCATCCAATGGAAAAATCATTTTAACCTTCTTCAAGCCGCAGGAGGAGGAAGATATCTGGGGAATGATGAGGTCAACTGAGGGTAATTACCAAGGAAATGATGAACTCAAGTCCGAGTTTGGTGAAGCAAACCCGGGCTGGGGATCAAGTGACCAGCAGCCTCCCTCAGATGATGACTATGAGGAGTATGAGAACATTGAGACTCATGGTAGTGAGATGGAGGGCACCAGTGGTAGTGTCTCTGAATATGACGAGCTCTATCACGATGGGTGGAATTAGATGGTTTTTTGCAAATAGACGTAGACGTGTTCTTATTCGCTCTGAATATAGAAACTAGCAGGGCTTGAGGATAGTTGTTTAAATAGCTTGTTGTTGTTTTCTTCCGGTTGGGCTCTGGAATTAGTTTGTTGGTTTTTCGGCGCTGATATGGATACATGTGCGTAACCGCTTGGCCTTAGGGAAAGGAGATCTGCGACTTGGGGCATTGTCTAGTTCGATACTGGAAGCATTAGGGACTGGTTTTGATGCTCGTAATTCTACTCCGCAATTAAGATCAGTAATTAAAACGTTATCAACGGCAATAAATGTGTCTATAGAAGTTCTTCATCTCAAGGAATAAAAACCACAGGCTCCTGGCTTCTACGTTTGTCTTGAGGGTAATTCACATCTCCTAGTGAAAGATAGCTATAAAGCGGCACATATAAACACATGTAGACACAGTCCTACGGCCGCCCGTGACTTTATTCAAGCGATGGTTGGGTGATACCTCAATTTTGAAGTACACAGCAGTAACCCTAACCCTCAACGCATTTACATACATACTTGTCGGAAGGCATGATATTGCTACACAACCTCTCGCATCTTCCAAGCACTTGAAAAATTGAGTACACGAGCAGAATATTTCACATCACAGATTATGAATGAGCGCCACGACAAGTCATATATAAAAGGTTTGATTGCAAATCCAGTGCTAATATTTCCTTTCAACCCAACTCCCCTAATTTTTACATAAACATTACACGTTAAAACTGACCCAGCTCTTCCAGAGCCTAGCCAGACCAGATGGTAGGTCCAGGAACAGTGTAGCTTGTGGCTGGAAGAGGTAGGAAGGTTAGTATATATCCATGCGGTCCTCGATAAAAGAAGAGGTAACTTACGAATAGGCCAGTAGATGTTGATCAAGATACCAGGCTCGGATCCAGTGTACACACCAGGGATGGCCACCTTCGGGCTTGGAGAACCTGAACCGCCGCCAGTAACGCTGATCTGGGCACACGAGATGTAGAACTGGGCACCGCCGAATGAAGACGCTCCGTGGATGGCAATGTGCTCGATTCTGACCAAGTACTCGCCATTGGGCAAGCTCTTTGGAATAGTAAAGGTGAAGTCAGAAGAAGTCGTATCAAAGGTGATAGCATCAGTAGTGATTGAAGTTGCACCCTTCTCCCACACACGGAACCAGACGGTGCCAGAGCCGTCAAAAGCAGCTGCAGTGCTTGGAGCTTTGGCCATGTAGATGTTGAATGAACCGGGGTGGAAGACTGCAATGTCAGATTGAAAACCGATGGTAGATCCGGCAGTGACAGCAATGGTTGAGGTGGAGGAGGCGGAATCGAGGCCGCCGACATTACAGCGCATATCGTTGGAGGTCACATCGACGACAGGGGAATTTGTGTTTGTGTTTTGACGGATACCAACGTATTCGCCACCGATAGTGCCGGCATTGTTGAACTTGTAGAATCGGTCTAGATGGTGTTGTTAGCACTGATAGACTCATAATGGATGTCAGTGAATGCTTACAGTGAGCCAGCGTTTGGTCGACAAACGCCGCACTGAGAATAAGAGCAACAGAGAGGAATTTCATCTTGAAAGATGTATAAAAGAATGGAAGCTCAATTTACTACTGATTCGCAGTCTGAAGATTTGGGAATTCGGTGGAGCCCTATCCATTTTATACTCGGACTTCGACCTATATCATTCACCTTCTCGCCAAACCCAGCTTAACGTACAATTGAGGGTCAATCACTAGATGAAGAAAGATTTAACGGCAATCAGGGCCGACGGTGATATTGATGATCACCCCCGTCCCATGGATATGGCTCGGAACCTGCCTCAATTACAAGGTAGTCAGGGGTACCCCTTCAACCCCGCGACGACCCCCGACATTTCCGGACAACACACACTGTTCCTTCAATTTAGAGTTGCAGTGACGGATTAAACCGTCCGATTTGTATGTATGTTCGTCCGATGACATTTTGCGGGGCGCATAGAGCAACCTGGTACGGCGTCAAAGCTCTGGTAGTGTGTTGCGATTATATGGTTGCAAGTATCATTGATATTAAAAAGGCTGCTGGGGGTCCCGGCTCAGTTTTCCTTCATAGACGCCGAGCTTGATTGGATTATATATAACTCTGCCTTATGCATAAATTATCCTTCAGAGATTTTTTGTTCTCCTAATTGTAGTGAAAAACCTCATCTGTAAAGTGTCGGAAGGGTCATCATCACAAGGTCACCCAGCCGGGGGGTACATTTAGATAATAACAAGGGTAATGAAAATGGGTAAAGGATGCGGTGGTACATCTGAACTCATGGAGGCGGATATCTAAATTCCTCGATGCCTCATAAGCGCCAAGTAACCGCTCAAGTATTGATACATCACCCATATGTCTGTAAGAACATATTCCTATATTTCGAATTATTGGGTATGATACAATTCCCAGCGCGAAAATCATCCTTACCTACATTCCATTGTATATGTGACACGACAGTATTGCATTCGCACAGTGGCAGTGGTGGGGTCCGCCAAAGATTTCATTAATACCGAAAGAACTTATACCTCCAATCACCATAGGATGTGTGAAGCTTAATTAATGTCAGTCATATATATTGATTCTTGAGTGGGGGACGTAAGTGTCACGGGGAATACCCCAAACTAGCAGTTGAATTTAAACAAAGCTCCGGATCACCTCATATCTGGACTATATGTGCATTCGAACAACATACTTAGCCAGCTAGTACTTTGTGAATATATAGTAGTCCGAGCACATCAGGAGGTTTCGATAGATTCCATCTATGACAAACGTTTCGCAATCCTTGCTTGCTCTGTTGAATATTAATGCTAGCCAAGACTCCAAGCATATGAGCGTGAGCTTGCATGATCACGTCGTGACATAACACTTCAATTCCAATAAACCCTTGCAAAACCTGTCAGCTTGTATATTCCTATATTGCATTCTACCAGTGAGGCAAGAGTCGGTTTAAAGCACTCAAAAGTCCCGAGAGCAAAGGCCCGCGAGTACCATCGCACATTATTCAATATGGAATCCTCTAGATTTCTGCGCCTGGTGCTACACAATCATGGAAACAATATATTTCTACACGGCGTGTACCTTCTTGGCAAAATGAAGGTCACACGTGGTGGGGGGAAGTTGCTTCTCTCCCGGTGCCGCGGTGAGTGCGGGGTTGAGTTGTGGATGGGAAGAGAGCACAGGTCCCGGCAAGGAATGCAAAATAACTTCATAGATGTGCTTTATTTGACCATCAGTGACACAGGATTGATGAACCTATGTGTTTATGGTGGTTATGACATGAAGATGGGTTGCAAGGATTCCATAGTTTTCCTGCAGAAGAACTTGTCGTCAGCATCTACTCTAGATGATTTTGTGTATTGTACTATAAAGTGACCTAATGAGCCATCAATGCAGTCGTGACTGAATATTAGGGTGTACTTACATTTTGTGCATGTAGTTAAGATCAACCTACAAGTATGAAGGATTCATGTAGACGTCTGGATCCGGACAGCCGACGTTAACATCCATCCACACGTGCACGTGAGAGAGGAAAGGCCACAGAATGGCAGGTGTGAACCTTATTTCATTCGCGTAAATACCCGAATATTCCGAGTCTCATCCTTTGGAACCTCCGCCCTATCTATCCAAGCCGTTGATTATCAGCAAGCTTCGCCGTAAAGTGTCAAGCCCAGAGAAAATGTGTCATTCACACTTTTTACACTGGGCCCTCTAATTTCTACAAGTGAGAACACATTCTTATATGTATATCTATGCCCAGCACTCTCCCATATAGCATTGTACTTTTAAGTAGAGCTCAAGAACTCATAACAAGTAACTATCAGCCTGCACATGAGAGACCAGGTTAAGTATAGGCCGCCTATTATTCTACTCATGTCATGAATTGTGTGAAAATTTCACCATTAGGTTATCACTAAAACGAGAAGCCAAGAAGGATCAGGTTATTTCCCATCCCATTTTCTCAGGTTTCTATCGCCAGTAGGACCTACAGGACGGAGGAGACGTTATGGAGGATAAATCTGCCCTTTTGTCGGAACAAAGTCATTTATATAGAAAATCACTAATGAGTATACGCTAGTATAATTAGATTCAATCTTTATGCGTTTTGATTAGTAGATGGAGCGCTCTTCATAAAATATCACTCGTCCGTCATGATGCGGAGCTCTGCTCTCCCTAACCACGGGTGTGTTTATTTGGAAATTGAACTTTAATTACGATATATTTGGAGGCTATATCCCCCGATAGAAAATATGCCAGCTATATCTACCAAAGGTTGACACATTAGAGAGATTCAGCAGAGCCCGAGCACGGTCCTCTAGGCCAAGGTTCGATCAGATACAGCTAATGTGGATACCCGGACTTGGCAAATCTTTTTTCTAGGTGGTTAACTAACCACCTAGAATGTCCCTTCACCTTGAAAATACACAACAGCAGCAATAAGGGCTCTAAATTGTTTGAATCAAATGGAATATGTTGACAAGATACTAGAGATTACTTCATTATAGTAATAGAACACATAGGTGGTAGTTGTTGTTACTAGAAAATTCAGCATGAGAAGTTGTACTTTTATTTTATTCTTTATTTTGTATGGGGCATGATGGTAGCCACTTACACTGATGGACCGTGCAAAGGTAAAGAAAAATAATAAAAATACCCGCCTAACCTTTTTTGCTAAATCTCTCTATTGAATCCTCATTCAAGCGACTATTAAAAGGCAGCCAACATTCCATTTTGTTTGAAAATATAATACAGTGCTCTGGACTGGTCTAACCTGCAAAGCGCGGTCCTTTAGCCATATGGCCGCAGCGAGCTACTCCGAGGCAGCTGCTTTGTGACATTCCCACTTCATACCGTATAGATAGCTAGGTTACATCCTAGAGAGATTCAGCATCGTGCCTGTAAACTGAACTAACTACTTTTGATGCCTAAACAAATAGAAAAAAAAACTCCCCCCAGTTACACCAGCCCCAAACCCAATGCAGAAGAAATAAAACCAACGAAATGCCCTTCTATTGAACTAGAGTCTCAAGTTCTAGTCCCCAGTATCTCTTAGCTACCAGCGCGGCTAGTGCCACAACCAAAGCCCAGATAAATTTATCTAACCAAGGAGTCTCGGCCCTTTGAGCGAGAGGTATGGTCTGAAATTGCCGCTGTGGTGGGCTTGGATACTGGGGAGTAATGGGATGAGGCGGATTCGGAGTATGTGTGAATCCGGTGGCGGTAGTCGATGTAGGGGGCGGCCCTGGCGCTACTGGCAATGACGACGCTGAAGATGAAGAAGATGGAGCTGCTGGCTCCTCTTTCTTCATTTCGTCTTTGTATGCCAATTTTAGTCCTCCGGGCAGGGTCTCCTCTTCTGTCTCACCAAGCTCCTTCGCTTTTGCGGCGCTCTCAGCGAGTATCTCCTCGTTTGAATGACCGCCACATCCATCACACCTCCACTTCCCAGATTCACTAGCGATTTTCTCCCTTATTTCGGCACTGCATTCCATGCCACCTAGCTGTCCTTTCGCCTCGCCTTCCATAAACCCTCTCAGCGCCACCACAGCAGTGCGCACACCCCATGCTGGCTGCCAGGTATCTTCGTGGTGACCAGAGATTGACAGACAGATCTCGCGGTTCACCTCGAAGCGCCCACTTGGTGTAAGGAAACGAAATGACGGTGGGCGAAGGGGATACTGAGGAGGGAGAGTGATGCGACCGTGATAGATCCCATCCGCGTAAGGTGTAGATGGGGGGCCACGGATTGTGAAGTGCCACTCCATAAGGTTCGATTCGAGGGGAGCTGCATGGTGATCTGGGGAAGGCGCGGATGCTAGTTCTGCAGCTTCGCGGACTAGGAAAGTTAGCAGGCTCTATTGGATGGGGGGGATACTTGAGGCACCTTACGAATTCGTTTTATGGTGGGAGACTTCTTATTGTAGCTCTGTGACATTTTGACAAGATTTTTTGAGTATTAGGAGGCGAAAGGTGTACCAGGAGATAGAGTCCGGTAAATATATATATAGATGTAATTTAAGGACAGATAAGAGCTGTGAGTCCTTTTACTAAGGTGAGCTTTGTGTTGCGCGTTCCCGAAATTGTTTGTTGCTAGGGGGGGAGAGAGAGAGAGCAGAAACAGGTTAGACACAGAGCTGAGGGCTTTGTTACCGGAAATAGTACCGAACTGCCGGTGCTTATCCGGGCGGTTACCCGGGCGTTTGGGATTGAATCTATTCTAGAGTCTACAGTATGGACTGGGGGGTGCATAATAAATATTTGTGTATATAGGGCTCCAGTCCTTGTAACTGTTTCTGGGACTTTTGGATTAACCTGATAGTCTAAGAGGAAAACTTCAACTGGCATTCAATCCAATCTCAGGGACGGAAGTGGGGTATTATATGAAATAATATGAACAGCGAGGCCAGGTGTATTTCAACTCGGCCCATAGGGACTTCAATTTTTATCTAACAGCAACTCTTCAGGCAAGCACTTGATACGAGTTTCTTCTTTTACATTTTATAATATACCGGGTACATAATCTATAGTAGTCAAAATCAAAACTATGCTCGAATCGCTTGAAACTCTCATTATTTGAGTATGTAGAGTTGAGACTCGCAGTAAAGCAGGCCACCGACTGTTAGATAATGGCCCCTTGCATTCTGTGCTAGCAGAATCCATCGGTAACGTCATCTGTGGCTGTGTTACCCAGACCCCTCTCCTGAATATTTGAGCCTCATCCCACCACATCTAACCCCCCCCCCCTACAAAGCATCCAGCAGCTACATAGCTCCAAGTACCCGCAATTACACAAAAAAATATCCAAAATGGAGAGAACGGTCACTATCGACAAGGCTATCAACGCTATAAAAACTGCTGCCGATGAGATTCCCGTATGGCCCCTCCATTCTTTCCTTGAACGAAATGAGGCTGATAATGCTATGGTAATGATAGGCGGAAGATTTTCTCTCCTATTCTACGATTCTAGATGTGCATCTTTCGTATGCCCATGAGTTTTTCTCAGATGAGGATCAAAACTCACTACTAGAGACTTTGACAGATATACTCAATACCCATGTAGGTTCATGGTTTAAGTTGTTCATGGTTATTGTGAGAGCTTGCAGTTTTCTGACTACCCAAACAGGAGGATCTAGCTCGCGATATTTCATGGGACCTTGTATCGGTTCTACTCCCATTTCTGGAATCATCAGCTGCGACGACTATTCAAACTACAGAATCCCTAATCGCATTCACTGCTACAAAAGGTAACCCCAAAGAGGTCTTTATCAAGGTCCTAGAATCTCTAGCTTCACTTAGCTGGGCACCTCGTGCAAGCCAGAAAGAAAACGAGGGTGAGGACGACGACGAGGAGGAGGAGGAGGATAAAGCTGTACACTCTGGGGACGACGACGAGGAGAAGGTAGCTTCGGAAGAAGAGGAAGACGAAGACGAAAAGGACAAAAATCTTCATCAGCATTCGCTTAAAAAATTCCACGCCCTACTTTCCGCGCTATCAATTGTGCATCCTAGGATTGGGGCTAAATGCCCATCTCGGTTCTTGTCAACCGAATTGACAACGCTACTAGGCGTTGTCATGAAGTCGGTTCAATGGCTCGAAAGAGAGGAGGTCGATGGCGTCCTGAGAGCAATACTAGAGTTTGTGGAGCTTGCAAAGCCTGAGCTCTCACGCGGACCTCAATCGAGGAAACCAAGCGTAGCGCAAGGGGAGCGACCACCCCTACCTCCAAGGGTGTCAACTATTGATGCTAGTCCCGCTACTGGAGCCGGTAAAGATGAAAAGGAGCTATTGCTCCAGGCGAGATTGCTTGTGTCGTTCCTGTCACACATATTGGAGATCTATCTAGTTCGTACTAGAGCTCGGTATAATATGACCTCAATAGAGTATATTGAGAAGGCGCAGGATCACAGCCATATCCACCCGAATGAACACCCCGAGGAAGACGAGACAAGAGGATTGATTCTTGGATGGGCTGGTAATTATGATGAGAAAGTTGTCAGGGTTGGGAAAAGTAAAGTTCCGGGAGGTCAAACTCTCATTGATGATGAGCGAGAGGCAAGAGCAGGAAGGAGAGACGTGAGACAAATAGTCGAGGAAATCTCTGCTTTATGTGATAGTCTAGGTCTCAAGATTGAGGAGTTACTCAAAATTGTTGAGACAGTTGAAGGTAGTCCCATTCCCCAGAAATCATGAGCTTCGTCTAATATTCCCAGAACCAAACGAGAATCCCGACGAGGAGCATGAACACCACGATGTATCCGCTCCATCCACTGCCGAGGAAGTTCCCCTATCGAAAACCGGTTCCCTATTTCTTCTTGCCGAAAAGCTCTCGAGCAGCCTATACGAATACACTGCCGGAATCTTCCCTGATCACCAAAAGATCTCTCGGAACTACCTAGTCTTAGGCCGGGGACAGTCACAGGCTCCAGTCGTAGATGCGGTCCTTTATCTTGGTGCACTCATGCTCCATGAAGGCGCAGGCTTAAATGAAATCCCTCTTCAAATTGAGGAGTTCCTTATATACCTTCAAACATTTGCCGCTATCTCTGCAACTGCTACTTCTCCTCAAATTCGTTTCCTTGCGAACGCTCATGTCACTACATGCCTTAAGAAACATCCCGACGAGGCGGTACGTCTAGCATACATTAAAGACACACTTGAACACTGTCCCTTTGAGTCTCTCAAAGAGCGCGTCGTCGTTTTTCTGAAAGACGAGATCATTGCTGCCACTTCCCCTTCCCCTCCCTCTTCAGCACCGTCAACGCCGAGCTCCATTTTCGGCTCATCACTGGCGCTTCAGGAGCTGTCATCAGTTCTCTTCCCAGAAGTTTCCAAAGTCCTTGCTGGAACGGAAGAACAGAGCTGGTTTGCGTTTAAGAATGCATACCCTACCTATATAGCGACAGCGAATCTATACTATTTCTTGCTGAAGTCACCGGCGACTCAGGGAAGGGTAGGCGTGTGTGATAAGAAACATATCGACAGAGTGGAAACGGCGTTTTTGGCACCGTTGAAGAAAGCCGTACATGGTTTTAAAGGTGCGGAAGAGGCAGGTATGGGTTTTGAGATGGAGATCCTGAAGGATATATTAGAGAGGATTGAAGAGGTGAAAAAGACGGTGCTGAGCTGAAATGATTTTATGAAGTTTGGAATGCAAACTACATTACTTATTGATTTTTAGTCGAATACCATAGTTTCTTTCTCTAACTAGTTCTATTTCTGCGGTTGGTCTTTATAATGTTTGTTATTTGTTCCTCTTGTTTAAATGGACATTATAAAATACTAGCTTGCACCGATACGATTGTCTTTGAAGGTGATTCTCGGTTCTAGGATTATGGATAGCCTCATCTAACCTTTACTACAGCTAAACGTACCCCCACACAAATACTCTACCTCCAAAATTATCATACCAAGCCGATAAAACCTCTAAGCCCCATAATTCGTAATCAAATGTAAGTGCAGGGGATCAAGTAGGAGCAAACATCGAGTGATAATCGATGAACCCATTACCCCTCTCCACGTGTTGCCAAAATATCGACGTCCAAACTGACTGGAATTACAAAAGAGATAAGTATACACATTAATCAATATTAGAAAGTGATTCTGAGGGTATGATCATGAATAAAAAAAAGGCTGACCAAGATGATTATTCATCTAAAATTTTACTCCATTCCACGCCACAGGCCCACAGGGTGAGTGCGCGCAGCCTCGTATCAAGCCCCCACGTGGGGATCTGAGAAAGCTTCTTTGACATATATAAATAACATCCGATTAGTAGCTAGACCAGATAAGATATGCTAGGGCTGACCTACGGTCAATTAAGGTCACAACTGTAGAGGTTCGCATTAGAAAATACCGGGTACACTTCTTGACATATAGAAGTGTAAGAAGCGATAGAGGGAGGTGTGTAAGTGAACCTCTAGAGAGAGAGAGAAAGAGTTGCATGGAAGCCACACCTTGCGGCACTGGATTGTGGGTCTAGATAACTTTCTACCTCCCTGTTGGCCAGGAATTATCTGAACACCCCCCCCCCCTGTTCTCCCTCTCTCTCTCTATCATTTCTTCCACTATAACATTAATATCTTAAGCCGGTTTCATATATATAACGCATCAAGCGTCAGGGTCATACGCCTCGATGGGAAAAAAAAAATGTCCGTGCTATCGATGTATTTGACTTCCTTCTCTCGGTTAGCGCTCATACATGGGTATTTTTGACCTCGAGATATATCGATAAGACGCTATCTCATACCAATCACTATCAACCTTGTATGCCATGGCAAAACTGGAGTTTCGGTTTAGATCTACAGTATATGCTTTTAGCGTTGAGCTTTGATATCATGGCTACACATCAGTCGAGGCCGAGCGATTGAAGATTAGCCAATTGGGAAAACAGCTATTCTTCGAGCAATATGTACATGTGTATAGATTTGTCAGCTAGATCGAGAAGAATCTTTATCGGCCAAGGAGATACATGTTTAAGAGGGTATTATTTGTAGCAGATGAAAAAAGCAACTGTGGTCTAGATTCTAGGTATTACTATAGGTATCAAAGACATAATTAGACATTCAGACCTACACATACTTAGGGCGTAGACTTGACATTCAACTTGACTACATGTAGCTCTATATACCCCGAATATGACGTGTGACATATTTTCGGGATTTGGCCAGACGATATATGTATGTATTCTTTTATATATAAAATAAATATTATAACAAAAATCAATCATAACATGTACATGCACTCCTCAAATATACTTTTAAACTATGTATTATTCTATGGGGCAAGGTCCTCGCGGACGCTGCTCAGCTGGGATATGAATTATCGCTAGGGAACGCCTTGGATTGGAGGATGGTATTCAAGGCCTTAAAGAAGGTTTGTTGTCACACCTTCCTTAAGTCGAAAAGACATTTTGCAAAAGCATCATAATGATAAAAAGGCCTCATAAGCCATCAATACCACAAATTCCCCACATTCTATCCCATCTAAGCCCTCAATTGTTCATTATATCATCGATGGTGTGCTTCAGGTTGGTAGCTATAAGAGCAGATGTTAGCTCTGCAGGGGCTATGAGTATTGACATGTAACGACCTGAGCAGAGACATGAATCCTCAGGATATGATTTGAGCCATCCGTATTTGGCACATCGAACCTACGGCTTTCCGACCCTCATTAGACTTGAGGAAGGCAATTGTCTATACTGGTAACGCCTCTGTAATTAACTCACCAAAAGTAAGAAATGAGACACTGCACTGCTCCAGCAGAGTATGCGCGCCCAGTTTCACCTGCACCCCGGTTGTAAGCCGTTGTAGAGTACAGGCCTGGTGGTGTTTTCCAAGGTAATATTCACCGGAAACCGATCATAACTGTGTTATTGTAGTGACCATTGATAATGTACTGTCGAAGGGCCCTTTTCAAAGATTGGAACACTTTGATTGGTTGCCGGGTGCAGGGTGGTTTAGTCAGCACAACACAAAACACATACGGAACAAGTTCTGGGACGGACGCGGAGGAGGATTAGAGGGGTGCCGAAGGCCCCCATCAATTGAAGAAAGCAGTCTTTATTAACTTATTCCAACTTGCATCTCGCCGCGGCGAGTTGGGCCACCTCTAGTACATAGGTACGCTACTCGCAGGTTCATGACGTTTCCGAACACGACCGCTATTGCATGCACATGAAAAACTATTAAGATTGACTTTTTGTATGGCATGCAATAGCGGTCGTGTTCGGAAACGTCATGAAGTTGCGAGTACATTATTTGTTGCTCCATTTATCGAGGTCAATCATGCATTAATTTTGCCAATGCGAATAAGCCCAAGCCTAGGAACCTTTCATGGCACCGACACATTTTAATTCATCGGGAAACCGTTACTATCCGCAATTTTTATGTCGTGTACCTAACGTACCGCGTCGAATGCATAGGAAACGATTTTCGGCGCAGAACTGCCGGTGCTTATTCTGGAGACATGATTGAGGACCCATATATCTCTCACTTAACGTATGTCACCGTGAGAATTTCTTTACGCGGCAGCCATCAAACTAATCAACATTAACGTTTTCGACTGAGTACCGACGTGTCAGACCTGGAAGTGTGCCGCATGGCAACAGCGCCAAAAACTTAACGTAAAGCCTTCAAAAAACGAAGACTTAACACAACAACATAATAGAAAGTAGTTAACATAGAAACCTTTCAATTGCTTTTGTTTTTAAGTGGAACTTGTCTTGCAGCAAATATCTCAAGATGTAGTAGAGATAGCTTTGGCAGCAGAAATCGCCATACGAATTTGTGTGTGATTGACTCTCTTCTAGGTCTGACACAGTGCCCAGTCTAATACGTTAATGCCCAGTTTTCACGAAGTAACTGCTTCTAGACGCCCTGGGATTAGGTTTCCATTGTGCATCGGCGTATGCAAGTCTGATGAACTGCAGATGTCTAATAGTGTAGACAACACATATGTAGCCTCCCCACCCCAGCTAGCTAAGATTTCTTATAACATCCAGTACATGCGCATTATTATATGCACCTTTTGATGGCATTTGCCCCGTAAATTGCTATGCATGCTTTATTGTGGTATTCATCTCGTCTACGCCAATAAGAGAGGAAAGTTTTGTAAGCCGTTGTTTCCCTCTCTGGGATTTGGTCCAGCCCGTGTGCACTGCAGATCGAGAACCCATCATCTAAAAACTTTCACAGATTGAAATACACTCACAGATAACTGAGTGTCAACACGTCATAACCCTGTTCCCCACCTGAGAAAATGAGTGGAAAAAATGTCAGATGGAAGGTGCTTTTTCTGAGCAACCACCTTTTTTTCTTTCCTTTTTCTCTGGCAGTTTAAGGAGCTACTCGTTTCCTGCCAACCAATCGGAGAAGACGGAGGCCATCCCGGACTACCAAAATCCTTTTTCTCCACTTCTGGGGCTACTATTACCATCAAGATCACTGGTTCTAACACTCGCAACGGAGGTACTATACATATTATTGTGGATAACCTAAATCACGGGTTCAGGGTGTGGGGTTTTGGATTATGGTATGAACTACGTCTCGTGGTCAAGCATGGCCGAGCTGTGTTTCCAGCAAGTACAAGAAATTTGATTTTATCACAGATCCATGTGGTTGAGGAAGGGCTGTGATGTCGACAAGAACTGAGCCTCGAAATCTCGCGCAGTCATACCCTATCACTCGAATAAATAAGTATTAAAATTCCATAACAAGGGGGATGTTTGATTGCATGGGGCCCCATCTAGAGATAACCATGGGGATACGTTACCACCCCGACATGAGGTATATTTCTTTTCCCTTATGAATATTTGCAACTTGATAAACCCCCGCGGGCCGACCCGTAACATCTTTAATGTGCAAAGTCTTTTCTTTCACTTTCTTTCGGATCAGGGTGTTGTTTTTGGTAGGCGCACCCCATTATGTTTTTTTTTTTTTCCGTTTACTGTCGATTGGGCCACTTCCCACGTTGCAGCGCGGGGCACGTTTTTTTTTCCCTGTTCTTTGACCTCGTTACATACATATAGCACCCCCAGATGTCTTCGTGATTCGTTGCCGCCAAAATCACGAAGACATCTTTGAGGTGGGGCGCTGTACGTATTCAAAGATTTTGCCAGTATACATTAAAACCTTGCACATGTGTGTATGTAAATATGTTAACCGGCTATTCCTCGGTTTCTTTTTTGATGCCGAACCAATCCACATTGGTTCGCCCCCTACCAGTGTTCCCAGGCGAGGCCGAGATCTGAAACCACTCCCGAGTCTACGGGAAAAAAACAAACGAAGTTGGGTTTGAAAATCACCCCAAACTTGGGACACCCCGTTCTAAGATTCAGGGCCGATTTACCTATCCTGGATGTAGGTGCGAGATCGAACCGGGTACCTAGGTCCCCGTGACTCAAAGTCATGGATGACAAAGAAGCTTATTCTGTCTTACATTGGAGGAAGCTGAGTTGCCTTGGGGGTGCTAGGAATTATGATCTATTAGTGAATAGTACGTATGCGTTCATATCGGTTAATATCAGATTAATTAAACTAGCAAAAAACATCCAAAAGCACTGACCCAAAGATATATTAACACCATGGAAAGGATTGTATTGCACGTACTTTGTGGTTTCACGAGAATCATGAGGAATCCGCAATAATTGCTTCTTGAAGTGCTCTCCAATTTTCCATGGGGGCGGCGGCTTATGGCGCTAATAACTCTTCCGCCCTTGCATTCGATCCATGTCTATTGTGGGATTGTTGGAGGCATCTAGAAACGAAGAAGATTTGCTACGCACGGTCATGCAAAGTCCGCTTATCTACCACAAAGTTCATCTCTCTTATGGTTAGTAGTGGTGTTGTGTACCTGCACATATACATACATGTATAGAGCTTGTGGGGTTGATCACCAAAGGCCTCTAACTAGTAGACAACGGCTAACACGAGCCAATAGTCTTAGGACAACCGTGTCTTAACGTCTTGGTGTCTGGCGTGTGACGTTAGCCGGTAGTTTGGGATATTGTGGAGGGAAGGACGGAAGAGAAGGGATGCTAGTCTATAATTGAAATAAAGCAAGTCTACAGGGGCACACTAAAATGAATCCTCTGGAACTTGATTAGATACGTTAGCTACGCACCGATCTGTATACATGTATGTAGTTTGCCGGTCTTCCACCCCCCGGATTCATATCAGACATGGGCCTAAAGCGCCTCCAGAATGCTAGATAATGTTTAGTAGATGCTCCCGCATGCACTGTAGTGATTGTCACGGAGTCTATGGGCTGTGTAAGATTGGAACATTGTGACACTGTTGGCTAGAATAAATCTCGTGGGGGGTTCTATTCTGATTCCTCATTCGGTTTCAGCTTAGAGAATCCCCCGCGAGATACCTAGTAATAGTTGCCCATGAATTGATTCATCAATTCCATCCATACATCTATGCGCGATCTATCCCCAATTCGGTCAGCTCTGGAGGTTGCCAGTCAATAAGTACGTATACGCCTTGCGGACTGATCATATTAAAACCTGATAGGCGACAGGGTGCAGAGAAGCAGAACCTTTCCCCTCTTCCCTTGCCTCAACTGTCTTCGTCACCCTCGTTTCAGATTTCTCATCGTGACCTAGTTTTCTAGCCATCTTGAGGTGGGAGATATATATCTGGATTGATGCCCCTTTGTTCTCTGATAATATCAACATATATCGACCTAAGAAGGGGAAGGCTTCCCACGCGTTGAGATTCCGACAGAACACACTAAGGAGCAGCCAGAAACATCAGATGTCAACGTCAGTTTCCAACACTCCTCGGCTTGATACAAAGCCAGAAGAAAAAACGACAGGTTCAGCAATCGAATCCTATGATCCCACATTATCAAACCCACACTCAGAAGGAAGTTGGTTTCAAAGGGCCAAGGCAGAGGTCGTGTTTCTTTGCACAACGAGAGAAGGACTGATCGGGAAATATGAGTCAGTATTCAAGAGCTCACTTCGACCGCAGCCTACTCTAGAACCAAAGCCTAATCCTTGAGGATACATGTAGTTACATATGGCTTCTTACCCCAGACATACCGCCATTTAACCGGAAGTACAAGGATCGAGTGCAGCCATTTTATGGAATAAATGACAGAATACCACTGTTATTAACAGTTCTTCTTGGGTTGCAACATTCATTGGCAATGATGGGCGGTAGTGAGTTACAAATACCTTCATGAAGTATCCCTCCGCTTTATCACATAGTGACTGATAGTTGATGCAGTCGTTACACCGCCGCTCCTTCTTGTTGGCGCATCAGGGGTAAACCTAGATCCGCAAGTAGTTGGGTACCTAGTTTCTACTGCCTTGATATTATCAGGAATATTCTCTTTATTTCAGATAATCCGGTTCAGAATCTTCAATACTGGGTTTTGGCTCGGCACAGGAATGATGTGTGTTGTTGGCGAAGCCTTCTCAGTTGTGCCTATTGCACAGGCATATTTTGCACATCAGTATCATTCAGGTTTTTGTGAACTGGGCGAAGATGGACAGAGATTACCGTGTCCGGATGCCTATGGGAAGCTAATTGGCACTGTCTCAATCGTTATGTGTTTTCAAATCGCAATTAGCTTAGTAAAGCCAAGGGTGTTAATGAAGATATGTCCGAATCTTGTTGTGGGCATGGTGATGGTGTGTATAGGTGCAGGTTTAGTAACTAGCGGTGCTAGAAGCTGGGCAGGCGGGAGCGGGCCGTGTATGAGCAGGCCAGAGAGCGGCTTTTTCGAGCTTTGTCCAAACATTGGTAAGTAGCAAGCGATCTCCCATGATCATAACCATAGCTATAAAACCTAATCTCTATCCTGTAATAGCTGCACCCCAACCTCGGCTCTGGGGATCTCCATCTTTCATTGGCCTCGGATTTTCCGTCTATATCACTATTCTCATCGTCGAGCTTTTCGGCGCCCCCCTCATCCGCAACTGCTCCGTTGCCTGCGGCCTCCTCGTAGGTGCTGTTATTGCCGCTGGAACAGGATTCATAGACAATGGACCCATCCAGAGAGCACCATCAGTAACATTCATCTGGATGCACACGTTCAAACTTGGAGTTGATGGATCATTGGTCCTCCCATTGATGGCATGTTGCATAACGACTTCGATCAGCTGCCTTGGGGATATTATGTCAACTGCCGAAGTCTCCGGAATCGATGTTGAGACAGAAGGGAATCCAGACTTGGACGTGCGGATCCAGGGTGGCCTTACGGCAGATGCGCTTTGGAGCGTTCTCGCCGGCCTAGCCACAAGCACACCAACCGTGTGCTTCGCTCAGAATAATGTAAGCTATGCAAGTACTACTCTTCATTCCTGACCCTTTATCACTTGTTTCTGGCCGCAAACCAGCTATCTTGCTCTGCATCCTCCCATTACTCGAATAGCACCTACTAAGAACAATTTTTGAATCCAGGGTGTAATAGCACTCAGTGGCTGTGCCTCCCGCCGTGCTGGTTATGCCGCCTGCCTTTTCCTCTTTCTCGCTGGTATCTTCTCGAAATTCGGTGCCGCAATCACTGCCCTCCCATCATCCATCATCGGAGGCATGACGACCTTCCTTTTCACCTCGGTGATTGTCTCTGGCCTCCGAATTATATCGACTGTTCGCTGGACACGACGAAACAGATTCATTGCCACGGCAGCGCTGACGCTGGGTGCTTCTGACTTGATGGTGCCAAATTGGATCATCTACCTGCTACCTGAAAGCCAGAATAGTGGGCTCAGCAGTCTATACCAGGGGCTGGAGCTTATAGTATCCACGGGATATGTCATTGTTGCTTTTACGGGATGCTTGTTAAACGCCATTTTGCCAGATGACAAGGGATATGCGCTAGGTGGTTTGGAGAAGGAGCTGCCATTGACGGAGAGTCCGAAAGCGGATTGAGACAGAGTTCTGTGTCTTCTTTTCTTTATGTTTTTTTTCGTCCATTTTTCAAAAGTTAGGAGGCCGGGTCTGGCTGGGAGAATGGTTGTTTGGGATTCACATTTAGCACGGAGATGTCTGGGTAATATGCATATATATAGGTTCCACATACAAAATAATAGTTAAGTCAATAATCAATCAAAGAATTATGGGTTTCACATTCGTCACAACTTGCCCCGGGTCCTTCATGCAGCTTCTCGACTGATCCCTGGCGGTGAAATTCATTTTGGTGGAGACAGATATGACATGATTATATGTACCTGCGACCTTGCTGGTCTCCCGTTGGTGGTCCCATTGAGCATGGTATGCCAGCAACTAATTTGAAGTTATTTGAGCAAGATTTGGCGTTTTGTGGACGTTAAACGAGGGTTTAAGCTTTTGCCATGTGTATTTGGTATTGGTAGTTATCCGTAATAATTAGTAAAGCAATTGCGAGGGGATAAATCGTCTCCGATGCAAATAGAGACACCCCAAGTTCGGATGGGGAAGTATGTATTGACACATCAGAAAGCATCACTCGTTACGTAACTCGACCATGAACTGGAGTCACAAGGGTTAGGGATGTTACAGTTTGACAGCATAGACCCATGGCATGTTGTCAATCATCTTGGCAATCACGAGTTCTCGAGTGATACATTGTGATTCTTATTACGAAAGCTTATACGACTAATCATTTCAGGCCCGCAAAAACGATCCATCACATGCATACAACAAACTGTATATTCTTGTGCATGGAGCCTATCCTAATTCTCCCTCAGATTTACCGTGCAGCACACCTTCGCACCACGAATTGTAGGTAGCCAGTGTTCTACAATCTTGATCCCTTCCCCTTCGTGACCATCAAGCGCCATATCGAACCGTCGGAATACACGTGCAAATACAAGATATAGCTCTGCCCACGCGAGACTTCGTTTTGTCAGAAATAGAGCTCAGAATGTTAGGAAATACGGGGCTTACTTCATTCCCAGGCATTGCCGCGCCCCGGCAGAGAAGCTGACGAGGTACTTATCGAGCTCCTTTGCGTCGGGGACAAGCCAACGGGAGGGATCAAAGGTGTGGCTAGAAGGGAAGAGAGACTCATTATGGTGTATGATGTATGAGTCCATTGTGAGCACGGTCTGGCAGTTATGTTCTTATTAGTGACTGCTATATGTCATAAAACCGAGTATAGATGTACAAAGGGGCCTTACACCGCCGGGGAAGTGTTGGCCTGCAATATTAGCGCCCTCGGCGGGCACCATACGCGGTAAAGGCCCTACAACACCGTAGGAAAGTCGTAGAGACTCCTTTATGAATGCCGTCTTGTGCATAGTTGTTAGTTTGACCTATCACGGCGCTTATAGGGGTATCGTAATCTCACCAGATACGGAAGCTTCTCCAGATCCCGCAACGAGGCTACGTCCCTTAAATCTGGCATAACCGTCCTCAGCTCTTGTAGTAGCTTTGCTGCTATTTGCTCGTTTTGGAGTGCATGAACGGTGCCTATGCATAGTGCATGTCGTGTTGTATGTGTTCCCGCGCTGACTACCGTTACACCTTCTTTGGCGAGGTAGTCAATTGTCTGCTCGTCCGGATTTGGGTACGCTTCGATAAGACGGTTGAAGATAGATATACGTTTGGGTTTGTCAGACGATGGCGTGGGGGTGGACGAGAGGAGCTGCTGAATTTGGCGGCGGCAGTCTTGCTCCATCTCGAGGAAACCGGCGCCGTCGGGCATGAGCATATTGGCGAGCCAGAAGGGCATGTTTCCGGCAAGACGGGCTAGAAGGGGGAAGTGCTTGAAGACGAGGAAGACTTCTTGTTGTTTGTCGAAGGCTTCCATGGCGCGGGAGCGGAAGTTAGGGTTGTTCAGGACGCTGTAAACATTCAGTATTTTCTCTTCTTGTATGGAGGTTATTAATAGAGAAACATTAACAGCTAAATGGGGATATCGTTATGCAAAACAAATAAATCTTATCGCAGGAATATAAACACTTGGATTGCCAGTCTCTCGGCTTCAAAGAAACACAGAAAAATACTCACTCATAGCTAATCCCAAACGAGAAATCCGAGACCGTATCAATCGTCACTGCTTGGTACGCATTGTGCACACACACTGCCCTCCCTGTCCCCGCATACTCGTTCTCCCACCTCTCAACCAACCTGTCAACCTTGCTCTGCACCAATGGTTCGAGCTCAAATATCGTCTTTCTCGAGAACGACGGGTTGAGGACCGAGCGTTTCCGGCGGTGCTCGATGTTGGAGACAGTTCCGAAGGAAGAGTTGGAGAGATTAAAGAGCTGGTAGAAGCCGTGATACTTGGTGAGGGGTGTGTTGAGGCGGTAGATCTGTATGTTATACTGTGGTTAGCCGTGTGTTAGGAGGAGGGAGGGAGGGGTGAAACCTCGTGGTAGGCGCTGGGCGTGGAGATGTGGATTTCGTTGTGGTTTATGCGAACAATGGGGCCTGGTGCAGGTGAGAAGTCAGTATTGTGGAGAGGTGTTGGTATGCATATGCATGGGGTTCTTACCGTATTTTTTGTGGAGGTCTTGGAGATGGAAGGTTAGTTGGCCATCCTTTATGACCTTTGAACATATTAAAATTAGTAACTCTAACCTTCAATTATGGAGGAGAAGGTATGCTCACATCGTAGTAGACTTGATAAATAGAAGATACCGCCGCGACCCGTGGTCCTGGAAACTTTGCAAGCGGATGAAGAGTAAATCGATAAAGATATAGCCCTAGCCGATAAACTAGGAAAACAGCTAAAAGCAAATAAAAGTACCCCATATTTTGCCAATAGTTGGGATATTTCCGATAACAATCTGGACACTAACTAACCCATTACCTCCGTACTCTACGACGGTATTTATACAGACTGCCTTCCACGATTGATTACCTTGCTCTTGCGTATATAAAGGTCGGCAAGTTGGAAAGCCCCATGTCCAATTCTTCAGAGCACCGAATCCAGGCATGGGGTTACGACTCTCTATCATACCGTTATTGTGCTTCTCACATCCCACACCCACTTATAATTACTGACAGCTCTCATTATTCATGCTGCCCACCGGCCCCACATTACCTTATCACCGTAATCAAGTCTCTACAAGTTTGCTTGCACACAATAATCAATTCTCTTCATGACGAATTCGACGTCACCCCTGCCAAACCATCCCCAAATGTACATTTTTCCGTAACAATACTGATAGCCGGCGGCCTGCCTGGGCTACTTTGGAACTGTGGTTCCAGAAGTGGTGGTGATTGGATACACGGCAGATATCGAGACGCTGATCGATACAAATGTGGAGCCGAAAACATCTGATATGGGAACGGTCATGCACTCAGGTACTTTTATTTCCAGGGGTTGCGTATCGGTAAATTTAATCACAGGTTATCACTCGGAACGGCAGAAGTGTTGTTTGTATGGACGGGTGTAATGATATTTCTAGGCCAATTGTATAAGGATCCTACACCGAAATACCTACAACTATCCAATTGCTTAGTAACAGGCTAGTGTACCTCAGAAAAATCTACTCTATGTGACTGCTGACTTCAGTTATGATAGACCAAAAAACACACCCAAAAACCGAGAGGCTCGACAGAGTACCAGGGTTGGCGGCCTGCCTCAACCATTCACTTTCAAATAATGATTCCTGTTATTATGCTACCCATCACGCGATCTAAGGGTATTCTATGCGAAAGAAATTGGTAATTAGGAATTATAAAGACCCTGAATTCCCGAGTCTTCAAGGTTTGGGATTTCCATACACCTTGTTCACTAAAGGGTATAGTCTCTGGTAGAGATTAACAGACTTGAGATGTCACTGATCTTTTGAGTATTTAGAGTACTTGGCGCGGATCAGGACGGCTGCTCCAGTCTATCTAGGGACCCTGTGGACCATCCATTAACAACATGGCTCACTTAGATGTCTGCTTAACCGAAGTCTTGACACTTTCTCGTGCCCAGCCCACTGACAATACTTATACAGCAGCATTACTCTGGTGTTTCCGTCACAGTAGTTATGTTTAGAAAGGAGAACACGGTTAGAGTATCAGTCAGCCTGCAAGAGCACTCTAGCCAATCGCAAGAATCACGTGATTGCTGACCGCCAAGGTCTTTTCCCTCTCCACCACAACCTCTCCACCACAACCACATCGGGCTTATGCGAGTCGCCAAACTCGGATACATCATACATACCATCCACACTTATTCCGCATGGCATGAATCTGCCCTATCGCAAGAAGCACTTGCACTCGATAACTATGTGTGTGGGGAAACGTCATCCATGGAAATTCGCAAGGCAAGAAAAGGCGTTGAAACAGTTGCCATGATTACCTATCTGGGCACTTCTGCGCATTGGAACAGATGCATCATATTCTGCGTACCCAGGAATCTGGCACTTGATCATGTACCTACATGTAGTTTTACCAGGATAAGATGAGAGGGGAAGATTTATGATGGATGAGATGGACAGTTACCTACATACTTACTCTATTTATGTTGGTTATATATTATAGTACCTTGATGAGGCACCTGTTGTTCATCTATCTCTATAAGTACATGTAAAGTACCATACATGTACGGTACAGCTCTCTGTGCCTCATGCATCATCGGGTTGTCCTGTTTCCGAATTATCGCATGGATGCTCTATTTCTGGGAGCTGAATGAGGGATAGAGAGGAAGGAGGCTTTCTTTGCAGGAGTTTGCAGGAGCTGAAAGAAAAGGATACGTACTCTCTTTTTCTCGTTTCCTCATGTCAATGTGAGAGTAACGTCATTTGTGTGTAGACCTTACCTACTCCAGTTTGTGCTAATAACAGCCATCCAGCCCCTTCTACCTCTACTACTCTCGTTACTCTCACATTCTCCTCCACAACTTTTCTATGTATCGCTCATCCATGGCTCTAATGCAAAGGAGCTGAGCTTCCCCCATCTTCATCTTTCATTGCATCTTTCATCTCTCAGCTCCTCACATTCCCCCCCCACCATCTATTTCCCCACATTTAAACACAAAACCTAATACCCAAACCCATACAAATCCCCCAATCTTCCCCATCTGATTCGTTCCAACCCCAACCCCTCACTCCCCTCACCATGGGAAAACACGATAAGAATCGTCCTAGCTCCCCCAAGTATGATTCCTACTATTATGCGGGATCTGATGACGAAGGCCCCCGCTCGGAGAAAAAGTACAAGGACAAGAAAAAATACAAAGGCGACGAGGACTCTGGCGACGAACGCAAGAAGAAGGACAAGGATCGCAAGCGCCACGAGAAAGAGGGAGGCTTATCCCCAGCGAGATACGGCCATGAGCGTCGCGAAGACGAGAGCGGGCATGCCGGGTACGGGTTCAGGTATGAGCGCCGTGAGGATGAAAGTAGCAGCAGCCATAGTGAGCGCCGCCGCCATGAAATAGAGCACACCAGATATAACGAGAGTCGTCGCGATCATTATCTAGACCGACCCTCCTCAAGGCCCACCTCAAGGCACTCCTCGAGGCCTTCTTCCCGGCCTTCTTCTCGGGATGACCGCTTCCGCAGATACCCCGACGAGTACGCGGGCTACGGCGCCCACCAGGAAAGCCATGGTTACGTAGAGAGACTAAATGTGCATACCTATGGTCACTCAGGCTATGAGGACCAACCAGATTATAGCCAAACGTACCACTCTCCCTCTCCTCCTCCTCCTCCTCCCCCACGCCCTTGCTCGCAGGGCTCTGGCTACGAGAGTGGGCAGGGCGCATATGCGTACCGGCCACCATCTCCCCCCCAGGTGCAGTATTACCAGCAGAGTACTTATGGTGGTGTGCATAGCGGTACTTATCAGGCAGGCCCATCGCCGCAAGCACTGCCGCAGGCACCATATGGATCTTCTATCTCTTATGGAGGTTATCCACCAGCTTCAGGACCGCCTTCGTATCCTCTACAGCAGAGCTATGGCCACGGATATCATCCCCAGGAGCAGCCCAACTACGACTACCGCCCACAAGAACAGCCAGCTCCTTACGGAGGAGATGGAAGATATCAGCCTTCACCACCCCATGGACCTTATGTTAATTACCAGCCGCCGCCAGCGCCACCTCCAGGCACTCCAGGATATATAATGCCAACCCCCCCACCCCAGCCATACGTCAATCAGGGATATCACCGGCTGTCACCGCTGCAGCAACAGTCTCCTGTCCCAGCCTACAGCTCCTCGGTCTACAATGGCAGTTCCTCCACCTACAATGCTCCATCAGCTGCCTATAATACCCCCTCCGTAGCCTATGGCGCGCAGTCTACATATAACAGCCCGCCAGCTCCGTACGACGCGCCCTCCAGCAATAACGTCGCATCTTCCAGCTATAGCACTTACTCTGCAAACTACGGCGCTACTCCCACCGGCACAGCTCCCAACCCTGCGAAACCTGGCCCCGCAGCGTCTGTACTCAATACATTCACCACAGGCGTCAATTCAGCGCTTCATGATTATGCGCGAACGCTCTTCCCGGTATCAACTACACATAAACCTGCGGCGGCTGTGGGTGCCCCTGGCGACAGCAACAAGCCACACTTGACCACGGGGAACCGCTTTGATTCGTTTGCGCCGGTTAGGGGCGGCAATAGGGCTAAATGGTACGTGGATGGAAAGGACTACATGTATGCCGTGAGCGTAGCGCTGGAGAATGCTCATACGAGTATCTGGATTCTGGATTGTATGCTGATAGTCATCCGTTATTTTTGCGCGTGCGTGGTTAGCTAATCCTCACAGGGTGGTTGAGTCCTGAGCTCTACCTTCGCCGGCCGCCGGCCAAAAACGAGCAATACCGCCTCGACACTATGCTAAGGCGCGCTGCTGATCGCGGTGTTAAGATCAATATCATAGTCTACAAGGAAGTAACGCAAGCTCTCACACGTAAGTCTCTTCGCCCCGTGCTGTCCCCCTACATTTCATCCTTGATCCACAAACGCACACCTTCCTCCCCCAAATCACTCCCCTTCCTGGCTTCTTTAGCCTCGGGGATTGCGTTACCTCTTGCCTTTCACGGCCTCGAAAGACTCGAGGCGCGGTACCCGCTCCTGTATCCCTCTGACGCCGGTGGTATTGTCGCAGTGAATTCGTCGCATACCAAACACTGGCTCGAGAACATGCACGAAAACATTGCTGTATTTAGGCACCCGGACCATCTTCCTGATAGGCCAACTATCCAGCAGGATATCTTCAACAAGTTTTCTACGGGCACCTACTCGATTGGCGACGGCCTGAAGGGGCTCTACGGTATGAGCGACGGCGTTGTGCTCTACTGGGCGCACCACGAGAAGCTGGTCTTGGTTGATGGGGAGATTGCGTTTATGGGGGGACTGGATCTTTGCTTTGGACGGTGGGATATGAACAATCACCCCATTGCCGACGCACACCCAAGTGATGCCGGGGCCGTGGTGTTTCCCGGACAAGACTACAACAATGCCAGGTATAAGAAAGCCATCGACCCTGATTTGTCTGAGGACCTGCTAAACAAGTGATATTCTAGATTGATGGACTTCCACACCGTCGAGCAATGGAACCAGAACAAAGTCTCACGCACCGAATCTTCTCGTATGGGCTGGTCAGACGTCGCCCTCTCCTTCACGGGGCCCACTGTTTCTGACCTGCGGTGTCACTTTGTCGAGCGCTGGAACTTTATCTATCTCACGAAATATAAAGTTCGCAATGACCCACGCTTCCATCTCCTCGACACGGCTCTGATCGACCAGCCCCCCGAATTCATCTCCAGAAGAGACACTGGCTTCAACCGCGGCGCAATGTCTGAGCGTGAGAGGCAAGAGAGGGAAGACCGAAAATACGGCCGCAGAAATCGCCCTGATCTCGATGGAGTGCAGTGCCAGATTGTCCGCTCTTGCAGCAAATGGTCTCACGGGGCTGAGGAGACCGAGCACTCGATCGCGGAAGCATACATCGAGATCATCCTGGCCGCAAAGCACTTTATCTATATCGAGAACCAGTTTTTCATCACCGCAACAGGACCGGATCAGAGCCCCATTATAAACCGCATCGGCCAGGCCATCGTCGACCGAATTACCAAGGCATTCAACGACCGTCAGAAATTCCGCATCATCGTTGTGATGCCTGCAGTCCCCGCGTTCGCCGGTGACCTCCAGGACGAAGGCAGTCTCGGCACACGCGCCATTATGGAGTTTCAATATCGATCCATCTGCAACGACCGTGACCACTCGATAATGGAGAAGCTGAAGGCGCGCGGCATAGACCCCAAGGAGTACATCCGCTTCTACAACCTGCGCAACTATGACCGCATCAACACCTCTCGCACCATGCAAGAAGTCCAGCGGGCTGCTGGTGTCAGCTACAACTCTGCTGCTGACGGCTTCAGCGACAGGATAGGTGGTGGCTATGGCCAAGGGAGATATGAGCAAGAGGCCTACTACCGCTACCAACAACAGGCGCCAGGCGGCAGCACAGAATGGGACAGTGTCTCTAGCTGCGCTATGCTCAATGGCGGCGATATCCGCAATGTTCCTTGGCATGGCCGCCCCGAGGACGAGATGAATGCCTTTGTCTCCGAGGAGCTCTATGTGCACTCGAAGCTCCTCATTGCCGACGACAGCACCGTCATCTGCGGTTCTGCAAACCTCAACGACCGCAGCCAGCTTGGTGACCATGACTCTGAAATAGCAATCATCATTGATGACGACGACTTGATCGACTCCATCATGGACGGTCAATACTATAAGGCTAGCCGTTTCGCCGCCACGCTCCGCCGACACATTTTCCGAAAGCACCTCGGCCTCATCCCCGCGCAGACTCTCGACGGCCAGCCAGACGCCAACATGCTCCCAGCCCCGGCACCTAACAGCTACGACTTTGGCAGCCCTGAAGATCAACTCGTCGTGGACCCTCTCTCCGAAAACTTTTGGAGTTACTGGAATATCACGGCGCATAGAAACACAGAGGTCTTTAGCAAGGCCTTCCACACAGTCCCCAACGACAAGGTCCGCAACTGGCGCCAGTACCAGGACTGGTACTCGCGTTACTTTGTGCCTAGCAAGGAGGAGAAGATGCGCGCAGAACGGGTTAACAAGCAACAGGCTGCGGCTGCGGCTGCGGCTGGGCTCTCGAAGCCCGAAGATATCAAGCCAAGGCCGCTGGTAGAGTGGGGCCATGTCGTGCGGGAAGAGTTCCCGGAGGGAGTCGGAAAGCTGAAAGATCTGCTGAGTCAAGTGAAGGGACATCTCGTGGAGATGCCGTTAGACTTTTTAATCGAGGAGGATATCGCAAAGGAGGGGTTGGGACGTGAGTATTGCCTTGTCAAATTGTGCTTTTAGGAAATGGCGTTGGATGATACTAATATGGTGGTAACGAATAGTAAACGCCTTGACAGAGACGATTTATACCTAAGCGCTTGCTCACTAGGCTGTCAGCTATGGACGATTTTACGTTGCGGGTCAGGTATCATGAAGCTTGGGTTGGTTTTCTTTTCTTTTCTCTTATTTTCTCAAAATCATGTGTGATATCCAATGTGTGTACAACGGCAAGGGTATGGGGGAAATTATTTTGTATACCATTCAATATAGGACTTTTTTTTCTTTCCCTGTCGCACTTTGAAACTTGGTGAATTGTGAATGATCTGATGTAGTAGCTGCCGATAATGTTTGGGTAAGAGTAATGATTAAAACTAGGCTATTCTATGTCATGTAGATATTGTGACCTTGATTACCCCACTACAATTCTCCCGCAGCCCTTCCACTGCTGTTTGATGTCGCAGCTATTTATTTGACATGAGCGAGATGCTCGGTGATGCAATCGGTCTTATCGGCTATCTACTTTATCTTAAATCTACGAGCTTGATTAGTAGCTTCATCCATACAATTCATGTATTTGTCTATCCGCCTAATACTTTATCTTGCAGAGGCATCGCAGGGCTTCTCGAATATTTGGTATTTGGGGGGGGGGATGGTTCTGTAATCTACCTCACTCACACCTTCGCGGCAATACCTTCCCTCGATAAACGCCAGTCTTAAAAAACGCCAGAGACGCCCAATCCAGCCCAAAGTTAAAGCTCCCCCATACCGACTCCTCACATCTTAACAAAGGATAACCTAACCCATGCTAGGCCAAGCCCCAAAGTCCGGGGATAGAACGATGACGTTATCCACGCTCCCGACGGTGCCCCGCGGAACCCTACCCCACCAATTGTTTCCGTGGTGGGGATGGATGGGGGATTGGAGATGGGGGATATAAAGAAAGAGGAATTTCACTCTGTAGCCAATCATTCCTCCATCGAAATTACCACCGACTTTATTATCATTAGTTGTAACCTACCTGCCTCATCCACCTTACCAAATACCAGGTACCTGTAGTCAGTCATAATGTCATTCGATGTCTGTCCCCCCCCTCCCCCCTCTGCCTCTCTCACTTCACTCCCCTTCTCTTCTCATAAACCGTAAACCGTAAACCCACCACTAACACAACATAGAAACTCCCACCCCAATCTGCCAATCCCAGTGCCCTCCTCTTCCAGAAGAAGAAAGAGACGCAGATGACCTTCGCCGACCTCGGCAAGGTCCTGGACCGTGACGAGGTCGCCGTGGCCGCCATCTTCTATGGCCAGGCAAAGGCCTCTGATGATGATATCAGGAAATTGGGTAAGGCTCTGGGACTGTATGAGAGTGTGCTGCAGGCGGAGCTGGGGGGATGCCCGGATAGAGGGAAGTTGACGGAGATGCCGCGTATGTATCATTCTGTTTCCTGTGATATTGGTAATGAAGGAAGGGGGAAGGGGGAGAATGGGGGAGGGAGAGGGGAGCTTTGGGATGAATGCTAATGCGTGAATGGGAAACAGCGAGAGAACCACTCATATACAGACTATACGAGATCGTCCAGACCTACGGACAGGCGTACAAGGCGGTGCTCAACGAGAAGTTTGGTGATGGGATTATGAGCGCTATTGCCTTCTCGACACACGTGGAGAAGGAGACGGATGACAATGGCGTGGACTGGGCTGTTATTACGCTCCGTGGGAAGTGGTGAGTTTCCAATCAAGTATTAACACCGGGAATTGGTGAGTGAGGCGGGCGGATTTGTGCTGATGATGGCTTTGTGAATAGGTTGCCATACTCGCGCTTCTAGAGCTTGATGGTGCGGTAGGAGGTCATTTATTTATTATTAAAAGGAATTAAAAAGACCTATTCTGTAATAAAAAAAAAATACTAAAGCTAATCGCTCCCGCAACTAACCCTTCTCAAATCCAAACCCTGCGTGATGTGATTTGAAAAGTCAATAGGACCCAACGCTACTGCACAGGCCATCACTCGATCCACCCACTCACTCTCCGGACCTCCATTCCGCACCACCCATCAATCATCCCTTTCCTTATCACCATTACCCAGCCAAGCACCCAACCACAGGTTTCTATTACTTAAGCTCAAGATCGCACCTTCCCCCCCAACTCCCCGAAAGGGACCCTGCATGGCGAACAAGTGAATACACTATTAACACTTTAGCCCGGGGGGGGGGGGGGGGGGGAACCAGTTTTGGCCGAATACTAAGCTAAGAGATTATTGGCTGCTGGTTAAGCGAAGGGAGATTCGGGTTTGCTTTTTCTTAGTAGACGAGAGGTGTGATATGATGCGGTGATGTGTGATGCCGGTAGTGTGGTGTGGAAGGGGATGCCGTCTAGACTTTAGACGGCCATCAAGAGATGGATAGTTCACCGCGGAAGGCTGGATAATGGGTTTGTTATTTCTTTCTTTCTTTATGGGTGGAGTAGTAGGTACATGTAGGCATGATGGAGCATGGAATCATTAGAGTAGGTACTAGTACTACTCTAGTAGAAGTAGAAGTAGGCACATGGTAGGTAGGTATACGGGCCAACCCTAACCCACCAAACGATCAGACCCCCGGTTGGTGGGTGGCCTCTGCTATCCAATTGCCATTACATACATACATACACATACATACTCTACTAGAGAGTGTCCCGTTACCGTTGGATATATGATGTGATATTGTAGCAGTCGCACACCTTCCTTAATGTTTACTATTCCGCCGACCTAGAGTTTGGGCTATTGCATATTGGGCTCGGCGCTCGGGCTTGTCCGAATGTTGAAACTTGCCCGGTTCGACAACTAGTTGTCTCGGGGGTATGGCGGAACTGAGGGACTGTGTTTCATGGAGCGGATGGGATAGGCATATTGGAGGGAGGAGAAGGGGGATTTTGTGGAAGGAAGGCATATATACAGCAGGAGTTATTGGAGATGCGTAATATTAATGGAGCCAGCTTCATTTTTCTGGTAACATGATTGGTGCCGATCCTACGACCTGCCAATCAGATAACCAGAATATAGAGCTGGCTCCATTTGCGCAAAGCCTCTAATTAGCATTCACGGTTTTTGTAGGTGGTAATGTGGCATTGAGAGCACAACACTTGGGGTTGGTTGCCCGTGAAAGAAATGGTATGTTTATGGATACGGCCGAACTAGACAGAGGTGGTCGATCCGGAAGGAGGTTCCGGGGTCTCAAGAATTTATACGACTGTGTAGGAGGTGGATGTTTTAAATTCCCAACGTATGCAAAAAATCCGAGGAGAAATATCATATGTGTGTAGCTGGGTTGTCTCTCCTCCGTATAATTATCGTGTTTTCAAAGTATCTTGTTCGAATGGCCAACGCTGCAGCAGCGATTCTCCCCAACTTTCGTATTTGGCTTGGATATAGCAAGCTACATTTAGGACACACTCTGTACTTGCAGTCGCGGATCGAACTCTGGAGATATGCAATTGTTGGTGTAACTTTCAGACGATAGTCAACTCCTCATTGGCCGGGCTCACGAACCATCGCTAACCTTCCGATCTACATAATCCAATCCTGCATTCCCATTACTAAAACCCGCAGTTGAGCCCTGCAGACCCCAGTGCCAAGAATTAACGAGGGGGTGGCACAGATAAGATATTTTAGACAATGTGGAGTAAACCAAGGTGAGGAAAGTCGCGAATTCGGGAATGCCGGCATGAGGATTGCTTTACTTGGAAAACTTCAATCTGCTGCACAGGAGCCAAAAGTTGAAAACCTTGGTAAGAACAGCAAAAAAAAAAAGAGTGATGCCTTCAGCTGACTGTTTGAGATATGTAGTGATGATTGATTTAGTGAGGTGGTTCGACCTATAAACCGGGGTAATGATTAGGGTTATCTTGGTATGTAGTACCAACGGTGGTAGACTTGCCGTCTCATGCAGTATTACATGGGTTACATACTACTAGGAACCTCCGGTAGAGCCATGGAGGGAAGTATCAGACGATCGTGCTAATCTTTGGTCGTTTCTGCTGGTTTGCCCCCAAAACCTGGCACTCAAAGTCAGAGGACCACGCTTCAAGATACCGAAAGCACGACAAACTACGTGTACCGGAGAGAGGGTACCATTCACAATTGTCATCATTGTTGTGGGCACCGAGAGGTAGTTGGGAGCACATGAATATCGATTCAGTCTATCACGTTAGGCCGTTATCTAACATTCTCTACTATTTATTTTTTGATATCAATACTAAACCATGTCAGAGCACGAGCTAGCTAAACCGCTTACTTTGTTTGACCCTACCTTCCAGTTCCCTGTTTTCGTCCAATATAAGTATAAACGGATTCAGGGTCTCATTCCAGATAACCGGGAACTTTCAGCATTCTATCCCCAGCATCGATCCCGGAGACTCGGACCGGCCGTTACACTGACCCACTTGAGTGCATAAACATATAACTGTGATGTTCTAGACTGCAGTGTAGGGAAGTCTCTAATATCACTAACCTCTAGGAATTCTTTCTGGGGAAAGGGGGGAGGAGCTTAAAGAGGATGGTACCAAGTACTGTACGCGAAGGTGGCTAATGGATTAATGATTTCTGATATATCAAAACTTCGGGTATTATTCATCCGTTGGACAGTTGTGGAGGTTGACTTTCGCAGATGGCCGATATCTTGGTCTTTGTTCACGCCATGAATCAGTTCGCAAATGAACCACGCATAGAATGGCACAATCATGCTCTCTCTCGGGTATGCCCGTCACAGAATCATCAATCTATTTTCTTTTTCTTATCTCTCTTCGTGTTGCCGCCGATCTCCAACACTTTTACACTTACCTGATCGAGGCTGAAGGGCTGAGGCCCTCAGAAGGTTTGTTTTACTCTTTAGGGTTTCTGCTGTGGTCTCGGTGCAGAGGTTAGTATGAATGTTTATGAAAGTTCAATGATGTCCGAGTGCTAAAATATTGAATTTCGATTTATGTAGTCTGGACCTCTGGAACAGTACGCCCCATCAAAGGTGAACCTGCATGATCTGAATAGAGAACGCAACTTGCTTCAGATGAGACAGCATCGGAGTGATACAACCATAGATTGCGCGTCAAAAAAAGCATTGTATGATTTCTCAGAGGGCAGATGTGGCTTGTTAATCCCCGACACGATATGCGGCCAAGGACTATCCTTGACCCACACACCCGTTCGTTCATCCTCCGGCGGCCATGTCCTATCGTCGATTCGGGAGTGTTGATCAGAAGACCACCCCATTTCTTGCTTTTGGCTTGCTTGACTTGGGTGAAGCGGCGAATATTTAATGGGGGCCATCGGTGCCTACTTGTGGGGCTTTTCGACAGCGAGTGACGAGGTGAACATCATATCAAGGCTACAACGAGTATTAACTGTTTACTAATAAAAAGTCTCTCTCTCTCTACAACATCAACCATGACGGTCCCGTACGCACACAAGACTCAGCCGCAAGTTCCACCCGTAAAAGAGCGAGCCATCCCCCGAATCTCTCTTCATGATTTTGAAGCTCGAAAGTCTATCATTCAGGCTCAAATCATTGAGGCCGCCGAAAAGAGCGGCTTCTTCGTTATCGAGAATCAGGCCTCGCCCTCAGTCTCAGAGATAGAGGAGGTTTTCAGCATAGCGTAAGTTTACTGGCTTGTTTCAATAACCTGCTCCTATCACTAACATCCTCTCACAGTGAGTCCTTCTTTTCCCTTCCAGACTCGATCAAAGCCGAAACCCCATACATCCGTACCGAAAATGCAGGCTGGGAAAGCAAGTCCCAAATCCGTCCTTCAACTGGCCTCCCTGATCAGAAAGAATCCTTATCTCTTCAGTACCATCTTCGTCACACGGCCCTATGGCCCTCTCATCCATCTCTTCCAGATAATTTTCACCTAAAGGTTGCTGAATTCATGAGAAAATCCCATATTCTCGGTATGCAGGTCCTATCTTGCTTCGCCCTAGCTCTTGGTTTTCCTGAGGACTTCTTCTTGAAAGCCCATGTTATGGATGTCGACGACGCGCAATCTACATTGCGCATGCTGCACTACCATGACATCACGGGGACACAGTTCCCACCAAACTACTGGCGCGCCGGGGCACATACGGACTATGACTGCCTTACTATGCTGTTTCAGCGCACGGGCGAGGACGGATTGGAGATATGCCCTGGCAGGGAAGCACATACGAGCTTCGGCATGGGAGATCAGTGGACCCCGGTTAAGGCCAAGACCGGAGAGATCGTCTGTAACATTGGTGATATGTTGATGGCTTGGAGCGATGATAGATTCAAGAGCTTGTTTCACAGGGTCAGATGCCCCAGTGTGGGGGACAATCAAAAGTCGAGATACAGTCTTGCGTACTTTAACCAGGCAAACAAAAATGTGGAGATCCAAGGACCACTTAGGAAGTACCCCGCCATGACGGCGCACAAGTATATCGTGGACGCCATCAAACGCAACTATGGGCAGTCAGAGAAAGCGAAGGCTGCGAAGGCTGAGCTATCTGCGTAATTGTGCAGAAATATTGTGTATTGAACTCTTGTTACTTTCTTTGTACACCTAGGGGGGAGGGCGCTCTCTTTATGCGGGGTAGGGTGTTTTTGGTTGGGTGGTGTTTAGTTTTCTCTTCGTTTGAGGTAGCATTGGTTTATATTCTTTTTTTGTGTTTTTTTTTTTTTTTTTTTTTTCTTTTTCTTTTTTTTTCTTTCTCTGATACTCAAAATTAGCAATTCCACACGAGCATATTCTATTCTAATCTCTATAACATTTTGAAGTAACGTGAATATATATGCAATCAGTCACACGACTCGCCGCCTCCAATTGCGTTGACAGTGGAAACCGCGTTGTTACTGGTTGCCCTATTTCACGAGTGATCCCCTATGACCCTACCAGTCACTTATTCCCCATCATGAGGCGATAAACACCCACGGTCGACACCACAAAATGACATCGGAGATGTACGATCACAGTAAGCAAAAAAGAAATATTGCGCAGGGCGAACGGAGGTTTCCGGTGAGGTGTGACATGAGACGATGTAACTAACGTTTTTGGAAGAAGGGTGCGGGGCGGAATGAGATGCTGTATTGGCACGTAATGGCGGCTGGTGGGCGCTTGTGTGGGGTGGGGTTGATGACGTTTTGGGGAAACCTAGCCCTGGGGAAGGGGGTGTGCAATGGGGTGGTAGATGGTTTAGGTGGTAGGTGGTAGGTGGTAGGTGGTAGGTGGCAGGTGGTAGGTGGCAGGTGGTATGGAGGGTTGAGTCGGAGTAGGATGGGATGGGGTTGGAATAGTGGATTGTGATCTGGGCTGGGTCAGTTGTGGGCGTTGAGTAGAGGTGGTATGGGGAGGGAGTGGTTTTGTGTGGTGGTGGCTTTTGGCGGGACTTGCGTGGTGGAATGGGGGTTGGGATGTGTGGGTGTGGCGGAGTGGAGTGGTATTGGGATGTGTTGTGTTGTAGCGGAGTAATTGGTGAAGAAGGGGCTAATATAATGGTATCAGAAACTATACCGGATTCGATCTGGAATGGCTGGATGTGGCGTGTATGGATTGGGTTGTGCGTGCTGGATGTGGAGCGGGAAGTCTCCGGGTATCTATTCGGTTCGGAATCGGTACCTAGCGCGGCATGCGGATGGTGTTTATATGGTGGTGGTAGTTGGGTCTCTGCAGTTGGTCTATAGCTAGGTGGTGCCGAATATTCTCTGGGGCGGTAGCGGATTGGGTTGCATGCTGGTGGTGGGGGATGGATATTGAATGGAATTGGTTTGTGGGAGTGACTAGCTGTCTGTAGGGCTATGGGGGTTGGGTATGTATGGATATGGGTATAGATATACTCTTGTCCTGCCCACCGTGCCCTATGCGGGTATCTAGACCGTTTGGTGTGTGCATATGGCGCTGGTAGTTAGGGTCGACGTCAAGTGGGATTCTTTTGACCATCGATAGGTACATACACGTATTTAGTAAAAACCGCACGGGGTTACTATGCACCGATGGCGGTGGGGTTCGGAATGCTGTGATTAAGGTATTGGGCCTTGAATTAATACATGTGCACTCCGCTCGTTGGCAGCACTACTCTGCATGCGTGCCACTGATGCGTAGATATGAGGGCGTAGAAAGCGAGTGATGGGCTGTGATTACGTATATGTGGTGGTTGGTTGTAGATGCTTGACTAAGTGCGCCGGATCAGCTCGTTCGCGGAGATGTGTTGATATACATGGTGTGCGGGGAGCTGGAACTCTTTCGTGGGGTGTATGGGGTGGTTTGGTTGTAGGTCTTTGGTTATGGCGGAGATGGTCCTGGATGAGGGTTTGGTGTTTGGGGGTTGGGGGTTGGGGTTTGGGGTTTGGGGTTTGGGGTTTGGGGTTTGGGGTTTGGGTGTACTTAAGTGGTAGTGAATACATGTAGCTAGTACGTTAGTCATCACTTCGTCTGTCGAGTACTGACTGCCCCCGACAGCGGGGGGGGGGGAGGGTATATCTGTGTGAATGGACGGATGGATACCGAGGTCTGTCAGCTAGTAAAGCCAAAGCCAGCCACACCATCTCAGTCTCTTAGCATTATTGACAGACGAACAGACAAAGTGATAGTCCAGTCCAGTCCAGCCAAGTGATCAAGTGATCGTAACCCGTAGAGATAGAGCCCCAGCTAGTGGGCGTTATATATACCACAGCATCACCAATCCACAAAACTAAACGGTATGTACCATCCCTCACACCCCCCCAAACTCCAGCCCAGCCACGAACGCTGCCTACTCCGTCCCCAAAAACCCCGCACACCACCAGGGCCCCACAGCCACGCCCTATATAGCTGGATTCCCACGCAGCACGGCACCACATACCCCAGCGCATTCAAGAACCACAACACATCCCTCCGACACACGCACCGCTCACCACCACACCCCGTCCACGGCCAGAGTCAAAGTCCGCACAAACGCGGTGAGAATCGAGTGATACCCCATGACTACCTCACCCGATCTTTTCGTAGCACATGGAATATCCAAAGTAAGTAGTCCCGTACCCAGCGTGTGTTTTACCGGCCGAGTAGGTGTAGATGGATGTAACTTGGTAGACTGTCTTTTGGATCGTATTGCATCTGTGAGGTTATCTGGTTGAGGTAGGCTGCACATGATGGTGAGAATTACTGACATGTAAGGGCAAAGAAAGGCTTGGCGCCTCTTGGGTGAGGTTTGGGTATTGTAGTGAGCGGGAGGTTGGGGGAGTATCTAGTGTGGTATTGGTACCTGGATTAGGAAGAATATAACCTCACCCAAGTACCTATATAAACAACCATTCGATGAAAATAACTAATGGCCGATATATACTATATCAGGGTCCAGTGGCTCCTCCTAGTTTATTTACCAATAAAAACACCGATACCAAAACCTTCCTAGTAACGCCAGGTTCGCCAAGGCGTTAGTTCTCGCTATATGCAAAAAGCCAACCACGAACCCCCCGAGAGCACATGCACCGGCGTGCTTATGGCAGTCAAAAGAGAGACACATATGTCCTGGGAGGGAGTCGAACCCTCGACCTTCGGATATCCAACTCGTGTGAGGAATTGGTCATATTATGAGACCGACGCTTTAACCAACTAAGCCACCAAGACAAGGGTTCTGGCCGCTCCTGCAGTAGCGAATTTCACAATTTCAGGGTTACAGAAAAAGGCATACAGATACGTCATGTTCAGGAAAACCGGCACAAGACCAATGAAAACTTCTATCGGATTAATCATACAAGCAATTGGTTGAATAGACGGACAGAATTTCAACCGGGGATTACGATCATTAGCCATCGCCAAGAATTAGTACTGCACTGTGCCGATATCTGAATCCCTGAATGGACAAGCCCTCAACTTGATTGTCACTGGGGCGTTGCCCTAATGCTGATATGTAAGCCTACGGATAAACTACATGTACTTATATAGGGGCGGGAAGATAGAAGTGGTAGTGCACGTGGGGAGATCACATTTTGAGACAGCATAGAACTAGAACTAAGCAGGCAGTAGCCCTGGACTAATAGTCTCAGAGGCAGGTGGGAAATTGAACCTCTCAACTGATAGTTACACCCAGGCAGAATATTGACTAGTATTTATAACGATATTAACGGCCGGATAGTAATATATGCTTCTAGCAGTAACAACCCCTGGGAACATATTGCGAAACCCCGAGACTTGAATACAGATCGGTATCTGGGCTCATATGTAAGGATACATTAGAGGTTTGTAATAGGTAAGACAGGGCGGTTGCTTCGCATTCCCTCGGGGGGGTTCTCCTGTGGGAGCACTAGGGCGGTAAATACTCCTATAACTCTTTGAACGCCTACATCCCCTTCCCGGTCTTCCATACGGAAGTGACGGAGTAAAGTTTTGTCCAGCAAAGCCGTTAATCATTGGTTTGTGCTCGACGAGCTGAACGAAGTGCACTTACAGGTGGAGATTATATGGAAGGAAGATCCCGCGCGTTAAGTATATGTCTATAATACCAAACTTAGGACAAGCCAACGCATTAAGAGTTAGTAGATGGCGCAAATACTGATCGATCATGATTCATCTTTCCATCATCATCTCCTACGTGGTTTCCAACCTGGAATGGAAATATCCTGTATCTCAACTAGCTCTCCTAAAAGAAAAACAATGACGTGATGGGTGAAGAACTGCCAACCTGAACGAAGTTGGGGATCGGGGGGCTGGAGATAACGTACGTTTTTGATGAGGACAGTGTTTCATTCGAATGGCATGGACCGGATGATAGGCATTCACAGGAGGAGATGAAACAGCTTGATGGATATCGCAAAGAAAAGATATCTCCTGAAGATGTCATTACCGTGTGATGGAAGCCTAACACATGTATCCACCTGTCCGCGCGACCTGCCAGTTTGGTTTCATCGTATAACGGAGTGGGGAGAAAGGCACATCTCCGCAAACCTGTCGGTAGTTAAGGGTGCAGGTCATCTTTGACCTGTCCTCAATATTTGATGGAATAAGTTCTCGCTTCATTCAGAGACTTGATTCAGAGGCCTGACATGGCCAACAAGGTAGATCATTTCCAACCAATTAAAATCCATCGACGTCGCAGGTCCGCCATTTAAAGCAAAACTCTAGGGAAATCACTAAAAACACGTGCTGGACCAACAGAACTTTAAAACCTATAGGAGTCACTGCCTTGGGGAAAGAAACAGACACGGGGGGAAGGGTATATTTTTCGATCTTAAGCATGTACTCCATCACAGGGTAGTATCAGTATTATAGCCTATGTTAAACGGCCATTCAACATTCACGATCATAATCAGCCTAACAAGAAAAAGGAAGAAAAGAAAAATGCTTAGCTCCACTCCTGTTCCGACGATCAACCACGTTCATTGACAAAACTCTATAAGCAATTCACTAACCTGACGAGCCACCGCGCCCACCCCTCTCTACCGCACTTCCACACTTCATATTTCCCTCCCTTGCTTTCGCAGTAGTCGTGTAATGTTCCGGCCCGAGGCATGTGGCTTGCGAGCGTGGGGTATTGAGGGGTTCCCATTGGGTAGTAATACCTTCCTGTGGCTAGTTCGAGCTTTCTTCTACCAAGAGCCTTGGGGAACATTCTCGGGCTTGAATACCAACAGAAGGGGAGTTTTTGGTTGTTTGGGGATGCAAGTTCGCAACCCCAAGAATTACTCCCCAGGCTACATACGGTACTCTCACTAGTCTCGGGAAGGTGTCAACACAGAAGTATGCCACCAAGGTTCTTTTAGTGCAGGATATTCTGGCACTTTACTACTGGCTCTTACAATTACCCCCTCCACTGATCAATGCTCTAGTTATTTAGGTACTCTGTGAATCAAGGGCTCGTTCCTGAGAGATCGCCATGATCATCGTCAAGATACTCCTCAATCCTCACGTTTTCGGCACATTAGAAATAATCTGCCCCGGCTTGAGTCCTCACAAAATTCTAGTACCGGTGGATTTACCGAAAAGTCTCCCTGTGATCATGATCAGGATAAATACACCCCACGCTCCTCCACTTTTGGCTTCCCCCCACGCGCATGTCGATACCTCCCAAAGACCAGACCCACGGAACTGGAGATCCGAATGCTTTTTTTCCCCTTCACTCTTTTCCTTTTGTTTCTTCTGCCGGGGAGGGCGCCCGTCCCTTTCCCGACCCTGCATAGTGGGTGGCTTTGGAACGTAGGAAAAAATGAAAGTTTTGAGGGGGGAAACCGTTTGGTATGAAGCGCCCGGGTTTTAGTTAGTCAGTGAAGGTAACATATATGATGATATGCGTGCCTACAGGCCCCGAATATTTGTGTAGCATGCATTCGACTACTATAATCAGTAGAATACAAGGAGATCGGCACCCATAGAAGTACGCTAGATGGAGACCGGAGACTTATGTAGGTACGGCTTCATATGCACAACTGCATCGTATGTATGGGCATGCATCGCAATTATGAAGCTAGAAAATATCTAGGGAATCCAGAATACCCAACATGAGGTCTTTTATGATGATGTAGTGTTGCTTAACTGGTTTCGAAGTGGGGCCTTTTTTTTTGTCTACATATGGTATACCCCATACATTGTTATGTAGATGTATTTACTAATCATGTTAACAACACACTCGATGTGCCTATGATCGTGACTTATTTCCAAAGTTGTTCGAAAAGGAATGGGAATTGATACGATGCCTCTCTTTCAACAACTTACTCCACATGAATGTTGCCCCACGTTCCAAGAATAGATGTGTGTTCCAGCTATCAACGTCAGTCAGTGCTCGACAACGTGTACCCCATGATAATTACAAGTAACACCAAAAAACCAATACCAAAGGGAAGAATAGGGAGAGAAATTCCGCATTTGAGTGTATGTATCATCCATCCTCAACTTCCCCATCCTACTGCGGGAGTGCTAAGCAACGCCGCCCAGATCTAGAGGCTACGCGAGAATGCACCCCAGTCAGGGTCTACAAATCAAATTCGCATAAGCTCGCACGTGCAACCCTAGCCCTGGCCTATTCGACTACCACCCACCACCACCGCATCAAATCCCACACTGGACTACAGAAAGAACGTGCCCAATATCTTTTTTTCCGCTTCAGAGGGGGGAGGGGGGGAGGGTACCTAATCCCGGTTTGGCGTGCAGAATGTACCTCATACGGAGTGCCTACGGATAGACGCTTCTAAGCGGCTGAAAATTTAATGCCGGCATGTCATCTTGATTGAAGGCCCGTGGGATGCGCACCTATCGTTAATGCCCTTATTCATGTGCGCCTGGAACATTATATGCTCTAAAAATTTCTCGCTCAGGTAAGAAAACTACGTATGTATGTACCCATGGCAATTACTATACTTACTGCATATTCCTTCGCCTTTATTCTGGAGCAAAATACATGAACCTCGCTCACAACATAAACACCCCTCTGCTTCAAGGCTTGAATCATTCTCTGGCTTAGAATTTCGACATAATGGCGCACATGGTTTTCAAGAAGCCTCTGCAGGACCAGACTACACGAGAAACATATCTTAAGCAGCGTCAAGAGCTCCGGAAAGCCAAAGAACTGGGTGTTATAGATGTCGAAGAATATCAGGAGGCAAAAAAGGGCTTACTGCCGCAGTCAAATTCATTGTCCCCGACGACAACCTCAACGTTTGATTTAAACAGCAATGCAAATGATAAGACTGCGCCCTCGATCGCTGCAAACCAACGATCCCGAATGTCAGGTAGCACATCCTCTGGTAGCACGACTGGCTCACTCCACTGCCCAACAGAAGCCTTCTTCCCGGTCCCGGAGAGAAAGAAGGCCTTTACATCTATCCTCCAGCAGGGTACTGTAGCCTCAGCACTTTTCAGCCCGGATGCCCAATCCGAAGAAGACCGCGAGATCCTACGCCTCAGGCGAAAAGCACAGAAAGCACTTGCGGAGGCAAAGAGGTTTGAAAGGCTCAAAAACTATCAATACCAGCTGCGAGAGGGAGACCAGGACGGGACACTCTATCCTTCTCGTTTTGATCACTTGACTCTATCACCAGAGCTTCTCACAGTTCCCACAAACGACTCTACCATCAGCTCAACCTCATCAGTCTCCGGTCGATCTATGAAATCACAACGTATGAATTTCAATATCTTCCGCAAGAGGTCGGCCTCGATCAGTCGTGGTTCTCCACCCCCACCGCCGCCGCCGATCAATGCACCCCCGATACCACTCCTACAACGTACAGGCACTTCATCCAGTTCAATAAGCTCCTCAAGTTCTTCCCTCACAAGACGCCATGGCGAAGGCCGAAGTGGAGGTCGAGAGGCGATTCTGGGCGCAATGCCCATGAATTTTGCAGATATCTTTCTCATGGGGCCCCCACCGGCGTCAAACCCCGCGAATCGGCCGCCGAGCAGACGACACTCTTTCTCTAGTCAGAATTCGCGGCCCAGCTTTGCTACCTCTCGGCGCTCTACAGAAGCACCTCCTGAACTAATAATTCGCAGAGCTCGCGAGGAGTTCGTCCTAGAATCTAGACCCGTTTCTCCTGTCCCATTGAACTTCTCAACTGCTTCACCACAGGAGAAGCGTCCTCAGGTCTCGACGGTGTTGCGAGATATATTCCTATCTTTATTGCAGGACTTTGAGGACACATCAATCTTATTTTCATATCCCAAGTATGGAAAAATCAAGAGAGTGTCTTATACCAGCTCTTTGCGGTCTGTGGTCAGGTCTGTTAAAGAGGAGGAAGAATGGAGTGCAGAGGGTGGAGAGGGGAGCTTCTTCCTTGACGAGAGTGCGGGAATACTGCGAGCAGTGCTTGAAAGACGAGTGTGGTTCTTGATGTCCATGAAGTGGCTATCATTTGGAAGAGTTCTCTTTTCCCCAGGGCATCATTTGATTGAACTCAGTGGGGACGTTGGAATCGCGATGGGGGTTTCAGAATCCAGCATTCTTGACCTTGATGGCGCAGTTACTGGTTTGTAAATCCTTTATAACGTCCCTTGAAAATGACTTACTAACTGATCTATAGCCGATTATTCCTGGCATCTCGCGGAAGAGTATCCTTTTACTACCATCTACAACATCCTTCTCCCGCACTCTCCCCGTCCGCAACGCAACTCATCTTCCCCGCCAAATGTCACACACGTCACTGCTCCTACACTCTCAAACCTAAGCGGCCTCCCCAATAACACCATAGATGTCATTATTTCTCACAATCTTCCCCTCTTCCTCTTACAACATAGGAACAAGACCACCGAGGAACTTATTCAGCTTGCCATGGGCGTATTCCGTGAATGCGCACGTGTGCTAAAACCGCATGGTTACTTCGAAATGACCATTGTGGACCCAGTGATGAATAACATGGGCCCGCGTACGAGGGGATGGATTGTGAAGCACATCCCCTTGGCCGGTGGCATGAGACCTAGTAAGATCATTTTGACAGCACTGGAAAGACTAGGCACTGCCGCCTCCGGACAGGCCGTTTTGTTTGATGAGGTGAAGGAGTGCTGGGTGTGGATGCCGACAACTAGCATCGGAGACGAACTGAGTACAGTTACGAGCACGGTGGGAAGACACCTTTATGACCACTTGTATGCACCGGTGGAAGAAGAGAATAAGGTAGCGGATATTATGTACGGGGTGAAGGTTCATCGGGAGTTTGCGATCTGGAAGGATGATAAGATTGTCGAAGAGTGCCAAAAGGAGAACACCGCTTTCAGGTGGTTGAAGTGTTATGCTAGGAAGGCATAGAGCGAGATCATGGTGCACTTCTTTCCGTTTCTGTTTCTGCTTCTATCGGGTTACCTGGAATTAGGGGCGTTGTTTCGTGGGCATACTGGGCGCAATTTGAAGGACATTTATTTTTCTTTAACTCACATGAGGTGCTTAATGTGGCGAGACTAATTAAACCTCTTTCATAAAAACTGAACTATCATTGAGATCACTTCTGCAGAGCCATGGATTCGTAGTCACTCGCCTTGAATGAAAATTGAATAATGATCCATCATCATTCACAATCAGCTCAGGAAGGTCTGTCCTACCAGTACCACTCAATCCCATACTCTCCAGAGAATTTGGCGGTGTGTGATAACACAAGGTACGAGTTTTCTGTATACCGAGAGCAAAGGCATAATATGATCTTTATTATGCGGGGTTGTCCGTGTAGTCTCTTCAACAACGTTGAGGTTGCACGCCACTTACTCGGGTCTAATGAACACTACTTGTAGGGCTCTTACTGAAATTAAAGTTTCTCTCTCTCAAGTAACATCCTCTGAACAGTCATAGCAAGTACCCATGCTATTTTAATATATCAAAGTCGGACGGACTCGTATTCTACCTTAGACTAATGATTTATCACTTTAATTTAGACAAGATAATCACATAGGTTTCCATCATTTGTATGCATTACTCCTAGTACCTTAGTCTCACAATGCTTCTGCGCGTGCGTAGCATAAATGGGTATTAGAGAAAACGGTACATGCGTATATGTATTGTATGCTTAGCTTTATATTGGCTACTATCCTCATACTCAACAGAAGAGACCCGAGAAATTAACATGTTGTGGAGCAAACATATATGGGATTAAACATGGCCGAAGGGTTCTGACCCCCGGCGGATATGTGGCCGCCAGCCCTTGACTAAGGGCTAACTAAGAACACTTATGGCCGCTTGTGGGCCGCCTCACAAATAGTACTTTTTAAACATTACTGATGAAGCATCTTGATCATTATCCACCATTGTCTCTTTCGATAAGTGAACTATCGCAATGATAGGAATATCCATATTCATAAGTAGTTAATGGTTACTTGTGAGATTGGTTCACTTCGCCGTATGCACCCCTAACTACATGTAAGTATTCTGACAGGTCATACAATCTTTCTTAAAAGTAAATGTAGCGGGAAGCCTTTTTTTTTTGGGATATAAATGCTCCATATTATTCATAGCGAACATCTGCAGACTTGGCGTAACTACCGGACGGAGAAATATCTCATTTGGACAGGGCGAAGCATGTTATCCTTTTGGCAAACCTGGTCTGGTGATTACATGACTTACCCTCAGGAGTTTCTACTACCCAATAATGTCAGATCTAGAATGCCATGCTCCCCGTACCTGAGTGCCAAGTCAAACTTTCTCCGTGTACGTCGATAACCATGAGATAAGATTTTCAATTGTATGCACGTCTTATATGTATAGGTGCCGCCGCCAATCCGCCTTGTTTTGATTGGCGAAACATCTAGCGAGAAGGTACATTAGTACGTACCACAAAGCAGTAGCTTGTCTCAGATCAATATCAGAACCGTAGACATCCTGTTGGAAGACCACGCCATATTTCTACATACCCACCTCCTATCCCAGATTGAGGCAGATTAACCCCCTCCCCCCCCTCCCCCCCCCTCCCCCCACAAAACCTCTCCACATTCCTCGCTCCCGATAATTCCCATTTATCTTCCCTCCGCCGATATATTGCTGAAACACCCCCACGTACCGCGCATTCCGACGCCAACTACCGTCCTTCCCTTAACAACTCCCTAGTCACCCCCGTTGCGCTGTTTACTGGACTGTCTGAAACACTTCTCCATACGACTACATGCCTGATGCAAGTAAGCAGGGAAGTTTTTGCTCACCTCGGAGGTCAGCAGGCCAAGGAGGATATATTTGCCTTGCCTTAGCTAGATCGTGGCTTACCAAGTGCAAGCCACGGCGGGCCGAGCCGCAGAGCCGCATTAGGGCTGATTGTGCTACATACCGATGTTTTCAGGGTTGTTTGAATGCTCGGTATCCCGATCCATGGTACTGCAGGATCAGTCCAGCAGAAATATACTATAGCAAAATATGTAGGTTGATGTTTAAAGATTGCTCTTTATATTATTGACATATAACTAACCCTCTGTGGAGGCACAGATATCAATGTGGCTTTGCGTTATATATCATTTCGCGAATCCTTTGCAGATTTACACTACGTACGAAGAGTTCTTGAGAGTAAGTACGGCCTAGCCGTAGTAAAAGCATGAAAGAAAAACAAAGTCTCTTTAACCCTTGAATAAGCCCCAATCTCTCGACCCTTACACGTACGGAAAATCATTTTTCTAGCCACTATTAGCAAATCCCCACCTGGATCGTGGAGGAAGGTTTTGTAGGTGCTTGGTATGTATCGAGACCAACTGTTAGTTATACAGGCAAAGAACCAGCCTGAAACTTGGAGAATCGATTTCCTTTTATTGCCGCAAGCCTACCTACATGAAATCAATAGAGGCAGCGAGTTTACTCTAACTCTACCAAGACCAGATATGAGCACAATCCAGAATGATCATGAAATATATACGGACAAGCAACTAGTATTTTTTCTTCTTCATTAAAACAACTGGTATTATATCAAAGTCAAAATTTTCGCAAATGAATTAAAGCGTGCCAATCAATTGGTGGGGAGGTGTATTTCCATAACACAAACCGAACACTTCAAACGAATATCTAGGTTTACGCGGTGAAACTTTTTGCTCACCACTGCTTCCTCTTCTTAGCCATTGTAGCCCCCAATTATTCTTTTTTCTCCAGATATTAATCCTTCATGTGCCTCATCCAGCTGACTGGATAACCCCCTTAGTGCTCGCTCCTGCGTGCACGTTCAAATCACCGCTGAATCCTCCATCCCGCAGTTAACTTCCTAGGCAGGGGTGGGGTCGGACTGTAGGTAGGTACATTAGTGGCGCGACCTAAAGATTTACCCACCTGGCCACGCCTCCGGCATCGAAAAACGAATCTGGAGTATCCTGGTGGTTTACAAATGAAAATATGTTTCTCCATTGGGATATATCTAGCTCTGTCTTGCCCAGTATTAACCTTGAATATGGGTTTCCATGGGCCTTTCTATATATCTATAGTTAATTCCTGCTACTATAGCAATTCTAAAACGATAAATCGCTAGTATTGTGAGTTAAGGCAATGACTGTCTGTGTAGACATAATAAAACCTTCATCATAATATCCTTATATTATACAAGCGGAATGTGGCCTCTGGCCGCCCAAATGTGGTGGGGTGTAGTGCGATAGTAATTTTTTTAGATCGATTATTGTTGTCATTCTGGATTATTGAGTTATCCAAATGTACAGGCACGCACTAAACTTCATCTCTGTTCTCCTTATAGATAATATGTTGATATGTGATATATTAGCTCTAGTATGCAATCTAGGTTATTCATGTAGTTTATGATAAAATGCCATCAGGGAAATTCAACGTTCAACCTTGATATATAACAATATACCTATAGTTCTGTCATTGTTTGTTCTTTTATATCCGTCAATTGCAATAGCTATATGCCTTTTAATGCCAGTCCCCTTCTATCTCGGGAGTAGTCCTTTGTCTAATGTGCAACCAATAGAAAACGTTCCTGGTGACGATGGGGAAGACTATATAGTTTAGACGATCTCCTATACAGCACATTTTGCTTTATCCATCTGCACTCTGATATGGGAAAGACCCGATATCTCGGCCATACGAGACCAGCATGCGGCCAAAAAAAATAGGACTGCAACAGCAAGCATATGTTAATGTAGGATTGTGGTGGTCAGCTGTGCTAGGTGTAGAATTTCAAGGCGGCTATTCAACGTACCCGCGAATGATATTGAACACTCAAGTAATTTGTAGTGGTCGTTTCAGTATCTAATCGGTACATAGGCGTTCATAACCTTTGAAAGGCCTCAGGACCTAAAACATAAAGCAAAACATCTAGCTAGCTACACGGGTTATATATACATCCGAGGAATAGGTGTGAACCAATTAAACCCCGAATTCCGAGTACAGTCAAGTAAAATGCTACAGGCGACCGCTCTCTAAACCCTTATCTTTACAACTTCAACCTGAACTTCACGTAGAAAGTTAGCTTTGGCTAACGGCGCATCTATCTAGCTTTAATTTGGGAAGGAGGAGGAGGAGGAAGGGAGGGTAACAGCGCTCCAGCGAGTGATATCCCATGATACCCTTTCTGAGGTCAGGCAACTCTCGGTAGGGTTAGGGTTCCTGTGAGGGTTTTGTTGCTGTGCAGAGTACTGGCCGTCAGATTAGTGATGCAGGACTTTATTGAGGGCTGTTATATGTGTTGGTATCAGTAGTATGCTAGGATGCAGACACATAAACGGTCCTGTACTTTTAATTAGTCTACCCATCAACATCAGAATATGAGCCTCGATCTCATCACTGCCCTATATACCAGAACTTAGGAGTGGATACATCATGTAAAGATTTATCCCTCATCGTAGAAAAAGACCCCGCAAACCCTCGACCATAATCCACACTATAGCTCAAAAACCTCGCCCATCATCATACTATATATACAACGAGGGACTCAAATTATAGATATAGTTCGGCACACCCCTACCGGTACTTTATATGCCATTGTAGTCTGACGGCTATTGCTACGGTGTCCCCCAGAGGCCTAGGGTCAAAGTGAGCCTTGGACCACTATTCGAACTACCTTTAGCCTGGCCGAAAAACTATGCAGCTGGGTAAATAATGAGAACCTCCATTTTTGCTGCTGGAGTGAATAAGCTACTTCTTTTACTGCAACCCAATGATCAGGTAGTAGCTTACTTTAATGCCACATCCTACGACATAATACACAAGTATTTATACAGAACAAAGAAGCTACTAGTAGATACGCTGGCATGAACATATATACCCTCGACTAAGATTCGATGATAATAAGTGGAAGTGGGCGATATATTACATATCACACCCTGTGAACCCAACATCAGAGTGATAAAAGACACATTATGCCAATAATCCCTTAAGTGGATCATTACAATGTTGGGAGTTAACCTCACTACTCCCACCTAGCTTATACATGGTGCCATCAAATGAAAGGTATTCAAGTGTTTTACCACCCGGTCAGGCTACAGTGCTGCCGCTTGGGCTCGGATGATATAACAGTGGGTCGGGCTAAGCTTCAACATTGGGGGTTAGGGTCTTGTGTTTACAGCATATATCACTTGCTGTGCTCTTGTACCAAACCAGCTACCTAATGGCGCCGTAGTCTAGCCAAGTGGTAAATAATGTGTTTTATGTGATGGTACCAGGTTCAAACCTGGGCAGAGTAGTGATGTGAATTTCCTGACATGTTGGCGGCCCCCCTGGAGGGATCATCAGCATCATGTAAATCTTTTGTTAGGTGGGAGTTGGGGCTTAGTTTTTTGTCTTTTGTGAGCTATAGCTAGCTATACATATTGTGAAGGCTATTATATAGTTTATTTGCTCATCTTTTTTGAAATTGTTCATTTCATTTTTGTTTTTGGATAGATCTACTTGGCTGCATGTGGAAGCTTTTCTTGTATATGTTTATGTGATGTTTATAGGATTAGATAATAAATAAATAAATGAAAAAAAAAAGAAAAATCCTTGCAATTAGCTCCTCGAGCAATTAACCCCGTGTTCCTGAACATACCAGCAACCATCCCGCCGGCATCATCCCACACCCCCAAAATGGGATATAAATAAATCCAATAAATAAATAAAAGATAATTATAAAGATAAATAAATAAACGAACAAAACCGATGCCTCTTCCTCGACCAAGACAGGATCCTCCTCCTTAGATCACCGAAGAAGTCTTCTGGGTGACCAATCGGCGCGGAGGCTTCTAGTCAACACAATACTATCAGCAACTATATAGAACATAGGAACCATGGCAGGATATATTGCATACGTGAATTTCGGGATCGTTGTCAATTCCCTCATTCCTATCACCCAAAGTTGAGATAGAGAATGATAGAAGGCCTTGATGATAGCTGTGGAGATAGTGGAGGATAGAGAATCCCTGGTGACGCTGGGGAGGTCGGGGTGGAAAATGACCTTAGCTCTCTAGCCAGATCCCTGGTAGTAAGTGCTAATCGATCGAGATGGGTATTGGTCTATTATTCACTTGTTAGCTTGAAAGAAAATTCGAGAAAGGCAGAGAGGGCGCTCACCAATTAAGACAGACCTGGGAGAGCCCTAGCTTCGGAGAAGGGCTTGCTCACAGTTCTCCCCGAAGGAATTCCGGCTCAATGTGTTTCTAAAGCTTAAGACGGCGTCAGTTTACGAGCAAATAAGTGACTTTGGTGGTCTGTACCCTGAGCACATTCGCTCCACAAAAACATCCATCCATAAAGTCTCTTCCTCGCAGATAACACAACCCGCAGGCAGCTATCGCTTGAGAACCTTTAAAGCATTTATCCCGCAATTAAAGACTAATAAATTATGTATTATTAGAAAGTTAAAAGATATCATGAGTCATCAAGAGGAACTTATCAACCGAGATCGAGAATGATCCTCGTGGATAATACATACGCTGATCGCCTCTCCAGGTTTCCCAGTACACAGGAGATAGCGAAGCACTATGAGGCGTAGCAGAATTAGTGGCGAGGTTCCCACTCTGTCCAGATGCTGTATATATATATAAATTTTATTATAATTAATAGATAATAACTGCAGAAGAGGTATATTATGAAAGATAATTGTGGGAGTAGTATATATATATGAAAGATAACTGCGGTACAAGTATATGATATATAGTTGCGGTAGAAGTACCACAGGGGCTATAAATCAGAAGGAGATATTGGACGCGCTTGATCGGTGAATCTTTATAAGGGCCGAACTGATAATATTAGAATTTTACAAATAAATTGTCAGACAGTTATGTACGAGAGGGAAATACTTACTACAGTTCCATAGTGGATCGACTGGAGCCGCCCCCAAATGGTGATGTAATGGTAGGGTACCCGGCCCCATGTACAACTAAAGCCGAAGACAAAATTAGAATTTTACAAACAAATTGGATAATATGTAAGAGAACATACTGCCAGTTTTCCGATGGGGATCAATATTAATATCATGACGCACATGCATGGTAGAAGGTGTTCCAGTATCATATGTCTGTACATATGAACCTGGCGTTCCAGTATTATATGTTTGTACATATGAACCTGGCGTTCCAGTATTATATGTTTGTACATATGAACCTGGCGTTCCAGCAACGCCGACATTGTATGGTTGTTTGTATAGCTGAGCAATATCCTGAGCCTCAACGGGCTCAGCGATTATGACCCCGCAAACTTCCTTCCTCTGTCCCTAGGTGGTTTGACAGGGTTTTCTTCAGCATTGTGGTGGCCATTAGCTATTTTGAGCACTTTTTGCTCACGGCGTTTCTCTCTGGCCTTTTCATTTTTGGTGCGGCGCTCTTCGGCAGAGAACTTAGAAGCCCAAATAGTTCGTTCGAAAACACCGCACTCTTCTAACCATAGGTTATGTGAGCGGCAACAGGTTTGGGTCTCTTGATAGATCTAGAAGTTCGAGACAAGGTTAGAATTTTACAGAGATAGAGGTACATAGAAGTGAGATACTTACTGCTGATAATTCAATAATATAATACCTCAGAGGAGCCATCGTTAATACTCGATGGCCCCGTGCCCCCTCCAAAGCCTAATGCGGGAGAGATAGGTAACTCCTCATGCCTATTCTCCTATCTTCGAAGAAAAGGATATCCCAGAAGAACCATCTGGAATGATGGATGCCTCATCCCTCCTCTCCCAAACGGGAGAGAGAGGTAATCTCCCCATATATCCTCATTCCCTGCCTCCTCGTTAGCTAAAATGTTCCCTTATTATTTTTTTAGACAGTTCTTACTTGAATCACCTTTTTTTAGACCCTCCTTTTTCCATAATACTCTTGAGCATAGACACTGAAGCTTCTGTGTCTAGCTTTTTCTCGATATATTTACCAAGGGGAGGAGGATAATAAATTAATAGGACTATCTTAATATTTATCGGTGGTGAGGCGAGAGCTTCTACAAGTATTTGGCTGACTTGGGTTCTGAAAGGTGTAGCGGAAGGGAGAGATGATGTGAGGATAAGGAGAAGGATGTGGAGAGAAAGAAGGAAATGGAGGAGGATATGGGGAGAGGAGGAGCTCAAAAGGGAGAAGGATGTGAGGAGAAAGGAGAAGGATGTGAAGAGAAGGGAGGGAGAAAATGGAAAGGGAGGAGGGGAGATGTAGGTATAAAGGGAGAGACATGGGAAGAAAGGGAGAGACGTGGAAAGAATGGAGGGAGACGTGGGAATAAGGGAGAGAGACGTGGGAAGAAAGGAGAGAGATGTAAGAAGAAAGTGAGAAAGACGTGGGAAGAAATGGAAGGGCATGGAAAGAAAGCGGGGAAGGAGGAGAACGTAGCCATGTACAGAACGAAAGAAGGAAGAGTGTATCGGTCTAGCTAGGGATGGCTACAGGACAAAATGGCCTCCGGGCTTGCGCTTTTTCGAGACCTAACTTTCACAGGGTTCCCACGCTCATGTATGCATGTGCTTGACTAGAGGTGGGTCTAGTCGGGACAAGATCTTATAGTGGCAGTGTAAAGCTTTTCTTGTACTGTGTAAGGGTTTTTTTGAGCAATCTACGTTTCTAATTCATCATAGCTGCCAGCCACTAGATTCGTGATCGTAAAACCTCCATATATTTGAAAAGCACGCAATGTTTCCCTTTGAAAGTTTCTTCATTTATTATGCTGTGATGAAATGAAAATGAAAAAAGTAAAACCTAATAATCCGTGAATCCACAGCCGTATCGTGTGTGTCTCATATCAGCCCCACGGCTTTTTACAGCTGCCAAGATTATCATCAACGCCCCCTACAATTACGAAAGTCAAACCAAACAAAAATCATCCATCAAACGCTGCAACCAAACTACGTACAAGAAGGGCCAGCATTTTCTTTTGAATAAAGGACAATTTTCTGGTCCTTGAGAGAACAAAAAAGGGAGACCTGAGCTTGATGACATGATTCCTTAAACCTTTTTATCCCCCGTACCATTAGCATGTAATACCCTTGGTATTAGATACTATCCATGGCTACAGTTAGTATTCGATAGATTTCATATGTAAGACAAAGATCATAACTCACCTATCAGAATCGTCTGAAGGACCATTCTCGGGCTCAGGCTCAAGTACCCAAAAACCAGGGCTTTGGATATCCACAGGGTTCAGATGATCATGGGGATTGATACGGGTCCTACGGAGGATAAGTCTAGCCTCGGTCAGGATCGGCTCTTTGTAGTCCTTGTACAGGTCCACGAAGCTATTCAATGCCGGGATCTGTTTTTCCTCAGGTAACTTCTCAACCTTTGCGATGGCTTCCTTGATAGTCTTAATCTCGTTCTGTCTGATGAGAATTTCGGAGTCGATCAAGTCATGATATACCTTAACGGCAGCTTGAGAGTAGGTGCGGGCGGAGAAAGTCTGTCTAACCTCCGACCAAGAGGCGAGAACTCCAGGAGGGACATGGGGAAGTGGGAAACCTGGCGGAAGTAGATGAGCGTGAAAGGTATTCAAGGGAATCCAATGGAAAACCCAGATCTTGATAGGGTTCCTGGTGATGTCTTTTTCATGAGAAAGCCGTTCAATGTGACGCTCTAGGCGAAAGACTTTTCCATTGACAATATTTTCGAGGGTTTTTTTAGAAACCTTCATGGCCAACTCGTCTGGTGCACGTTTATAAGGCATGTTGCCTGGTTCTCGAGGAGTAATTAGGGGAAGATATGTAAATCAAGAGAATGATTATGATGATAATGATGATGACGATGATGATGATGATGATGATTATGGTGATGATGATGATGATGATTTGTGTGTGGTAAAACAGCAAGCTGTCCGTAGGGATGGGTACGAGACTAAGGTAGAGTTACTAACGGGGTAGAAAGAAGAGGGGTGTTAGTCGACCAAGAATCGTGCCAGGGTGTTAATAGGCCTCTTGATGGGGACGCCCATGTCCTCCCTATGTTTGCCATGCCCTGTCCAGAGCCTTATCACTTAGGCCCCTCCCTGTATGCTGGGTCTTAGAGAGGCGCTCGTGTTCTTCCTTGGCTTCCCCTTTCAGCAGCTGCCTCAAACTTTATCTGGTACGAGTAGCCCGTCTTTGAGCTGCAGAGCTACCACAATAATGTAGCCACCAAGGTGTAATTAGAATATAATAGAGTAATTGGCCTTCTCATCGCATAATTCATCGCCACCGCCCCCGTCTGGATATGTTTTATGACAATACTAGAGCCGAATTCGATATTAGAACTACCATAGCTACAATATATAGCTGCCTTAGCCTCTATATTATTAGCACAATTGATAGCTTATATTCTCAGCGCAGCTGATACACATGTTCTAAGAGAAGATGACGAACATTATCGTTATCGTTATCGACTCATAAATAGAACAGGTACGTGCCAGAATTCACTATATAAAGATCAAAGCGTACGTAACGCAAGTCAGATGAATTTATAAGAAATTCTCCTGTTTTACCAGCAGTAGTCAATCAATTGGTCGAGCCTTTCACATTTTAAGGTAATAAATAAGATATTACATTCAAGAGTTCAGAGTACAACAAGCTACGGCCTCTTTCGTCAGTGAGTGAACAAACAACGGACATCAGTGACTATCAATGCTATTATGCCTAATTAAGATTCAGTTACGTTCGGAAGGGGCAAGCTTCATGAAATATCACTCATCTTAAATAAGGTTTATCCGAGTGATTGTACATGAAGCTTAATAATACTAAACAGAGTAATATTTGCTGGCCAGGGTATATCTACTCTAGTTGTTTAGTAGGGATACCTAATCGGTAAATTCCGAGAAAATCCAAATTACCAGATATGGGCTAGTAGGGCAGCAAGTCGCCTACCCGTTGGGCATCATAACAGATTGCTGATCACTAGAGATATAGCGGCATTCGATGGTCCTAGCTAATCATTTGCCTCCAAAATCTTGTTTCTAAAATACTATCAATATTGTGATGTCAAAGGGATAAAACTTAGTAGGGTATGAAGATGACCCTATCTCCTAAAAGTCCGTCCAGAGACCTCCCGCAAAAAACAAAACAACTGCATCAGCTTGCTGTTTAGAGTTCAATTGATAAGTAGAAGCATGGGCTATGATTATATAACCCATATCTCCGAGCAACTATTATTCTTTTGATTACCATTAGCAAATTAAGCATTTATGTATATACACGCGCCGGACTCAGGAGGGGCCTATACACTAGTAGGAGTAGTAGATTTATATTCCTCGTTTTAGCCCAGGCTACACATGTAGCACTTTCAGGGTCCTTGTTGGTCAAGACGTGAGTATATTATGTCTTATTGAGTATTGAAGGGTGTATCCCGGGGGTCCTTAAGGTGATGCAACGCCTACCACGAACCATTACTTTATAACCGCCAACCATCATGCCAACAAACTGCAATTAAGGGACCTATGAGGGCCGGATTCGATCAGAAAGAGAGCTGAATCAGTGTGTATGGGGAGCCAGGTGTCGGGTTTGTGTTCTGGGTTTGAGACTAGTTGTGGTGACTGAGCACTATTGAGGCCGTTGCATCACCTTAAGGACCTTCGGGGTACAAGTCTCACTCCACAGTGAATTAAGGACGCTAATTGTCAACATTATAGTTTAATTTTATATTTACTAGGCAATCATCCATCTTCTCATCTGTGATTCCGAGGTGCATATAGTCAATTAAGAACTAGTTTCGTAGTCGGTTGAAGCGATATAAGTGCAGAGAAGATAAATTAAGAGAAAAAACATACGGGTACCGATATATATATGATTTACTCTGAGCTCTAGAAATATCTTTTAGACAATTCCTTAGTGATCGCGAGGCCGTTGCACTAGAGTTTGTTAATCTCCATACGGTTTCCTTCCATGCGCATTAATAGGGATAGAGATTAGGCACACTGTGGCGCATCGACCGAATTTCTTGTTACTAACTAAATGGTACTTTCATATTCCAAATACAGCGAACTCTTCTTTTGAGGTGGCTAAAAATCATTTATTGCGCTAGAAAGGAGGTCAAACATGGTTTAGGCCACACCAACCTTATTTCGGAAAGCCCAACCCCGCGAGTGACTCTGTATGAGCAGGCGGTACCATGCGAATCTGCCTTTAGACTCTGGTTATCCCCATTACCACTACCAAAACCAACCAAAACCAATTGCATACATATGCATTCCCAAATTTTACGGGACTCTATATATCTCACAATGAATGCCTAACCAGGGTTGTTTGAACACTGTATGCCCTCCTTTCCTCACCAGGCCTATATGATATCATTGTGCGCTCTCGTGGTCTAATTTATTGGTTTATTATTAAGGGCCAGCTCTTTTAGAAACAAAATGATTATGATAACCCGCAGTGTTTCGTTTATCATCAAACCTCAACCGATCGCATAGCCTGGATTGCATCCATGGTACCCTAGGTCCTATGGTCCTTAGCGAGATGTCCTCTTGCCGTGAGATTGGAAGTTCGTCTAATATATTGGCTAATATCAAGTGTCGATAACCATATCCTTTATTTACTTAAGCTTATACATCATGCCATAATATAAGGTGCTGAGATACATGGACATTTCCACGATTTGCGAAGGAACTCGAGCGTTGGGTCGAGAAACAGGGATTACGGCGGGCGCTTTCTCGGCCCGGGGTCCCCGTATCCTCCGGAGAAATATGTGCTGATTCCCGCTTTTTAGTCTGCCCAGGGGTACGACCCCTTACAATAGTCCCCTCCAAACCGCTCAATGAGCAGATTTATTACCGCTCATAGGTATATCCTTCTCTGCAGTGCAATATCATGTCCTTGAAAAAAAAAATACCTAGTCGAGGGGAACCAAACAAACACATTCTAACAGGGTTAGGCGGACATAAGACGATCTTCTCTATATACCTAGGTACCCCAGACTTTTTACCCCGCTCTAATATATATCCTAGCGGCGTCGGCGTTGTCGGGAGGGAGCAGCGTTGGTACCGCCTTCTTTCGATGGTTGCATGGTTTTTAATCGGTGCGATTGATGTACCTGCGATTAGTTTTATCTGCAAGGCCGACATGGTAATGCTTGAGATGGGTCAAGCTAGGGTTCATAATGGCTATTTGAACTCGGGGTGTCTCCCTCTTTCTGAAGGGCTTGTCTGATTTCTTGTATCTTAGGTAACCTTGCAAATGAAGAGACTCTCACTCCTGATATTCGGGCTATCGGCCTCCCTCTCTACAGCTGCGGTTCCCCCTCCGGGAGAGGATGGAAAGTATACCATCTCGGCGCCTGGGATTCGCGCGCAGGTCTGTCATCCGCTCCATTGGTAGTCTTGACAATTCTTTGATTTCTAGCAGACTGACAACGCATCAGTTTATTCCCTTCGCCGCAGCTATAACCAACCTCTTCGTTCTTGACAAAAATGGAATTGAACGAGACATTATTCTCGGCCACGACTCACCTAGTGACTACTCCGCCGACCCAGGTACTCATATGGGTGCTATCCCTGGGCGTTACGCCAACCGTATCGGCGGCGCCGAGTTCACACTTGACGGTGTAACCTATCACACACCACAAAACGACGGAAGTAACACCCTACACTCTGGCCCAAATGGCTGGGGGAATCGTACATACGAGGTTGTCGCTCTGAGTGAAAATAGTATCACGTTTGGATTGCATGATCCAGCATTCAGCACCGGCATGCCAGGGAGTGTGGACGCGAATGTCACGTATACATTGACCGAGAAGAAGTGGAATATCAAGATCCATGCGCTGTCGCCAGAGGCGAGGACTCGTGAGCTCCCCAACTATCGTGGGCGACACTTTTAGAGAATTTCGCTGACAGCATCTATGAGGACTATTAGCAATAATGTTGACACAACACACGTACTGGAACCTCGACGCCTTTGCGAACCCAGATACAGACCTTATCTGGAACCATACTTACTATACACCTTACAGCAAGCGACTCCTCGCTCCGGACCCAAATATGGTGCCCACCGGTGAGATCACCACAATTCCAGAGGGTGATATCAATGACTTTTGGTCGGCCCCTAAGCAGCTGGGAACCAACCTCCTCACCCCAGGGTGGGTGGGTAACTGCGGAACAGGCTCAGCATGTGAGGGGTACAATAATTGTTGGCTGGTAGATAAGAGCTCCAGGGTGAACAAGCCGGTAGTCACACTATCAAGTGACTGGAGCGGGATTAAGATGGAGATCTACACATCCCAAGCAGCGATGCAGTTGTATTCGTGTTATTGGATGCCGGGGACAACGCCAATTAAGAGTACACAAGGAGGGGAAGGAGCAGCAACTAACGGTCTTGTTAAGAGCGGAGGATGCGTGGCGTTAGAAGCACAAGACTGGAACGATGCCATCAACCAGTGAGTTTCCCAACGAAGGTTATCTGAGATAAGGTATACTGACAGAGTGCTGTAGCCCTGAATGGGGACGGAACCAATTTTACGGGCCGGGTGATGATTATAAATGGGAGGCTACCTATAAGTTTGGATTGTTGTAGGAGTCTTGTGATTGATGGACGGGAAGAAGCGAAGTGAGGTTGGCTTTATAACAAGGGAAGTTTGTAAAATAAATTTTAAACTCGCCAAGAACAAGTCGGCCAAAATCACACAAGTTTCCTTGGTAATGCAATTGAAATGATCGATTGTCGGAATTTTAAGTGCGTTGTTATGGTTACGAGAGGATAAACACAACCATTAAATAGAGCTGGTATCCAGACATATGATCTCACTCGGTCTTGGCAATATTTCTTTGAATGTTTCTGGTTGAATTAGGCTTACCCCGATTTAGTCTACAAATATGTTAGAGGGTGGTTTTTACCTATACACCTTGTCTTGAGGTAGTAGGAGGAGAATATAAAGGAGATCCATAACCATTCGGACCTAAAATTGCCTAAATATGAACCAGTCAAGTACAGCCGGAGAAAGAAAGTGACGAAACAATGCCTGCGCTCAACTTGAACATCAATGTCATGAAGGACTTAAGCGACAGGATAGGAAAGAGAGTATACACTACGGCCTCTGAAGCGTATTTACCACCTTATATAGCCTCCCTTCGAAAGTCATGGTTGTTGCTTGGACGGGTTAGTGGTTACCTGTTGTTTCCTCGTGATCACTTTTTCCTATGGGTGTACATACATCTATACATGTACGCAATACCAAAACACTAGACAGAATGCACCAGCGGCTTCATGTGATGTAGAAATATTTCATTTTCGCGCATTTCTAGGTGACGGATGCTCCGATTTTAATTTTGGTACGAGCCATCGCTTGACCACACGGAAACTTCATGAAGCAAAGTCTTGTGATAGGGAACGCTATTCGAGTCCCCCTCCTTTTCGGTTCTGTAATTCTCCGCTGACCGAAATCTCAATAAACTCATATCCCACCAGCAAATTCAAGCTCTGAGTGTAGCTGAGTGCTATGTAGCCGCGGTGTTTTGATATCAGCCCCTCGTAAACTTAGACCCACCTGGAATGCATGTGCGTGTAACACAACTACGCGAAATTCTTATTCCCTCATCCTCGCTCAATAAGATACCGAAGCCTTGGCCATGGTAGCATCACACCACACCACCGCTTTTGGTAATGTCTTAAATTGCATGCATCTGTCACTTCTTATTTCAACGTCGTGTTCCGTGAAATTTTCCGAAAGCTCCGGGACAAACGTGGGGAAATCTCTTAGATACTTTATTCAAGAACGCCACATTAATTTTCTCCCCACGCCAAGCAAAGAACGGGACAATCTCCGCTGACAGAGTACAGCCTGGATTGATAGAGTTGTTTCCGAAAACTCTAGTAGATCATGGATCAATATACAGCCGTTTTCGATACCGCTATATTACACACCGACCTCCGAACACATGTTATGCGGTGAATTAGGTATGCATTTGAACCCGGACCGACGGACCTTGAGATTTGACTTGGCAGGGGCGTACAAAGTTTCTCTGCTGGTTTTAGTTCGCAGAATCGCATCTTTTTACCCCCGAGGTTCGTCTGATAATTTCTCGGCATCAAAGAAAGTTGTATGATTGAATACCGAGATGATCAGTATAAAAGATGCTCTTTGAGCCCTTGGATTTGACCTTCACCATCATCGATCATCTCTCTGAACTCAAGGACAGCATTGAAACAGCAAATATGAGAAACTTTATTCTTCCAGCTGCCGCAATGGCGCTCATTTCCTCTGTCAATGCTCAACAGACTGCCTATGGCCAATGCGGTGGAGTAAGTCGCTTCATGTTTATTCAAATATCTCAGCATGCTAACAATTCACTCACAGGCTAGCTGGACTGGAGCGACTACATGTGTTAGCGGATTCTACTGCGCGTATGTCTTCCTGAGTGTTGAGTGAAACTCGAGCTCAAGTTAACTGGAAACAGATACTCCAATGAATGGTACAGCCAGTGTGTTGCAGTAAGTTCCCAATTGATGCGGCAATTTAAAACGCCATATATCTAACTGAACCTCTTAGGGAACTGCCTCTACTACCGCAGCCGCTGGAACCACTTCCTCTACGACCAGCACAACTCCCACTACCACCAGAACTACTACTACTACTACTACTCTCGCCACCTCGACTACTACGGCCGCATCTGCTGGTACTGGAACAGCTAAAGTCGATGAGCGTAAGGTTTTCTTCGGCCTCATCGTGGGATATATCACTAACTCTTCTAGTCGTCGGATACGGTCGTGCTGCTACCGGTGGTGGTTCCGCTGCAGCAACCACTGTGACTAGCTGCTCTGCGCTCGAGTCGGCCGTTGGCGCCTCTGGTGCTAAGGTCGTCAAAATCTCAGGGCTTCTCAGCGGTTGCGGTATAATTGATGTTGAGAGCACCAAGACCATTTTGGGAGTTGGCAGCAACAGTGGGCTCACTGATGGTGGGCTGAGGGTCAAGGACGCCGATAATGTCATTATCAGGAATCTGGTTTTTGCAATCCCGCCCGAGGGTGGTGACTTGTTGGCATTGGACGGTGCCACGAACGTTTGGATTGACCATTGTGATTTCTCGACCGTCGGTTTGACTGGTGGTAAGGACGAGTATGTTCCCTTGCGGCGCGAGTGATAGATTGTGATCGCTGCTAATACTTTATGATAGTTACGATGGTCTGTTGGATATTACGCATGCTTCCAATTTGGTTACCGTTTCATGGAACAAGTTCCATGACCACTGGAAAGGATCATTGGTTGGACACTCTGACAATAATGCCAGTGAAGGTAACATTAAGCTCCCGTCTTGCACCTTCAACCGTTCATTATACTGACTGTTATATCACAGACACCGGTTACCTAAAGGTTAAACTCAAACTTACACTTCCCTTTCTTATTCAATCTAACATCAATTTAGGTCACATACCATCACAACTCCTGGATTAATATCAACTCCCGTCTACCCTCTTTACGTTTCGGGACCGGTCATATCTATAGGTATTTACCTCTTATTATCAAACTCTTACATAACTTCAACTCTAACTCCATTTCACAGCTCTTACTTTGAGGACTGCCCAACTTCCGGCATCAACTCTCGCATGGGTGCACAAGTCCTCGTTGAGAACAACAACTTCAACAGTGTCCAGCTTGCTATTGTTACCGATCTCGACTCTGATGAGGAAGGCTACGCCGTTCAGAGGAACAATATCTTCACTGATTCGACCACAAGAATCACACAGACCGGAAGTCTGACCCCACCGTATACCTATACGTATGTCCTCATGAAACTTTGTGATTCGTTTTTATGGGGAATGCGCTAACTCTTATATAGCATGGACACTGCGGCAAGTGTGCCGGCAATCATCGCCGCGTATGGTGGAACTGGAGTTGTTGGTTAAGGCGGAAACTAGATGGGTGTTACAACATTGGATGTTGTTTGAATTAGCAAGAAAGGGAAAAAATTGGACTCATGAAAATGATTGGCTAAGGAGAATTTATTGCATTTGCTTAGGAATAAAAAGTACCAGACTCTGACAGAAATCTGCCGCCTAGAAGCAAACTATGAATTCTAACGCCACTTGTGAATTTGCTGTGATAAAATGATATGAAGAAATCCTTTCTCATTAAGAACGCGTGCCTTGAAAGTTACATATCCCATTGATTTCTAGCCATCTTACGAGGATCACAAAGTTGGTGCCATAAAAATCAATCTTCACGATCAAACCACCGTAACTCCCTCTAAGAAAAGAAAAGAAAAAAAGAAATGAAGGAAAAAAAGGGTACAAAATTCACATAGAAAGTTCAGCTGAAATAGAAGGACCTAATCAAGATTTAGCACCCCATGTCAAGCCCTCAAAGTAGATTATATCACTCACCTAAGTTACTATCCTCACAAACCGTCCAGTTACAGCACCGAGACCCCAGAGTCATAGATCAGAGCAAACTCCTCCTCTGAGGTAAGCCGGTCTTTACCCAGAGCCACAATCCCTTTAAACCGAGGCCCCACATCATCATCCATCTCAAGCTCCAGCCTCCTCATTTCAAAGGCAGTAGCTTCCATCTGCTTCAAGAGATCCTCGTACATTCTATGGAGCTTTTCACCTTCATGTTTCATTTTCTCTATAGTCCTAAGACCACGCTCCTTGGCTTTGATGTAGTCGCTGTTCACTTTATCGATATCCTTGAGAAGCACATGTTGGCATTCTTGTAGTGATTTGAGCCGACTTTCGAGGCAGGAGCGTTGCAGATGGTAGCCGTCCATTGACTTTGGAGCGTTTGACGCAGGGGATTGCATTTTGGGTGGTTGCAATTGATAGTTGGGGATTGAGGATGTAGTAATATGTATATGATTGAGGAGTATTTGTCCACTGAGTTGAAGGGTATTTGATATTGGGTGAAGAGTGATTGGATATCTACCGGGCCTCTATTCACAAGCTTCACCCAAACGGACGGAACGCAATCGTGGTCATTTGGGAGGAAAGGCAGATGGTGATGGTGCTGACTCGTATTTGGATGGAGACAGCGTTGAAAGATTTGTGCTTTCTACTTCTATTTGGGCTATGGCCAGGTGGGAAATTAGTCAATAGTATCCGCAACCGTGGCTACAAAGAGATTAGTCAGAAATTGGTGAAGTAGGATATTGTGTAAAAATCTAAGAAGAGAACCATATAGCCAAGTCTATAGACGGCGAGTAAAGGCGTGATGGTGGAGAGGGAAATACTGTTAAATGGAGTGCAATCCAGGGCAGCTAGCTGCAGGATATATTTCATGAATGTCACGTTGGGATCTCATCGTAGATGTATCATGGCTAACAGAATTCCAGAGGTGGTATTGATATATATACCTTCACGGCCTTCAAAACTGCACGCACTTAGGCAACCCACTCAACCATAGACCTGAAGAATTGGCTAGTTTAGTAATAACCCATTTCGAAGTGACTTTGCCGCCAATACGTCCATTGAGACCATTTAATAAAATATTCTTACAAGAATAATTAATAGGTTTAATTCTAGATCGGGTCCCAGGAATAACAAAGTTCATTCCTATACCGGCGCCCTAAGGGTACATATAGATCAAGGGACTCACTTATGTATGTGCAACCATCTCATTGATATGCTTAAAACCTTGCCCGTATGTGCTGTTATACATCTCACGTATGTCATCATCAGCTTTTTTATCAACCTATTAATCGTGCACTACATGCTTGTCCTTGCAACATGGAGTGTACCTCCATCGAATATTAAAGACCAATAGTTTGTCCATCAGAAGAAAGCCTCACGGAGAAGCTCATGATGTAATATTAATGGGCCTCACATGACTAACGAACGAACCCTTGAATTGACCAAAGAGAAAAAACGGCCCCACAGCCAACTAACTCGATATCACGCACACGACGAACAAAAAAAACAAATCAATCGGACATCCCTCATACAATATCACTCGGATCATGAAAAATCACTCGATAACTGACGAGTTTATTTATTGGAACCTGTTTGGAAGACCGAGAAAATGTTGTTATTTCTAGCCGAAACGGCGTTCTGACGGTACCTTTGTTCTAAAAAAGTAGAGTGGTGTTTGACAGCCCATTTGCGGTGGATGAAACAATGTTAGCACCGTTTTCGAATAACTCTAGGCTGCTTTCTGGATACTGAGTAAGCAACAGCCGCCGCCACCACTAAAATGTCATTTCTTGTCCGCTCACAAGCAACACAGAATCGCTCAAAACTCTGTATTTAACTTGCTCAGTTTATAGGCAGATAGCGGTGCCGCTTCTTCAAAACGGAGTTTTTAATTTTGCCGGCCCTCAAACAGGCCCCTAATTGACTCACTAATTACATGCAACTCCTCGTTTCTAGTATATTAGCGAGATGCAGCTAATATAAACGCTTTTTAATTTATCATAGAATAAGTCCCATGCTTATGATGCCCCTGGTGGTATGCGCCAAGTCTTTCATAACATGCAATCTTCAGGCTTCCAGGTCCCCCCAAAATTAGCATTAAGCTACTACAAAGCTACCACAACATATTCAGCATCTACAGCCATTCCATATCCTCCTCAAGAATCAAGCCAACAATCCCAGAAACGTTAAGAGACGACGTTCCCACACCAACAGTGTAGCGCGCTCCCTTCTTTGCAACCCATTTGCCACGTGCCTCATCGAAAGAGCCAAGGGAGTATTTATCAAGCTCAAAGCTCACAATTTTTGCTTCTCCAGGCTCAAGATATACCTTGGAAAATCCTGCCAATTGTCGAGCCATCGGCTGGAGAAACTTCCCCGGCGGGACTACGTAGACTTGAACAACCTCTTTTCCTTTCACGTTCCCAATGTTCATTACTTTGCACGAGATACGAGCTGGCTCTTTGGTACTATGTCGGAGATCCTCTCCTTTAAGTACTTCAACCTTGAATGAGGAATAGCTTAAACCGAATCCAAATTCGAATAACGGCTTGACAAGGCCAGAGCTGTAGTGTTTGTACCCGACTTTGGTTCCCTCTTCATACCTCACTACATCATTCCCTGAGAAAGGGAAATTCTTGTGGCAAGGAGTATCCTCGAGTGATCTTGGGAATGTGATAGGCAGTTTCCCGCATGGGTTGACGAGACCAAAAATTACGTCTGCAATCGCAAAACCGTTTTCTTGCCCTTGGTACCAAGCTTGAAGGACTGCATCAACATTATCGAGCCAAGGCATGGAGATGGGAGAGCCAGATTGATTGACAACAATTGTTTTTGTTACGGCGGAAATTGCTTCAATCATGGCGTCTTGATCTCCGGGGAGCGCTAGGGTTTCTCTATCGTGTCCCTATAATAATGTCAGCATCCACATTTTTTGAAGGATAGTTCTGTTTTAATACCTCTGATTCCCATTCATCCGTCATTCCAACAACCAGCACTGCAACATCACATCCACGGGCAATATCCTGCGCTTCCTTTATCTTATCCACCCTTATTTCTTCAAGATAGCCTATGCGTACCCCTGCCTGGTTGTCGAAGCAAGTATTATGCTCATTGTTTCGCTTTGGTGGAAAGGCGACACTGTCAACACGGAGCTTGTAAGAAACTCCCGCCTCAAGCCGCAGAGTGGTTTTTTTCTCCTTCGAACCAAAAGTGAAGAAAGCTTCTGATCGATCATTCCATTCCCAGTGATCCAGAACAAGCTGATCATCGATGTACAGCCTCGAGCCTCCAATGTTGCAGAGGGAAAGCTGGTGATTTCCGGCGGTTTTGGGGGTTAGGGTTCCGGTGACACGGAAGGCAAATTGCGTCCCACGGATAGCAGCTGGTTCTTGTCCAAACATCATGATGAATGTTCCCGGGATTGTCCCAGTTTCTAACGGCTTGCCACTAAAATCTTGGTGTTCCTCTGTCCAGTAACTAATTGTAACGCCGGGGGTGACACCATCTTCTGCTACAAGTGTACCATCGGTGATCATTGGGAGAAACTTGTGTAGTGTTGGCCCTTCCGCGTAGAGAACCTCAATATCGGATTCTTTGGCGACATCGCTGATGGCATCAAACGGATTAGACATATGATGCGGATTCAGCGTTGCACTTCCACCTCCACCAGCAGTTGGATTTTTCGCCAATCTTCCAATCACTGCAATCTTCTTTAACCCTGAAGGGTCAAGTGGCAGTGCTCTTTCCTTGTTTTTCAAGAGGACAGTGCCTTCTGCTGCGACCCTTCTTAGCAGTTCCCGGGCTTCTGGTGAGTCCGCTCCTTCTTCGGGCTGCTCATCCGGATTCTCAAGCCTTCCAGATTCTTTGATCATTTCCAAAAGTCTCAAGACAGGGATATCAAGCTCGCTCTCTGCAATCTCTCCTGCCTCAACAGCTGCTAGGAGTCCCCTACGCCTTACGGGAGGGCCTGGCATCTCCAGATCAAGGCCGGCGCGTATGCTCTCAACCACGGAGTTTGTACCTCCAAAATCGGACATAACAATTCCCTTGTAGCCCCATTCTTCACGAAGCACTTTTTTAAGAAGAAACTCATTCATATCGCAATGAACTCCATTTACCTTATTATAGCTTGACATGAGAGCGCGTGGGCTTTCGGCCTCGACAATCATCTGGAATGGGAGGAGATAGGTCTCCCGGAGCGCCTTTTCGGAAATCTGTACATCGACATTGAACCGGCGAGTTTCCTGCTCATTACAAGCATAATGCTTCAACGTCGCAGAAACGCCTGATTTTATAACCATCAGCATCGTACGATCACATGCGCATAGCTTCACTGAATGCTCATACCTCTACTTTGTAGGCCCCTCACATACGCTCCCCCCAGTATCCCCGTCAACCATGGATCCTCTGAGAAAGCCTCGAAGTTCCTCCCCCCCAGCGGCGATCTCTGAATGCATAAGGTTGGCGCCAGTAAGATCTGACAACCCTTTGCAACCGTTTCATCCCCTAGTAGCTGCCCCACCATCTCCACAGCCTCTCTGTCAAACGTTGCAGCGAGAAGTGTGGAACAGGGGATGAACGAGGATTTTGCCCCGTTGACGAACGTTTCGCCGCGAGCACCTGAGGGGCCATCGGTTACCTAATTGGCGTGAGAGTCCGTGGGGAAACAATGCGGAGTGAGAAGGGTCACCTTTATGGAAGGAATCCCAAGACGGGGGATCGCTGCAGTACGCCAGGTGGAGCCCCCTGCAAGAAGAGAGATCTTCTCTTCAAGTGTCAGCTGCGATAATAGAACTCGCATATCGATCGTCATTGTTATTTAAAAAAAAAAAATAAAGACGACAGTTAATTAGAAGGACTGTCTAACAAGGAAGAAGAAAATCTGTCAGGTAAGGAACCTTCGTGTCATCTACATATCGGGGACCTGGCCAGGCGGGGGCTTCTTATACGACATGTGGGGGATGCCTCACTTCCGCCTTTTACATGAAGCCACATATTTGTTTACCCACGGGATGGATCATATCAGTGCCTATATATGAATTAGTTGTTATTGATAGGTTAAATGGGTACGGAATGATGAATGTCCGGATGCCTTCCCAGCCGATCTCGCTGATTTAGAGGTCCGAATTGCATATAATTTTACACAAATGCGCGTCCAGCTAGACTAGATATTCCTAGCCGTCATTTGAGAGACATTGCGACAAATCCGTCGAGCTAGTAGGTAGTGTAGAATCGCACATTTATGCTGGAAGTTTTTATAATGACTTAACAGGCATGTGTGTACATGTGCTAATTTCGACAAACTGCTATTTACTAAGTGGGGTTCATTTACAAAATGAGATTCGTAGGAATCTCTATTACAAGCAAATCATAATGGCTAACTCAGGTCCTGAATTTTGGCCAACCGTTAAAAAAGAAAAGATTCATGGAAAAGAAATTGACAAAAATGAGATCCGAGCTAAAATTTACACGGAAACCTCGGCCACTTCTGGTGAAGCTCTATGCTTCTCATTTGATAGCTGGGAACTTCCGCTTTCCATAATCTCACCAGCGGGCATTTTGAAAGCTGCAAATCATGGTTATTACATGGCAAAAAGTTAAAGGGGTAGAGGTAAACATACTTTTAAATGCCCTAGTAGGGATTCCGTTTCGGAACATGTAATCGATCTCTTCGTAGTTTCTTCCCTTCATTTCAGGGACCATAAAAAAGATGAATGCCAGCACAATCAGCGTGAAGGATCCATAGATGAACCCAACCTTTGGTCCAAGATTTGCCTCATCAGGGTTGATAAGGTATGGGATAGTGAAGGAGATAACAAAGCCAAATATAGTACTGCAGAAGACGGCAATGGCCTGAGTTGAGGCACGATTCACAGATGAGCTGACTTCTGAAGCGACTGTCCACCCGACAGATCCAAGAGAAAGTTGATAGAAGACTGAGAAAATAACCATGAATGAGACAACGACTTTCGGGAAGTGTCCAGTGGTGTAGAGTGGGTTTGTTCCAACTCCACCAATGATGTAAAGGGACAGAAACATGATAGACGTTCCCGCAAGAAGTAGAGTACGACGCCCGAAACGGTCAATGGAGTACCATGAGCACATGTTGGCAACCACCTGTAGGGCGAACATAACAGCTGTGATAGTGAAGGCCTGAGCAGTAGCAATCCCGGAAAGAATGAAGAAGTATGTGGTGTACCCAAAGACGAAAGCTACACCGACCAGTTGCTGCCCGCTGAGAACACCCGCGGCGATAAAGGTACGTCTTAAGTTCGATCCTTTGAAGCAATCCAAAAACTTGACGCTGGAGGCCTTTTGGTTGCGCTCAATCTCAGCCTGGATATCTCTGAAGCGATCCTCGAAATCAATTTTCCCGCCGTGCAATCTCTCCAATGAAACTCTAGCGGCGTCATTTTGGCCCTTCTCAGCGTGCCAGTAGGGAGTTTCGGGAATAAACCAAGTACCGAAGAAAAGCACAAATGGGACACCATATTGGACAATGATAGGAATACGGTAGGACAAGGCATCGGTACGCTTCATGGTGCCTTGCATAACACAAGAGCAGATGAACTGGCCAATAAGGGTGAAGAAGTTGAAAAATGTGAGAGTGATACCACGAAGTTCTACTGGGCAGATCTCGGAGATGTATGTAGGGGCTCCTACAGCATACATGGACATAGCGATGTCTGCATAATGAGTTAGCTGGGGCGTCTAGTTATGATGGCGGTGAGGGTAGTAAGATTTACAGTTGATGAACTTTCCAGCGGCCAGAACTCTCCATTCGGTAGCAAGCTCTTGGGCGAGAATTCCGCATGCTGAGATCACACTACCAATGATGAAGAGGTACCGCCGTCCAAGACTAGCACTTTCGTTAGTTGACTGTAGATCTCTGCATTAGACGTTTCGATGGTTGACTTACCGGTTACCAATAGGACCAGAAACGAAAGCACCAAGAACACCACCTGCTACTACGACACCGTTCCATGTGGATTGATGAATGGCAGGAACGACATAAGTACCGTTATAGTTGTAACCGAAGTGCTGTATAAACATCGGTAACGACAGAAGATAGCCGCTCACAGCTCCATCAAAACCATATGTGATGGCAGCTAGAGAGACATACAGGCCTTAACAGTGTATTAGTAAACTACTAACAGTGAAAAGCGACAGTGCCGTCTGAACGTTGACTTACAGTACGCAACAACCCTCTTATTTTCAAGGGCTACCTGCAATCTGGTTTTGTGCGTTGAAGAAGCTACCGAAACACTCATATTTGCAAGTGTCTTAATTTCAGGATCAATATGAGGGTATAATATGAGTCCAGAGGCCTAGGGCAGTTGTTGAATTGACAGGTCTGGAAAACGTGGCACTCAGATCGGAGTAAGAACCAAGATTCCAATGTTATGGAAGTAAGCAGAGTTTTATACAGCCCCATATCGAACGCCATATGGAGTATTTACTTCACCCTTTTTTAATTTAGGATCACTCATGCTCATGTCCCACCACGGCCATCTCCACTCCCACCACCACCACCACCACCACTACCATCACTACCACCGTTAATACGGGTTAGTCGAGTGCGCGCCATTAATTGCTATCGGTAAATATTAGGCGAGATGTTCCAGAGTGCCCGTTTCGCATGGCTGGCAGGCAGCAGCATGGTGGAACAGTGGGATTGTGGATACAGCCAATGGGGAGGAATTACATGGCGCACAGCCCGTACCGTACCGTACCTACTACACTCTAGCTAGACATTTGTGGAGTAATTCCATACTAGAGGGGGGCGTATAAGGCTTCTTCGGCTACACGGTTCAACCCTAATTAAATTATAGACCCTCGCCAATTCACGTTTGTACTTACCTTCTAAACCTCTCTCAATCACATATTGTTCGAAGAACACAATTTCCCTTCGAAGCTTCCTCACTCTCATGCTCCATAACCCCCCTCCAAGGGTGTGCGTGGCTACCTAGATTACCCACATATATCCTACACATCATTAGAGCTACTCGCGGCCGATGGGCTCGCCACATCATGCTTTCTCTATGGTGTCCAGAGCTCGAGCGCTTTGGCGTCAGCTGCGGCTAAATTCGCTATCTTTTCTTCTCCCCTTCATGGATGCACCATCCATATCCTGTAGCAGAAGAGTTTTAACTATAAACAGAGCTCCTATATGGCTCATCATGCATCAAGATAATTAATTAGAATTGCGTATGTGCTTTATCATCATTTTAAACACCTGTCTCTGAATTATACCTGACTCCAATATTGACGCAAATAACGTATGGGGTCCGAAAACCGTGACTACTAATCCAGATACACCCCTGACAGAAACCCTATTATCTACTCTATTCATCAGGTACAAAAACACCCGTAATCCAGGTTGCCACTGGCTCGAGGAATCCCGGATAATAATTCCCGTTGGTTGCCTCCTCAAATGATTGTCCCATGGCAAAATAATTGCGTCTCTACTGATTTGCTCGCATCTTGTGGTTGTTCTCTACCGACTAAGCCGAAAAGCTACCAGCCCCTGCCATAACTTTCTGGATAACCCAGAGAGTAGCTGAACACCACTACCGAGGATCAGGTCAAGGGGGGCTCTCCGAGGTATATCCCTGGCAGACCACGGTTTACCCTTACTGCAGATGCATACCCCTGTCTACTTTATTACTATTCTTGCTTGCTTTCAGTACTGTACGAGGGATCCAATCGGGCAAAGGCCGGTTCTTAATTAATAAACAAACCTCAATTGTGAAAGAATTCTTCCTGCATTTATCACCCATGGGAGGCACATTCCTGATCCAATCACCTTTCTATTATGATACAAATAAGGCGCTCTGGGCTTAAATAAGTTTCTCCGGGATTCCCCTAGCTACCTGTGGCTGGCCAGAAAAGAGATAATCTTTTTCCTTCGTAGAAGAGGAGCGTTTTTCGGCATAGTGATCTGAGTCGTTTTGACAGCGATCCTCCACAAAATAAATCCCTTTTGGAAGATCTTTAACTCAATACTGATGGATGAACTGAAACACGAGCGACAGCATAAAGAAAGTAGTGTTTTGGCTTCCCCGCCCCAATCCTTGTGAGGGTTGATCCAGAAATACACAATACTGATACGTGCCGTTATTAGGGGCTGAGCCTTATCGTGGGGTGTGTTGAGTATGGCGTTTACTCCTCAAAGATAGAGAGTTCGATCCATAAGAGTCGATGCCTCCTAAATGTTGATATCCAAAATAGGTAAGTATCATTTTGAGTCCCAATCTCATAAAAATACATGTAGCTGTACGGGAGATGCGTTTATCTGTTGAATGAATGAATCCGAGGGCCAAGATTGAAGACATCCCCAGGAAGTAATAAGAAGAGGGGATTATAGAGCTAGTTATATACCAATGAAGAACCAGAATGCCCCCCTTCCTATTAATTGTGATATATACCATCTTCTGGTATGCTGATATTGGCTGAAGCAGCTGAAATCTGGGGGTTCTCTGCGTAATCAATTACAAATAAATAAAAAGACCGAATGAAGAAGCAAAGTCGCGGTCTCGCCACTTTTTGTTTGCGTGATTTTTATCCTCACAATGTATCACTTCCCCCCCCCCCCCCATATTCTTCACTCGAGTTCCCAATTGCAATCGCGACCATTGCCAAGCCAGCCACCCACCCCAGAACCAAATTCAGGGCCTCTAGTTACCAAATTTGCAAAACGTTTCCCCCAGGTTTCCTCGGGCCACCCACTCGCCTCCGACTTACCCGATGAGAAGGAGCTCGAGGGGAATTATTCAAGGGAGTACCTGCATTGATAGAGAGTCAATATATCTGCCGTCTTTTTTTCGGCAAGGGCATGGTCAAATATCGGTGTTTGCTGGCCCGTCTGGCATTAATCTCTGCGCTGCAGGTGTCAGAACTATGCTGGGAATTGTGGCTAGACCTCATCTGGAGTCCGTACAGTAGCGCAGAGAAAAGAGATGGAGATGTGTGAAAGTTGAATTGCAAGGGAGATGAGTTCAAGTAAGGGTTGCAATGTGAACATTATCTCGGCATTGGGGGCCAGGCCAGCTCTACCGGGAAATGGCCGGGAGAAAGTCGTCAGGTACAGCAACCCCCAGAGGTCATCTCTGCTCTAGTATGTCTTGCAGGTTGAGTGTATTGTCTTGGGTTGGAGGAATGTCTTGGTGAAATTCTTAGCACTGTGGTCATGGTTCATGTCGCAGTTCTTCGAATAGTGCAACATTACACCTCTGCTCATTGACGGCGAGACAAAATACAAAAAAGGACATCCCATTAATTCATGTTCCCATTTCCCGGTAACTAGCTGCGTAGATGAATGCAAAGGAATGCATGCCGCCCACACTCGCCAAAAACTAAATTCCGATTGGGCCAAAGCTGAAAAAAAAAATAAGTAAAAGTAGGTACCACTACAGAAATAACAAACCTGGAAGAATAAAAAGGATAAGTAACGTTTCTTCTACCTCCCTAGTTATAGCCCCCACCGTACATACTACATACTCCAGGCTTTATCTCTCTATCCGGGTCTCCTGAGCATGAGGAGACGGAAAAAAAGGAAACAAGAACCCAAAAAAATTCAAATCAGACAGCACCTAACTATACCTAGTTCATGACCGCCGGCCATAATTACTAAGTGGCCGCATATATCCAACATTGACGTCCATTCGAATACAAGAAGTACACGTCCCCCCATCCACTTCTACAATAGTCAAGTGGGGCCTTGCTTCGAGGGTCGTGATCAACAGATTTATCCACTGCTTTCAGAACACTCCGGAGGTTGCATGGTCATCTTTTAACTTTGCTGCACAACATCATGTCGGTTACTACACATCACTTGGTATGTCTTCGCTTATCTCCTTGACATACAATATCATTATAGCTCTTGTTAATACTCAGTATTTTTTTACAGATTGGCTGGTGGATATCACTTGGGATTGTGGGTATATTTGTCGGTTTGCGACTATGGGTTCGCTCTCGGCGTGATAACAGTTGGGGCAAAGATGATTGGGTAAGTCACTCTGCATTACTATCACGATAATTCAAACAGATGCTAATAAAAAATTGGCAGTTTTCTATTGCCACAATGATCATGCTGGTGGTTCAACTTATCGTGACATCGCTCATGATGCTCGAGTTCGACGCCCCCGACTGGGGCACCAATCTTGCCGGAATCTCACGGTTCATGAAATACTCGTATGTAGGCTCCACGCTCTACCTCATAATTCTGTGGATGATCAAAGCCCAGCTGCTGGTCTTCTACCATCGCCTCATGGAAAATCTGGGGAAGCTGCAGCTCCTCATCAATATTTCTGCTGGATTGGTATTCGTCATGGGGCTCATTGCGATCTTGATAAATGCGCTGCATTGCCAGCCAATCTCAAGACAGTGGAATCCAGACCCGACTCAGCAGTGCCCGGATCAGACCAATAATCCGGTATTCACATTTGTGGTGACAGTGAACATCCTGACGGATGTCATGAGTGGGTTTTCCTAAAGATTGAAACGGTTTTTTAGGGGAAAATATACTAATAGTGAACTTTAGTCATGCTCCTCCCTTTCCCAATTCTCCGGAACCTTCATCAACCCATGAAAGTCAAACTTGGCCTCGTTGGCGTCTTCCTTCTCGGTCTCGTTGTCATCATTGTGTCCATAATCCGTGTTGTCACTATCTTAAACACAACTGATATCTTCCTGTAAACACCTTGAACATATCCGCTCTAGAAGCACAAAACTAACATATTGCAGAATTTCAAATCTCAGCTATGTCGAGACATACGTTGCAATGATTATCTCCGCCCTCCCCACCGTAAGCATCACCCTATACAAAGCCCTCTCCTCAGCCTCCCACTAACCGGCAACCTAGCTCCGAGTTCTCTTTCTCGGCCACCGTGGGCGCGCCTATGGATCCTCCTACAGCAACTCCGGCCCAACAGGTACTCCTTCACGCCTTACCAATGACAAACCACATACATTGCGAAGTGGTCAGATGCAGTCACGTGTCACAGGTCACTCTGACGCCGACTCCTTTGGCAGCGATATTGAACTTGCAAACGTGGATGGCAAAAGTCCCCCGGGTAATGACGACGACGGCGCCATCCGGAAGACCACGGAGATCACGGTCCAGACGAGGCCTATGGGTACTAGAGATCGGGAGAGCGAGGGAAGTGAGAATAGCGGGTTTGTGGGCTGGAATGGGAACGGAGCTAGTCCAAGGAGGAATTAGCATTAAACTAAGACATGTCGCGGACAATTGGACTGGCTCTGGTTTTTCCCGCTTGATAGTCGTGGGGAGATGGGTGGTAATCATTGTATATCTATTACATGCCCGTTTTGGGGGTGTGCTCTATTCGGTTTTCTTTTGGTGATAGGGCTGTATTTTAATTAGAGTTTATGACTCTTTTGTTTGTATGATAGTTTACTTTCTTTTGTAAGTTTGGCACTTGAGTACCCATATATAGCGGATGCAGACATCCAACGATCATGAATAAAATAAACTCTATGATAATCACATAACTGCCTAGAAATTTGAAGATAGAGTATTACTGTAACTGTGCCTTACATACAAGCCTGTGAAATCTATGAACTAGATAGTGTTTCTCAACATCCGATCTACCATGCAAGCTACCCCGCGACTCACAAAGTACATGCATCATGATCCTGTTGATTCAATACGCTCAAGACCTCTCTTCCTCTCTAAGCTACATCTATTTCTTATACTATAGATATAGTATACCGGCTCAGATAGACATATTCTATGAGTAGAGTCTAGTTCTCAACGCCCGGAGCTCCCGATGCCCGGCAAGAATACTTCAAGAGAGAATCATCTACTCACATGATTAAAATCACACCATCCGGTCTCGACTAATTCTCACAAGTCAAACAAGCTTTGTCCAAGTAACGCCTTTCCCACTCTTGGCTGTCCCCGTAAACTAACGTTTTCCCAGCTAGTTATCAGGATAATCCCTCTTCATGACATAATTGACCATCACGACGCCATGAGCGAGAGTAGCCAAGTGTTGTTGCGCTGTCTCACTATGATAGTCTACTAGATGTATGTATTTCTATCTTGAACATGTCTCGGAACTTGTGAGCACTCTAAATGCGCCAATCGTCGTACGTCTCCCATGTCTTATCACTGACAAATGCGGACTAGCCCCTCGTCTCCTAAAACAACCTACTGCACTACCCATCACTCCCGAGGCTCGTTCGCGATTATTCTTGCACTACACACCTTCTAATATTCTTGCACTGCACACAACTTGCCCTACCCTAGGTATTCTTCTAGAGTATATGGCAGCACTTCGATCATCACTCTACTGGCTAATACCTCTTCAACTAGCAGCTTTAGTAGAGCAGTTGTACCTACGATCGCCCCTCCCCATACCCCTAAAGGATAGCTTTCTTCGCTGGTTCACTTGATTATTTCGTGAAAACACGTGGTCCTAGATACATTCTACCCTCTCTGCGTTAGAATATGTTTATGATTCTCTCGAGCTTCGCCTGATTCTCAGATCTGCAGCCGTAGGCGGAAAATTCGGCAATGCGTAAGGATCAGGGCAGGAGTGCAAGAGAATTTTTGCGTTGCAGAGTATTCCAAAACTCTTCTCTGGAGAAGGGGAGGGCAGAGAGTGAATTGCACCATATATCACTCCACAAACTCAAAAGAAGCTTAGACGCGCACGGAGCTTTCCACCTCACGAGTGCGCGCACACCAAGATATCAAGTGAGTGAACAATCGAGTGAGCTGTTATGACGCGTAGAACAGTCACCACACTCTGTTCTTTTTTTTTTTTTTTTTTTTTTTTTTTTTTATTTCTCAGAAGATGTCGCCGTATCGAGATATTCTATAGTAAGGAGAGCTCGGGTAGGAAAATATCAGCCTCTACCCGGCCCGATCCAGAAGAAGTCCAACCGCATCGAAGCGAGCAAAATACCTGCAATGAAAGTTCTTTCCCGCCCTTTGAGTTTACGATGCACATGCCGGGTTCGTCTAGAGTAGGTTCGATCATGAACCTGCAAGAATTTTATTTCTAGAGTAGGGTTAAGATTCACTTGTTCTAGACATGCACTACGTACTCTACTCGTAAATTCATGACGTTTCTGAACACGACTGCTATTGCGTACCATACAAAAAAGCGTCAAATCCACCTTTTTGTATGTCATGCAATATTATTGGTCGTGTTCGGAAAACGCTATGAGATTACGGATTATGGATATCTTGAAAATGCCGTTATCTTTTTATTTTTCTTTTTATTCTTTTATTTTTTATTTTTTTCATTTTTTTTTTTTTTTTTTTTTTTTTTTTTTTTTTTTTTACTTACGTGCATTTGATTTGTGCTGATCTCGGTTGCATCGATATTGGAAGTCAGACCCCACGAGCACTGCTCAGGCCCTTCGTCCTAATGAGCAACTTATTCAACATACACTCTACATCTACATACATCTAAGTGCTGACTTTAACCCCTAATTCTTGCATCTAATCAACCCCCCCCCCCCCCTCAGCGAATGGTTTCTTGTCCCAAATGGACCCAGGGAAAGCAAGCTAACTTTTTGATGGTTCGATGATTCGATGGCCCCCATGGATCACAGCAACCTTATTTCTTTTGTTCTGGAGTTTTCACCGATCATCAGCTTTTGTAGCTGAGCAGAATAGCGCATCACAGTGGCTGGCTGTTAGCGTGCTCTTGGCTAACGTGTATTTGTGGACTGATTACTCACCTCACCTGGCCAGTGCACCAGCAGCTATGATTCGACTCTTGGAGGTTTTCCAGAACCACAGCGCAAGGCAAACTTACCACGCAGGGTAATTTCTTAATTTCTGTAATGGAAACGTGAGATATATTATCATTATTTTATTATTTTCCAAACCACCATGCAACGGGCATGTTTGCGATCTACCGAAACGGAAGAATCTGTTTTCGATCCAGCTTTTGCCGCGCATTGGCTGGGCCAGGACCGGCTAAGCTTTGTATTTTAACCGCGACTTTACCCCATTTCACATATCGCTCATTTCATTATCAGAGATTGATCTTATCAGCGGCTGTTTGTAGCCAATGAGATATCTTGGCAAACGCCAAATTTGGGCTAGACGGGCGGACAAGAGTAATCGGCACATAAGCTTTTGTGCGACGCGCGGGCTACGGCAAGCCCCATTAAATATGAAGTCGAGACCTGTTGATATGATATCTGCGCCGGTGAGACACATTGGCACTGCATCATTGTAATATTAGAGTAGTGAAAGGAGTGGTCACCCAAAGGTCGGCACTCTATGGCGCCGGCTGCCAAATTTGGCACAGAAAGGTAAAAACGGGTTCAATTTAGGTGTAGCATTGCCGGCCGAGAGTCAATTACTTTTTGCACGTACCGCAATATCTGAGAAGATTCGTTACGAGACAATAGGAATATTGAGCACTAGAACTTGTATTCTGACGTACAAAGGCTACCTCTACTCTAGTTAGCCTATACCCCTGTTCCTGTTGTCTTGCAACGAATCTTCTGAGATGTTGGGGATATTGGGGTACTCTGTAAATCATGGAGTAGAGATGTGGAACCCCTTTACACATGGTTACGTACGTTACGTTACTTTGTGTAAAAAAAAAAAAAAAAAAAATGTTTCTGCGACATGCCAGAAAAGGGGATACTGATGGTAGAGCGCCCTAATTTGAAAACCCTAGATTGAGGGGAATCCTAGTTCCAGAACCCTCGACGACGCTGTATTTATGCCACATTCTCGTGGCTTTTATCGAATACGGCACAAGTTGAACCCGAAATCTTGGTACCGAAGCCTCGAGGACGCATGGCGCTTATATTCCGTGTGGTTCTGTGAGACAGCATGAACAGAGGTTTCAGAGCGATGTCTCTTCTCATCTCTATGTCCATCTGAGAGGCCGGTTCGAGTGCGTGGCTGCGAATGCAGTGAGACTCGGAAGGTAGCGAGTGAGTGAGTACAAAAGACCAAAATGGTCCAAATGGTTGAGACAAATCATGTTTGAACAGAGAGACATCACCATCAGCGGCGTACAGCATTTCATTCCGTGCGCAAAGGAGGAGAAGAAGGAGGAGGCGTAATAACAGTTGGCATTGTAATCATTGTGAATCTCAGCTTCAGCTGCGCTCTATCTGGTTAAATCTGTTCTGTGGCTGACTTCACCATTTCTACAAATGTTGCGGGGGAGTCATTCTAGAACACCGCCCAGGAAAATTAAGTGCTCGCGTGATTTATGCCTGAGATTGGGCTGCGCAGCGCAGGGTACTTGTCGAGACATGATACGGTGAAAGAAAACGGCAGTGAGTGTTATACAGACTGGACGAGGTCGGTCTTGAACTACCGAGTTGACTGGAGGTCAAAGACCGTTAGAAAAGATGTTTGAGGCGCTCGCGCATATTAGATGGACGGTTTGAACTATGAAGAAAAGAAATTGAGATGAACTCATTGTCGCAAGATCGTGTGGTATTGAGTATCACAACATGAACTAGAAATCAAATGAGATACTGTGTTTTCTAGCTGTGCACTGATAGAAGATTGATGGATCTGTATATACGCACTTTCCGTACCGTACGGCTTGTTCGGAACGGTAGTCCCTCGACCTCCATAACTCATCTGGGATATCTGTCTGTCTCTTTGGGCCGGGGATATTCACGAACGGACCAGTGCATCAGTAATTAATTCAAAGAGCTGTAAGGAGGCGTTAGCCTTAAGCGTACAGAATGGCGCTCTGCGTGTGTACATACAAAAATGGAATTGGAGGAAGTTATTGAGCCGTAAATAAGGGTTTTGAGTATACGAATGTAGGTCGAGGTCTGAGAAGGAAGGCGCAGTGAATATAAGGTTTAAGAAGATCTACGTGGTATATGTTACTCGTTGATCGGGGATGTCTAATAGAAAGAGGTAAATTAGAGAAGACTTAATCATGATAAAAGAAAAAAAGAAAAAGAAAAAAAGAGAAGACTTAATCATGAGTTGTCACTCGGGAATCGTGGTTATAAATATAGAAATGAGACTTTCTTTTTTTTTCCTTTTATTCATATAGGAATTAGTCCTTTTTTGGTTTGTTTTTATTTATTATGGGAATGCTATAGAAACAAGTCTTTTGGAGGTATAATTGTTTGGGGCGCAATGAATCCTCAGTAGTCTCCATGTTTGTGATTTTCTCTCTCATTGAAGGTTATAACATATCTACAAAGAAACAAGACCCGTACTCCGATCATCGACATGCAGCCGGCCATAACTCCAAATATCCGAACTTGAAAAGAAAAAGAATGTCCTAAAAACTCCTGTACGCCAATAACCAATCTACCCAGGGATCTCCCAAACATTTAGATCTACATCCCCTGATCAACACTCCACACCATCGTCCCGCCCAAACACCTCTTGCTTGCGAATGCTGTCTTCATGTCTAGTGTCTCCGCATCGTCATGTAACACTAGTTGGTTGCCGTTATACACTGTCTGCTTCACCAGCGCATCTATCACATTCGTGAGCATTGGCTTCCCTTTATTTTATTGTTGAGTGTGTAAACATACCTTCAAGCAATACACTCTTCGCCTTGCCCCCGGCCACTAATCTTGAAATCTCAAGATTAGTAAGTGACCCCGCGGCCTTCGAACATGCGCCTGCAGTCCCTTTCGCAACATACGGGCATCCGGCCTCGACACAGCTTGGGTTCATCTGGTATGTCATTCCATAGAGCGCAAACCCTAAGTTGATCTTCTCCGGCTTGATCCCCGCGTGCCAGAGAGGTACTAATTTCGCATCTGTCTCTGTGATATTCGTGTGCGAGAGTGCCTGCGCGTCTGGTTTAGGTGCATCCTGAAACAGATATCTTCAGTCAGCAAATCTATAAACTGTTAAATAATGGGGGGATACATACCACGGGTGTGTGGTAATCATAGGACATGAAGTTGAAGAAATCCACGTAGGGCTCCATGCCCTTGACATCCATATCCTTGAGCGCAATATAATCCGTCACTAGCACAGAGCTCAGCCCATACTTTTTTCCGAAGGCTGCTCGGAGCTCCTTTATGAGAAGGACCTGGTTCTTTGTGTCTGCTGGTGTTCCGCCGCGGACAGGGTCGCAGGGCCATTCCCAGTCGAGATCGGCGCCTTGAAAGCCATAGGTGTCCATGAATCTAATGAGGTTTTTGATCCAGATTGCACGGGATGCGGCGGTGGCGCTCATGGTGGCCCAGTTGGATTTGGTGGGTTGGTCGGCATTCTAGAATTAAGACGTCAGTGGACTGGAATGGTGACATATGGAAAGATATCAGTCAAGAAGGCGCTTACATTGAATAAACCGCCACCGATTGCAATCCATGTTTGCAATGTGGGGCTCTTGAGCGCTGTAAAGCTCTTATATATCTTCTCATCCCCCGCTCGCTGGGGATAGAAATCAAATTTCTCGGCATCGAACAGGGCGAATGCAAAGTTGATGTGTGTCAGGCCTTTAGTACTCATACTCTCTGGCTTCTTTGCATCACAGCCCCTCTCGTATGCACTAACATTTTAAACTGTAATTAGACTTTACCTCCGACTGTACCCATTATTTCTCTTCTAAAACACGCTTGGATCGAAAAATGGGCACTTACTACGACAAATAATATCCCACCTTCCTCGCCTGAGCACTGGCCCCCGAGCAAGTCGGGGTCTCTACCTTTCCGCAACTCCCATAATCCTTCTGACACGGCGCTGCCGGATCAGGACTCCCACAGAAATCATTTCCAGTGCCGCAATTGCCATACGCCGAGCAGCAAGTGCCCAGCGGACATGATTTCTTCCCCGGAGAGTCCTTCCCACATTCCGCAACTTCTTGCTGTCGGCGCAAGTTTGACTTTGGCGGATTTATAGGCAGTTTCAGTGGTGCTACGGGTGGTTTTGGCGGCGTTTCGGGTTGTTTTGGCGGCGGTGCTGGCGGGCTCACTGGCGGCTTTGGGGCTAGGGTTGCGGCCATGATTGGGACTTGCCCGCCCTTCATGACTGCCCCCGCCACTTGGACTGGCGGGGTTTTTGTAGGGGTGGCGATGACAAAGACGGTTTTTGTGACCTTTGTAGTGGTCGTGGATGAATACTGGGGTGCAGCCGCTACGGAACTTGCCAGAAGTAGGAAGAGCAGGGGTAATGGGGTTAGCTGCATTATATTGGGGGTAATGATCGTTAATTCGGTTCTTATTGCAACGTTCCAGAGTTTTCAATATTATTCAACAATATGGGGGATCTATAAGTGATGAGTATAGGATTCTACAAGAGTTATATATGCTATAGTCTTTGTGCTCTATTATCTAGTCTTCTTCTAGGCGTACCATTGGTATTATCATCTATCCAACATCGGTGAATAGCAAAGCTGGCGGCGTACGTCTAATGACTCCATACCCTGACCGAGTTTAAAGGCCTTGAAGCGATTTTGTATGTACGATAGCTTCTACGGGTCCCAGGGGGCATTCCCACTTGCTATTGTGCGTTCCCATTTGCCCAGATCACATGGGTTGTTTATAGTTATCAGAGCCGGTCGGCGTCCCTCTACTCTACTGCGTCATGGGGAAAAGAGGAGTAGTTGAAGGGGTTGAAACAAAGTATATTATTGGCTTGGCAAAGTGGGATGCATACCGGATTCTCACTCGGTGATAGCCACGGCCAAGGATTGGTTGTGCGCCACATACGTGCAGGACGCCTCGGGAGGTGAACGCCGAAAATGGGCGGTGCGTTTGGGTATACAATATGCTTTGTTTCCTGGCGTGTGCTGGTTAGATAAGATTTGGGGAATTGGGGCGGTTGTGGATTTCACGTCGGTGGTAAAGGCTCCAAGTATGAATAGAGAGGGTCAAAGGCAAATCTACCAAATCTGCATCCATAATCACAGTCCTTTTGAATTTTAAAGCCACCGTTCTCAGATTCAGTCGCATGATTCAATATCGATATAGGATAACCTTCGCTGAGAAGGTTTTCGGTGTTTTCGGTTCAAGTCGAACATGCGCCACATTCCAGAACCCACTGTAACTAGCGAGTGGTATTTTGCACCGTTTCGTCACCCAGGTAAATGCTTTGGAGAGGGCGACAAACTTTATTGTATCTGGAGCACTAAACGAGGCCCTGAGAATGAGGCTCTGGTAGGTGTATGGTTGCATAACAAGTTCTTTCCAAGGCACAGAGCATTGTTGTGGGAAGGACTACACATCGCAGTCTGTTTATAACACCACGAGATCTCGAGAATGAGTATGAGTGATTTTACAAGGCTAGGTTCTCACTGGTGTTTTAGAAAAACTGTGTAACTCCGGGGTAACCGTTCGAAACGTTGCACAAGACGTAGTGGGTCATTTGTGTTTGCTTGGCCATGTCCTGGGTAGAGAGAGGTTTGGTTAAGATTACGTATTGGGCGCTGTGTGACCCTTGATTTTATTTAGGTCTTTGTTTTTTCTCAAGGTAGGAATGAATGGTCAAGAGTCAATCTTTCATTATCGTTGATTAATCAAGGCAAACATGGCAAATATTGACCTGTCAAGTTAGGCGAGCTAGTGGATCAATGATTCAAGTGCCAAGCTTACACTTACAATCGGCCTGACAAGCCAATTCATAGCTATAGATCCTGTAAAACAAAAGGCTGCGTTTATTCTAGAAATTTGAGACTGTCGATATCGATTAACTGAATCACTTTGGATCACGCTAGACACTTGATGTCTAGGTGGTGGGTTCGAACTATCAAGCTGCAAGGAGAAGACGGACGATGCTGTCACTCTGGGTTGACAGCTTGTCACAATGAGACATGTGCCTCTGTCATTGGGGCAGGTTCGTATCACTTGGATGTACGAGACATTGTAGAATCTCTCTCATGCATTAGCGTGTCCTACCCAGGAATTGATTGGCAGAAACAGAGCAGCAACTTGGGGATTTTATAGCACCTCTAAGTATTCCAGGGGCTGGTACAACACAGCGAACTGCTTACCCTCACCCAAAATCGAGATCACATGATATATATGCATGAGAGAGATTCTCCAATGTCTCATACATCCAAGTGATAACGTATGCATCCAGCTTTATTCTACGTGGGTACGAGCCAATCAAACAAATCACTCGAAAATAAATAAGGAATCACTAATTATCACTCGCCTGTTTCAAATTCTTATATTTTATGAAACACAGTCTGTGCGCGATGATATACTTAGAACAATTTGCCAAGAAATCAAACCCAGAAAAGAACAAATGAGATACACTAGCCCAAGACAAAGTTAGGAAAATCCTTCTGTTTTTGTTACGTCCTCCGATATTCTAATAAGTGCAAGAGTCCTAATTATTAACTCTTCTATCCTATCCTCTCTGTGAGTATTTTGCCAAGGAACCTGTCACTTGGGCTTACGGATTTAATTCCATCTGTCTCAAAAACTTCGAAATCTGGATTTGCACTTCCAGCACTTCCATTCAAGAAAACACAATCTAGAGAATATAGTCGCAGAAACTTTCTTTTTTTTAAAATTAGGTGTAGTTTGGATGCATGGAGTTTATCTCCGGACTCTGGTTATAGCTCCATGCTTAGGACCTCCATCCTAATTACCTTAACAAGATATAGTTCATCGAAATCGGGTGACTTCTCAGAGCTTTCAGCGCCTGAAGGACCAGTAAAGTCATGGCACCCTAGGAGAGAGGACCCACGTGCCATTCGCCAGGTGTTTGTGGCATCGATGGCGGTACTATCCCGGGAAAACAGGTAACCCCATTTTTCGGCGAAGACCTCGGTCAATTCATAACTGGAGGGGTCGTATGAGTGCGTTCCCCAGAGCCGTAGTCCACAGCGCTCGATACCTTGACAAAATTCTACTTGATTGATGGCACTGGGCGTATCGCGTATGATCTCGAGGATGGTGGTGCGGAATGCCGGGAATGGGATAAGGTCGATGTAAGGATGATGTGGAACCGATATTTGGAGGTCTACAGGAGCCAAATAGGGAGTGTGTTCTCTCAAGGTGTTGATCCTCTCCCGAAGTTGACGGTCGAGGATACCGTCGGCCCTTACAAATGGTGAAATGCTTGATTTATCGATCAACATACTTGGTGTGATTCCCACCAGGGGCATGTGGAGGTCGATTGCGTTTTTGATGATAAGCATGTGTCTCTTGTAAAACTCAACTTCGTTGTATTGAGGTCTTGTAGCTTCTAACCAACACTGGGCTGACATAATGCGTTCTGGGGAGAAAGATGGTTTAGGCATAAACTGCCGTCCGATGATGCAAGCCAATGGAAAATTAGGCTCGAGTTCCCACGGGACGTTTGCATAGGTTTCTTCGTCGTAATAAAAACCACCGTCGTTTACGAGGCGTTGCTCGTATTCCGGACAGAGAGGAAACTCTGGGCGATTCAGAATTCTCTCTTCGGCCTCTTTATCCTCTCTGATGAGGAGCTCAATCTTTTCGGCGCCTTTCTTGCGCTTCTCACCTACGGTTATATAGTTAGCTTAATAGTTGCCTTAGAGGTTGCCCTAGATGAAAGCGGGGTGGTCTTACGGAAGGCTGCTTGGGACTTGCGATTCTGGGCCCTTCTTCGCTCGGCGGCGTTGCCAATTCTTACTATTTGGCACGGCTGCTCGTCTTCACCTATTGTTTTTGGAGATGCTGAGACGCTTTCTGAACTGGAAGATCCTGGGGTGGGATAGTTCGACATTGGCATTACTGTGCGTAGAATCGGGTTGATTATGGCTTTAATCACTTTGAGTCCGTAGAGGATGTATATCAAGCCTTTCGAGGAAAAAAAGAAAGAAAACGTGATGTAAGGAAAGATATAGGAGGGCTAAGTAGAATGTTTGATATTTCCTAGAACGTTGTCTATACGTGTGTAGGTCAAAGAAACGGGTGCTTGATTATAATGTTTTGTTATAAACCAAAGCTGTAATGACTGTAGATTAGTGTTTAAGAGATTGTTTGCCGATGCTGAAGAGTTGGTTATTAAAAGCAGATGGGGAGGGTGATAGTCTTTTATACAATCCATAGATTCTATAGCTACTGTACAGCCTTGCTAAACATTTGGATTAGTCGAAAGGTTCATTACATATCATGAGCTACGTGTGTACAACGTAGTTTACCTTGTGCAAGTGCTGTCGAGAGAATGATACTGGTCCATCTCCCTGCCAAAGAAGGTACCAGGAGATGTTACACTGAACACTGAGTCCAATAGTCTCACAGATGAAACTCGAGCACGAGATGCAAGAAAACAAGTGCAAAAGAATTTATATGCAGAAATATGATGCATTTGCAGGGGTGTGCGGTTGTGAACTATGTGTTCCTAGGATTAGGTCGAGAAAGCCGTTGAATTTGTTCTACGTTGTCCCTACACGTACACAAACTTTTCTTTATTCTGAGGTGTCCATTGATATTGACTTATTTCCCCATACCGCGATACCCGATCATCTCACTAGTATCATTCGTTTGAATAAAGTACGCTTATAGACCTGGGTGAATATTATATTGGGACGTATCTAGCAAAAGAATTGTACTCGACTCCCAGGAATTACACTTTTGGAGTATATTATTAGGAGCCCTATGAGAAAAAAAGGCATGTTGGCTATGGCTAAAGATGGTATCTCGAAAAATCTTTTGCAAGAGCTGTGTCTCATATTACAGCTAAACCACACCGTTTCTACCAGAGGAAACGGCTTCTCCGGTGGGTTACTTGATGTTTTCCTGGCTCCAGGCCTAGGGCTTACGTTTCCAGTATTGCATGAAATTCAGCGGCTCAGTAGGAAACAACCCAAAACAAGTAAGAGTCTATCTTCCAAGGAAATTAGTTTGAGAATTTTATGCTAGTACTAAGTAACTGTTTCGCATAACTCTATATCTCCCCTGATTCAGTTTCCCGCCTTGTGTTCTGGAGGTCTCTAGGGTCTTATTGGTTACAACTTGTGGGCGAGTTCAGCATCACGAGTATTTGTAGCCGTTGTAGAAGTCTCCAAATACAAGTCCAGCCCTGTAGTTGATCAAAGCTGAATATTCCAACATATATAGTAGCGGAGATTCCATTGGTTACCTCGACCTCACCGGGTGTCTTAGATTTAAGACATGTCTCATGTGAATAAGACATTAATGATGATACATACAGCTTGGGCGCCTGCCAATGATTGAGGTACCAGAAGTATTCAAGCGAACGATTCCCTAGAGGTATCAGGACACACAATAACCACGGCATCTACTAATTGCCTTAGGGCAACCGACACTAAGATTAATATACGGCAGCACACGAGCTGGTACCTCATGTCAGGTAAACTTGGTAAGTTTCTACCACGAAAATTCACTGCCCTGATTGCAATCAACAGCTGCCAATCGTCCAAATGAAGGACCATAACTATTCTCTTCTATAGAAGCGGGACGACACTAGCTGAGCTCCTCAATTTGGCTCAAGCTTTTCATTACAATGGCAACGTTCCAATTGGCTAATTGTTTCTGATCCATGTCAATAGTTGGGCCATTATTTGTGCTTGTCACTCCCGCGTGTGCTGAACAAGAGACCTCACGCACACTCTCAGAACCCCACACGTTCCTACATAGGAACCTGGCTGAAGATCATGCATAAATCAATCCCTAAAATTCTCGATTAGCTAGTAGCTAGCTACGGGGAATTGCGAAGACTCAGCGGGGACCTGAAGTACGTGTCTGTATGATATGCTGCATATACATGCAGGCAGCGACCAGTAAAACGGGTTTATGGTGGGGTCAATTGAGCTATTGTCTGCTGTTCTAAATTTAAAACTATATATCTCACAAGGAGAAAAAGCCACAAAAGTCAGGGCAGGGAGAACCCGCGTATCGCCTCACATGTTGCGTCACTGATGACTGTCTTGGCAGGATGTCTAAGCCCGCGCTTGCGCGCTAGTAAGTCCAACGAAAGCCATCGCAACCCCAAGCGAGTTGATCTTTAGACCTCCTCCCACGTTTATATGGGTAGAAGGAAACTTCTTTTCTGCATAACACTTTTCTTCTACCAGTCACGATCTGTATGCTTTGCAGTTGCCCTAGGATGGGTGCGGAACTTTCTTGGTACTAATCTCCTGCACTGTATCTTGTCGAGGTTAAAGTATCCCATCTAGAACTTGCTAGAGGAGCTTCAAAAGAATCTTACCAACTACCAGCCTTGTGCGAACATCAGATCCACTTTATGAAACGTGAAGATATCTGAATATGCTGAACGGCCTAGGTTCAGAAGAATCAACGCGCTAATCACTCGGGCATATCGGCAGGAAGGTTTCAAAACCTGGTTGCCTAGCTAGCTGGCCGTTCGCCAGGAACCGAATCTCTAAAAGTGCACTTTTACGGAAGCTCTAAATACTTTTTGGAATCCAATCCAAGCTACAGGCGCTCGCCTGCAATTCCTCTTTTCCATTGGTAGGAACCTTAGGTGTTGAGGTCCTTCGGTAAATTTGAGGGAGGGGAAGTGGGGGGGTGGGGAGTCCCGAGAGTCCGGACCGTTGGGCGCCATAGAACGTGGCGGGTAATTTGGACCCCACTCTGGGTTGAAGGTCTTCACAAATTCACAGATTTATCATTACATTATTGAGCAGCTTTAAAAAAGGTTCGGGGCTTGAGGAGACGGAAAAAAAAAAAAAGCAGCCGTATAACCCACCTCACAGCATTATTGGGGACAATAGCTAAGGTTTCTACCGTATCTACAGATTAAGAACCATACTTCGACCTGGGAATAAGATTTCGACCCCGTTTTTTGGTACGATCGATCTAGCGTCACCCGTTTCAACTTTCCCTGCATTCACTTTTCCTGCACAACGCCTTTTTTGCACTTATTCAGATGATAGGTCCGCTTAATAGAATAATCCTTGGCGCGCACATTTTCGGGCCAGCCCTAGGTATGTGCATGTTGAATAGCGGCTATTACAAATAACTGCGCAATATAATCAACGTTGTGCCCCTATCTAGAACATTGACTGGAATCTAACGGAACGCCTACAGTTACGCCTTGCATTTCGTGAGGATCTCGACTTCTTCGCACATTAACGGGGTGCGGTGCTGTCTGAAGGCTCGGCATCCATATGTGCGTGGATGATTGTGCATATACCCGACCCGCCGTTATGTTTCAGCACACAACAAGCTGGAAGCCGGAGGCGACAGGCACGGAAGGCTCAGAGTCCGATCCGAACTTTTGATAGATTCATTCAAGGGCCAAAGATTTTCTATCCATTCAATTAGGTCACGAGATATAATTTGGATCGTTACATAATCTAGAAAGTCCTTAACACCAAAAATGCCATCCAGGTGTAATATGTTTTTTTTTTCTATTATACCAAGTGGTCCAAGTTTTATTTAGTTGGCGTGTTTCTCATGTTCACCAAAAAAAAATAGGGCGGACTGGTATGTCGAGTCAGAATGAATAGGCTACTATAATTGCAATGCAAAAATAAATATTCCGACGCCTGATTACCTCAACTAATCTTAGAAAGGGATTTTCTAACATCTTTGGTCAAGTAATATTTGGTGTTACATCCGATATAATTGTCCGTAAAATTCAATAAAAAGGGATTTTGGGCGGATCAGATCGAGAACGCCTGTAATCGAAAGTATCGAGCATGTGCGTTTAGGCAATATATTCTCTCTGCGGGATTGATGGGAAAGATCCCATATATAATATATGACCCTATGAAAGTTACAGGTAGATCAATCACTGTGGCCTTTAACATGTCACGCAAACGTTTTTACATCTAGTGGCACCCAGGTTTAGCAATCAGAAAATACCAAGTCTCGCTATAAAACCTCAGTGGGTCGGCAAAGAAAATCACTCTACAAATAAGAAACCCAGCACGTATTCCAATGTTTTATTACGTCCAGATATAGAAATTACTTGTAAAATAACTCATCAATAAGAAATTTAACCCAGGAAATACTCAAAGCACATGTTCAGTGTTCCAAAATTTGAAATAAAATTCTTCGGATTCTGTGGTACAATGTCTCAAGGTTTTAAAGGTTCTGGTTCCCCCCATACTGATTCATCCAATGAATTGTTTACATGGTATGTCGATACATCCACCCCCCCTTTCCGGTTATAATTCAATAGGAGTCATATATGAAAGTATATCGCCTTAAACTCTTGATAATCAGATGCAATATCGTAGGTTGCAACCTCATCTCAATTTTCAGCCTATAATGCTTCTCCCAAAACCACAATCTTACTACTATTACCAAATCCAAACGTTATCTTTCAAGTAAAATCATACTCTTCAAGACTCATGCCAGCCTTATCGCCGTTCGCATCTCAAAAGCTGAAGCTGTCAATATATATGCTAAGCTATCAAACGAATGTTATTTACGCGGTGTGCGGTCGTTGTTGGGATAAGCCTTTATGTAGGTACGCAACTATTGGGAGTCTTTAGAGCCTTATAGGGGATACGTATTTATAGGCTGATAATTAGATATGATCGAGCCCTATTCTGTTAAGTTTGGTCATATGACTCCTATACGGATAACGCAGGTCAGCCTTAGTGAGAGTTCCTAAAAGCACAGTGCGGTTCAGCAAGCAAGGCGTAACTGGACTTAGACCTCTACTGCCTGGTGCTAGTAATCGCCGATCTAGCAGCCAATGATAACTACATTCAATATCAAAATCAGAGCCCTTAGCTGCATGGCGAAAAGATAATGGTTGGGATGAGCTGGTGTAGTACTCATGTGTGGGGACCCTTGAAGCCTAATGAGATGGCGTATTCATGGATAGAAAATTGAATTATGTTCTTTCGAGTCCTGTCCTCTGACTTCTATACCGATAACGCATCTCAGCCCCAATGGGAATTCTGGGGGTTCCTAGGGAAGGGTTGCGGATCAGTAAGAGGAGAGTTGATTTGAACCTCACTATCTTATATTAGCAATATCGCTGATCTAATAGCTAATACTGACTGCCTTCAGTGTCAAAACTGCGTTCGGGCTGATCAATATCATTTATAAGCTGAAACCAAATATAGGCAACAAAAATTACTGAGACCTGAAAGCTGGTAGCAAAGCGTTATATGTAAAAAGCGTAACTCTTATATATATCGCCGCTAATTCGTGTCTCCCGAAAAAATACGGTGGTTATTTCGATCCGGGGTAACATGTGCCCGCCGCGCTGCAGGCATATGCACCGAATATCACTCGCAAATCGTTACCCTTAAGCAAAACATCCCTGATCGAGGCAATTTGCAATTACTCCGCCCCTATCATGGTTAAATAATAGTTCATCTACACAGAAACTAACGATGTACTACTAATTGTGCTTCCAGCCCTTGTTTCAATGACATGCTTGAGCGCCTTTTTCTTATCTTCTTTCAATTCATTACGGAATGCTAGAGTGCAGGTGTCAAAATATGGATCAGCACCTCTGCCTATCATTGCGTAAGACAAAGTGTACATATAGGGAATAATCTTGGTAGACGTCGGTGCTGATTTATCATTCGGCTCACTATTAATGCGCGATTACTGGGAAGTGCTGATCTGTTGTATGTCATCACTGAAGATGGAGGGGCAAGCCACGCTAATTTGTGCCCTATGGGCTAAGCAAGTGCAACATTGTGAGGCGGCAAATCGAGCGCAAAGCCTCAACGACTATAGGTAAGCATAACGCTCAATTGCATGCTGCTGAACATTACCGCTGGACTGCTGTCAGCTTATTACCCTGATGCGCGCGTGGTGGCTCATGAATGCATAGGACAGTGTAGTTTTCAAAGCTGCGTAGCGATATATGTACTGCCATCGTCGGAATTGATGCTTTTTTTATGTTAGTTCAGACAGTATCTCTGGTTATCTTCTACGTAGGTATTTAATATCCATAATAAAATATATATATCAAATTGGAAGTAGATCAAGTTAAAAGTCCACAGAGAGAAAATAAGTTGTGAGAATCCTTATCAGTGGGGATACGTCGTGGAGGGCTTGGCGGGAGTGTACGCCACCCCTAACCCTGTACCTCCCCGCTCATTATTGGCATGCCCGCTACCCACCTTGGCATGACCGAAGCGGTTAGGGTTAGGGTTTACAATTTTCTTCGTGAAACTGCATCAAACAGCCTTGCCGATCAAAGAAATAGAGTATCTTAGCCCCCATATTTCTACCATATTTCTAGTGCAGAAGCCACGTGAGCCGCACGATTTTACGTGGAAGAAATATGGCCGAATAATAGATTATAGGGATGGACCAAAATGTTTTATTATTGTTGTTTTTAATGGTTATTTATATGAGAATTCAATCAAATGCCGTCGCTTGGGATCTCAAAGGTCAAGTTTATAAAGTAATCGCGTTTAGAAACGTGAACATTGTATCGGTAGATAGGAGGAGGTAGGTGGTGAGTGATGACGTTTAAACCGCACGTAGCGATATAGTATCACGAAAAGGATATTGATAACAGATACAGCAAAAGAATGAAGAAGTATATCTTAATGAAAACGGTATATAGGTTACAATTCAAGGATATGAACCTAAAGGACAGTATTCCGTTACAGACCCGCATTTAATCCCATACATCACGCCTCGAATTCAATTTAATACCAAAGGCCAGACCACTAAGGGTCCCATCTCATTCTTCTACTCTTCCAGGCTTGGACCATCCCCACCGGTAAACTCCCAGGCCTCACCACCTCAAGTCCGCCCCATTTTGAAATCATCCCTTCACCAAAACATGCAACAACCCACTGCCAATATACAGTCATATCATTCCAATCAACATGCTTTGACTCGGACTCGGGCTCATCAGTGCTCCAATTGTATCCACCTCGGCCACCTCGGGCACGACGCCCGCGACCTCGACCACCCCGGAAAACCCCCCTCGTGGATGTACTCACTGCGTCTTCGGAACTTGCACGCTTGATTCCCAATACCCCGTCCTCGTTCGACACTCTTTTTAAGGCTGCTTCGATCTCCACAGTTGTCTCAACTCGGCAGTCCAACGGCTCCCCGAGCAGATCTTTGTAGATGTCCCCCCAATAATCATAAGTAGTCTCACGGTATTTGGTGTACTCCTCGAATGACATGAACTCCACAATGGGGCTGGATGGGATCGGTATCCTTCCCAGGTCCTCCCAATGCGTCTTTATCTTTCCCTCCTCCCACTCAATCTTGGCATGTGGATACCCTGCCTCATCTTTCTCTATTGCCTTCCGAAAAGCGTTTTCGGGCTCAGAAATGATATGCTCTCGAAGGATGTACAGTGGGATAAACGGATTCTTCACTTCAAGCCCTCCCATAGAGAGAGGCCAATAGTACCAACCATCCGGAATGTCGCGGACCGAGAACCTTTCTTCAATCATGGTTGCAAGATATGCAGTTACAGATCCATTGTGCTGCGGAAAGAGTTGACAATGAATATTCTTCAGGGCCTTGACTACCATATCAATGTGCTTCTTTCCGTAGCAGTTCGCAGGTGTCCCGAAATTGGTGGTGAAATATGAAGATACGTATTTATTGTACACCTGCACCCAGGCAAAGACTGAATTGTTGCAAGCCTGAAGCTGGTATCGAAGCTCGGCGGTATGGGTGTCAATCTGTTCCTGGTCGATCACAAAATCGCCGGAGGGCTCAAATTTCAAGAAGCCATGCTTGATAGGTCCTCTAGGAAGATCTGGATGTAGGGGCTGTCCAACAGAGGCGGACCCTGTCTTCTGATTATTGAACTCTAAACCTAATAGCCCGGCAATCTTTTGCATCTCTTTCCAGGCAGTGGCACAGCGTTCCGGATCACTGTCCCACAGCCATAGGTCATCAAATTGGCGGTATAGAAACAACCCATTAGCCCGCTGATTGACAGCAAAGTCCATGCAGAACAGAAGCATCTCGCCAAGGCAATCACTTAAACTATGAGCCATGGGGACACCACGCCTCCGAACCTTAGGGAGTTCCCCACCAGTAAGCTTAAGCGGAGACGCGAGAAACCTTTCAAAGAACCTCAGCCATGTTCCGGTTACACCAAAGAACTTGAGAACCGTGAGGAGAGATGAATGTGAAAGGCTTGAGCCAAACGAGAACAGGTCCGAGGCAACTACGGTAAAGGTGCCGTGTAAAGTTTTGTTTAGGATACATTCAGTGGCCATGATGCGAAGTATTGTTTGCTTAATAGACAGAGGAGTAGGCTGAGGCCGAAGGCCATTGGTGTCTACAACGTCCGAGTCATATGTAGGACCACCGCTGGTCTCCATCGATTCTGGTAGTTGTCCGAGAAAGAAATCCTCCGTCTGTTGCTTGGATCTGAGAGTGGAGATATTATTAGTACACAACCCGTGAGAATCCATTGACTCTCCAAGGAATATTGCACGTCTTCGTGTGTCGACCTTTGGTATCGGTGCTAGTGACGGTTTCCAAACACGCTGATTATTGGTTATCTGGCGGAATGATTGTTTAAATTGGATAGACCATTTTATCCCCAGGTAATGCAAGAAAAGTGCCTGTAAAAGCTCCTCCTCCATAAAATTTCGATATTTTCCATTCAGATACCTTCTCATCTCTATTGATACACCGCTCGCAGGCCAGGACCAAGATGATAATGATGACAGATGCATATTCAAGACATCTGCAACCTCCTTGAGGACTACCTTGTTGAGCATAAACTCGTTAAGGGTGGAGCGTTTTTCGTTCGAGAGTAAATCCTTCGATAGTAAGGACTTTATGGTCCATTCCAGCTCCTCCACGGTAAACTTGGAGTTGAGAAGTACCACCCCAAACGCCGCGATGCTCTCCCTTACCCGTTCGAGTTCGTTCTTGGAATCTTTAGTCAATGAAAAGAGCTCCTCGAGATATGCTTCGATAGCTACAGGATCGGTTTCATTCGGAGTCACGACGTAGGCCTCAAACTTTGCCCGTTCCTCATACAATCCCTTCCTCGCTACCTTTTCAGGGCTTTTTTCGGGGGGAGCATCTTCTTTCACCCCCCCATCTACTTTCTTAGACTTACCATTTTCGTTAGACTGACTTCCGACCCACTCGGTCAGAAGCTTTCCGAAGAGCTCTGCATACTGGAACTTGACCGCCTCCATTTCGAGATTTTTGGCCAATTTACCCTCCCACCCCCTCAGACTAGAATCCCCAATACTAGGATCACCCCCCGCCTGTTGAAGGAAATACTCGATATTGGTGAGGTAGGGAGATTTGGCGCTCGCGCTCGACTCAATTGAGGGGTCGGAGCTGTGCCAAGACTTCAAGGCATTGAGGAGTAGGTGGACCTTTTCGCGGGGATCAGTGGAAGCAGCAACCGATGACAGCACCTTTTCTCTGTGAGTGGTAAAATCGGCATGCTGCTTCGAAAGGACTTCGAGCTTGGTGGTGGTGATTGAGTGGAGAGTTTCGGTGAAGGTGGAAGCCATAGTGATTGATGATGGGAGGATGAAGAAGAAGAAACCAGAAGGGGTTCTCTAAACGTCTTTAAATACCATTTGAACACACGATAACATTGCATGGTGGGTTGTTTTTGTTTCGTGAATAGGTAATACATGCATCGAATAGGTCATTGATTCCTGCGCCGCCCATATACAGTTGGGAGTCACCTTGCTCGACTCCCGCGGTGGAGCCCCAACGATCTACTCCCCATTTCACAACGTTTTCAAACACGGCCGCTATTGCATGCCATACAAAGAGGTAGTCTTGGCGGGTTTTTGTGTATATGCAATATCAGTCATGTTCGAAAACGTTGTGAAATGAAGAGTACTCCATTGAGCCTAAGTTTTTGAGCTTTGGCCCTCTGGTTTGCATGAGTCACTTTTAAACAACTCTTGGATGTTTAGATTAATGCCCGGTGAGGTCAAGGAAGTGAACCATGAATCATGAATAGTGCAGCGGTTTACCAAAGAAAGTTAAAGAGGGGTGGGATTATCCAGAGACTACATGTAGTAACTACCCTTGTGCCCAATTAGTAGACTTGAACAACTATCCTTGGCAAGTAGCCCCCACTCAAAGCAAGGTCTTGGCGAATATCCTTACGTTACAATGACATGTATCTTATAATTTAGCAGACCAGCAGACCAGCAGTACCGGAATGACTCGTATTTTCGTGGACGCGGCCAATATTGCATACCATATAAGAATACTCCAAGCTCATGACTTTTGGTGTATGCAATAGTGGCCCAGTTCAAAAACGTCAGGAAAATACGAGTGGGCCATACATGTAGGTACTTGGCTGCCGCGATTAGAACCAGCGACTAAATTTGTATGGAGTGGCGCTGATCTCTCATACAAATAATATTCTTTGCAGAGTAAAGATATCTATCCATAAAGTGTTCATTATTTGTGCAAGGCCTTCAATGGAGGGGCCTTTGCACCCCTTCGCCCCCACCCCATCCACCTATTCCCCCCGAAATCAATTCGCCTCTATACAGAGTCTGGTAGGATTAATGCGAAAATCAGCGCTAAATGAGTGGGTTTTCTGGTCCGTGCTCCACCCAACAATTCTTTTAAGGGCCAATGGGACTATCGGGTCAAGGAAAGCTCACTTTCGCAATAATTCTACCGGAAACTGTAATTGTGGGTGGGCCTTCGGTTCCGTCCTCCAGTAAGGACACAAGCCAGGTAACATTCCGATAGATTAGAGACTTGACGCGAATGAAGCCAGCTCTATATTCTGATTATCTGATTGGCTGGTGATGTGATTGGCACCAATCAGGTTTTCGGAAAATGGAGCTGGCTCCATTTGCGCAAAGTCTCTATTATCTATAAGAAAACAGATGTATCATAGATCTAACTGTATAGGCTGACCAAATCAAGCTTGCGGTATCTCCCCGACTCCCCAATTCCACACCTGAATCCCTCATGACGATAGCTCCTAAGTAGGGGGAACCAACTCACTGAACTTTGAATGATCTCGAAGAAGTATGGGTTCGGGCATCCGGTAGAGACAGTAGCTCGGTGCAGAGAGCGAATTACACGACTGCGAAGCTAGACGAATGCTTCTCGGGCGTTATAGATTGATGCTCAAAACTAAATATACCCTTGAACAAAAGGCGAATGTCATAGCCATTTTTAAAGCTATAGTCCTAGCCTATTAGAAAGAGCTCCTTATGCTATTTAGACGTTGTAGAGTAATTCATAGGCCACTTCAACAAGCATCTATGGACGGCTTCTCCGGCTATTTCCACTTATTGGCTTGGTTTGTACGCAAAGGAAGGTCAATTTCAGCTGTTAAGACCGATAAGCTACGAAATGTAGCCTCTAATTGTTCTGAGTAATACCTCGGGGAATTCTAGGTTATTCTGGTGCTGGGATAGGAATTTATATATATCCACAAGCATTCTCAACGCATCGAGATGTGTAGGCAGCTTGAGTGACTCATAATAACCAAGACCATCCGATATGTCTACTATAAGATTCAGTAGCAGCTACTAGTGTCTACGTCCCTGAATAGCGGGCCATAAACACACAATTAGTTAGACGTCTTCCCGGGCCATTCGGACACCCCCCTCACTCGGACAGTTAACGTAGGAAAGAAAGGATCATCGTTTTAAGTAGCTTCAGTACCTCCTTTCAACCAATCATGATTGACTGTCCGAGTGAGGGGGTACCCGAGTGGCTATGGAGGTCGTCTATCCCTTAGCCTGTCAGCAAAATGCTGACCCCCTAGGAAGAAGCAAATTTTGTGTGGATTTACTAACAGATCCTGTTATCTCCCTTATCAAATAGTAGATCTCCCATAAAAATTTAATTCCTTTATTATAGGGGGGTCAGCATTGACAGCTTAAGGGATACCGTCAGTTCTCAAAAGAACAGCCCGGGTTCAAAGGTCGGATCTAAGCCGTCTGATTGGTTGCTTTGCGGCTTGCCACCACCTATTGCTCGAGACTTAACGGTACCACAACATCCCCGCTGATCAACCCCATTAAAATACCAATCTAGTAAGGATATAATTCGTATAATAGAGAATTTGCGTAAACGGAGCCAACTCCATTTTCCGGTAACATGATTGGTGCCGATACCCACCACTTACCAATCAGATAACCAGAATATAGAACCAGCTCCATTTGCGCAAAGTCTCTAATAGCAGGGTACGATTGGCAAGGACTACTACCTACAAGAAATGGTCTCAAATAGGCGCTGAACAATCGGAGAACGATTACTAGCGACTCAAAACCTAATTCCGGAGGTGGATAATTATTCTTGAGAATCTGTTCATTGAATTACCGTTGATGGCCCAAAGTGCTGTTAACGACCTAGTTCCTGTTCTATTTAAATGCCATGTTGCACTTTACCCGGTAAACCACAAATATTTTTGCACTTCTAGCTTCTTCTCACCCCACAATCTAGACAGGGTCAAGTGAAATTCAACCCCACTGATTTGAGTTCATCTTATCATGAGCTCCATCCTCAATTTTTAAGTAGTACTTGAAGAAACCCCCATCATATAGTGGAGATACCATCACGTTTTCTTGGCCTCCTCTCTCTCCTACAGCGCTAGGAATTTATCATCATCTTAAGTATTTTATTATGACTTCCCCGCTATTTCTGAAGAACTATGACCGCTTATGGACTCACTCCTAAAGTTCGGAGCCCCAAGTCGCCGGAGAAAAGAGCGATGCCCTATGCACGGTAAGGCTTCTTGCCCTGCCAGAGCGAAGAAGAATACTGCCAAGACCGTTCTTGGCAATATCCCAAGCTCTAGGCGCATATTGGGGATGGGCGGAATGTGTAATACATCAAGAACAGGGAAGATTTGGAGTCTATTGCATCGACTGCTGTTACTGTTTTGCTAATTGGTGAGCTTTAGGCAATTCCATTTTTCTCTCTGATTCAACAACTTCAGACAATAGACAATAGACGCAGTAAGTATTTGTACTACCTATGTATTGTACTTGCATGAGATATTACTTTCGGCCTTCCTAAACTGACTGTATTGTAGTTTTTAGGCTTCATATATCTTTCCCCCACCCCAAGCATTCTTTAGACAGGAATAGAACCGCCCTGGAGGCTTTTGCGCTGTTTGTGGTTTCGTGGCATGCGGGCCATACGACGGTCATATGATATTTATGACGCCTATAATTAGGAGGTTATAAGGTTACTTTTGTCAAATACTCATTAAACATGGTTCTATTCCAGTTATATTTTAAGGAGAAAGATGTCTAACCGTGATAGCTAGTAGTTCTTTGACCGTTAAATATTTCGGCATAGACATGCAACTGGCGCCTGATTTCACTCACAGGACCCAAGGTTCGCACTGCAAAAATGGGGGCGGTACTGTCACCCCGTAGTGAGAATATGGTTGATCTGCAGGTTGAACCTTTCACACGATCAATCTTAGCCAAGGTTTCCATGACGCCAAGTGCGGGATCCTTGTTATTCCTTAGTCTGTCAGTAAAATGCTGACCCCAAATTCTCCGGACCCTGGTGCTCTTCATCTTTCGAGACATGAATAGGTGGTGCAGAGAAAAGCCTACTGGACAATAAATGTTTGAGGCGAGGGCAAATTCTCCTTGGCATTATAGGAGCATGGCTGAAGCTCTCAGTGTTTTCCGCCGTGATTTGTCTTGAGGAGCTATAAAAGCTTCAATGTTTAAAAGAAAACATAGCGGTTTGAGGCGAGAAATAGCTACATGCCGTTTAATGCAGTTAGGTATTTTTCTCCCAGCTGCAAAGCCCTATCCAGCTACTGAAGCTAAAAGGCTCAATACGATATCCTCATGATGATGAAGTCTCAAAGACGTTAGCATCATGCAATTGTATTTCCGGCTTGGCTCAGCACCAAGGGCATACGAACAAGACCAACGCATGCTGCCAGATTCCAAGACACCATGCGAAGAGCAAACGGGAGAACCAAATACCTGGATCATTTAGTGGCGAATTCCCCAACCACATGTCGCCTAATGGTGGTTGCGTAAGATTCGGGATCACATCGAACCATGATACCGTATTCAATATTTATTCCTTTTCGTCATAAATGAGTTTATTCTGGGCATGCAGAGCAGGGGAAATACCCAGGCTGTTGTTGTTGTAACAGAATGTTTTCGTCGATGCCAATTTCCATTTTTCTCCTCCCGAAAAATGAAATATGTACGTATGGCGAATTATGAGCGACAGGGATCTACCAAAATACTCTAATAGTCGGTTGGTTAATTTTATTACCTCTTATGGTTTCTCGGGACGCAGATCAAGAAGCATGACGAGGTAAGAAAAGCTTAACACAAGTCGTATTTCTCTACTTTTCTGCGCACCTGTTTAGACTCACCCGTGAAACGTACTGACATAGCAACATGTATGTTTGTGAAGCCTTATGCGTTATTTTCTCGGTCCATTTAGATACTCAAACCGATATAAATATTGATATTGATTGATAGACCGGATAGGAGACCCTGATAAGCAATTGACAGAAGTGCAGATCAATGGTTGATACGAAATGTCGTACCAACCGTTACTAAATAAGCGAAACATCAACGCCAGGATAAGGACCCCGCATGCACCCGCATGCAGCAAAAGGTGCTGGTTTACGCTTATCCACGTCTCCGCAGCCTGCCCGCGTGCACACCAATTGTGGCAGATGTAGTGAACGAAAAACTCTGCTCAAAGAACAGATACGAACGAAAGAAAGTCAATGTTGACAATCCGTTGTCCCCTTATGGAAAGGACGATTCCTCGGGCCAATGGTAACTCGTGCCACTAATATGCAGGATCCTCTAATGTGCAGCATGGAGACATAAATAGATACATGGAGGACAGTTGTGAACCCCATACGAATCCAGACTACCACCAGACTCGACAAAATATGTAGGTACAACATATGAACCCATCCGGACCACTCCGTCGTCTATCAGTCACGGTCGTTATACTCAGTTGGTCAGTCAACGCAGGTACCTAGTGTAGGCACATCTAACTGACCTGCGGTAGTTTTAGAACGTGGTTTTTCCCATGAGAAGCGGAAGAAGGGAGGTGCGGTTCTGCCCTAAGGTGGCCGCCCTTGCATTGCTGCCAATTTTACCCTGCATGATATATGGGATCAATAAGCGGACTTATTGGCTATTGGCTGAGGAGTTAGCTTGGAATTTCTCAATCGAACAGCAAGACAAAGAGACCAATGATTACAGTAACATTACGTCTACTTACATTCCACTCGATCATGTTCAGCTGATGGCCCCCACTAGCTTGGTCCTTTGCTCCACTGCCCCAGCGAAAGTTGCGGCAGTGATAGTGGCCGTGGTGGCAGTAATTAGGTGGCAGTCGCAGGACATCTTGGATGCAGAATCGAGAACTTGTCCATCCTTAAGCCCAGAAATGGAATGGCCCCACCAACACTCTAGCTTTTGTGTGCATGAACCCGTAATTATTTCCTCCAAGCTACATGTAAATGGACAACAAATTGGTGTGAATTAATAAATCGTGACACACAGAGGGATGAGATGGACTTGCCATTCGGCCACTACAACCTCAGACATGACATGAATCTGAACCTGAATAAGTTTCCTTTTTCTCCCACTTGGGGGTAGTGCGATATTCAGGAACCGCAATGTGAATGGATTGACCGATTCAAGTACACATAAGCTTCTGCTACCTCTGTTGGATATAAAATCCACAGCGATCCCAACTCTTTAAACATCTCTCCCATCAGTAGTCTGATAGCAGCAACTGTCCTTCGTTACAGTCTTTCGTCCCCTTCAGCGTCACTCTAGGACCTATACAGGCTTGGCTTGTCCTATGATTAAGATGGTCTGCTCATTGAGAACATTTGCCGCTTCACTGGTGGCCCTTCTTCCCTTGCTGGGAAATGGAAACGCACAAGTTATCCAGATCACGCCCCGAGAGAGCCCCCCTTACAATCATGATTTTGAGTTCCCACTGCCTATCATGCCTGTTAAGCAGCCATTGACGTATGCAATGCTCCTTTTGAGATTTTCAACCTCCTCACTCACCCCATCAATCATAGCATGAGCTAACGTCTTGGGTTTATACAGCTCTTACACAAACCCTAAGACGGGGGTTCAGGTCGATTTCTACGAGATAAATATCAGAGAGGTTACCAAAAACCTTTTCCCCGACCTCGGTAATGCCACCCTCATTGGCTACGACGGACAAATTCCTGGTCCAACCTTCAGAGTTCCAAAGGGGAGGGAGACCGTCATCAGGTTTGTGAATGAATACTACCGGAAGTCATCTATCCATCTCCACGGCTCATATAGTCGAGCTCGTAAGCTTTCATCAAATATGCATGGGATAAGGAGCGTTACTAACGATGATGCGTTTTAGCGTTTGATGGATGGGCGGAGGACACAATTTCTCCGGGAGAGTATAAGGATTATTATTATCCCAATACACAGGCTGCCAGGACACTATGGTATCATGTAAGCCCTTCGAACCACACATTGTAGCTCAGCATATACTAAACGCCGTTATTGCAGGACCATGCAATGGGGATCACTGCACTCAACGCATATTCAGGTCAGGCCGGCTTTTATATTCTCGAGGACACACCCCTAGAGGAATCACTCGACATTCCCCGTGGTGATTACGACATACCGCTCATGCTCAACTCCAAACGCTACACGTCCACAGGTAACATCACCGACGAGAGTGCAGAGAAAATCAGCAGTTATGGGGATACCCCGTCTGTCAATGGCCAAATACTCCCGCATTTTATTGTTGAGCCGCGGAAGTACCGCTTCCGCGTCCTCAACGCCGCGGCGAGCAGGACATTCAATCTTACTCTGAATGTGGATGAAACAAGAGAGAATAAGAAGTTTCATGTAGTGGGAAGTGATGCAGGGTTTATGTCGAAGCCAGTCGAGACTGAGTCATTGGTCTCTGCTATGGCGGAGAGGTGGGAGGTACTTACTATCAGTTGCATGAGGAATCGCTCGGTGTTTGGTGCTGACAAGGTTGCTATGTAGATTGTTATCGATTTTGCGGGTTTGGCTGGACAAAACGTGACAATGAAGCATAGAAATTGCTTCATTGATACAAATTATGAGGGTTTCGACAAGATCATGCAGTTCCGCGTTGGGAACACCGTCAACTCCGAGGTCGGCAATGGACCGCTCCCGGAAAGACTTGTTGACCTTGACCTCCCTACGCCCAAGACACAGCTTGACCAGAACTTTGTCTTTGGACGAACTGGGGGTCCTGGGCCGACTGGAAAATGGACGATCAATGGCGTCACATTCTCGGATGTCAGAAATCGTATGTCATGTTACTCATAACGGAGGTGTTTTTTGTTGCTAATATGAGAAATGTATGAATAGGGATATTGAGGAACGTCCCGAGGGGAACAACAGAAATGTGGAGGCTCCAGGGTGGTGGGGGTTGGTCGCACCCGGTGCACATCCATCTCGTCGACTTCCAGATCCTGACTCGCCGAAAGGCGACGCAGAACAGCCAGTTTGGGAGGACGGAGGTTACACCGTATGAAGCGGCAGCGCTGAAGGATGTGATTGTGCTGGGGAATAATGAGGCTGTGACTGTGCTTGCGAAGTATGCTGTAAGTTTCCCCCTCAGTTGAGATTCTTTTTGCGGTGGGGGCAAAATTAACGATATAATAGCCTTGGGATGGTGTCTATATGTTCCATTGCCACAATTTGGTGCATGAAGACCACGACATGGTTTGACTCCCAGGGATTCTCTCCTTTTCAATATCTTGAAAACTAATATGAAATACCAGATGGCGGCATTCAACGTCACTGCTCTGTCCGACTTTAACTATCCTGAAACCACACGCTTTATCGATCCAATGGAGCAGCGCTTCCGTGCAAAGCCCTACAACGGCTACTCCGTCACTGATGCCAACAGTGCACTGGAGTTCTTCTCCAGTCTGAATGCATACACAGATGTGGACGAGATCGAAACGGCGCTTGACGACTACTGGGCGGCAAAGACCCCATAAGAAAATGGTAATATTTTATAACTAATGATTTGTATTTTTCGCTTCTGTCTCTATTTTTCCTTTTTCCTTTTTCCTTTGTTTTTTTTCCCTTCCTTGTCGGTTTCAATGCTGGAAGGGAGAGGGGGGTGGGCGGTTCCTTGTATCTAGCTTTGTTTTGCTTTTGGCTTCACGACTCGTTCGGCTTTAGAGATGAGATACCCATCTTTTTCCTTTGTCTGGCTGTGTTCATAAACGAATAATTCAAGACTATAATTCAAGACTATTCTATCCACCAAAAATACTCGTCCTGTTTTGTCTGTCTTGGCGCTCATGAGACAATCCCTGCAGATCACCGCTTCCGGACTGCAGCCAGGAGAGAACCTGCATATTGTTTATGCAGCCACGGGGAGATCATGAGCCTCAACCTTGCTGCTGCATAAGTTCTCGCTACTCCTCCAAAGGCTCCGTCGAGAAAGCCATCTCGAGTCTGTATGTAGGTACAGCCTGTTGTTTACCAGGTGAGAAAAGGTCATGGGAGTTCGTTCGAGCCCTTCCTGACGGGCCAAGGACTGCTGGAATGGGAACATGGCCACTGAAAATATTGCTCAGTGGGGTTCCATCTGATCATCAGAGATGTCAGTGTCAGGATAGGGTGGGTTGGGTACATGTAGTGGGATCGTGGTATCGGGCACTATTATAGCGCCGAGTTATGGCTTATAGCTTGAACTTTTGTGCGCTCAGTTGAGTTCAGTGATATATTCGGCTAAGAGAAACAGGGTTAGGGATGTGTGTGCTCTGACCGGGGTTGGGGAATTGCTCTGGCGCCGCACGGGCTTGGGTGCGGGAACTACTCTACTCTATGTATGTAATGTGGTTGAGGAGGTGGGCGAACCAGTTGCGGAACTATCATTTCCACTGTTCAGTGATGTTGGTTAACGGAGAACTCACTGGATAGATTACAGTCAACATCTACATACCGTCAGTTCTCGAAAGAACAGCCCGGGTTCAGATGTCAAATCTGAGTCGTCTGATTGGTTGCTTTACATCTATTGCCCGGGCTCTTATTTCAAACATACATACCCGAGAGTGGAGGTGAAAAGTGGGGTATATATCAGCTGGCAGGGGTACTCGGGATTGAGTTCAGCATGCATAGAATAGAATACAGCGACGGGGGACAAGATTAGATTCGTTTCTTATGTTCCTTTTTTTTTTGGGGGGGGGGGGAGGTACGATTTTTGTTTCTTCACCTCGACTCGATTGTCGTCATTTGTTTTCATCCAGAGCTGAGTGAGGGAGGAGGGAGGGATGGAATGATAGTACCTACCGTAATTATCCAAGACAAAAACAGTCCAGCCAGGCTGATTGTAAATCCAAGAGCCTCAGCTCAGCGCCTAATTACCACAGGAATCACACCATATATTCCTGTAATTACATCGTAAATCGATCGCGGTTTCATTTCTGTGGAAATGGAAATATGCAGAATGGTCATTGGCCTCGCTGGTGAGGAAAGGGAGACACCTACTACCAAGATAATTGAAAGATGCATTGTGATCTGGCAGCTGGAAGGCAGGGCTTCATTACGGTTCTCGTCACCCCGCAGGAAGATTCCCATGCACTGGAGTAAGTATGTACTCGTAGCTTCCTGGCGTTTTTGAACTGGGCACTATTGCATACACCCAAAATCAGGAGCTTGGCGTATTTTGTATGGTATGCAATATCAGTTGCGTTCAAAAACGTCAGGAAGCTGTGAGTAGAGTACCTACCTACAGTTTCGATCTGGCAAAAATATATATAAACATCCAATTGGAATCGTACCACTAGCCGGGGAAATTCAATACCACGGCCTAGACAACACCGAATGGGATGGCAATAGGTGGTCTAATAAGCTCCTGACAAAGCGCCGACAGATGAAAAAATTTTGCCATATTGCTTTTTTGGTTGCACACGGTACGGTACGCGCCGCGGTGTTTTTTTTTTTTTTTTTTTCTTCGAGGGCACGTGAATTGACGTGATCGTGGCTGTACTCTATTTGTGGGTGGTGGGGGGCAAGGCGAATTGAGGTTACTTGATAAAGGAAGGGGCTGCCGCGCTCTCGCTTTGACGAGATGCGGGGATGAGCTGAAGACTCGACCTAAGAACCGACCGACTGTAATTGACCTGGCTTTTCTTTGTACTTTGTTGGAGCTGAAAAGTTATTAGATTATATCCTGCTGTGGATAGAATAGTTAATTGCGACAATCGAATTGAGAATAGAATAGACAAAAACATCGCAGCAATGGCCGCCCCTTCTTTCGCTAGGTATGGCATCACCACTTTCTTAACCATTGTCAATCTAATCGATTCTAATCATCAATTGAATATAGCTTCTTGGCCTCGCCCACAATCCGCATCATTCTCCCCTCCATCCCCGAAGACAAGACCTACACCATCCACCGCTCTCTCCTTGCCTCTCAAACTGCCCTTCTCAAGTCCCAGCGTACCCGCAATTCCTATATCCTCCTCGATGAGTCAGCCGTCACCGTCCCCACCGTCGAGTATGCCCTCGAGTACCTCTATACCGGCGACTACGTCCTCCCCGCGCAGAAGAGCAACCAGCAGGAAGATGTAGATAAATCCACGCTCCTTGAGACCTCGCGCCCCGCGGCGCATCTCCCACAGAACTCGCCATTGCTTGCGGCGGCGATGTCAGGCGCAATTGGTGTGTGGGGGAAGGCGGCCCCGAGATTCGATGTGGTTGAGAACACGAGCACGTACACTTCAATCTACTTCCCGGCTGAGGACAAGAGGAAGAAGGTGCACATCTTGACCGGGGGCGAGTGCTTCGAGGATGGGAAGAAACAGGCGCAGACACTATTGCCGTCGCCACCGGCGTCGCCCATCTTTCAGACGTACGAGCCCGTGTTGTCGCTGAAAGGGGCGGCAAAAAAGTTGGAGGAGAAGAAGCCAGTGGAAGTCGTGGCATATGATGTGGCGTGCTTGAGGGCGCATATTGCGGTGTGGAGGTTTGCGGAGGCGCCTGGTGTTGGCATCCCAGGGTTGGCAAAGCTTGCGCTGGAGAAGTTGACTGCCCTCTTTGAGGCCACTGAGGGGGACAAGCTGACAAGATTGGTGGAAGAGATGGTGGGAGCTGTGTTTGGCGGTGAGAAGGAAGAGACCGCGCTGAGGACGTTTGTGGTGGGGAAGGTTGTCTGCAGAATTGCAGAGCTGAGCAGGAGGAAGGAGTTCAATGAGTTCATCCGCAGGGGCGGTGAGTTTGTGGTTGATGTTTTGGGAAGTTTAGCTGATGTTAGGGATGGCTGCTAGAGCTATGAGGATGTGATGTCATGACAGGCTGGAGTCCCCTGTTTCCCTGTTTGTCTCACCTTTCGCTTCTTTTCTCAAACTGCTTTTTCTTGTTGGTATTCATTGTAACATAGCAAAAGTTTCCTATGTGTTGTGTTTGGGTTATGCCTCGTTGTAATTCTGCATATATCGATCATAAAAAACCTTTTCGTTTTAGTTATTTCTCTCAGGCCCATTCGTAAACGCCAATTTCGGTTCAGTTCTAAGACTTCTTAGGTCCCCATGAAAAATTCAGGTATGTATGAGTAATGTAATATATGTATGAGTAATGTAATATATGTATGAGCAATGTAATAAGAAGAAACCGTATGAGATATAGCGCTGCATCAGAACGATCACGAGACGGTTGTTGGGATGGGCTCCTTGCCATTCATTGGTGGGTAAGGTATGGGGTAATATGGGACCCAGCCTGGTTTTGTCTCGTCTCATCCTATGAGAAGTGAACATTGTGGAGTCTCAGAATGCCGCAAAGTCTCGAATAAAGAACCCGGGCCCCTCCTAAGAGTTTTGGGCACCTGATTAGGTGACCCAATGTCTTGCAGCTTGTATTTAGTCTAAACCCGGGCACTTCTTCCAAGACCTCGCGGTATTTGCAAAGTTTTGAGAAAGTCTCATGGCTATTCGCCAGATGGTATTTACAATACTGCCCACTTCGACCTGATGTTTTCATGATCAATCAAGTATTGCAATTAGGGCCTAATACATAACGTTACCAGAGCACCTCCCACCACACAAAGTCTATTAGTATTCAGCGCCCTAATGAGCAAGCTCGAGCAAAGATTTCTACTAGTTGCCGTGTTGGTAAAGGTTAATGCTGAGCCGGGTTATGAACCAAGAAGCCTTTAAGTCGGTCTCCTTTGTATGTATAGAAGAATAATTGTGTTTCTACATGTAGTCATATCAGTAATCAATAAACAGCCGTTCTACTTAACAATAGCAGATTTATATTACTGGTAAATAAAAAAGAACAGTATGATCAGAGTATGTCGTTTCTTAGTGTGCTGTTCATGGTTGCTGCCCGAGGCTCGGGGGATTTTCTGCGTATCCAAAAAGAGTGTGGAGTATGATCAAGTCCTAGAGCTTTCAGGAATTGGTTCCAGAATGTCTCGTCCGTTCGGACAAGATTCCCTATTGTCCCGGAATCTCGTCCTCTTGAGATTCTGGGTATCAATTGATCTCCGTGCCTGTCGCTGATCCTTGGCCGCCACCGTCCTGTATCCCTAACCCTGATGTACCCAGCAAAATTTGCGTTCCAGACATCACTTCATGACACCAATCTACTATCCACTAAGCACCTCATGAATAGGACTTTCTCTAACGGTGAGCTCATGGCAATTTTAGGACCTTTCCTGGGGCTCTGCTTTGGGTTATGTTGATGGGGTTTTCCGGAAGCTGACGGTCCTGCAGCGCCTAGGGGCCGCGTGAGGCCTTAGCTTCCTGTACGATTATCTTGATTACCTACTATAGAGTTAGCCTTAAACAGAAGACCCCATGCTTTGTGAGTACTGAGCGGTGGGTACCGTGTGATATGATCTTGTGCGTCGGAGAGAAGAGCGGCGCCCCGCCTTAATGCAGTAGTAAAGCCCATAATCCGAGACCGTACACAACTGAACCCGGCCCTCAGTTGTGGCATCTTGCTGAAGGTGAGGAGTAATTAATCACCCTATAGCAAAGGCACTCACTCCTTTGAATAGTTTGTTTGAGGCCAAGCTTGATGCAGCTTCAGCGGATAGGATAGCTTTCTAGGTGAATGATATTCAAAGTAGCTGCCAGGGGATGTAATTCGAAGACCAATGGTGTTGATTTCGTTGAAATTAGTGCCATAACTGAGTCCTTTGCAGACATATATCCAATCATCAGTTAATCACCATCTATCACTCGAGCCAATACTCACCTATAATCCTGAACTTTTCACATGTGGTACTCACCCAGATAAACACCGTCACTCGTTCGTTTGTTTTTCCAAGCATAAAACTGCATAGATAGATCGACCTCTAACCGCTCAATCCATCTATTGTAATCGCAACCTTCGGCTCACAGTATCCCTGACCCCCCTAGCGACGGCTACCAATAACGTTCAGAAACGGCGAATGCGACCTGCATGTATAAGCGGGATAACTGTGTAATATACATACTTTTGGTTGTTCCCTGTGTTGTAGCGTCGGTTATTTCTCGGGTGTAATCAAGTATGACAAGACCCGATTGGGCTAACCGCAGACAGTTGTGGCAGATATATCATTTCCAGTTTCAGGTCTGTATCATGTGCTCGTGATGAATATGGGTCGATGTAGTGGATTACAAAGGCGATGTGTGGAGAGAAAAGTATTAGAAGAGGAGATGCGTTGTGGTTGAGGACTTGAATGTGGAGAGCTGTGGTGGGGGGTGGGGGTGATGTCTTTTGGTGTGGCCGCGTGATCATATTAGGTTTATTAGGTTTGGAAGAAACGTTGACTCTCCAGACATGCCAGTCTAAGAATACCTAGCCAAGGTACACTCAATGTATGTTGAAGCACCTCTGAGCTCTATACCTGGATGCGTTTTCATGTACAGCACCCCTCGCCAACCGTCTCCACTCAACCCCGTCCCTCATCCATCCACCTGTGATATATCCCACCATCTTCCTGCATGTCAAACCTACATCTCCCCAACATCTCGAGGCAGCGGCTGGATAGGTAATCACGATCCACCATATGTCTACATGCTTGATGACTACACCAATATGTAGTCATAGTAGCTAGTGGGGTAAGCGGATGAACCTATATTAACGCTTGACCTTTCACCTATCCTCGGGCAAATGCATCATCACGCCCAGTTGAATGGAATTTTGGACCGTTTGGACCGATCTGGACCGTAGGTCTGATTCAGGAGGGCATGACCACAACAACGCAATTCACTACTATACAGTCAGATTCCATAGTCCACTGGGACTTAATGAGGGGTTATAACACTAATAATAATAAGTTGCCTACTTCCCTCGAACCTCCAGAGGCTAGTCGCCCAAAAGCTCTCAATTCACTGATCCACAGTACCACCAGCGAACAAACATGCAAAGTTTCCTACTGGAAATCTTTTCTGGCGAATGAGAATAAGAAACAATCACCTGTACTTTCAACTCGCTCAATCTTCCCCCCTCATTGCCAGCAAAACGTCCAGTCAAAGTGAGATTGTATGCTGCATCTACATTCTTTGCCGTTGATCTTTCATGATCTGACGGGGTTGTATGCCATGCGCATACGAGTATTTAAGTTTCTCAAGATCCTTATTATCTCTAACGCATACGCAGGAACCTATGCGTGTTGATCAGAGGCATGAAGGAACTCCGATCTTCATCAGAGAATAGACAGATCCAGAATCGTCCGGAACAAAGGATACTAAACTTATGACAGTTGTATCAATCAAACCCCTCGACTGCGTGGGTGATTAAACTGTAAACTCTTCCTAGACAATTATTCAGTTATTCAGAATATTGACTATCGGCTATCGGGCAGAGAAACTTCAATAAAATTGTGAGCAGAGCCCCCCCCCCCCTCTCCTTCCCCCAGATAGTAGCTTCAAGACTACAGGTTAACCATCGCCCATCGATCATCAGATATCACCAACCATCTACAACCCAAACTCAAGTCAGACCTCCCTCATCTCAAACCGCCATAAATGCACATAGAAAGACACCATTGCAATTGATCCTAGGAATATTGATATGCATGTGCATTGGTATTTCTTGGTTCTGCCTTGCACATTACGTGCATACGTATATATGAGACAAACGGCAATTATCTATATCAAAAGGGACAACAGATACAAAGATACGCACGCTACTAGTTAAAATACAGACCATTCCGTAACGAAGAAATAGAGGAATCCACAAAAGAAACAGAGAAATCGCAAACCTGGACCAGAACACCCCCCCCCCCCCAACACCCACATTTTACCCAAGGATCCCCTCTGATCACCACGACCACCCGCTCGCAAACAACCCCGCGTCTGCAACACTCCCGCCGTATCCGCCGCCACCTGCCCATGAACCCCCATCCCACTCACCACTCCCACCAATCTGATGCATCATCTCGAATACCCGCAACCCATCCATATTCATACATTCTGCAACCGCGTCGGGTGACATAAACATCCCATGGTGATTCTGATCTCCCTGTATCGGGGCTTGGGGCGGTGGCATCATCTCATATCCCTGCATCGACTGCTGTTGCATATGTTGCTGCGGAATAGGATAAGTCTCATGCGCATGCACGATATTCGCTAGACTTGCCGGAAGGCTTTGGGGCGGCGCGTATGGTGGTGTCCAGGTACTGGCCTCCGTCTTCACCCTTTTGCTGGTCTCGCGCTCGCGCGCAAGATCGGCATTGCAAAGGTCTATGGTGGCCTTTGCAAGAGAATCAAAGACGTCACGGCAGCCCTGAGCGGCCGAGCACCGGTCTATCATGGAGGAGAGGATATCAACTGTGGACTGGGCATGCCATTGGATCTGGTCAATTGCAGCCCGGCGGCGGACCTCGGGACAGTGCCAGATAGAGCAGAGGTATGATGTACTAGCCATGAAGAGATTGTGGCAGGATAGCCAGGTATAGTTGATGCAGTTCACGCCGTGGAGACGGCGGTATAGACGAATAATCTTCTCGCCACTATCGAATATATTCTCAAAGGCGGAGATGCTAGGCTGAGGTACTGCTGGGCAAAGCCCGTATAGCAAGAGCCGTGTCTGCTCGTAGTTGAGGTCAATGAAGTCCAGATTATACCCACAATTTGTGTCTTCGCTTGACTTTGGCACTGAGATACACCATTCGCGCAGTCGCTCTTCCACGTCTTTGCGCCACTCGTCGACGTTGGCAAAACGCCGTGGCAGCGAGGAACTGCTCTGATACAGCACCTGCTGGATCTCTGACTGGATGCGCCTGATCCGGAAAATATGGGTGAAGATTGCCCTGCAGCTACGTTTGCCATTGATCCGTGCTGGGACGCCTTCCCCTTGATCAGACCACCCCTCCAGTTCCTCCGCTGGCAACGGCGTGCGAATTGCGTCGTCGGCCACGCCAAATGGCCGCCCCAGATATAGCCCCAATTGACGGTCAAGGGCATATGTGGACCACCAGAGACGCCGCCGCTCGTCAATCATGAGCGGGTCCATTGTCCTTTCGGCTCTTTGAGTGTTCTCTTGGTGTAGACCGAGATCAATCGCAAGTCGAAGGGCAGCGCCAAGGACATACCAAACTCCGGGCGCCGCTGGGCGCATAATTGAATACAAGGCAAGGAGGAGAATTCCCTTGAGCCCATCAAGTTTGTTGTTGGTGTGTGAGAGTGAGCTGAAGAGCGCATCCGTATGCATCATCGCCGAGGCGTGATATCTCTCTGGGAGATTATCGTTCGCAGTGTTCATGGCAGCTGCAATAGCATACACCATAAACAGGAAATAAAGATCTGCATTATGCTGGTTTTCTCTCTCTGCTGCATCACCGTGGAGGTCCAGGCTGGTAATGCCACCGGTGTGTTGTTCTATATATGCGTAGGCACGCTGAAAGATGCGTGAGAAGCTCGGACGGTGCAGAATGGGCGACTGCGGGTTTGCAAGATTAAAGTAAATGTCGAGATACCGCTCTCCAATATGTCTAGGCGGAAACGGCTCTGGGCTGACACGCTGGCGGGGATTGGGTGTTGCGGAGTCGGCGACTGTAGTAGTGCTCTCGGTGGTGGCGTTTGGGGAGATTGAGGGCGCTGATTTGATGGACGATGTTGCACTGTTTGATGGCTGCGACTGCGGATTGTTGTCTCGGTCTCTCACGGCTGCAAACATCAGACGGGCAAAGCTGTGGTTGGCCGGCCATAGGTCAGTATATCATTGTTCGGACGAAAGGTGTGTGTGGACATCTGCTGGTGGGGAAATGATATCTCCAAATATCACACTATCAAACACCAGGACCACCTACGATATTCCAGAGCTTCCCCCTACAAATCCTGGCGAGCTGGTGCCTTGGACACTGACCAGACCGACCTGGCTCACCAGGTTCTCTATGTCTGGCCTCAAGTGCAAAGCCTTTTCCTCCAAGACTGCTGTCCCCGTTTGCATCATCATGTTCCCATCTCCGACGCTTCCCCTCGCACTCCCTAGCCCAGTACCCCTCCCACTCTCACTCCTCCTCCGTCTCTCTTCCTCACCTCCGTCCTCTCCAGCACTTAACTTTCTCTTTCCCAGTCCTGAACCACTCCCCTCGTCTATCAGCCCCAGCTCCCCCTCCAAGAACTTGACCCTTTTCTCCAGCCAATCCACATAACTCCGCGGAACTTCACGTCCGGTGGCAGCATCAATACCCACGCACTCAACCCCCGCCTTGGCGCATGATGTACATGATGGGAATAGCTGGTCGCATTTCGTTTTTCGCGACCGACAACGGTTGCAGGCCGAGATGGATCGTGAGATTTGGCCACCGGCTGAGCTACGGCGTCGTGGAGAGGAAGGCGCCGTAAATGTGGGGCGTTGCGTGCTGGGCGAGGGGATACTCGAGATTGGGGGTGAGGGACGCTTTTTGGGGCTGCCGCCTGGGGGGGTCGGTTTGGGCTTCATGGCGTGTCGCTTATCTACTCGGGTCCAATGAAAACGACTAATGCAATCGAGATGAGGATTAAACAAAGAGAGAAAGAAGGAGAGAGTCAGGCGTCGAGAGAGTACGGAGTGAAGGTAGACCGGGGCAACAGCCTGATGGTGAAGATTTTCGAGATGAAAGTCGAGGTGAGTGATCAAGACGCAAGTGAGCACACTGATAGTCTGAAGTTGAGCCTTACTCCTACTTTAGTGACACCTGTCCAAGATCCTCAAACAGGCAGATAGCAGCAACCCCACGATAGGTAATGCGAGCAAAGGTATGTAGGTTAATATAGCAGCTAGCAGAAGTTCAGGAGGACAATTAAAGAAGTCCTCTGAAGCTTCATTTAGGAGGATGGGAAGAATAGGTCGAAACAGCACCGTATCCAACCGTACCGGCGACCCGGTGCTCAATTGACCTTGCGTTCCCGGGGGGAGGTTCAACTTATCTAACCTACCCTCCCCACGCATGGATTGTCGGAGGTGTCAGGATCGAAGAGAAAGAAGAAAAAAATAAATGTAATCACCCACCACGACAAGCGATGTCCTCCTTACCTACGGGCATCCCTACCTAGGTTACTTTAGCGGTAGCTGTTTGGTTGGTGGGGATTAAAGTAGAGTTACTCAGAATAACTCCCTTTCTCTCCCTCAGGCCCCCAAGACACTCGAGAAAGGGTCCTCGTGCACCCCCGGATTTATGATACCTGGCCGTTTACCCGCTCCCTGGTTTGATGCAAGAGACTAGCCGATATTTGGGGGGGGAGGATGTTTCGCGATGATTGAAAGTCTCCGAAGACTAGTGCAACTTTTTTAGGCGCAATACTCAGGAATAAAACGCTAGACTTCAATAACTGGCCAGTCTCTATAGTTCAACACAAACTATGCTCACCTGAATCAAACTCAGGCGAGGATCTCGGGGGTCTGCCCTAGAGAAACATCCCACGTCTTGGTCTATCACCTCTCCACGCTCAATAGGTGGTAGTGCCTCCACCTATTAACTAAGCTTTTTTGTCCTTTCTCGCGGGGCATTGTTTCACTTTGATCCACGATATAACCGGTCGACTCCCACGTTTTTGTCCGTCTGTAGTGTCTATGTATGTAGCTTTCCAGTCCCAAGGCTCAAGGCGTGAGACGACCATCCTGTTGGGATGGTATCAAATTAAAGACGACCCTCTGTCTTTACTACTGCGGGCCGAGTAGCTACAATCTATTTTTTCTTTTTTTCTTTTTACCATTGTTCCCATACGCTCAGGGAAAAGATTCAAGCATCAAGTTACCCAAAGCGATGCCCCCTAGACACCTTTTAGATTTACATGTAGAGTTAGCTACATGTACCTACTACTCTATGTATCTACCCTACAGCACGAACTGTAAGACAATCCCATACTACCACCCTATCGTGGGGGCCCTGCCCAGACTCGGAGACACCGAGCAAACCCTCAAACTGAGTAAGGTATTAAGGTATTTTTGCCCCAGGGGGCTACTGGTCTACTGGTCAAATAGATGCACTACACGCGGATTATCATTTTTCCACGCGACACTCTCCCGATCCCAGGGCCACCACCCCCGTGTTCTCCACTTCCCCAGACCGGCGACCTCCGAACACTCTCACCGAATCCCGATAACCGTCTATGGGTTAGGGTTGCATTGCAGTGGTGGGGGGGGGGTTAGACTGGTGGTTGCATGGGCATGGGGTAAGTTTATGTAAGACTCGGTTAGAGGGACAAGGGTGTGTGTGTGGGGCGAGTGAGAGGGGGTGATACGTAGAGAGCACCAACTAATGATATTTAGAGACACGTGGTGGGTACATGTGTACTTTTTTTTTTTTTTTTTTTTTTTTTTCTTCTTTCTTTCTGATGTGTGTGTATGTGTGTATGTGTATGTGTGTGTATTTTTCTTTTGTGGGGGGGAGAGAGGAAAGGGAAAGATGACTGTGACTCGTGACATTGAGAAGTTAGGGAAATGGATGGATACGAGGATGGTGGGGGAGTTAAGGTTTGTGGGAGATGGGGAAGATAGGGCTGGTGGATCTTGTGCAGCCAACTCCATGTATATACATGTATACATTTACATGGAGTTGGCTGTTAACATTTGATTAATAGACCGTGAACGTGGTGCCGGAATTTGGGGAGAGTAGGAATGGGAGCTAGGGGTGTGTGTGTGTGTGTGTGTGTGTGTGTGTGTGTGGTGTGTGGTGTGTGGTGAAAAAGTGACAGATATTACTTTGACTATATGTTGAGTAAAATGGCTTTCCATTTATCCGGAATTCGATGTACCCCAGCTGATGATTAGAATGAGGAGTACATGTAATTAGATGACTGATTAAATGCGTGTAAATTTTGCACGCTTACATGTATGGATAGAGTAGATCAGGGTACAACCCCGCTAAAAAAATCATTAAAGCCGAGTGACAGGCCATGATCAGTAGCCCCCACTGACGGTAGCTTTCGGCCCTACTTCCTGTTTTAGCATTGCCGTTGCCATGGCCTTTTGGCGTGTTTCGGTATGTTTTACTTTCATCTCCCTTTCCCCCTCCCCCCCCCCCCAACCCCCTCTCCAACTACCTACCTACTACATACTCGTACTCGTACCCTCATCATAACATCCATCAGAGAAGGCATCTTTGTTTTAAACGTGCCGATGGTCATGATCGATGCCGATAAGGTCTGCCGTCGACATAATGTGTGTGATGATGATGATGATGATCATGGTGGCAGAGGAGGGGTAGTTCCGCGGTACCGGCGGTGCCATTCCCGCTGCAGCTGGAGGTGCAGGTAGTGGGTGAGCACTGAGACAATGCTAGGCTATCTTGGCGGTGTCGGATTTGTAACTGCAGGTGGCCCGGAGGCTGGGTGTTTTGCAACTCTAGAAGAATTTGTGCCTGCTGTCTAAGGTAGGTACTTACTCTGATATGAGAACAATATCCATGGGAGAAAGTATAGGGGGGAACTGCAGAGGGAACATTGAAACGTGAAGCAAGCCCTCGCCGGCTTGTGTAGCCGGGATAAACTTGAGATTGGAATGAAGGGAGGGATTGGGAACAATTGATAGAGTGTCTATATACTAGGTAGTATAGGCACCGAGGTATCCGGAGCTCCGGGGACGTCTTCCGTGTGCATGTATCTAGAGACTAGAGTAGAGTATCGGTACATACTCTAGGTACTCTACTCTAATTAACTCAACCCCAACCTACCTTATATGACCCGCAGACTACTCTAGTCTTCCTGGCCAAAAGCTTGTTGTACAGACAGCCGCAGAGTAGGCATGTACCTAGCTCAACTAAAGTCAAGAGCGGCTCGCTTGGCTCGGCCTCCACGAATCCCGAACCGCAGGGCAGGCTCCTAGGACAGCTTCTTTAGCATTCGCTGCCGTTTTAGGCGTGTGCTGATGGGTGCCGATTGGCGTCCATGTCCGAGCTGGTACTTACGATGTACACGCGGTAATTGGGTATTATCGCAGTATCGTGCATGCAGGGCCGATGCTACGGGAGTAGAGTTCGGAAGTGGGAGCGAGTGGGAGGAAGGAAGAAATGGGGTTACGCGCGGGAGGATGAGGTTCTTGGAGTTTAGTCATCCAGAGTGGTGGGTAAAGTATTTAATAATTTGAGTACATATTAGGAGTACTGACGAGGATATCTATGTAGTATGGAATCTTCGGAATCGTTTAACCAGGGAATAGATGAACGACCTACCCACAAAATAGCATCAACCCCAAATGCCGGCTAACTGTTCTAGAAATCTGTATATTGATACTCTACAGCATAACAGATGCCGCCCCATCGACGAATCAGAAGCAATATCTTTTGAAGTCCGATATTTGGGCCCCCATTCTCTCCCCTTGTCCAATCTAGGGGGCACCGATCATGCATATCCATATCCATATCTATATCCATGGAGGGGGTCAGTGCTAAGGTCTACCCCTACCTACCTACAGATGGAGATGGACAGACGATATATTATGACTCGCTACTGAGCATGGTCCAGGCATCAATCTACACCGAGCTATATACGGTTACGCAGACAGATCCCAAGAACTGTAAACAGAGACTAGCTAGGTACATAGTTTCTGAGGTTATGCGCATGCATAACCGTTGACCGGTGTCTCGGTATGCGTAGCGCCGCACATTGGGACGCGGATAACGGTTATACGTTACTTGTGTGTTTAGAGGTGGTCGTGGATCTCGTTGCAGGGGCTGGCGAGGCTGGGGCTGGTGGTGGAGGTGAGGGAGGAGGCTGTTGTGAGTTGCGTTGGGTAGGGGTACTAGACGGTTAGATGGATGGATGGGAGTCTGGCATGGCGGTTAGTATTGCTGTAGGCGCTATGTGGCGCACTTTCTGTGGTATATCGTCTAATTGCCGTGTTATTGGAGGACTTGCCGGAAGTATTAGAACGTGTTCCATCGGGATAGAGTGATTTTCTTTTCTTTCTTTCTTTTTTTTGGGTTTGGGGGGGGGGGGTAAACTAGGCTCACATAAGTGTCTCGGATTTCTATAGATGCACAGAGATCAAGTACAAGCTTAAGTACAAGTCGGGCATGTTTTGGGACTCTTTCTTGAGAGGTTTCCTCTATGGCAATGGATAGAAAAGTGGATAGAAATATCAATACATGTAGTAATAGACCCCCTCTAGCGGGGTTTATGTTTATGGCAAACAGATAGATCCCCCTGTACGTTCTGTTCTACTCGACAGAACATAAATTGATCCACTGAACAATATAAACGTGTTGTATCGCTTACGGGGGAAGGTCCTCCATTGCTATCTTAAGACGACATACGGGTAGGTTCGAATTCAGCCAGGGCCATAAGTTCATGGGCCATGATAGGCCGCTGAACATCAAGTCCATACCGGTACGAAGCGTGGCATGCAGATATAACCCCATTCTAGACTTGGCCCACAACGAGAATCGTGGGCTCGTACTTGCTGACGTTTGTGACGCGAGTGCTACATATTTCGTATGTAGTATTGGCTAGGGCTTGGCGCGTCGGTGGGGTGTTAGTACATAGTTGGGATTTGAGGAGCTAGGTCGGTGGAAACCAGTAGCTGGAGAGATACTGCGCCGTGGTGTGATCTTTGTCATCCTAAGCGCGGTTCAGGGAGAGGGGGATTCATGGCTGTATAGTGGCGAGGGTGGTTACAGGTCAGGGCAGTTATGATCATTGATTGCGTGTCTCCCCCGCCTATCAAGGTGATACCTTGTGGTGGTGGGTCGCTCACTTGGATGTGTGGATCTGGGGATATTCTTGTTGCCCTCAAGGTTTTGAGGGTCACTCATGGGGGATCACTCGAGAGGGGTTGTTACGTCAGCTGATGGACTGACTGACTGAAGTAAGTGCCAAGCATCAGTCTAATTGTCACTCTATGTCGGCCGTTTGTAGCGCTCAGTGGCCATAAGTTTGAATAATCTGATTTCGTTTGTATGAGGTGGTGTATGCAATGGAGCTGAGGATTTGGAGATTTTTGGGAAGCGCTAAGAAGATTATATGTCGTGGGAATATTGCGATAGATCCTTTTTATTCATCAAGTGCATGCAGTTATTGCGATAAATCAATTCCTATTCATGCAGGAAATAAACTCTTGCTATGAATCTTATAAACCCAATAAACTTGGAAATAAACCGAGAAATGGTATTTTGGCCCCCGACCTCCACAACTACCTAACCAACTACCAAACTAGGAAAAAAAGAGAAGAAATATTCAATAGCCCCGATAGTATTCTCGTAATCCGTTAGAATCAAGTCTGGATAAGGGTTAGTGAGATTCGAGCCATCTTCAGAGCTATGCATCATTGGGTATATATACAGTACCTTGTAAGTCGGGAATAAACTCTACTTTTTTATAAGGCGGGAATGACAGTCCTTTCTTTCAAGATTTTTGCAATCTCTCCCTTGATTACTTCATCCACCAAGTCCAACGGTGTCTTTCCGGCCTTGTTTTTCGCCTTTGGATCGATACCCTGCGCATTCGGGTGCCTCAGAAGTGCACCGACGGCCGCGGTGGTCCAGGTGCGTGCTGCATCTTTTATATAATCTGGGTCAGATTCTTCATATGTGGGATGACAGGCACTATGTAGAGGAGTGTTCCCTTCATGATTCACGGCCATGGGATCAGCCTTGTGAGAGAGGAGTAGCTGGACAAGATCAGGCTGCCCATTGAAGCAGGCCTCGTGGAGTGGTGTGTCTCCCTTGTCGTTTGTGCAGGTGATGTCGACTTGCTTTTCAAGGAGAAGTTGGACATATTCCACGCATCCATACCGACTTGCAAAGTGGATAGGTGTATCCCCTTCATCAGCACGTGCATCCATGGGGGAACCTCCATTAAGGAGAACTGAGCCCATGGCCGTGTTCCCTTGGATACTGGCTAAGATGAAAGGCGTATAGTTTTGATTACAGCGGACATTCATGTTGGCACCCTTGTCCAATAAAGCCTTGACTAGACCTTCGTAGCCAGAGCCAACTGCTAGATAGAGCGGTGTTTCGTTGGTAAAGCGGTATCTGACTTCAGTATCCGCCCCCTTCTCGAGAAGATGTTCGAGCATCTCTTGGTGACGCATTTCTACCGCCGCGCATAATGCGTTCCCATACCTGCCGCCCGGCGAGTTTATGATCTTGGTGAGGTCCAGGCTCTTGACGTAGTCGAGTAGGTTGTATTCTACTGCAATGTGAAATTTGGATGTTCCGGTCATAAGTCGATCAGATGTGCGGGTTCCTCGAAGGTTATAGATCCTGACCCAAAGATTGAAATGCTCGTCACCGAATTTATTCATATTAGGAGTTTGGTCGATACCGCAGGATTGGGCTTCAGAAGCGTGGATGAACCAATTTGAAGCGGCATAGGCGAGGAATGGGTGCTTCCATTCCCAATCTTTAGGGATGTGAGAGTCCCCAAAGACTTCCTCAGACTCACTCTGCGGCGGAATTCCCTTTTCGATCAATGCAACTTCTTTCTCCATACCATCCTCCATTACCTTCGTTAGGTACGAGATGCAAAGACCCGTAAGGTAATTGTGGCTTTGAGCTTTATATTTTTCCATATCGGTGGTGTCCGCGTCGAGCCTTTTGAATCCGTTTTTCATCAGCAGATCGTTGACAATACCGTCAATGACAAAGACATAGCGATCATTGCCCGAGGTCCTGAGAAGACCCCCAGTCCTTGAGATTAATTTTCCTTCGAACCCACGATCTGCTTTGGTGGCATCAGCTTTGGAGTGGATTGGCGGCCTTCGAATGTGATTAGCGGTATCGATTGCATCGCGGAATTCTGCGATGGTCAATGCGTAGAATGTAAAGTACATCATTCGGAATATTTCCCTGCTCTCCTTGATATGAGGCTTGGTGCCTTTGAGTACATCTTCAAAAACCCTCGGGATTGCCTCAGTTAGAGTTGATGGGGTTTCCTCGACTATCTGTTTCAAGACACTGATGTCGTCGTGATCACCCGCAGCATTTTCCACACTTTCGATAAGAAAGACGGCGAATGAGAGAACATTCTCCGCCCTCGATATAATCCCTTGTGTGATTGTATACATATCGTCTGAGTCGAATTCGTATTGTTCCTGAAGTTTGGCCATCCGATCATTTACCAGGACCGCAATATCTTCAATGTTTACATCATCAAGGGCCATATCCGGTTCGTCGCCATGAGGGTGAATATTGCTTGATATACAAACCTTGACACACTGGATCTTTGAGATCTCCCTCAACAGCTTGTTGATTTCTTGCTTATCGCGGTCCAAAGCTCCATCTACCGCGTCGATAATCAACAAAATAGGTTGAACTTCGGGTGAACCGAGTATCATTTTAAGCCAATCAATCAGAATGCTTCTATTCCAATTCCAAGAGGCCAAAGGCTCTCTGCTCTTTTGCCTCTTGTATTCCTCGGTAATTTTGCTGTAGAGCGAGGGATTCATCTGTAAAAGATCAACCAGAAGCGACCGTACCATGCCATCTAGACTTCTTTGCAATTCCTCTCCTTTACGGTGGAAGAAATATCCTGCAACTGACATCCCGTCGTAGTTCGGATCATGTTTCACATGATAATGGACTTTCTTCATTAGCGCAGATTTTCCGCAACCTGGTTTGCCTGTGATGCAAAACATGTTTTTGCCCTCTGCACTATCTATCCACTTGCGAAGCTCCCCATCAGGCTTCCAGATCCACTGGAAGGCCCCGTCTATGGTTTTTATTTTGTGATAACGCTCGTCTATTCCACTGAAGGTCAATTTGCTCTCAATTTCTGGGACATAGAACAGGTTAGTAACATGGACGAGCATATTTTGATCAAGTAATTCGAGGGTTTATGGGTAGGGAATGTTACCTCTCTCAATTGTACCAAGTTCCTCGACAACTATTAAAATATTAGTATATGTTTATTAAGATATTAAATTTGGGTTTCTTACCACTGCCTGCACTGTTAACTTCCCGCATAGCTTTCACAGTACCCTTGATGATCCATCGCATCCTCCTGACATAGGTCGTAGTGAGTTGCTCGATATCACTCAACCGTGTGTACTCATCGAGACCGATTTTGCCCAAGTTATCAGCCGCCAAGCGACAGTAATGGTGGTCATAACCGCTCTCATTGTACAATGTGTGGATTGCTTCACAATCGCCCAACATCTGTAGGATCTTTCCTCCCAACTGTATCGCGTTATCTTTGACTGGGGCCGTGGTTGAGCCCCCCGTTCCTATGCTGATAAGGTACCCGATCGAGCGCGTTGGATAGAGTTGGTTGCACTGATTGACAAGATGCTGGATGGGATTGTTGGCTCCCATTCCGCCATCGTAAAAGATGGCATTGCTAACTTGGCCTATTCTTTTCTTGGCAAAATGGGAAAAGTATAGGGGGGCTGCCGATGTAGCAAGTACGGCTTCCCATAGTTTGAAGTCACTATGTTCTGGGATGTCGGATATATAGTTCGTGAGAAGGGTTGGGGCACCGTCAGCGCCTTGGGTTGTCACAACAAGCCTAAAGTTCGTTAGCTGTATTAGCTCAATGGACATGCAGTATCAGGAGCTATGTAGGAGATTGTATTTCAAAACGTACACCTTGCATTTATCAGTATTAGTGCGATCGAGAAATGGAACATCTTCTACACGTTTTCCCTGCCTCCGTTCCTTGGGCATGTGATCTTCGAGGATCCGGAGAACCGCTGCTTTCAGAGTATCCGAGTTATACATCGAGGAGCCAAAAAAGGCCTTAAACTTCACAAGTAGGTCAAAGCTAAGAACGGAGAGTTCAAAGATCTGTTCGGAGAGCGTTATGTATGCTGTAATACATTGCTCGATTGTCATATGCTGCCCTGTCAATCAGCGGGGATTTTTCAAGAAAGAAACATGGGGAAACAGTACCAGACATCCCAACATGATTGCGATGATACTTTATGGACCCGCTCAAGTCAGAATTAAGAATGCCTCTTGTTTTTGATATCGAGGGAAACGAACCCTCCTGTACTTGTACCAGCAATCATATCGAAATAATCGCTGACTCCAGTGGCGTCTCGATCTACATTCAACATCAAGTTCCGAAGAATCATGAGTGAGGAAAGCCCTCTGACTCCTCCGCCATCTATAAAGATTAGAATTATCCTAAGGAATCATTATATGGGTATGAGAAGAGTCTCATTAATGCATGTACCTAGGGATAGCAATCTCATCTTTTTGTTTGAATTCGAGCGCATACTTGTTATACTGATGGGACTTTAGATCGGTGTGTAAAACTTTTCTTTGATTCTGCTGAGTCTGGTCGTTGGGGGCGATTCTGGAGATGATGGCGTTGAGAAATAGGCGAACACGGTAGGCTTATATATTCGAGAAAAACCCATTCAATGCTGAATAGCGAGTCATTTTCGGATCGTAGATGTCCCCTCTATTCCCGGTATCTAGCTTCATGAGGCCATGTCTAGAGCATCAGCTGAGCTCAAGAACTCGAGACGGTGCTGAAAATGCTTGAAGGCTTTGATTGTGGCTGCAGTTGTTTATGTGGACTAGAATAATTTCGTACGGTTGAGCCGAATTTAACCTTGATCTGGATATAGTTGATTAATATACAAGACAACATGGACTGGCCCTTTGTATCGGATTGGGGGTGAACTGTGGCTTCTGCTATGGCTTTCGCGCGAGAACGGTTAGACGGACGGGACAGCATGGCGTCGGGATGTGTATTCTCAGCTGAGATGGTTCTAGATCTGTGTTGCATTCATTCAGCCTCAGCCACCAACAACGATAAGTAAGTAATGCCTAGGGCAACAGAGACCTTTGTACTGTGAGTATCCGAAAATTTGGCGAATATTTATTACCCTAACCCTCTTCGCAATTAAGTAACCTGACTCTATGCGAGTGACACTTGGTACTTGACCATCAACTAAGCCTGTATATCAATCGCGGTTGGTAATTGTCTCAGGTACTAGCGGGGGTGATATAAAACGATGTCGTACAAAATTCATGTATGTGGGCAATCGGCGCCAACCCATTGCTCTTCCAGGCACAGATGCTTGTTGTGCTACAGGGCTGTTGAATATTTAATGGGAAGTTTGCAACGATTGGCTATCTACAAATATCAAACCATAGGATGTGACCGTGTACCAAGAAGAAATATTAAAGTATTGAGCCAGGCTTAGGCTTATTTACTCGTGATTTCACACAAAAAAAAACACCAAATCAACGTTTTATATGGCATGCGATAGCGGTCGTGTTCACAAACGCTATGAAATCACGAGTATTTGGCGGGTTCGTGCGAGAGCGAACGGACGGTTTCAATGGTGGGACTCATGATCATCCTGTAAATACCCTTAGGGCCCATTCGGTTGCCACGGATTATTGAATAATTCGGGGGTTTGCAGGGATTAAAGAAGAATTTGTAGTTTTGTAGAGTGTACTCTCCGGCAGTCAATCTATAGAAGTTCCAAAAAAATCTATGGATTATCAATAATCCAAAAACACCTCTGGGGGTGTTCTCGTCGTCAAATTATTTTTCCGAGGCCTCCAGGGGCCATCGACCCCAAAATCGAGGCTGTGGCAACCGAACGGGCCCTTAGATGGGTGCACTTGTGTGGAGATTGGGCGCCAGCGCTCAGCATCACTACATAGTACTAGCCACGGAAATGAATCAGCGAATGCATGATTATTAGTACGGAGAGATGTGCATCATTTCATGTGGCGAACCCTGTAGACACCATCACCTTATTTTGCGTTATTTATAGTCGCTGAACCATTGCAATTGGAAGGGGACTCTCGATCCCTAGCATGGAAATCCTGTATTGCCCGTTCCTGTGCTTAACCTCACCTCACGTCCTCAAGTATAGCAATCAAATCAATCGAGATCCCTATTTTCCTCACATTTTGATAGAGAGTTAAACATTTTCTATGCTATGTGTAAGTGGAATTAGGTCGGGAAATGCAGCATTTCAGGCTTGCAAGCATGGTGTGTTTAAGATGGGGGCAATGCGTCGTTTCGCCTTGATCACAATGTTCAGTTTACATATGGATATTTAATTCTTCACATTTAATATTTGATCATAGATGTGGGGAAAATTGTCTTTAGTGAAATCCGACGATCCTCCATTCCCCTTTCATCTCCTTTCTATCTCCTTTCCGTATTGGAAAAGAATTATAAAAACTAACTTGGATTATATGACGGCCAAATCCTTGGTCTTCAGCTGAGATTGGATGCACTATTGCTAAATAGGCCAGATGAATTACTGGGGTTGAAGGTTTAGTATGTTGGGGGTTTTCAACGATTTGCGTATTAAATAACTTGTTAATTATTGAAATGCCTCGTAATTGAATCATTGTTTAGAGGCCCAAATCATATTTCACTGGATTAAAATTGATCTACCTCGCCCATATTACGCTTACCAAGGATTGTGGTTGCAACAAGCCCATTCCTCTAGGCCTTTTTAATTATGCTCATGATCAGCGCAACGGTATCCTGAGCTTTGCACATATATCTAGATCTCTAGCCATCTATACTAATCCACACGCGTTATAAGCCGAACTGTGATGTTCAGGATAGGGACCCTAAAGTTCGGAGGTCTCTCGAACTCTTGTGGTTTTTGATCCCGGAGATGAATTCTCAAACAACCTTCTTTCTAACCTCGCATCGCTGCTGACTCTGTGCGGGAATAAAGTAGCGACGCAATTCATGGCAGAGTCAATGGGTTGGGCAGATAATACTATCTGTGCAATGGAGTCTGTTGATGTCATCACTGCAGTTGTGGCTGGAGTACAGGTTGGAGATGATACATGGTTAAAAGCTCTTATTGGGAGGGCGAAATGATGCATTGCTGTTCGTGAGTGTGAATTGCGGTTATCAATTATAGTGAATTAGGTGTTCGTGCCTTTCAATGGTAGACATCTAGTGAGATTGATCGGAAGGGCATCCATCAAGGAGCTTATCTGGGATAATGAGGAGGCAAAATGAGTACGAGAGAACAGAACGACAGATTCTTAATACTGTCCCAGGCCATCGCGAAGGAATATCTCAAAACAAGTGGTTAATTTAGTGTTGCCGATGTTTCTTTCGCCGTACCCTAGCAGCAAACCTTGAGTGACTTTGTCGTTTAGTGTATAACCATATCGTCAGTTAGTACTAAATGACCAATTTTATTTCTTATAATTATATTATTTACTATAGTTATGGTATATCTCTGCCCAACCACCACCACCCTATATCTCATCATAATACCGCTGACACTATTAGTGATGGCTCTACTTTAGCATGATAGATCTGACTTAACTTGATAGCTGTGATGATGTCGGCGGGGGTGGTGGTGGTGGTGATGGCGATGGTGATGATGGTGGTGAAGGCCAACTAGAGGATGGAGATGTGGAGAGGCGGAGAGGTTGGCAGGGAGGTGCCTTTATATAGCTGCTGAATCAAAAATAAGGTTTCACTAGCGCAAAGTTTAAAGTTTTGCCCCAAAAGGCAAAGAGAAGGCTAGTAATTTAGATAAACGGCCTCTAAATGACGAAGTCGTTCATTGTTGTCCTCTTGAGCGTAGCGTGAGCTGATGTAGCGTACCCAAACCCTCTAGACTTCCCTGCGAATCCTTTCTTCAAGTCAAAGGCAAAGTGACTCGTGATGTATTTGTCTAAGTTTAGGAACAAGGCTCGGAGTCTTCAGAGATCAGATCTCGAGCACGGAAGTCGGGATTCGAGGGTTGGAGTATCAGCTCGAAAGGCCTCCAGGCATGTCACGAGTTAGACTGGACCATTCAGGTAGGAGAACGATATTAGAGAGTATGTGAGAAACTAAGCGAAAAGAAACCCAAACATTTCCCTCAATACTTATACGAGTGATAGAGAGAGGAGCATCACAGTGTCGCTAGCACCAAAAAAGTGCGATAATATCATACTTCACAACGGAATCTGATGGCGCAGCTCGCGGATGGCTATCTTGGTCGATCGGCCATCAAACAAGATGAATCAAGATGTATCACACCTAGAATCACCGCTGTCGGGGCAGCTATTATGTTATAGGATTTCTGGTCTAGTTTATTGGATTTCACTTAATGAGTCTGCAACGATATTTCAGCTTGGTGCAACCATGGTCATGATTATACTCAGAATTATGTATGCCGTGCGCTTTCCAAGAGTTATTGTGCAAATAAGCTCCTACACGGCATGAAATTGGTTGGCTAGCTATCCGTGCTTCGGGTGGCCTGAGTTGATTATCAAGAAATGATGGTGATCTAATTGAATCGGAATCGGCCTCGCAACCAGACGGGTAGGGTACACAAGTCCGGGATGGCGGCGAGGAACATGACTTTTGAGACGAGGGGAATATGCAAGCATTCCGGGATTAGGACCAGTACAGGAGCCTCAGACCGAAAACTCAGCAAGAGCTGCTGAAGAAGTTAAAATGTTAGCACTGCTAACTGGGCATATGGAGGAGAGGGTCGAATTCAAGCATCATATATACCAACTGGTCCGGACCTGCCCTCAAACAGGCCATTCTGGTGTCATTGGCTATAGACAACGTTTTGAACAGGTTTTTCCTAGATGATCAAGAGGGAAACGAGCTTGGATGTCTATGTTTGATAAAGTGGATGGTGAAATAAAATTTACTCTCAATGGTGATAGTAACTCTGTGTGGAAGACGAGTGTGGACCAAATCGAGTCACACTCTCTCTATAGCTATTCTCATTGGCAAAAGAGAATCAAAGGATACCGTCGAGAACACAACAGGAGGAGAGTTAGAAAATATGAACGGCCTCGCAAAGGACATAGAGGATAATGATGAGAGTCGTAGGGTATTATTGGAAAGGGCCTACAACTTGCACTGATTGATGAATCAATATTTTAGTACACCTGTGGCTTTAAACGACTATTAATTTAGTTAGAGAAGCCAACTTTTCCTTCTAGTCTCAGCGACAAAAGAAATGGAACTGTCAGTATTAAGCTCACAAACCCCTGAGAGTGCCTAGAAAAAGCTTCCCCAGGATACAGACGAGATAACAGCGGTCTCTGGGTCGTGATTTGGTAAAAAGAATGGCACTTTGGAAAGTGTATTCTTCAAGAAATACCGGGTCGTGGGCTTCCGGGGAGCTCTAACCGGAGGTAAAACCGCTAGTACAGCGTACAGTAATTCCACCGCCAACGAGACCTTGATATCTCTGGCAGCAGAGCCCAGCATTTCTTTGGGAGTTTTATACGCACAGGAGATCTTTTCGGCATTCATGCGGTCTTTTGGGAAGTTCAGCGCGGGCTCGGGCGAGAATGTAAGCAGTCCCATAAGAGGCATGGATCAATCAAAGTCAATCCGAGCTTAGTCGGGCCGGTTGTCAAGTCTATACTGCAGGCTGGGCTGGGATCTGTCCGGGATATCATGCTGAGCGTCTTACCATCATAACTATCGAGCGGTGAACTTCTGGAAATGACTTGAGTAGTTCAGGCTATAAAGAGGGACGGAAGTACTCAAGAATCGTATAAAGATTGCGGCAGTGCTGGGGAGATCTATCTGATGGTACTTATGTTCTTTCATTCACAGAAGGAGATTTATCAGATGGCACTTGTGGTGGCCGAGTTCGTTTGGCAGTTAACTCTTGAAATAGAGTTAAGAGCGAAATATCGTTTCTAGGAATATTACCAGTACAGAGTTTAATTGAGATAAGATGGCCAGTCTTTTTTCTTTCTTTTTTCCTCCCCTTATTTATTATATAAGATCGCATGTTCATGTGAACGATATTTCAGGAGTGAACTAATAGCGGTATGTACAGATTCACAAAAGAATGTAGCCCACCAAAGTCAGGGAGACGAGGGTCGAAGGAGTGGGTGCAGGTAATTATGTTCGCCAAGATGTATTGATTGAGAATCACAAACTTATCTTTTGAGAAACGGTGCCAATCCCCAACACATATACAAACATCGAAAAAGCCCTTTATATGTAGTAGCTTGTGGGGATTATCTCTAGACGGTCAAGGCGCTTGTCGAGTATAAAAGGCTGGATAATATTGGTAACCCCGATAGTGATAGGCGAACCGCCCTCCACTTAGCTGTTGCCGGTAAGGCGCTCACGGTAGATGGGAAGGGTTAGATAGCACTATACCTCACGTCCCGATACGAGGGTTCCAGTTCCTCAGAGATTATAGAGTCTCTTCTATCATGTGGATCATTCAGCATCAAACTCCGGGATAAGGACGGATAAACACTTTTGCGCGCAGCAGCATGGGGAAACCTTAGGCATCGAAACTCTTGTTAAGCAGAGCGATATAGAGGCAGTTGACTCGGCAGGACGAAACGCTCTGCATCTTGCTGTTCCGGAGAATATCTTCGTGTCGGGGCGGCGGTAGCGGGTGCGCTGTGTTGGAATACCCATAGTTAAAGGGCTGCCCTGCTTCCAAGAATATTTCAGTGGGGAGGAACCTGAAGGCAGGAGTTCTTTTCAACATCAGGGGATTCCCTCGAGCAGCGCCAGGTTGGAGCACATAGTATGAATATGGAGACGAATAGGATACACGAGAAAAAGGCCTCAAGTATCGGGAGAAGGTATAATTCGGGGTTAGAATGCTATTGTAGTTTTAATCTTAAAGTAAAGATCATTGGTTGGATTTAACCATGTATTTATCTGCCTACACTGAACTCCTAATCCATTATTACTTGCGTTATCTGCCCATGTGTTACCGAGCACTCAACCTTTCCGGACTTTTTAGACTTACGTTCAAAGTGGGATCCTGCAACCTTTAAACACATCAAGAGCCAGGCCTTTTACCGTCATAACCCTAACCCTGCCAAGCCCCCCAAATCCGACTAATAAATCATTGGTATCGAGTGATCACAGATGATCTAGATTTCTTCTTCAGAGATCAAAATGATATAGATATTTTAGGCCAAGCATTAATTTTGTCAAACTTACAGCTTTAGAGACCGTTCTGTGGAGCGCTAAACAGAACTTCTCAAAATTAATACTTGGCCTGAACATGATTGTATCGAAATATTCAAATATTGATACTACTGTGGTCTATCGGGCCGCGGTCTCGAGTTCGGATGAGGGAAAGGGCTTACAGGGGCGGCGTATATAATGGATAGAAACAAAATATAATAGAATATAAGGCCGATGTGCCTTGAGGGCGCCAATAAAGAAAATCTGGGCTTTGTCAGAATGATGGTATTGATACCTGTGATTACATGATATAGAACTTTCCCATAAAAACAACAGTGGTTCTTGGGGGCCTCGATACCAGTACTAGAAAGGTTGTGTGGTCTCGAGATCGCCCGCAGGGGTTACCTCTAGGGGTATTGTGGGCTATAAGAAATTATTAGATGCATGGAGATGATGAGTGTGATAAACATTCCATGAGGGGTAAGTTTTGTTCTTTCTTTTTTTTCTTTTTATTTATTCATGATGTAGGGGTTATGTTATCATCTCGATGCGATTTTTTTATTTTGTTTTATTCATTATGTTCTCGACGCGATTGAGTGGTGGGATCTCTGCAGTGATCCCATTTGCTTCGTTGCACTGCTAGCTAGATATGCGGTTCCCGACCGTAGTTTGTTCGTGCAGTCCACGCAGGAAGCGCTTCGTGGATGGGTGTAGGCTCAGGGGTATATTGCTGATGCGTTGTAGAAATCCATGAATATTCTAGGGGTGCATTACTGCAAAGGTCGGCCGATCAGGTCGTGGGTGTTCCTGAGCTCAGTGAAATCGACAGCCTTGGCGCTCTACCTGAGATTCTGGAAAGATGGGGTGGGTCTTTGAGCCTCTGATATTGGCAATATTTTATTGATGGGGAATAAAACACTCGGACAGCTACATGTGGATGTTCTATAGTCCCTAGCTTCGAAGGAATCCTAACAAATGTCAAGAATAAAGGGAGCATGAATGGCTGCACATATATTCCTACGTGTATGAAATGAGGGCATAGCTAAAAGAAAGAGAAATATAAAAACTGAAAAGTCCTTACTTTAGCCAGTCACTGAATGTAAACGTAGATGTAATTGATCAAACACCACCAAAAAAGAATAATCAAAGTGGTCGTTCTAGAAGCAAGACATATCAAGTGGTTATGATTATCCTAATAAATTGACTTTAAACGCGCCAAACTTGAAGCTGGAAAGGTAAGGTACAAGCATAGCTATTCCGAAGGCTCCAAATGTTGTACCAATATATCCAACACCCTTAACATCTCGAAGAAGTACCAAGTTTCGGGATAGGACTTGATTTGGATGTTTGACAGTAGATCAAACCTCGATTTCAAGGTCACCCCCGGTTTTCTACTAATTTGATCCCAATCTGTGCCTTTTATGTTGGTGCATTCTAGGCGGGTCTTAAGTTTGAAGCCAAAGGCCTCGAGCTGCCTCTGCACCATTATACCCGTGCTGTCCCAACACTGGATCCGGACAGCATCTATCATCTTGTGGATAGCCTCTTTAAGCTCGGCAATGCGATTCTCATCAAGAGCCTCCCACTCCGCAGTTGTGATGCTTCCAACGCGTTCATTGAGTATAAATTCGGGCTTTGGCCTAACTGGTTCCGCCGGCACGGTAGTGTGCGAAGGACTCGCATGCTCCGCAGTCCTCGGAAGCTCGGGGCCGCGAAAAGCGAGATGGGCAAGAGCTTCAGCAGTTACCTTGAGGCCTATAGTGTTTATTTTAAGGGTTTCGGCATCACTTTTGAGGGCTTCGGCGTTTAATTTGAGGGTCTCAGTGTTTATTTTGAGGGCTTCGGTGTTTATCCGGAGGGTTTCGAGGAGATGCGAGGTAGGGTCTTGGGGGGCCGAGGTTTCGGTGGAGGACATTTTGGGCTAGGTGATGATGGTGGAGCAGAGTTGATGATGGTGGAGCAGAGTTGGGAGCTTTCCCCACTTTTCTGCCTCAGCTGTGGAATACATGTGTTTGGCGGATTAGTAATGCGTTTCACACACACCTTGCACGGGTCGGGCCGCTGTGTGCATGCGCAGGTCATGCAGGGTTAGGGGTTTATCAACCTGTTGATAAACTAATCCAGATACGAAGTGACGGTGTTCAAACGAAGGGTTTAGGAAGTTTGAATTTCTTGATTCTTCTTACTCTGTTACTATATTGCGTGTGGAACTATCATGCTTTATGTATATAGGCACGTTCTATCTGACATACTGATTGACTGAAGACATGTCGGAATACAAATATCTACTGGCTGACTTAAAGACATTTGGTAGAGAAAAACAAATTTAAATCTCTCAAACTGGCCAATCAAGAAGGGTATATATATATCCTTATAAGATAGTTTTTCCTAAGGCTTCCTAGGTTCTTCAGGTTGATGTGATCCAGGAGAGGAAGGCCTTTACTCGATTTGTGCAAGCCGAAACCCCGGCTAGTTCGATGAAATGGAAGCATTTCCAAGAATGGATTTACATATCAGGGTTACAGAGCAGACCCATTCACCTAATCACATTTGGTTAACTTTACGGATTCACTAGAAACCCCGGCCCCATGAACAAAGCTCATTCCCGACCCACGGGGATATCCTCAACAATCTGTCCCAAAAATGGCCTTCAAGTTCCCACCAAAATGCTATTCTCGTAATCATCTTATCTCTGTACTTGCACCATAGCCGAGGATAACTGCGGTACGGTCACTACTGGTGCTTATGTATGCGTTGCCCGTTTCAGGAAGATATTCAGGTTGGGTATCCCTGTGGCTGCTCTTCGATTGAGGGGTTAATATTTGAAAGATTATTATTGTACGCATGGAGCTCATGCCCACTGCAGTGTGGTTTTAGCCTCTCCAATGCAGATGCGAGTGTTCGAATTATGTCCGAGCCTGGGAAAAGTACCCTGTCCGTCATACTTGCGGCAAAAGAAGATTCCTATATACTGGCTATAATTAGTAGTTGCGGTAAAGGTCTAGACCACTGTTGTCTTATGCCATTATTGCCTCTTGCCAAGGAGAGAATAGTCATTATAAAAGGGCTACTGAGTTCTCTCCGAGAATATGCAGAAGGTATGATAGAAAGTATGTTCCGCTGCAAGACATCGATATTTGTAACAACAAGGAATAAGTGCTCTCGACCATGAACACACCAAGCTGCAGTCATCTTGCTTCATTCGGTGACTTTGTTTTCTTTCTTGAGACGGAGGATTCATAAAGGGCTAGGGTTAGGGTTTGTGCGCTTCCTCTTGGCCGCACTCCGTAGCAGTCAGTGAGTGGCCATGGACCATGAACCGTGGGTATATGTATGTATTCTAGTCAACTTTGCTCCGTTATATCTTGTTTGATTTAGTGGACGCCATAAGAGCTGTGTTAGGAATAAGGTTGTTTATTTTGGATGTTGACAAACCGTCTCTGGGTTAACAGTGATGTTGATTAATTACGGTTTATTAATTATTTCTACGGCCATAGTTAATTATGCTACAAGAATCCACTCCGAAAGATAAAAAGAAAAGTTATATCACTGCCACTACCCACATACACCCACCTCTTCAATCCGTCCTCTCAAAACGAACCCCCTCCTGCTCACCTCAACCACCTACACCCCATCGCCCTCTCAACCCCCCACCTCTCTGCCGGCTCCGGCACCAACAAGCCCTTCACCAGCTCTATCGCTGCCTCCTCCACACCCGCCTCCACCAGCACCTCCTCGGGAAACTTTATCTCCCCACTGCAAAATTGATACAGCAAATAACTATCCACCTGCTTCATCATGACTGCGCTATCGCTGACCATGCTACTACTAACCATCTCGTCGTCCGTGTCGCCGTCTTCACTGAACGGGATTTGCCTCACGAGGAGCTCGTGGAGGATGGTGCCAAGTGCCCACATGTCGATGGCGTTGGTGTAGACGTCGCCGTGGCGCCGGGGGAGGAGACCCATGATCTCTGGGGCGATGTAGCCGGGGGTGCCGCAGCGTGTACGGAGGGCAGTGCCGGCCATCTGTTTGGAGATGCCAAAGTCGGTGATTTTGACGCGGATAGGGGTCAGGGAGACTAGTAGGACGTTCTATCCATATAACACTAATATCAGCAAATACCACTCTGCATGAAGTATATATTGAGTATGGGCTATATATATATATATGTATGGGGAATATACAGGTGGCTTGAGATCACGATGCGCAATCTTTCTTTTATGCAGAACGTCCAGCCCTCGTAGCAGCTGTCTCGTGAGCTCCTTTGCGTTTTCAGAAGCGCCTTTGGGGTTCGTCTTGATATACTCCCCCAGATCGCCATACTGCAGGTACTCCATTGCGATATACACAAATTCGTCGCTCCTGTACCATCCTAGGAACTTGACAAACATGTCTGTTCTCTACAGCCACAAACATTAGCTCTCTCATCGTTTCTCCATTCACTCCTGGGGGTTTATACATCGCTCAACGCCGCCAGCGCCCTCAACTCACGGTTATAGTCGACAACCCGCATCCCCAACGGAAGCTTCTTGACTGCGCGGAGATTGCCACGCTCGCTCTGTTGCAGCATGACGACACCGAAGCCGCCGGAGCCGATGCGCTTGGTGTCGGTCCAAGTGGTTGTTGCCGTTGTGGCACTGGTACCGACGGTGGTGGTCAGGAGGGGAGAGTGAGAGGTGTGGATGACGTATTTTTCGCGGAATTCGGTGGGGAGGAGGAATTTGTTTGGGTCGCTGGTTTCGAGTGTGGGTTGACGGGGGGGAGTTGAGCTTTGGGGGGTTATTACTGTGGGGAGAAGCTGGTTGGATATCAGTCAAGTGTCTTAGGGATTGATATATCTATATATTTACACGGGATATATGATATACAAACCTTCCTCAAGAGAGCTCCACAATAGCTCAACTTCAACTCCACATCCGCACTCCGATCAGTCTTTGTCTTATTCCACATCACCATTCTCATCACCTCCTTATCCCCCTCGAGCACCCCCGCAAAAGTGTAATACTCCCCCTCAAAGCACTCCAAGCCCAGCTGCCCCCTATCCCCTATAGTCACACTCTTATCCACCATCCCGTAATAGTCTACATTCTTCTTGCGCACCCCAAAGGCATCCATATTCCACTGCCAGTACGCATTGATCCTCTCCCCCTGATCAAAGCCCCTCGGCACCACAAACACAATCTGCGTGCCAAGCGCATAATCAAAGTATCTCAGAGTTCCCGAGTAGACTCGACAGAGTCCGAGCCCGTCGTCCACGTACTTGAGGTGCAGCGTTTCTGGCCCCTTTCCGGATTGACCAGTGGAGGATGTAACGGTCATGGTGATTATGAGAGGAGAGGCGGAGCTGGGGAGTAGCAGGTCGAGGTGGTAGGGGGAGTCGTAAAAGAGGCCGAGAGAAAGTTGGCCGGGGCGAGGAGTGGCATGACGGTCAATGAGGCCGTGGATGGAGTGTGGGGTGTTGCGGGTACGTGTGTCAGGGGTAAGGGACCATTGCCAGTAGGCGAGGACGGGGTCGCCGAGGTCGAGGGTCCGGGGTAGGATAAGGATTAGGAGCTCGTTGACGGCGTAAGGGGGGTAGTTGAGTTTGCCAGTGTAGATGAGCATTGGGATAATTAGGGTGTTGATTGATTGATTAATTTATGTAGAAAAGATATGTATATATATATATATATAGAGAGAGAGGGGGGGGGGGGCAAGAATCAAGTGGGTAATCTGGCGAATATTGCAATTAACCATTCACCGACATGGACAAAGTCTTGATTTTGTGCTTCTTATTAGAAACCTTAGGCCAACCAGTTTCTCGGATAGTTTTGCTGATGAGTAAACAGCATTTCTCGAAATTGATGCTGGGCCCAAGATCTCTATTCCCTTGAGCTGCAAAGGTAAAGTTATTTTCTGATAAAGCTACGACCAGATAATCGATCTCTGTGGCGAATATTATATCGACCCTGGATTATAGGGAATTCAGCACCGAGAGCTCAAGGGATACGTAACACGCCCATCGTTCTGTCTAAGGGTCCGTTCGGGTGCACCCAAATATCATGATATTTGACCTAAAATGGAATGTTTGTTACCACATGTGTTAGGATCATCTCCGTATTAGGTGAAATATCACGATATTTGGGTGCACCCGAACGGGCCCTGAATCACCGCCCACTGATCATACATCCTCCACCTCTCGCTTACGAAAACCAAGAATCTACAACCCCACCTCAGCCACAAGGCATTGATATTACAGGCTGTCAGCAGGATCGGCTGAGCAGTGACACAACATGGATAAGAGAGGTCCGAGATTTGCCCCCCCCCCCACCCCCCAACCGTATTTTCTGTGACACATTATCAGCTGCCAGACGGCCCGACCCGGATTCAAAGAATGTAGGTATGTATGTACCCGGCGCAGGTGGCGCGGGTACATGATGGGTGCATATACTTGCGTACCAGCAAAAGAACCAGAAAATGAAAGTGGGGGATACAGGGATTATTTGTATGAGAGATCAGCGCCACTCCATACAAATTTAGTCACTGCATTTTCTGGTTCTAACCGTGGTAGACAAGTGTAAATAAGGAAAGTGGGAGAAAAGGGGAGGGAAAGGTTGGTACAACAACAGGCCTCGAGTGATATGACATGATTGATATGACGATGATGACGTAGGTAGGACGAGATATAGCTGTTTTGGGATTACTATTCTTGCACAACTGGTATATAGTACACTTCCGGTGCCCGATTTGGGCTTGAGAATCGTTCGTTGCATGTACGGCGGTGCAAGTAGTGAAGCAGAACGTATGTTTGATCATCATCCTGTGTGTGAGAGAGGAAAGATTGTTCATCGAAAGATGGGAGGACTCCTATTGACTTGAGCAGCCATACAACCCCCATGTTCTTGGACCCCTGCGTCTACTCGGGTGTATGTACCGGTACGGTGATGGAAATGATCTGTGGAAAAACAGGGCCATACAATTTCACCCATCCCCTCCCATAGATCATGCCGGGATTATTTATATGCAGTGACGCTGATCTGCCGTACAAAATCACCCTTTTGCATCTTCTGGTTCTGTTTCCTATACCCATGCACAAAAAGCTCTGTACTCGCGTGAAGGAGAAAGAACTAGAAAATGGGGTCTTGGCGCATGTATCAGACAGGGATGGAGCAGTTATGGGTAACGGTTAATACTATGTCAAATTGACGACCTCTCGATGCTAAATACATGAATCTACTATCGAGTATGCCCTCCATTGTCTGCAATCACATCAGCGATCCTCTCCAGCATGCTATCCACAGATTTCATGATTTCTCCTGATGTAATCTCTGCCCATTCCTCCACCATTTCTTGCTTTACCAGTTCTAAACTACCAGGACGAGGATGTCTCTCAGCAAGACAATTCCTGAGAAGTTTGCACACATTTTCAATAGAATTGAGATCAGGAGATGCTGAATGCTAATCAATTATCATGGCGTAGCACGAAGACACAATGCAAGCGTGAAGGAAAAGGGTTTAGTTGGGTTTCCATTTGTCAGTGAAAGTTCTATGGGTTTCCGTTCGGTTCTGGGGTTACAGGGATTAATGAGTCACTCGCTTTGTAACGCATCTCTCATATTTTTCTATCGGATTCTATGGATGAGTAAGCGAAGGAAGTGCTGGGATATATATATAGAGGCCTCGCCTCCCACCTGTATTAGTTTCTCTTCCTTTCCTTTTCTCTTCACGCAACCTTCTTTGTCATTAGGAAATACTATTGTTTCGGTACTTAGGTACCTCTACGAACTTCGAACTACTCACACCCCTGTGAACTCGAGGGGTCCCCACAGTCCCCGAATACTAAAGGTATTGAACCCACGCCTTCGGTCACTACGCATTCGCCTCGCCTACTAGAACACTCCGTAAGATACAACGGAAGGCCTTAGATCCATCCGTGATATCAATAGATGATATATTATACCATCCATATTCAGTTTTAGTGATGAATGTTCAATGTACGAAAGCTCCACCTTCCATGATCCATAGTCCTCTACTACCTAAATCTACAGAAACGTGATATCAAAAGGAATGAAGACCATGTTGTAGGATATACTCGATGAATGTATCAACTGTAATGGTCTCCCAATCATGTTGATTCCAAAAAGCTATTTCAGACTTTCTCCCATTGACTTTAGTTGCCCATATTATTACGATCTTCTGTTGCTGGAATTAAATTACGATGCAATCTTGAATATAAACTTCCACTTTTCCAACTTTCCTCTTGACCATTATATCGCTCCTATTCCTCCTAAGCCATACAAAATATGCATCGGTCGAGATAACATTTTGCCAGTCTCTGATAGCTCAATACTGATATTCTACAGCGAGTTTTAGTCTTTCAACCTTTTGCTTGCATATATCACGGACCGACATCGATAACCGCGATCCAGACCAGTCCCATTACCAAGTAGGGGGTTGTGGAGTCGAGTGATGGAGTAGTAAGGGTATTAAGCGGTTATTAGGTTTCTATTTCAGTATCGCTTGCTTCAAGCATTCCCATGGCACAGTCTCCTCCTTATATATTTTCTCTCTTTCCTGTAATTTCTCTTCGGTGTGGTATGATGATAAATCAGTTAAATTTCTATGGGTTTCTTCGGGCTTCGGTTGTTTGAAGGCATCATCGTAGTTCTTTTGTATATGTAGCAGCTGGTGTCTTCTATTTGTCTCTCTCCTTTCTTCTTCACGCAAAGTATGCTTTTCGCTAGTGAAGTTTTAGTTTGGATATAGTTGAAATTCAAACTGTATAAATATCACAGACCGATGCAGACAGGTTCCGTCTAGGCCCTTCCACTACTGAGAAGGCAACTACAGACCAAGGTTATATGAGTAATACTTCGTTGGGATATCCTATTTGGGTTTAGGTTGCGTAAGTTGTCGCTATGGCACGGTTTCTTCCTTGTACATTTGCTCTCTTCCGTGTATTTTCTCTTCGTGATGGTGTGATGATAAATCAGTGGGGTTTCGATCAGTTGCTTCGAGGTTCAGTTGCGTGAAGGTTCTTCTGTATATTCTAACGGACAACGTCGTGATCAGACAGGAGGTGCAACCCAGGGTACACTTCGTGAGAGTTCAGGAATACGGAAACAGGCTTGATACCGTCGAAGGTTTAAACAACTAGAAACTAGAGGGTTGGGCTGGATACCAATGAAGGTAAACACCAAATACTGGAATATATTCGAAACTTAATACTAACTAACAGAAAGAAGACGTTGCGTGAAGAGGAAAAGAAAAGAAGAAGAGAAGACATCAGCGACTATATATACAAAAGATTTCTTCACGCAACCGAATCTCGAAGATATCCATAGAAAATATAGGGAAGAAAGAAAATATACAAGGAAGAAACCTGTTACGCGCTGAACCGGAGGGACAGAGGAACTTTGGAAATAGCGGAGTTACAGGAGCTGGGTCAGGGTTAGGTATCAACTCTAGCGACAAAGCTGTTATGGAGGTCTTGGCATTGCTTGACGAAGAGCGGGGAAGCTCCTTAGAGTTCGGGAACTAGGAGATAGATGATCTCTCGTACGAAGTAGTGGACTCGAAGATACCAGTAGAGCACTCGCTCTGCGGTCATGGACTATGATCTATGGATGAAGGGAACCAAGGAGCACAACCGAGGTTCGGGATCTATTGAACGTAAGGAACTACTAGTATGAGTTCCAGACGGCTATGGGTTTGAGGGACCAAGCAAGGAACTATAGTAACGCCAACGATATATATTCCAACTTAGTAACAAAACTATAATGACAGTAGAGAACTAAAGACAACAATATAACACCCTAAAGAACAGGAAGGTTGCGTAGAGAAGAAAGGAAAGAGGGAGGAGAAGAGGACAGGCCCATATATATATCCATCGCCGAAAACCGATTACTAACCCGTGCGACGGAAACCCATAGAACCCAAAGGAAACCTGATTACAAATGAAAATCCAAGAATGCTCAACTGAATCGCTGACACCTTCTCGTGTAGCGGTAAACCAAGTAATGTAACGTGAAGTCTTGGCATGCCGTTATAGTTCTCTAACGGCGTATTCGTGTCTTGATTCGGATTGCGGAGGAAGGACATCGTTTTGGGTTCTCGGCGCGTTGTCTTTCGAATTATCACTTCTTGTTTGGATTTCCTTTCAGGTTCTCGTGTGACGGTCATTTCTCTTCCCTGTGATTTGCCTTACTGTACTTCCGTGAGTTTTCGTCGCGCGAATTACTAATCGTGTCTCGGCGTCTCGGTCTCACTTGTATATATATGGCTCTACCTTCCCTTTGTTTTCCTTTCCTTTCCTTTCTTCCTCACGCAATCTTCCAGTTGTATTGGGGTTCTATTCGTTTGGGTTTTATTTCTCTACGGGTTGTTCCTTTGATCTTGGGTGTTAAGAATATATTATATTAAACCTTCTAAACATCGTTCACTTCGCGTAACGTGTCCGAGTCCCTGAAATCTCCTCGATCGGTATCAAGTCCGATCCTTCCTAGAATCCTCTCCTCGGTTATAGCCCGACCCCCTTGAATACGTCCCGTTGTGTTGTGCCTCTTGGTGCTAGTCTGTGACAGCTGAATGAGTCCTCTACTGGTACCTTCGTATTCACTACTTCGTACGCGAGATCATCTACATCATCGCTCCCGAACTCTGAAGGGTTACCCTGTTTTCCCAAGCACCCTCCTGTCTTTCTGGTTAAGCGCGTAACAAGTTCTCGGAGTAGGTGTAGTTGAAGTTCCTGGTCATTAAGGATATAGAGGTTACCTTTGCATGTCAATAGACTTCGGCGAGTAGCGCATTCGGCTAATGTTATTTCTCGGGATTGGGTATCGTTACGTCAAAGGGCTTCTATTATTCTGTTCGGTACTGGGTCTTTAGTATATACTAGGTGAAAAAATCTTTTAAGTGGGGCCGCATCTTCGGCGGCTTCATTTGACGAAGAAGCCGCGAACAAATTTAGCTTGGGATCAATATTTTGGCTTTTCAAAACCACTTGATTCTGACGCAGTAGACGTTTATCCCCTCCTCAGGCAGATCTCCTAATCTACTAGTTGGTGCGTCTGGTTTACCTCCTTGTTTCCCGGGTCGGTACGCGATTTTATAGTCGAACCTGGATAGGAATTCCCACCATCGGGCTTGTCGGCAGTTTAAGTTTCTTTTGGTCATGAAATATTGCAGGTTTCGATGGTCACTCAGGACTTCTATGGGTTCTTCCGCTACCGACTGTAGTTCTGATCTCCATTCTTCGAAGCAACGGACTACCGCCAGGAGCTCTTTGTCATAAATCTTGTAATTGCACTCAGCCAGAGTATGTTGCTTATTGAAGTAGGCCACTGGGTGTAGGAGTCCGTCGTTAGCATATTGGGAAAGGAATCTCGCTGAAACGTAATCGGAGGCATCGGTGTCTACGATGGCTTTTCGTTCCGGATCAAAGTGTTGAAGAATAGGATACGAGGTGAAGGCTATTTTTAGTTGATTAAAAGCCTCTTCACAAGCGGAGACCAGATAAACGGGGTATTCTTGTGTGTTAGCAATGTCATGGGGTGCCTTTTCCAAGTATAATACTTGATGAAATGCTGGTAGAAATTGGTAAACCCTTGGAACACCTGGATCTCCTTTACCGACTTTAGACTTTCCCGATTGCGGATTTTCTCGACTTTACGGGGATCCATTTTCAGGCCTTCAATCGTGATGATGAATCCCAAGTACTCGGTTTCTTGGACTTGTAATTCGTATTTCTTGGGTATACCATAGAGGCCAGCGGCAATCAAGCCCTTCAACACCTTTGGAGTGTGTTCCCAGTGGTTTTCCAGATCACTAATGAAACCAGGACATTGCCTAGGTATGCCGTGCAGAAGTGGTCCAATTATGGCCATAAAGTATCGTTGATGAAACGTTGGAAGGTTCCGGGAAGGTGAATTAACCCGAAAGGCATTACTTTATATTTGAAATGACCAAGGCGGGTTCTGAAGGGGGTTTCTATTCTTCTCCTGGGGCCATGTGAATCAGATTGTAAGCTCACTTGAGATCCAATTTGGTAAACCATTTGGCCTGTTTCAGTATGTTGAAGGTTTCTCTGAATAGGGCAGGGGGTATCGGTTCTTAATCGTTATTGTGTTCAGGCCCCGGTAATCAACAGAGAAACGAAGTCTACTATGCAGTTTCTTTACGAATAGGACAAGAGAGCTAGCGGGGGACAGACTATGATCGACAAACCCATTAGCCAAATGTTTGTCGATATATTCCATGAGAACCTTCAGCTCCTCTCTGGACATGCTCTACATTGTGCCGAAAGGGGGAGTTGTACCGGGTTGTAGTGGGATTTTGTTATCATATAGTTGATGCGTGGGGAGGCGATTGGCATCTTGTTCTGACATGAAGGTTAAACAGTCCAGATATTCGCACTCCATCAGGGGTATCCGGTTATTGAAGAGTTTTGCAGAATCCGCAGGGAGGGTCGATGTATAGACGGTGAGCCCTGTGGATTCTGTGGCAAAGGTAGCAGCGCTTACAATCTCTATTTCTAGGTCATGTGTGCGTGTTAGTCGGGACGAAATGTGTTGAATTGTGGTGGGGGAAGGGTCATCATTACAGAGTCGGAGACAACATGGAGAGTTGAAGCTGATGGAATTGCTCGCAGAGGCTAATTTAGCATTGTCACGATGGAGTCAAGGGATTCCAAGAATCAACGGGTAATGTCCCAGGCTGGTAACGAAGGCAGTGATGTTTTCAAAGTAGTTAGAGACTCAAAGGGAAAACTGTACAGTGTAGGTAATTTCACCAGAGGAGATTTCGCTTCCGTCGATGACTTGTACTTTACGGAGATGGATCAGGGGGTTTAATACAAGCTTGTGGCGGCATCCAAATCTCTCGTCGATGAAAGCAATGCCGGATACTCCAGTGTCTACTAATGCGTATGATTTAACAGATTTCTTTTTATCGGACCGGGAACACCAAACAACAAGGTGATCGTTATCTGATAAACCAACAGCAGAAGAGACAGAGAAACTAGAAACCGAAAGTACAGACAAAGCACGAGAGACAGGGGGAGCTTGGCGGAAATCACTTATGCCAGGCTGTCCTCGTTTTCCGACAGCTAGCTCAGGACAAAGTGAAAAGAATTATTGGAAATAACAGGAACACTAAAGGAATCATAATCCAAAGAAGAAGAAGGAGCAGAGGCATCAGGAGAACTAGAAGGAAAAGACGACCCAGAAGAGCCAGAACCAGAAGCGGAAAAAGAAGAAGAAGAAGAAGAAGAAGAACCCGAAAGACCAAAAGAAACGTTAGAAGAACCACAAGGAGAACCAGAAAGAAGGGCACCGTGCATGTCAGCCGCAGTGCGGAGCGGACAGGCAGGGGCGGGGGCATGACGAGCAGCTGGACACTCCATAGCGAAATGATTTGAGCCTCCACAGTACACTTAGAGGCCTTGGGAGATGCGGCGGGAGCGCTCAACGGGGGACAGGGGGCCGCAGGTGTGGGGACCAAAGTGAGACAAACCCATGGGAGCTACTCCTCCGGGGACATGAGAAGGATAAGTAATAAACTGGGGGGCAGCAGCAGGGGCAGAGGTACGGGGGACAGGAACGGGAACGCGGGGAACAGAAGTAGAGAAACCAGGGCGAGTGCATACTTTAGCATCCCTGATTCGGTTGTCCAACTGATGAAGCAGAAGAACATACTCGTTCAAGGTGGCGGGGACGGCGTGGTGGATCATTGCTTGGCAAAGGCTCTGAGAGAGACCCTGGGTGAGGGAATGTTTCTTTGCACTCTCGTTCCATTCGACATCGGCAACCAAACGTTGGAATTCCGCATAATAGGTGGAGAAGTCTCAACCCCTTTGGGAAAGGGTTTCAAGCTTTCGCTCAGTGGTGGCTACTCAATCGGGGTCTCCGAATTTGTCATCAAGGATGGTAATAAGGGCTTCCAGATTGGTCAGCTCGATTTACTCACTATGGTGTTACGCGCTGAACCAGAGAGACAAAGGAACGCTGGATGTAGCGGGGTAGCCCTTCAGAGTTCAGGGACGATAGCGTAGATGACCTCACATATGAAGTAATGTACAACGAGATACCAGTAGAGGACTTGTTCAGCAGTATTAGACTAATACCGAGAGGCACAACACGTCGGAACGTATTCGGCAAGGTCGGATATAACCAACGGAAGGATTCTGGAAGAATCGGGCTCAATACCGATCGATGGGGATTCGGAGACTCGAACAAGTTACTCAAAGCAAACTATATTCAGAAGATTTAATGTAATATATTTTAATATCCAAAGACACAAAAGAGATAACCCGTAGAGAAATAAAACCCAAACGAAAAAAACCCCAATATAACAGGAAGATTGCTTGAGAAAGAAAGGAGAGGCAGTTAAAGGTAAGGTAGACCATACACATACACGTGACGCCGAGATGCCGAGACATGATTCATAATCTGCACGACGGAAACTCACGGAAGCACATCAAGGAAAATTACAGGGAAGAGAAATGATCGTCACACAAAACCCCGAAAAGAAACACAACAGGAGTCATAACCCGAAGCCCAATGCACCGTAAACCCGAAGCGATATCCTTCCTCCGCAATCCAAAAACCAAAACACGAAACGCCATTAGAGATTAAGTCCCTCTCTAAAGCCTAGCTCCTGCTAGACTCAGTCTTCCTAGTGTACCTCTTTTGGAACTCTCGGACCAGTTCGGGGGAGTGTTCGAGGTCGGTCTGAGGTTGCCAGTAGGAGTCGGCGTACCCAACATATCGAAACAAGTACTGGAGTTGGTATCACGGATGGATCTAAAGCCTTTCTCTATATTTTAGGGAGTGTTCTGGGAGGCGAGGAGCCAAGGTACACGACCGATGCCAGGGTCGTTCACGTGTACGAACCGAAGGATGTGTTCAATACCTTTAGTATTCGGGGACTGTGGGGACCCCTCGAGTTCATAGGGGTGCAAGTAGTTCGAAGTTCGTAAGCGTACCTAAGTACCGAAACAATAGTATTTCCTAATAACAAAGAAGTTTGCATGAAGAGAAAAGGAAAGGAAGAGAAACTAATACAGGTGGGAGGCGAGGCCTCTATATATATCCCAGCACTTCCTTCGCTTACTCATCCATAGAATCTGATAGAAGAACATAAGAGATGCGTTACAAAGCGAGTGACTCATTAATCCCTGTAATCCCAGAACCGAACGGGAACCCATAGAACCTTTACTAACAAATGGAAACCCAACTAGACCCTTTTCCTTCACGCTTGCATGTGTTTTCGTGCTATGCCGTGATATATACTTATGTTCCCCTCTGAGACCTAGCTCCTGATAGGTTTAGGGTTTCATGGGTACCTATCGTGGAAGTCCTTCACGAGGTCGAGAGAGTGTTCCAGGTCTTCTGCTGACTGCCAGGATGGTTCGTCGTATCCGGTGTATCGTACCAAGTATTCCAGTTTTCCACGGCGTCGGCGGGAGTCCAAGACTGCATTTACTTCCCATTCCTGTTCTCCTTCGATCTCGACTGGGGGTGGAGGTGGTTGACTCCGACCGGGCACTGGGTCTTCAGCTGCTGGTGATAGTAGTGAGACGGGAAAGACTGGGTGGACTTTCATTGAGGGAGGGAGGTTTAGTTCAGAGATAGGGATCGACTACTCATGATATAGAGTAATTTGCTTCCAATCCAACTTCTTTGACGGTCTCTTAGTTAATCAGATTCCTTGTCGATACCCTTGTCTCCAGTCATGTATGGCGTGGTGCCGGGATCCTGTGGGCATTGGTGATTCCTCACGATTCCTCGAACATTTCATTTCGAAGTCAAAGACTTGCGACATATTTCTTGCTAGGGTGTTGGCTTGGTTTTCGTTGGTGGTGAATCCATGCCGTAGGAGGCCGAAGTTCTTTCAGGGATTCAGTCCATAGTTTGCTTGGAACGGTGACATGTTGATTGATTCAGAGACGTGATTATTTGTTGCGAATTCGGCCAAGGGTAGGTAATCTGTCCAATTATCCTGTTGGTAGTCCACATAGCCATGGAAATATTGTTCCATGATGGCATTGATCCTTTCCGTTTGACCATCTGTTTGAGGGTGAAAGGCTGTAGAGTATGGTGGGGATATTTCCAGTCGTTCACATAATGCCTTCCAAAAGTCAGGGTTAGTTAGGGTTAGTCAGGGTTAGTTAGGGTTAGTTAGGGCTAGTCAGGGTTAGTCAGGGTTAGTTAGTTAGGTT